>OZ007593.1:125038864-125738031 GCA_963931845.1 Maratus michaelseni | reverse complement strand
TTAAAAAGACAAAATTTTAATCTGAGAGTTTCATGGATTACTCTGTTGCATATTATATTAGTAGCATTTATTTTCTTAAACTGCCAAGTTCTCGTCACTTTTTTTCGTTCATTAATTGTATATATTTTTTTCTTTATACAGATGAAGCTGCTTGAAAATGTTTACTTTTCCAACCTGCAGAAAAGAAAAAAGAAAAAAAAAATACATGTTTTCATGGTTCATGACTTTTACATTTTATAGAAAGTTTTATAGCTAACTATTAAAGGGTTTTAATTTTTAACTATATGATATATTTCTTTATGTACATGTACATTTCGGACACACGAACTCTATGTTACATATTTTGATATGCGATATAACAATACCATTCAAGCAGAAAAATATGAAAATAACTACTTTCGACATACAAAACTATTTAAGAGGCTGAATGATGCTAAAATGATATTAAGGTGGTTCTCAAATTCCCTGCTCAAGATTGCAAAACTTTCTGATACGTTTTCTGACTCATTTTTAAACGTAAAGGCATAAAATTGGCAGGAAACAATTTGGAATCGAATAGTGTTTTACATTTTTGATAAATAATTTACTTATCGAGTTACAAGCGAATCACACACACGTAACGACAAGTTTTTCCTCTTTCTCGCGCTGCCGCGTCTACAATTCGGTTCAAAACGCCGAATTTGACAGTATTTTCTGAAAGATCTTCTGCCTTTAACAAAACATGGAAAACGTCATCCGATTATTATAGTTTCTGAATAAGAAAACCGGCCAATTGTATGCGTTTCCGAACAAATAGGAATTCATATATATATTGAAGCATAAACACTACGTCTGATTACTTTATTTTACAATATATAAGAACACACATTTTATCAGACAATTAAATACAATAAACCAACATGAGTGAAAAATTGACCTGGGCCAGGCGAATCAAAAAATCGATCTGGGTGGCTTAGTGGCAAAGCAACAGCACGGTATGCTGAAGGTCTCAGGTTCGAGTCCTGGCCCAGGTCAATTTTTCACCCATGTTGGTTTATTGTATTTAATTGTCTGATAAAATGTGTGTTCTTATATATTGTAAAATAGGAATTAAAAAAAAAATGTGAGAAAGTAGCTCCTTTGTCATCGAGAACAGCCTTAAGCTGTTAAAGTCACACCAGCATTTCCGAGACAACTAAAATATTTTAATATTTTAGTTGACAACACTTTTTTAATCATTCCAAACCGCATATGTTTTCTTTGCAACATCTGTGGAAACAATTTCGAGCTTATATCATAGCTGTAAAACAAGAATTTTTATCAGACGTTATTCTGAATGTTGAGAATTTCATCTTTGATGCACAGAGTGTATCTAAAATGCCCAGAACTATGACAGGTGATAATGCATGTCAAGACAAACAAGTTTTCTGTAGGAAACCAGTATCACAATCCACTTATTCTATAACGAGAGAATTGATTAATCAGAGAACTGGGGATTCGTTTGAGGATAATTCGCGATAAATTAACAATTTAACTGTCAAATTATTCGATGATTAAGGAAAAATGTAAATTAGGAAAAATGTAAATTAGGTTAATATTTCTGAAAGACAGAGACTATATGCTGTTTACATTTTTTCTTGATAAAAAACGGTACTTCTATGTTTTAGTCACCTCCAGGGATTAATTATCAAGCTACCAAGATATATGACATTATATGAGTTGTAATTTTTCCAACTGGACGAAAAATGTCCGGGTCAGGATTCGAACCTGGGATATCTTGGCTGAATCTGCCATGCTCTGCCAACTGAGCAATTCTGGTCGAATCTGGAGGGCATAATTCATCCAGTTAACATTATGAAAAACATATGTTAAACCATATGACATTATAGTCATATATGATCAATTTATAGTCATTTATGTTCAATAGATATGACATGTGTATAAGACTTATATGACACATGTCATATATACGTCATACAAACAAAATTTAAATATTACAGGTATTTAATGTTTATATGACGTATATATGAAGTAAATATACCATATATGTCGCTTATGATGGTATGGCTTGGCATATATTTATGGTTGTATGACATACATATCGCCTTTATATGATGCACATAGAAGCTTGGTGACGTACTTGGCAAAATCATAATTGCAACCTTGGCGTAATAGTAATTGTGGGTTTAACATAAAAGTAGAGTAACAATAACGAGCAGGGAAGACCGAGCTATGCTCGGTCAAAATTAAATTTGAATTCAAATATCATGACCCATGACCAAAATGACCCACTAATTGAATTTTCTCGAACATGTGACTTAGCCCAACAGTCTTCTCGTGCCCGAAAACCATAGGATGCAAAATTTAGTGTAAATAATCTGAGCTGTTTTTAAGATAAAATAGCTTGTCCCATAATGACCCATGACCAAAATGACCCACTAATCAAAATTTCTCGAACATGTGACCTAGCCTAATAGTCTTCTTGTTCCCTAAACCTGTAGGGAGCTAAATTTATTTCAAATCCTCTGAACCATTTTCAAGATAAAATAGCTTGACCCATAATGACCCATTACCAAAATGACCCACTAATTGAATTTTCTCGAACATGTGACCTAGCCCAACAGTCTTCTCGTGCTCGAAAACCATGGGATGCAAAATTTAGTGTAAATTGAGCCGCTTTTTAGATCTTGACCCACAATGACCCAGAAATGACCCACTAATCGAATTTTCTCGAACATGTGACCTTGCGCAATGATTTTGGCGTGCCCGAAACTCGTAGGATACAAAATTTAATCGAAATCGTTAGAGCCGTTTTTTAGATAAAATTAATTTGACCCACTTTGACCCAAAAATGACCCACTAATCGAAAGTTCTCGAACATGTGACCCAGCCCAATAGTCTTCTCGTGCCCGAAAATAGTCGGATACAAAATTTCGTCAAAATCTTTTGAACCGTTTTTTAGATACAATTAGCTTGACCATGACCCAAAATGACCCACTAATTGAATTTTCTTGAACATGTAACCTAGCCCAACAGTCTTCTCGTGCCCGAAAACCATTGGATGCAAAATTTAGTGTAAATTGAGCCGCTTTTTAGATCTTGACCCACAATGACCCAGAAATGACCCACTAATCGAATTTTCTCGGACATGTGACCTAGCCCAATGATTTTATCGTGCTCGAAACTCGTAGGACACAAAAGTTAATCGAAATCGTTAGAGCCGTTTTTTAGATAAAATTAATTTGACCCGCGTTGGCCCAAAAATGACCCACTAATCGAAAGTTCTCGAACATGTGACCCAGCCCAATAATCTTCTCGTGCCCGAAAATAGTCGGATACAAAATTTCGTCAAAATCTTTTGAACCGTTTTTTAGATACAATTATCTTGACCATGACCCAAAATGACCCAAAATGACCCACTAATTGAATTTTCTCGAACATGTGACCTAGCCCAACAGTCTTCTCGTGCCCGAAAACCATTGGATGAAAAATTTAGTGTAAATTGAGCCGCTTTTTAGATCTTGACCCACAATGACCCAGAATTGACCCACTAAGCGAATTTTCTCAGACATGTGACCTAGCCCAATGATTTTACCGTGCTCGAAACTCGTAGGACACAAAAGTTAATCGAAATCGTTAGAGCCGTTTTTTAGATAAAATTAATTTGAACCGCGTTGACCAAAAAATGACCCACTAATCGAAAGTTCTCGAACATGTGACCCAGCCCAATAGTCTTCCCGTGCCCGAAAATGGTCGGATACAAAATTTCGTCAAAATCGTTTGAACCGTTTTTTAGATACAATTAGCTAAACCATGACCCAAAATGACCCAAAATGACCCACTAATCGAATTTTCTCGAACACGTGACCTAGCCCAATGGTTTTCTGGTGCCCCAAAATGTTAGGACACAAAATTTCGTCAAAATCGTTAGAGCCGTTTTTAAGATAAATTTTGCATATATATATATATATATATATATATATATATATATATAACCACACACAAGATTTGCTCGTATTAGAATATATGATTTAGTAAAAATAATTCTCTTACGACAATTACCAATGTCTTTTTAACACTTTCCAACCTAGTTGAAAAGTGTTTATGACTTCGGTTTGTCTGGCCGTAAGGCCGTCTGCCGTCTGGCCGTCTGGCGTCTGTCCGTCTGTCCGTGCTCTAACTCCCGTAAATATGCTCGGATTGCTCTGCAATTTTTATATGTTATAGTCGTTATCTATAGCATGTTCCCTATTTCAACGGAAGTGTGTAGCACTGATAGTTTTTTTACAGGGACACTCAAAAGAATTCCGTTACATTGCGGTCTATGGGGAAAAATCATTGACGGTTTGTTTAAATAATGTTTCCCTATTTTAAACGCATTGAAATTTATATATATCACTAAGGTGCATTAGAAGAAGCTTAATATGGAATAGGGTGTGCATAGAACTTATAGTTACTTTACAGGGACAGTCAAAAGAATTCTGTTACATTACGTCTATGGAGAAAAATCGTCTGCGGTTTATTTAAATAATGTTTCCCTATTTTAAACGCATTGAAATTTATATATATCACTAAGGTGTATTTCAAGAGGCTTACTACAGAATAGTGTGTGTACAGCAGTCATCGTTCATTTACAGGGACGCACAAAAGTTCGTGAACACATTTCCGTATTATTTAACTCCAGACGGAGAATTTTAAACTGTGCTACGCGTTTCCTAACTGAACTAAAATTTAACATCCTATGTAGTATATATACAAATCTATAGATCCTATACAGGGCTGAATAAAAGTATTCGGATTACTTAGATGTTATCTTTTAGCTTATTAAACGGTATGATTTGTAAAATTATTTTGGAAGCGTTGGAAAGTGTTACATAATCTATGCTTGACGCATGATTTTTCGTTCTTGTTTTAAATAAAAAAAAATCTCCTTTAATGATTATAATTTCTTATTTAATGATTGAAGACTTTTATCATTATATATCACTAGATCAAATTTTTGTTTATTGAATAATGTATCTCAACAGTGTCAATAACATGTAAAATAGTGTTTCCCAATTTGCTTCACTTGTTGGGACAAATTTTGACTGTTGAAAAAATTCAGTTTCTTTTAAAATTTTTCTAAAGCACTTATTATTATCATTTTTTATCAAGTCAAAGGTTCAAGCAAAATCTATCATTCATTTTGTAAAAATTGAGCCAATAATAAGTTGTACAAAAGTCATTAATCTAAACATGTCTCAACTTGCACCTGCCCCCTATGTGGCTTTATTCTGAAACCCTACATTAATTGCTTCATAGCGCAAATAACTTAATTTTACTGACCAGTAGAAAAAATGATACGTGGAATTATTTATTTTGGTACTTTCTTGATAGTGGCTTCCACAATTACTATTACGCCAAGGTTGCAATTATTATTTTGCCAAGGACGTCACCAATGTTCTATGTGCATCATATATAGGCGATATGTATGTCATACACCATAAATATACGTCATGCCATAGGAGCATATGCGACATATTAACTTCATATATACGTCATATAAACATTAAATACCTGTAATATTTTTACATCTTGTTTGTTTGACATATTTGTCATATACATTTTATACACATGTCATATATATTGAACATAAATGACTAAAAATTGATCATATCTACCCTATATATATCTACCCTATATATATAAAATCCTAATGAAACGAATCTACCCTATATATATAAAATCCTAATGAAACGAATTTGTGAAACGATTTTATGAAACGAATTTATGAAACGATTTTATGAAACGACTGATTACGTTTCAGGGCTATTTTTAATAAAATATTAAACGCTTGATGGTGAAATTAATACCAATTTTCCATAAAAATCCGCGTATGTCAAAACTGGTAATAGAATTTTGAAATTGGAATTAGTTTTCGAGATATTAATTTTTTTCTAATTTTAATGACATTTCTGTAATGATGGCAACTAATTATTCAGTTTTTTTGTGACAAAAAAGGGGAAAAAATTGAAAAGGATCCCGATAGGGATTTATTGATTTCTTTTCATTCGTCATTTTCAAATTGAAATTGAATTTATCTTTTATTTCAATCGATAATGAAGACAAGATTGTGATTAAATTATGTTTTTCAGGAAAATTTGAAAAAAAAAATCACATTTCTATCGTCAGGATTCAATCGTCTGTCAACATTTAATTTAATTTATAAACGGAAAATATTTTGAATAAATTCGTCCAAATGACGTCATTTATGTAAACGCAAACGAAAGGGGGAAACGGAATTAATAGTAATTATTATTTATTGATATCATTTTGTTATTTTTTTGTAAAATTTAACTAAACGAATTTATAAAATCACTAATTCGGATATTTGAAACGAATATATAAAATAATAATTGCCCAACTGAACGGAAGGAGAATAAAATATCCTGCTTGGTTTTCTATCCTTCTTGGTTTTTTCCGCCAAGCTTTTTAAAAAAGCGTCAAGATCCCTATAATAGAAAAACACCAAAAGTTCATTGGGTTTGTTTTCATACCTTTTGGCAACAAATCTATGTATATTAACGAATCTATCCCTTTTTTAAGCTCGAATTACGCCAAACCTAAAAGCAAAGGATCCTATACTGGAAAAGTACCCGATTTTCTTATGGACAATATTAAAGTGACATAACATGGTGTAAAATTATCGCGGATAGCAAATTTGTTTAAATATCTCATCAATTGATGCCGAATAAATGCAGGCATGCATGCACAAAATATTTAAATAATTTTGTATGATAAATAATTATTAGAAAATTCGTGTATACATATTAATTAAAATAAATAATTTACATATTTAAAATAACATGAAAATATGCATGATGGTGCACTAAAATAGAGAGAAAATTAAAACCTGTTACTGAAAATGTCTATAACATAGTACTTTTCAACACCGTGGTTCTTAATGTTATCACAAGCAGATGGAATTTTTCTCATCCTTAAACGCAAAGGAAGAATAGAATACAGATCGTTGTTATAAAAGTCCGAGAGGTAGCCACAATTTAAACCTAACCATTTTATATAAGCTGGTTTTCAAGTTGTAATTGATTTTACTTATTAATCCCGAAAACAGTCGTCAGTTGTCGCAACAGTATGAGACCATGATAATAAAAAAATGTCCCATTAAAACGTTAAAAGCATGGCAACCCAACAACAGATTTACCAATATTTTTAAAATAAAGCACGCTGTCATGTTTTTAGAGGCCTCGAAGTCTGAGCGGGGGTTGGCGAGCGTAGCTCGCAGGGGGTAGGCCCCCTAGTATGACTATAATGTCACATCTTGGTAGCTTGATAATTAATCCCTGGATGTCGCTAAAACATGGAAGTACTGTTTTTTTATAAAGAAAAATGTAAATAGCATATAGTCTCTGTCTTTCAGAAAGATTAACCTAATTTTATAATCATCGAATAATTTGACAATTGTTAATTTATCACGAATTATCCTCAAACGAATCCCCAGCTCTCTGATTAATCGATTCTCTCCTTATACATGTATTATTGATGCAGTTTTAGGAAAAAGATTTGCCCTAATAAATATGCATCAAATTATAATGATGGAATCATTCGCACGTGAAGTCCACGGTCATCCCACTTTTTCTGTAAAATATTAGCCATCGCCAGGAGCTAAACAGTCAAGTCCACTAGAGCGTGAACACTTGTTGACAGCTATGTAACGGTGTTATTTTTACATACATAAACCTGTCATAAATTTCTGGTGTAAAAGAAAGAAAAATAGTACGCCGAAAGTTCTTATTTCTTGTTCATGCTAATAACTGTCATTAAAGTTATGAGATATTTTTACAGATTGAAACTAAAGTATCTTGCTGAATAATAGGTCGTATAGCAGTTAAAATAACACTATGTATAAAAAGGCTGAATCAGAGACGGTGAATGATATTAGCTTTGCAAACAATGTTGACAGTGAAAAATAAAAGTAATCATGTTTCGTTGCATACTTTCCAGTTCTTATTTATGATTTAACATATTTAATTCATATGTTAGTGTGCTGCCTGACGTTTATGTTTTTCTTATTGTTAAAAACAGTGTATATTGTTTAAATGTTTTTGAAACATTTTAGTGAATGAAACCGTACTTTTGTTAGGTGATGATTGCGTTTAAGTATTTAAAATCGTGTAATACAAAGAAACTTGCCATTTATTTTCATGATATAACGTTTGTGTTTTTCTTATTGTTAAAAACGGTGTATATTGTTTAAATGTTCTTGAAACATTTTAGTGAATGAAACAGTGCTATTTTTAGTTGATGACTACGTTTAAAGTATTTTTAAAATCGTGTAATACAAAAAACCTGCTATTTATTTTCAGGATATTTGATTGTACGGTTTCAGCTAAACACGATTGGATTATTAAAAGGATTTCTAAATTCATCTATAGCAAAGTATGAACAATCGTTTAATAGTTACTGATGTGAATTTTGCTGATAGCAAATTATTTGAAATTTTTAGTCCTTTCAGCATTCAACATGCAATGATGTCTTCGAAACGCAGTCATGTAATGGTATTTATTATAAAAGGGTTTCGTTTATCTCACGAAACCCTATTCGTCTCGCTTCTCTGTCTGTCCATCACAGAGTCGGTTCACCGAAACTGTAAAAGTTAGAGACTTGAAATTTTGTGTATGCACAACTGAATACCGAATGTTACGCTGAAAATTATAAAATTTTGAAAATGCCTTCATTAACGCAAGATATTAATTAAAACCTTAAAAACACACTCATTAATGGATAAAAATATTTAACTAAAGCACAGAATTTATTTGAATTGTTGCCAATTTGTAAAATAGCGCACATATTAATATTCCCTTTCAATTAAAAAAATGTATTTACACGTGACTATCCAAAACAGAAATAAAACTTCAAAAAAATAATTAAATGATCACGTGTTAAAAAAAGCAGTAATTGTAGAAAACTACGTAATAAAAAATATACTTGCGCGTGAATATTAAAAAGTGAAATAATTAAATTATTACGCGTTCAAAGCATTAAATAGGGAAACTTAGGTCATATTTAATATGCTCAAATAACAATATTTCCAAACAGTTTCAATATAAAAATATATTTACACGAGAGATTAATTTATTTCGACAAAATATTTTACCTATCATCATATATATTATTTCTGTTGTCAACATTTCTTTTCCTATGAATTTACGAAACGTACAACAACGAATGGGGTATCAATCGAAAGGTTTTTGAAGCGGCTTCTGACATAGTACACCCACATTTCGTTAAAACATGTTTTTGATTAAAAATTGCAGTTAATTAAAAATTAAATCGGCATTGTTTTCATAAATAAAATGAAAGATTTTCTCAAATTAGGGTTGCCACAAAAATAAAATACCGCATTATATGATGCTCAACAGTGATTAAAAAAATAAATAAATAAAAAGTACAAAAAAGATAAACTATGAATTCTCGCACGGGTTTATTTTATATTTATGGTTAAAAAGCAAAATTTAAATTCAAATGTTTAAAAGAAAACTAACTTTGATGGAATAAATTAGATGACTTTCGGGCTTGACTAAAAACTAAATGTTTGCATATATTTTTATCGTTAATTTTTCTTTAAATGTTTAAACCTCATCTGAAAAAATATTAGATAATGCTAAAAAATATATATTAGACTGCAGTGCGAAATCATCGCACGGGTCCACTGGCATCATATATTTCTGTTGTCAACATCCCTGTTTCTGTACGTTTTACAATTTAATGAGGTATCAATTCGAAAGGTTTTATAACCGGATTTTGACATAGTACACACATTTCATTAAATCATGTTTTTTGATTGAAAATTGCTGTTAATTAAAAATTAAATCGACATTGTTTTCATAAATGAAATGAAAGGTTTGTCTCAAATCAATGTTGCCACAAAAATAAAATACCGCTTTATGTGATGCTCAACAATGATTATAAAACATAATAAATAGTACAAAAGAAGTAAAATGTGATGTTTTATAACGGTTTATTTTATATTTATGATTAAAAACCAAAATTGAAATTGAAACGCTTAGAAAGAAAAGAAATATTGATCGAAGCAGTGGTATTTTACACGTGTTAAATGAAATGTATGATTTGTTATATTAGATTTAATTATAATGTAAGTGTGTTTCAATTGATTTTTATTTGTTCCATATTTTTAAAGGAAGAAGATGACGTCCTCCTCTAATGCCATTAAAATGCAATTGTTAATTTTTTCCCTCCTTGCGCGTGTCTTTTTCTATCTTCGATGAGATTTTACTGTTAGGAATAAATGAGATGATATTCTGGCTTGACTAATGTTGTTTGCAGCTATTTTTATCCTTATTTTTAAATTCCTACTATTAGCTCACTCTCTCTCTCTATATATATTTTGTTGGAATTTTCAATCAATAATAAAATATTTTCTATTCATCCATTCAAGTTCAAATAAATTTTTTTAAACTTGTACTGTAAACTGTAAATAATTTCTCCCATTGTTTTCATAAATGAAATGAAAGATTTATCTGAAATGAGTGATGCCAACAAAAAATAAAATACCGCAACGATGATTATAAAATAATGTTCAATAAAGATAACGTGGGACATTAATGCTGCACGGGTTTATTTTATATATTTATGATTAAAAAGTAGGAATTGACTTTAAATTTTTTTTTATATTACTTGTTTCTGTAGAAGTCTCAATCTACGTTAAAAAAAATATTAGATATTGCTAAAAAATATTAAACTGCAGTTCGAAATTCTCGCACAGGTTCACTGGTTATTGCAAATTTTAAAACAGCGTAAATAATAATATATCTCCGATATCGCTGAAAATATAATACCTAAAATTAAAACAAATATATTTTTGAGTTCGGTATTACGAGACCTTTCACACGATATCTTACACGATATACAAAAGGAAAACTTTTTTTTTTTTCACGTAACTTAATTAGCCTCCTAAATTTTTCCTAAACATATTTGTGAATGGTTAATAACCTGAAAATAGGTGGGTAAAAAGGATTTATAACTTTTCCAAGTTTGAACTCTCCACGTCTTATAGTTTACGAGAAACAGGGCTCTATGATAGACGGACAGCTACACACAGGATTGATCTTATAATGTGATTTATCATATCCCTAAAAAGGGAAATGGATTGCTTAGATCGTTGCCACCATCGATATGACGTCAACCGTTACTGACGGACATGTTTTTGCTTTATAACATACTTGCTGCTTAGCAACCCGGTGTGTTGCATTTAAATTGTACAAAGGTCTTTTGATTGTTTAGGGGAAAGAAAAATCTAGTTTTATTATACATCAAGTTTCTAGCCCTAACGATTCTAAATAAATCGTAATTTAGAAGGTTTTTAGAACGTTTTCCACCGATTTCATCTTTTAAAATTTCGAATTTTTTAGAAACAGCTCTTAGCGATCATTTACATCTCAAAAATCATGTGAAATTTCAATTTTTTAGCCCCAGCAGTATCGCAAAAATCGCAATTTTAGAATATTTTTTGTTCTTGCACCTTTTTACATTTCGAATTAAAAAAAAATATTCTGTCGAGAGTATTTATCTTTTAAAAGCAACAGTCATGTCAAGTTTCTAGTCTTCACAGTTCCAAATTAGGGGAGACCGGGGCACATTGGTACATTTTGCAGAAAATTGTCTTTTTTATGATGAGTATCCAGATTTTTCAAAATTTAAACCATGTAATTGAAGAGTGTTTTCTAATGTTGCTTATGTGATGAATCATTTTGAAAAATTTTGCTGTATTAAAATCAGTAACATGTTGTTTAGAAAATAATAATTTTTGTACCAATCTACCCCATGGTGGGGTAGATTGGTACAAGGATGGGGTATTTTGGTACACTTACAAGAAATATACATAGGGAACTTAACACTTTTATTAGTAACAGTAATTGGGATACAAAAATGGAAAAGAACTTAAAAATACATGAATATTAATTTGAAACTGCATCAATGTATAGAAAACACAAGACAAAACATAGGAAAAAATAAGTAGAATTTTTATACAATTAGTGGACATTATAGTCATTTAACTCAACAGGTGTCGCGAATCCAATTGAATTCCTACTAACAGGAGATGTTTTCATAAATGTATCTTTCTAAGCTGTGTGAGAAAGATGTTTTTGTTTCGAAATTGTATTTTTCCAAGCTGTGTGAAAAAATGTGGTTGTCAGAAAAACGGTTTTGTAGAATGTTTTTGTCAGCACGGAAGTCAGAGAATAAAAGATATTCGTTATGTTTTTTAAGAGGACTGTTTTTCACGTATTAAAGTATTATTTTCCTTTGCTTTAAAAAATGACGAAAGTATTAAAACGGGTAGTTTTAGTGTTTCGAAAATCGCTATGTATGTATTTGCGATAACAGGAAAAGATAATAATGTTGCAGCTCTAGCAGTACCACCACAAAATGTAGGCTGTGGAAGGATAAAACATACATCTGAAATATCAATAATGCTATACTATCAACCTGTTCAGGGAAATAAAAGTTTGAGCAGTCAGTTTTCTTTCTTAAACACTTTACGGAAAACTCAGATTCTGTATTCTTAACTTCAATCTGGCCAACGTAATAAATAAATCTCTTCTTTCCAGCAAATTTTACTAACACATAATCACTAACTGAGATATTGGATCTACCAGACTCATATATTTTGGGTGGGATAAGTTGGTAAAGCAAAGGAGATCTATACACTTATTGAACAGTGCCTAGTAAATATGCTGCAACAATACAGAAATTACAGTAAACTGGCTTTAACTAAAAGAAATACTTTGAAAAAGAATGTTATACCAGTTTACAGTCTATTATGGGGCACATTGGTACATGTACCAATGTGTCCCAATAGGACTGTACCAAACTACCCCAGTAGCAGATTTTTGAAAAAAAGTGTCATGGCTGACGTTTCTTGTTTACATTGTAGTTCAAGACAGTGTGAAAATAAATGTCATTAACATACGTTATAATGTGCTATTATAGTCAAAGTGATAGATTAAATGGAATTCTGATTATAATGTTACAAGTAGACTTCCAAAAGATTACAAAATTACAGTAAAACAGTTAAAGTTACCTTTTCCAAGAAACTGCAAATCCAATCACAGCAAACTTTCACCTGAAGAAAGTCTTCAGTGTTGCGAACTTTTAGGAGAGAAATTAAAAAACTTTTAAATAAATCAACTAAAAATGTCTACCTTGTACCAATGTACCCCATGTACCAATGTGCCCCGGTCTCCCCTAATCGTAATGTAGAACATTTTTAGAACATTTAATCCTTTTAAATTTCGAATTTTTTAGAAACCGTTCTTAGCGAGCATTTATATCGTTAAAGTAACCACCATGCAAAATTTCAATTTTTTAGTCCCAACAGTGTTGTAGAACTCATAATTTTAGATAGTTTTTTGTTCCTGCACCCTTTTACATTTCGAACTTTTTAGAAACTGTTCTGTGCAAGCATTTATGTCTTAAAAGCAACAGCCACACCAAACTTCAAGTTTCTAATTGTAACAGTTTCAAATAAATCCTAATTAAAAACGTTTTCCACTCATTTCACCCTTTTAAATTTTGAACTTTTTTTAAACCGTTCATAGCGAGTATTTACATCTTAAAAATGACCATCACACCAAATTTAATGTTTCTAGCCCCAACAACATCACAGAAATCGCAATTTTAGAACAACTTTTGATCCTGTACCCTTTTGCGGTTGTTGTACTGACATAAAATATAGCATATGTTGGAGCAGGGATGGTCACCAGCGTTTTGTCATCCTCATTTTTAAAATCGGCTTGGTAGTTCTAGAGATTATCCCTACAAACAAAAACACAAACGTTGCTCCTTTATAATATTAGATATAGATTGATTTGTTTCGATATAAAGCGCTTATAAAACGACTGTAGTTTTTTCATATGTTAGTTAATACATGAAAAGTACAGTAAGACATACTTAAAAACTAGGATAAGCGTTATCAGCGCTTCATATAGAAAAAAATCGAATTCATGTACAGAGTGCGTCAGAAAAATGTATACATACACTGTTTAACGGACCATAACTTTCTAATTTGTTTTCTTTTCAAAGTGTAATGAATTGGAAATAATGAGTGGACCACGATTAACTTTTAAAAAAAGAAAATTTATTTTAAAACTCTATTGTAAGTATGAAAATGTAGCAGAAGTACAAAAACAATATCGCAGGGAGTTTCAAGCATGATCCACTTATGCGATTTACAATTCATCGGATAAAAGATAAGTTTAAAACGAATGGATGTTCATAAGACAACGTTCCGGAACCGCAATTGAGCAAGATTGCGTCACAACACCATGTGAAATGTATTGTGAATCAATACATTTCATGAAATGATGCAATAATACATTCAATCAATGAAATTGTGAATCAATAGCCCACCGTTATCAGCAGTGTATTGACCAGAACGGTAATAATTTTGACTATCTGAGGTAGGAGGAAAAGTTATACATTTTATGTAAATTATTTTGTAATTTAGCTATTAATTATATGTGAATAAAAACTGGAGTTTAATCATTCAAAATGTGCATACAGTTTTCTGACGCGCCCTGTATAATTGAAATACATTAAAATTTTCTAAAAAACCTATGTTTCTGATCTTCTATAATGCATTTAAACAGTCTCCAAACAAAAAACAATCAGAGAGGAAGTAAATAGGAATCTAAATTATTTTTAGACATTCAAAATATTTTATAAACGAAGAAAAATCATGAGTCAAGTATGGATTATGAAACATTTTCCAACTCATTCAGAACACTATATCAAAATTTCATCGTTTAATAAGTGTAAACATAATGTCTAAGGAAACAATTTGGAAAACGCCTAACACATTTAAAAACCCAATTTCACCAATTATCAGCTAATAGTGGGAAAATATCCGTTTTTTTTTGTTCAATCCTGTATATGATCTATAGTTTTGTATGTATGTTACGGTCAATATGATAAATCCGGGAATTATTAATACTAACCGGTTATTATTAATGACCGGTTATTATTAGTACTAACCATGGTTAGTATTAATAGTTATCGATTATTATTAAAAATTACCGGATTTATCATATTAACCGTAACATAACACATGGGCTGATAAGTTCCCGGTCTGGCACACAGATGGCGTTGCAATCGCCGAACCGATGTTTTTTTTAGTAAATACTAACCTTTAAAAGGTAGTAGAAAAAATGCCATGACGATTCGCCGTGTGGATAAAACGTTAGAGTGGTTTTAGTTGAACGACTTTGTTGATAAACAAAAAAATGGATAACAAGAATTTCAAGAATTGTTATTTGATGGGGAAAAAATACCGTTCAAACAAAAGCTTGGCTAGATAAGCGTTATCCGGACACTGCACCAGGTAAATCAACCATTATTGACTGGTTTGCTGAATTTAAACGGGGTCGTACGGACACCAGTGATGCACCACGCAAAAGAGGTGGTTACTCCGTTAAACATAAAAAAAGTCCACAAAATCGTTTTGGGGAACCGTAAAGTGAAGTTGCAGGAGATGGCTCAGACTCTGAAGATATCCAAGGAACGTGTAGGTTTTATATTGAATGAACATTTGTCTATGAAAAAGTCCTTCCGGCCTGTATTATTAAATTATTATTATTAATCATTTATTAAATTATTATTATAAAATTATTATAAAATTATTTTTAAAATTATTATTATTAAATTATTACTATAAAATTATTATTTTTAAATTATTATTATTAATATTAAATTATTATTTATTATTAACGTTATGTTATTTATTAAAGTTATAAAGTTATAAAGTCATAAAAGTTATAAAGCTTTGTTAAAAAGTTGTGTTTTCTTTATTAGACCGGGAACTTATCAGCCCATGTGTTAGATACTACATAGTATGCAAAAAATTAGTTTAGTTTGGGAACTCATAACACAGTTAAAAACTCCCCTTCAGCAATTTCCGCCAATAAACGGCAATGTACTCGAATTCTTTCGTGTAGCCCTGTATATGATCTACAGAATTTATATACACTAAAAATATACAAAAATTTTTCAAATTTTAAAATGCATACCACAAATGAAAACGCACTTCCAGCAATTATTGCTCATAGACAGTACCGTAACCGAATTCTTTTCTGTGTTCCTGTAAATAAACGATAAATGCTATGCATACTCCATTCTATATCTATAGTAAGCATCTTGTAGTGCACCTCAGTGATGTATATCGAGTTCAATATGTCTGAAATAGTGTAACATTATTAAAATAAACCGCAAACGATTTTTTCCCCCATATATCATGAAGTAACGGAATTCTTTTGAGCGGCCCTTTTAACAAACTATAACTGCTACACATCCCATCTTAAATACCAAAGATGCCACGGTAAACCTCAATAAAATATATCAATTACATTGTAATCTGAGTATATTTAGGGAAGTTAGAGCCCGACCAGACAAACCGAATTCATAAACAATTTTCAACAATGTTGGAAAGTGTTACAAAGGGAAAAAAAATGTCCTAAAATAAATGCTTATTTAGCCATCTCCTTTTAGTTAGAGGCAAAATATTTGTCTGGTGGTTTTGAATAAGTGAACATGTGTAACTGTTCTACAATGTTTAGGGTATGCGAGGTTCTGTCATTGAAAAGTGGATCGCAAGAAGATAACTTTAGTAACAACTTATCACCTTTAATAACTACTTTTAACCTTTAATAACAATCTTTCACTTTTAATAACAACCTTTCACTTTTAATATATTTTTACATGGAGAACGTAAGCGTCCGTCTTTTTTTTTGTTTTTTTTTTAACGACCGACGTAAAGAAATATTATATGTTCGTGTGATAAAGAAAAAAACAATCAACTACAAAACAGTTGTTTTAGGTATTAATATGTAAAAATAACATGATTTAGAAGTGGTTTTTGTATTTATGAAGCAAGTTAAATGGAAACATTAAGTGTCGGATAAATAAAAATATTTTAGATCTTCAAACTTATTAGATGTAAATCTTATTTCAAATACTATATAAATCTGTGAGATCTGCCTGTGTTTAATTCAAGATTTATAACCACAATACCTTACCTACGTATTTTTTCAGATTTTTTTTTTTCTTTTTAAAGAAATTTCTCCTATGTTTTGCTCATTTGATCCGTTGAAGTGACTAATCTTTGTCATTCAGCTGTAGAAGATATAGAGGATTTTGTATGATGCAGTATTGCGGTAAACAAGTGAAATGATCATGGCATGTTTTGTGATCCAATAAAAATATTCGAATAGGAAGTATTTTGAAGTCCTATAATCTGTATTTTACAGTTCTAATCGAAATGATTATAACCCGTGAACCATTTTCAATTCAGATTATAGAATAACAAAATTGTAAACAGAAGTAACTGAAGCCTATCAACTTGGAAGCAGGGAAAAACAGATAATTTTTAGTCAGACATGCATATGGTAATTAGGGTCTTTAGTCGTCAAAAGGTGTGTATGAGTACTTAATATTTTTGTTTAAAATATTCTTAAAACTACATTTTTTGATGAAATTCAGCGGCATAGCAATTCAAAAATTATGGTAGAAGCTCAAGTGCTCATTTTAAAATAAATTAAAGAATTAAGATTGTCAGTAGTTGTAAGGTTCGGGAGTAAATCATCGTAGCTTAAATTTAAAAAAAAATCTTATTTTTATGGAAAAATATTTAATTGCATCCTGACATCTTTTTAAAATTACAAGGTTTATTTATTACTCAATAGATGCCATCATAGTTTAAGATAATTTGTAGGTAAGTGAAACCGAGTTTTTATTATTAAAAGTTGATAAGTCCAATAAAATGAAATCGACCAGTCAAAATATGTTGCGCATAAATGTCCGGCTCTTGCAAATTAGCGATTTTATAAGAAGCAATCATAATTGTTTTTAGTTGTATACATATTTTTTTAGAAAACGTGAAGTTGAATATCTCGAAAATTGCATTTTATTAGTTATTGTTTTACACTCCGAGCCCTAAAATTAATAAAATATTTTTGAGAATAATTATGAGAATATTAAACTAAGTTATGATGTCATTATCATAAAATTAATATTTTAAATGATTTTAGATAGAAGAATTAATATACTGAAGTGAGTTACAATTATCACATTTATGAGAAAGCTGGTGGGTGGATGAGGGCCACAACAGATATATTAAAAGAAATTCACAGAACACACAGTCCTGGAATATCAATCCATGTAATCGCATTTCGCGTTACAATTTTCCAGAGTTAAATCTTCTTTTACTAAGTAATTTCAGAAGATTTAACTCTTGAGAATGGTAACGCGAAATACGACTAAGTGGATTGATACTCCAGGACTATTTATCGGCGGTGATTTTTTTAGAGCTCTCAAATGATGTATTTCTGATATATTAAAAAAAATCATAGGAGTTAAACAGTCCTAGAATATCAATCCATGTAATCGCATTACTATTCACAAGAGTTAGATCTGTTACTAAGTAGTTTCAGAAGATTCATCTCTTACGAATTGTAACGCGAAATACGACTACATGGATTGATATTTCAGGACTGTTTATCTCCTGTGAAATTTTTGGAGTCTCCCTCTGATATTTTACAAAAAAAATCGCGGAAGATAAGCAGTCCTGAGATATTAATCCATGTAATCGCATTTCACGTTACAATTCGCCAGAGTTAAATCTTCTTTTACTAAGTAGTTTCAGAAGACTTAACTCTTGCGAATTGTAACGCGAAACATGATTACACGGATTAATATTCCAATATTATTAATATACCAATATTATTTTTAATATTATTTTCTGTGAATTTTTAGAGCCTTCATCTGATATATTAAAAACCAATTCTTAGAAGATAAACTATGAGTTTCAATTCGGAAGAGTTAAATCTAGGATACCTGCATCAGGAGATTTAGCAGGTATATCAGTGTTTTCTGTTAGCGGTATATAAAAAAACAAGAACGAAAAATCATGCGTCAAGCATAGATCATGTAGCACTTTCCAACGCTTCTAAAATAATTTTACAAATCATTACCGTTTAATAAGCTGAAAGATGACATCTAAGTAAACAATTTGGAAAACGCATAACATATTTAAAAACGTAATTTCAGGAATTTTCAATATATACAATATTCGGAAAAATATCCGAGTACTTTTATGTAGCCCTGTATATGATCTATAGATTTGTATATATACATAGGATGCTAAATTTTAGTTTAGTTAGGAAACGCGTAGCACTGTTTAAATTCTCCTTCTGGAGTTTCTGTCAATAAACGGAAATGTGTTCGCGAACTTTTGTGCTGCCCTGTATAGGATCTACAGAATTTATACACACCACGTAATAGACAAAAAGCTAGTTAAGATTAAAATCGCGTTTAGTAACTTAAAACACACTTCCAGGAATTATTGTTAACAGACAGTAGAGAATTCTTTTGTGTGTCCCTGTAAATGAACGATGACTGCTATACACACACTATTCTGTAGTAAGCCTCTTGTAATGCACCTTAGTAATATATATAAACTTCAATGCGTTTAAAATAGTGGAACATTATTTAAATAAGCCGCAGACGATTTTTCTCCATAGACGTAATGTAACGGAATTATTTTGACTGTCCCTGTAAAGTAACTCTAAGTGCTGTACACCTACTATTCCATATTAAGCTTCTTCTAATGCATCTTAGTGATCTATATAAATTTCAATGCGTTTACAATAGTGAAACATTTTTTAAATAAACCGCAAATGATTTTTCCCCATAGACCGCAATGTAACGGAATTCTTTTGAGTGTCCCTGTAAGAAAACTATAAGTGCTACACACTTCAGTTGAAATAGGGACCGTACCATAGATAACGACAATAACATATAAAAATTGCAGAGCAATCCGAGCATATTTACGGGAGTTAGAGCACGGACAGACGGCCAGACGGTCATACGGTCAGACAAACCGAAGTCATAAGCACTTTTCAACTAGGTTGGAAAGTGCTAAAAAAGGGTAGCCTTGATACTCGTTTCACGTTCCATTTTTTCCAGAAAATTAACAGTGGATTGTGATGTGTGGCTGCTTGCTTTATCTTGATGCAGTTCAACAGATTGATGGTAGTGGGGGTAAAGAGATGGTATTTCATGTTTGAAGATTAGGAGTGAAATATGTTTCTGATAGTATGTGGAGTTGTTCTTAACATTTTATCTACTATCTTTATTTTTAATTTGTCGTTATATGCAAAGCCAGCAACAATCATAAATTCTTTGCTAAAATTTTCTTTAGGTACATTGAACCATGTTTTAAGATTTTTTTTTCTCCTCGTCAGTCAATAGAAATCTATATACGGAACGAGAAAACATGCAACCAATCAGCCTCTTTTGATTTACCAATATTATAATTTGGCTCAAAATACTGAATAAATTTAAAAATAAGATAGTATAAAATAAATCACGTTTATGGAAGGTAATTTTTGTTAAAGCACTTGCTTTCGTGGTACCTGATGTCTCGTGATATTTGTTTATGAAGTACACATTTAAAATTTTATGCGGAAATAGTTTATTCATCATTACAGACTTTAAAAATGTAACCGCTATTTTGTGAGCACGAAACTAGTCGATTTGTTTATAAAAAGGATTTTAATCCTTTATGTTTACTGTAATGGCTTTTAGCATATGTATTTTACTTTAATGATAATAAGTGATTTTTTTCTTACTTAATTTTATATGAATAGACTTTTCTGAAGAAAAATGTTCCAATCATCTAATACACTGAAAAAGTGAAAATAAATTCCGAAATTCGGCAATGACTTTAAATACAAACAACAGTGTACTCAGAAAATATTAATTTATATTAATTAGCATTGTTTCTTTAATATAAATTGTGAAACATTCATGGACATTTTTATGCCAATTTGTGCGTAAGTTGTCTTATATTATTATAGAGTTTTGCAATAAACTAGTCGTCGAGAACGTGAATTAAACGCTGATAAGAGCATTGATAAGTAATGTTAAATGTGCTGAGAAATAATTTTTAACAACTGAAAAAAAATTTCAGCATGGGATAGAAATAAAATGAAAAGGATTTTAGAATGGGGAAAAAAAAATATATATTTTCGTTAACCTTTAAAAATTGATATTCTGCCCGGAAAAGATGTTTCAAAAGTGTTTGAAACAGTTATTAAATTAAATCAAGCCTTAAACAAGACCGAAAAATCATGCGTCAAGCACGCATTATGTAACACTTTCCAACACTTCCAAAATACTTTTACAAATCTTTACCATTTAATAAGGTGAAAGATGGTGTCTCAGTAAACAATTTAGAAAAAACATAACACATTTAAAAATCCAATTTCTGGAATTATTAACAATATTCGGAAAAATACACGATTTCGTTTGTGCAGCCCTGTATATTATCTATAGATTTGTATATATACTACATGGAATGCTAAATTTTAGTTCACTTAGGAAATGAGTAGCACAGTTTAAAATTCCCCTTCTGGAATATCCGTCAATAAACGGAAATGTGTTCGCGAACTTTTGTGCTTCCCTGTATATGATCAATAGAATTTATACACACAAAGTAATAGGAAAGAAAACGGAGTTAAATTTAAAAACGCGCTCAGCAACTGAAAACGTAGTTAAAGCAATTATTGTTAACAGACAATATCGAATTATTTTGTCTGACCCTGTAAATGAACAATGAATGCTATACACACAAAATTGTATAGTGTACCGTAATGTAACGGAATTTTTTTGAGTGTCCCTGTACAGGAACTATTAGTGCTATGCTCACTATACTTTATAGTAAGCCTCTTGTAGTGCACCTCAGTGATATATATTAATTTCAATATGTTTGAAATTATGTAACATCATTAAAGTAAACCTCAAATGATTTTTACACATAGACCGTAATGTAAATGAATTTTTTTGAGTGTCCCTGTAAAAAAACTATGAGTGCTACACACTTCATTTTCAATACCGAACATGCCATAGTAAACCTTAATAACATGTATCAATTGCATGACAATCCGAGTCTACGTGAGTTAGAGCACGGACAGACAGACAGACAGACAAACCGAATTCATAAACACTTTTCAACTTTGTTGGAAAGTGTTAAAAAATTCACATTTAATAAATTCTTAATTTGCTTTTTTCACTTATAGCGTCCCATGCCTTATGACAGGGTTTCTCAAAATTGTTTAAAGTTGGGATATTTTATAAAACATATTGACATGGGTAATTTCCAAATTTTTGAGTTCCAGTGCATTTGCAGATACGCAAATTATTTTATTTTATTTTTATTTTTGGAAATTTAAGTGGGCCCTATTTTGATGAACGTTGCCTTATGAGATCTACTTAAATGTTCCAAATTTTTTCAAAAATGATAAAAAGTGTTTACTTAAATATATGTTGTAGATTTCATTGTTAATTCGTCGCTACCATGTCAAACTATCGAATGTGACAAAATGCATGTTTCATTACTTTTAAAAATGAGCCGTTTGTCACCACTCAATAGTATTCTTGAGCAGGGTTGCGAATTTGGCTTCCTTTTTATTCAGAAATTTCGAATCCATACCAGAAATTTCAAACAGAAATTTTTGATTATTTTAATGATAAGACATTTCGTGATTACTTAAATTAATTTTTTTCCTACAATTTCCGGTATGAATTCGATATCTCTGAATAAAAAAGAAGTCTAAACTGGCAACCCATTTTTTCTCAAAAAATTTATCAGTATTTTACTAGGCGAATAATACTAATAAAATTTAGTTGTGACAATGGGCCCATTTTTAAAAGTAAGGAAATATGTATTTTTTCATATTCGATAGTTTGACATGGTAACGACGAGGTAATATTTCAAAGCTGTTTACTGAGTAATTTTAGAAGTTAAATTTTTTTACTGTACAATGATGGGTATTTAAAAAAATATTGTACTTTTGAAGGTGGACACGGCAAATTTCACTAACGGTCACTTTTCAATTGTTTGTAAAAGGAAATAGAATGAAGTGGTAATTTGTTGGGTAATTAAGCGGCTTCGTCTTTTACCTTGAATTCATTTTATACTTGAAATCGCGGATTTTCTCCATGTTTATTTTTCAAAATTTTCATCCACAAAAAAATGCCAAGGATTTTTTTGTAAACGAGATAGAGGTTTCATATATATATTTTTTATTTAATTATAGCATTTGTAGTTTTTTTTCCCGAAGCATGATCATTTATATATTGCATATTAAATTGTCTTTAATATCTTGGATATCTAACTATCTATGCATAGCTTGGTGTAATATATGTCAGTGAATGCTTATACTAAATGTAGAAGAAATATTATAAAACATTAAGCAATTAGTAGAAATGACAAATAACTGATGTTTTCAAGCTAAAAACGATTTTTTAAAAATATATTACAACGAGTTTCTTTTTTCCAAAAATTACAAATTCTGTATTGAAATACCAAGGGCTTTATAATGATATATCATATGATATATCACATGTATTTGTGAATTTTATAATATTGCTAAAAATATAAAAATTAGCATTGTAATCGAAAAACTAACGTGTTCTCTTAAGCAGTGGACGACATCTGATTCTTGCCCCAGTGCGCTAATGAATCGCATGCTTCTGCTGAGACCAAGTCAACGAGAACGATGCTACATCGTTAAAATAAAAGAAAATTCTTCACTCACTCAATCATCTAACTGTACACCTTTTTTTATTGCTTGTCTTCTCCCTTTAACCTACAGACAAAAGACACCGAATGCTTGAAAAGATTTCCAAACTATTAGTTGCAGCAGGCTTGGAACAATCATTCAAGCATTCACATTCACGTTGGTGAGGGAGGAAGAGATAGATTTGGAGTGAATTGATTTCGATGCTTTTAAACTTTGTTACTCGGAAACAATCGATGTGATGTGATGTTACATCATCGTGAAGGGTTTTTGAATTTGTGCATTTTTCTTAAATGGTTATCTCGAGGAGTTGGACATTACCAGGATTTAAAAACGGACGTAACTGGAGGGTAGATGGACGTACCAATCTCGATTTCATCGTAAGTTTTGTCTATAGTGTAATTTTTCATTATCTGTTGCCTATTTTAATGCACACAATTCGAGATGTATTATGTTTCGTATATTGCACTTTGAATCCGATTGTGAAATCTTAATAATTTGATTTAATAACAAAAATTTTAAATCTTGTTAATTTTTTTTTTAAATAAAATAATGTAAGATTTTATGATATAAACCTGATCTACAATTTTTGTTGTTTTAAAATAAATTAAATTGAATTAAATTATATTAAAACCTTTTATACTTATTAAGTATAAAATATTCGTTGATGAGAGGGAAGATAGTTTTGGAGTGTATATTAATTATGCTGCTTTTAAACTTTGTTACTTGGAAACAATCGATGTGATACGATATTACATAATCGTGAAAAGTATTTGAAATGGTCATTTTTATTAAATGGTTATCTCGAGGAATTGGACATTACCAAGATTTAAAAACGGTCGTAACTGGAGGGTAGATGG
Organism: Maratus michaelseni; assembly: GCA_963931845.1. Classification (NCBI taxonomy): domain Eukaryota; kingdom Metazoa; phylum Arthropoda; class Arachnida; order Araneae; family Salticidae; genus Maratus; species Maratus michaelseni. Next base: position 125,713,538 of record OZ007593.1, on the reverse strand, counting down.
ACGTTATCAATTTCGATTTCATCGTAAGTTTTGTCTATAGTGCAATTTTTCCATTATCTATTGCCTATTTTATGCACACAAATCGACATGTATTATGTTTTATACATTTCATTTTGAATCCGATTGTGAAATATTTATAATTCGATTTATTAACAAAATTTTTAAATCTTGATAATTTGTTTTAAAATAAAATAATTTAATTTATGATATAAACCTGATCTATATATTTTTTAAATTTTAGTTAAATTACATTTAATTAATTATTTTATATTAAAACTTTTTATACTTATTACGTATAAAAATTTCGTTGATGAGGGTGAAGATATTTTTGGTGTGTATTTAATTTTCCGGCTTTTAAACTTTGTTACTTGAAACAATCGATGTGATGTGATGTTACATCACCATGAGGGATTTTTGAACTTGTGCACTTGTCTTAAATATAAGAAATAATATAATAATGTATGGCATAAATCTATTCTTTTTCCTATTGTTTTTAGTTAAATTATATTTAATTAATAATCATATACAATGTAAAACAAGACAGATGGTTTTTAAATTAGGAAAATATAATATAACAACGAACGAAAATGTACAATAACCACTTCCGAGTTACCCATGATTCCGAAAGCGTTTTTTATCTTTATAAACTTCAGAAATCAATATATTTTCGGGATTTAAAGAAACAATTATAAAAACAAAGTTTATTTGTCAGTTTCTGATTTTCGGAAACGTTTCCAAGTAGCTTTTATAGTCTATTAATCAGTTTTTTCAACCCGGAATATAAGTTCCTTGGATGCTATCCATTCTAAAGTGAACATTTTCATGTTAAAAAAATATTTTAATGACAAACAACATAAATAAACAGCATTAATATTAATATTTAAATTAATATTATTTTGTTACTCTTGAATATATAAATTGAATTACGCAGCTGAAAATGTTTAAGTGACAATTAATAACATCCTAAAAACCGATATTGCAGTTTGAGAAAATTGATTAGTACACTATAATAACTGCTGGGAAACGTTTCCGAAAATCAGTATTAACAAAACAAAGCTTGTTTTTATAAATTCTTCTTTGAATCTCGAAAATATATTACTTTCTGAGGTTTATAATGATAAAGAATGCTTTTCGGAATCAGGGGTAACTAGGAAGAGGTTACTGTAAATTTTTGTTTTTAGTTATATTTTCATAGATTAAGAAACATTTGTCTTTTTTTTTTTACGGTGTATTTAAAACTTCTTATACTTATTAAGTATACAATTTTCGTTGGTGAGGGAGGGAAATAGTTTCAGAGTGAATGGATTTAGCTGCTTTTAAACTTTGTTACTTGGAACAGTTTCAATATTTTTTTCTTCAGAATTTCCCACCTTATTCAATCGCAAAAAAAAAAAAAAAAAAAAAAAAAAAAAAAAAAAAAAAAATCCAAATTTTTACGCGGTAATTGCGAATTGCGTGATTGAAATATTTAATAGAATTTTTCTTATCTGAAATAATCATGCCAGACTCTGGAAATTCCAACGAGTGTACGCATCATGCTTGGAAACAGTGATGTGAACCTCACGTGATGTGATGTTACATCATCGCGAGGTGTTTCTGAATATGTGTCCTTTTCATAGTTTCTGGAGAAATTGAACATTACCAGCGGTCAGTTTTTCGTACTAGCTAATATTTTCAAATTCCTGCAATTCTATTGGTCAATAAATGTATTTCTCCAATTCACTTTTAACCCCTTGGGGACGAGCGACACGTATACGGGACGCATAAGATGCTCAGAATCCTCGATTATTCCCACCAGTTGCTTTTTATTGTAAACTTTGCCTTATTTAATGACAGCATTTCTGAGATTCAATTAGGCGAAAATTTCTGTTTTGAAAAACCGGTGGAAAGATTAAAAATTCTGTAAAGGACGCTCGTCGCGAAGGGGTTAAATAAACCAGAAACCAACCATTGGCAAAAGTAAGTTCATCAAATACAAATTTTAAAATAAGAAAATCAAAGTTATTTGACTGATTTCGACAGGAAAATTGGCAAAAAATATATATTCCAAATTTTTACGCGGTAATTGCGATGTGATGTTATATCATCGCGAGGTGTTTCTGAATATGTGTCCTTTTCATGGTTGGAGAAATTGAACATTACCAGCGGTCAGTTTTCCGTACTAGCTAATATTTTCAAATTCCTGCAATTCTATTGGTCAATAAATGTATTTCTCCAATTCACTTTTAAACTATATATTTTATCAAAATGTCTGTCATTTTCTGCACGTTAAGTGCAATTGAAACCGGTATAGAATATTTGATGAATGATTGGTGCTGCAAACGCTGTTTTATGTATTTATAGTGTATATTTACCAGTTTTTACTTTTGCTTTGTAAAACTTTATAATGATTTAGACATTGAAATATAAAAATGTACAATGTCGCTTTGCTTACTTTCAAATACTTTCAAATACATTATGAATGTGATTTTTTATTTTCTTTATTCACCGAAATATATTTTTAGATGTTTTGCTTTTCCTAACGATGTTTAAAGTAAAGTATATTCGAATATTTTGTATTGATTGCTTTATAATTTTTTATGCTTGTTAACAGGGTTTAATGAATGCAGTCGCTACTGGCGTCCAAGTTATTTTTTTATCTGGCGACCAAATTATTTAATCTGGCGTTTTTTTTCTCTTTAGTTCAAAAATTGATCTAAGAAATAAGTACAAACTGCATTTTTTTTCTCTCCCCTCAATATTAAGAAATAAACTGAGAAACTACATAAAAAAAAAAAAAAAATTAAGTTTTATTTTTAATTTGGCAAAAGTAAGTTCATCAAATACAAATTTTAAAATAATAAAATCAAAATTATTTGACTGATTTCGACAGGAAAATAGGCGAAAAATTGTTTTCCCGCTACACTATTTCATAGAAGCCCTCTTATCAGATATAGATTTTGTAGCATTCATTTATCCGGATATCTGAAGCATTCAGTAATCGGTATTTTCCGAACATGCCGGTTAATTCAACATTTACAATATTTCTATTTTAATTCTTAGAGAGATATAATTTTGATAAGTTTCATTGCAAAACTAAGTTTATATTATCTTTCTAAATTATGAACTATTCTAAAGTATGCTTGTTATCATTTTTTCTCCACTAATTTATAAACAAGTTGGAAATTGTACGTCAAACGTGACAAATGAGGTGCGTTCGTACTATAGCTAGTTATATAAATATTCACATATTGATGATTTTAATTCTGTGAAATGAATTATATCGTCTGCAGATTAATTTCTGGAATAAAATAAGTATCTCGGTCGCTTGACGATTAAACCTCGGAAACTCCTATAACAAAAAAGCACAGATTTTTTTTAAATTCAAATTTCTTAATCAAATTTCTTAATAAATATTTTTATTAATATCTCCTAAAGTTTTGATTCGATTTTCGTATAATTTGAAATGACTCGACAAAATTCTGCAAAGATAATCTATCTTAAATTTCAAACCATTCGGTTGGGTAGTTTTTCCGTTGTTATATGCGGACGGACGGACAGACAGACGAACGGACGGACGGACAAACAGACGGACGGACCAGATGACGACAATAAGTGCTACGTATTTATATAATTACGAACGCACCTAAAAACTTATGTGCTTTTTGAAAATCAATGACGGGAAAGAGGGGGTTAAATATTTTTTGTTGGCTACCAGATTTTATCCAAATTTGTAAAGCTCTGCTTGTTAGTATGTTTTACCGGCAGCATTTATTGTTCATGTTTTAAAGTAAAAGCCTATGTAACAAACTGCGCTGTGCTTTTCGAAGTAAGCTAAATTCCAATAAAAGATTCATTTTTCGTAAACCAATCATGCAATAGATAGCAAAGACTTTGAATTTTTTTACAGACATACATGGCATTTTAGTAATATTTAGTAACTTATAAGAAATGTAACAAAATAAAACTGGGCAATGTTCAAAAGTTTTGAGAGAGAGTTGGTAATTTTAACTCAGTGGTCGAATATAACCTTTACCAGTATTGTGCCAAAAATTTATCAATTCGCGTGCCATGCCAATTCAACTAAATTTTTGTATGCTTATAAATTATATTAGATTCAAACTTGTAATCATATCTACCCTATATCTATAAAATCCTAATGAAACGAATTTGTGAAACGATTTTATGAAACGAATTTATGAAACGACTTTATGAAACGACTGAATAAACGACTGATTATGTTTCAGGGCTATTTTTAATAAAATATTAAACGCTTGATGGTGAAATTAATACCAATTGTCCATAAAAATCCGAGGATGTCAAAACTGGTAATAGAATTTTGAAATTGGAATTAGTTTTCGATATATTAATTTTTTTCTAATTTTAATGACATTTCTGTAATGATGGCAACTAATTACTCAGTTTTTTTTGTGACAAAAAAGGGAAAAAAATTGAAAAGGATCCCGATAGGGACTATTGATTTCTTTTTATTCGTCATTTTCAAATTGAAATTGAATTTATCTTTTATTTCAATCGATAATGAAGACAAGATTGTAATTAAATTGTTTTTCGGGAAAATTTGAAAAAAAAAATCACATTTTTATCGTCAGGATTCAATCGTCTGTCAGCATTTAATTTAATTTCTAAACTGAAAATATTTTGAATGAATTCGTCCAAATGATGTCATTTATGTAAACGCAAAAGAAAGGGGGGGAAAAGGAATTAATAGTAATTATTATTTATTGATATAATTTTGTTATTTTTTTGTAAAATTTATTAAACGAATATATAAAATCACTAATTCGGATATTTGAAACGGATATATAAAATAATAATTGCCCAACTGAACGGAAGGAGAATAAAATATCCTACTTGGTTTTCTATCCGCTTGGTTTTCTATCCGCTTGGTTTTCTATCCTGCTTAGTGTTTTCCGCCAAGCTTTTTAAAAAAGCGTCAAGACCCCTATAATAGAAAAGCAACAAAAGTTCATTGGGTTTGTTTTCATAACTTTTGCCAACAAATCTATGTATATTAACGAATCTATCCATTTTTGAAGCTCGAATTACGCCAAACCTAAAAGCAAAGGATCCTATACTGGAAAAGCACCCGATTTTCTTATGAACAATATGCAAGTGACATAACATGGTGTAAAATTATCACGGATAGTAAATTTGTTTAAATATCTCATAAATTGATGCCGAATAAATGCAGGCAAGCATGCACTAAATATTTAATTAATTTTGTATGATAAATAATTATTAGAAAATTCGTATATACATATTAATTAAAATAAATAATTTACATATTTAAAATAACATGAAAATATGCATGATGGTGCACTAAAATAGAGAGAAAATTAAAACCTGTTACTGAAAATGTCTATAACATAGTACTTTTCAATAGCGTGGTTCTTAATGTTATTCACAAGCAGATGGAATTTTTCTCATCCTTAAACGAAAAGGAATAATAGAATACAGGTCGTTGTTATAAAAGTCCGAGAGGTAGCCTCAATTTAAACCTAACCATTTTATACAAGCTGGTTTTCAAGTTGTAATTGATTCTACTTATCAATCCCGAAAACAGTCGTCAGTTATCGCAACAGCTGTGTATGAGGCCATGATAATCAAAAATGTCCCATTAAAACGTTAAAAGCATGGCATCCAAATTACAGATTTACCAATATTTTTAAAATATAGCACGCTGTCATGTTTTTAGAGGCCTCGAAATCTGAGCGGGGGTTGGCGAGCGTAGCTCGCAGGGGGCAGGCCCCCTAGTTAGAACTATAACTTATAACTCATCTGTAACTTAAGTAATTAAGCTATAATTTAAACACTTTTTTAATTATTACTTACAAAATTATTTAATAATAATTACTTAATAATACTTACTAATAATTCCTTAACTAATAATACTTAATAATTGCTTAATTAATAATATTTAACTTACTAATAGTACTTAATAATATTTAACCTACTAATAAGAGTTAATAATACTTAATAATTACTTAAAAAATAGTACTTAATAATACATAATGATACTTACTAATAATACTTAATTATTTAACAATAAAGTAATTATCACTTAATAACTACTTAATAATAATTAATAGTTACTTAATAATAATTAACAATTACTTAATAATAATTAATTAAAACTTTATTAACGTTATAATAATTAATAATTACTTAATATTAATTACTTAAAAGCTTTTATTAACGTTATAATTAGTTAATTACTTAATAATTACTTTAAATTATTACTTAATTACGTAAAATATATCTTAATTTATTAAGTTATAAGTTATTAAATAATTAAAATTTATGTATAACTTAAGTAATTATTTTATATAACTTAAAGTTATATTGTTATATATAACATATATAGTTTATATTTATAACTTATATTCGAACTTAATTCAATAATATCATTTCACGATAAATTTCTTAAGAGTTAATGTGCGTTTTTGTAAAAATAATTAATTATAAAATACATGCATGTATCGTAACTATGTTTGATTATTGACAAATTTGTTAAGTTTGATAAATGAGACAGATTCGATCAGTAGAAATTGTTTTGAATTAAAAGCAATGTGAGAAACAACATAAAAATGGTATTTTTAATATTAAATTAAATTATTGAAAAAAACTACATTCCCAATTATTAATTAAGATAAATATATATATACACCGATGTCCAAAAATTAAGGGGGCAGCGACCGGACTCTTTCGATTTTAGACGTTTCGTAGAATACTTACTGAAATTCTTTACGAATTGTGCTTGAACTTCAATAATGTAATGAATATGTTTGACTTCAAAATTTTCAGTACAGATTTTGTCGCGAGGACAATTAGGGAGGATAATAATAATTTTAATAATAAAATAATATTTCCGATCACCCAAGTAACAGAAAATGCTCAAAATGGTTTGTCGCTGTAGCAAATGACTATGTAGGTCCTGTTCAACATTTGTATGCATTTGTGTAAGCATAGCACGTATATTCGTGACAATGTTAATGTTTCTGTGAAAAATTCAAATGTTTTTTATTTATAGCATATAGAATTTTCAACCGAATTTAACACCACTTTTTGAAAACTTGACAAAGAACAGTAGAAATAGTATACTGCAATTAAAAGATTAATATATTGAATATTCAATGAGATGTGGGTATTTATATGAAATAAGTTTTAGCTGCGCATGCGCGAACTACAACGAAGATTTTTTGTCATAATTTGGTAGTTAATTCTATAGAGTAACTCATATAAAAAGACCAGTCAAATATGGTGAAAACTCAGAAAGATATCGGCGATAAAGCGAGCTGATTGAAAAGTTTGGGGGAAATCCTGTATAATCCAGTTACTTTTAGAAAGCAACTAACTACACCGCTTCTATCTTTCTGAATTTTTGCGATATTTGAATGGACTTTTTTATAAATTACTCTATAGAATTCTCTACCAAATCATGAAAAAACATCTTTGGTAAAGTTCGCGCATGCGCAGTTAAAAAATATTTCATACAAATACCCATATCTCATCAAATATTCAATATATTCATCTTTTAATTGCATTATACTATTTATACTGTTCTTTGTCAAGTTTTCGGAAAGCAGTGTTAAATTCGGTTGAAAACTCTGCATGCTATATAAAAATAAAAATAAAAGTATTTTTTCACGGAACATCTTCAAGAATATGCGTGCTATTCTTGCACAAATGCACAAAAACATTGAACAGGACCTATATAGTCATTTGCTACAGTGACGGGCCATTTTGAGCATTTTATATTTCTTGGGGGAACGCAAATACTATTTTATTTTTAAATTTATTATTACTTCCCTAATTGTCCTCGCGACTAAATCTTCATTGAAAAACATGAAGTTATATATGTTCGTTACATCCTCAAAGTTCAAGTGCATTTCGTCACGAATTTCAGTAGGTTTCGACAAAACGTCTGAAATCGAAAGTGTCCGGTCACGCCCCTTAATTTTTGGACATCAGTGTATACATAGTTACTATAAAATAATATGAAACATTGAACTAGAATATAGAAATAGCAAAATACAGTCTGCCTTTGACTGAATATACGTCCAGCTGCCAAGTTTGATTTGGCGCCGCGCCGTAAGTTGCCAATTACAGTTATCTTATTTTTGAAAGCTCGATTTTGTTTTGAAAGGTATTTTTCCTTATAACTATAAAAATGTTTACTAACTACATAATATATATATTTTTTCAATCTCATTATTTTTTCTTCCGCATTTGAATATAAAATGATAAAATATTGTAATTGCATTTGTTCTCCTTTTTTTGTTTTCTGACCCATTGTCTTTTAAAAACTAATGGGACTGAAATAATTCAATCTATTAGAATATTGAATAAAAATGAAATGTTTATCTTGAGATAATGATACAATTTTTAGATAATAATTTTTTTAAAAGTTAAACTAAATTTTGTTTCCTGTGTTGACTTCACGGTCAGTAACGAACCTCAGGCTACATAATTTGAAACTATTCCAGCGTGAAAATAAATTCGATGCGCATTCTTTAGGTTACAAGACGAAACATTTTCAATACATGTGAGGTAGTATGTCAGAAATTGAATTTAACATGTAAAATTCTATTTGCTATGCCTATGCTATTTTAACCCATATTCGATCGCCGTCCTGTAAATAGAATAAAAATGATACTGAAAATGCTTCTTTCTTTTCTTTTTCTTTCTTTCTTTCTTTCTTTTTTTTTTTTTTACTCGTTATCGTTATTGAATAGTGAACATAAAAAACCTCAAATACATATATATTGTCTTTCTCGAAAAAATATAGAACTGTTTGTATAAATATTAATATCTAAGAGAAACTAAACTTTTACAGAATGTTCAATTAATACAAAAGAAATACAAAATAATAATAAATACAAAACATTAATACAATTTAATAATTACAAAACAACAAAATTTCAATTTTTTTTGTTTTATATGTATTTTAGTAGTATTAGTTGTTATCGAGTTTAGGATAACGGCATGCCCCCTTCCGTGGAAGAGGATTGTCAGAGCTTTGTGATATGTTGGACTTCTAAGGCAGCCCTGTGTAAAGAAGATTTAATGTGATCTATTGTTTCATAGCGGAATCATTCCGTAATTTGAAAGTTCATGTAAATACAAATCCCGGTTCGAGACAGGTCCTTGAAAATTTTGACGAAGACGAGAAGAAATAAAATGCAAGTATTAAAATACAATTTATTTTATTTTTTGTTAAAGACAGACATTAAATAACAGTACCGGAGAGGGACCCGAACGAGGCTAGCGGTTACAAAGCCAAGAGTCAGAGAGTGAATGTTTGACTATCCTAACCAAAGGGATGAACAGTGTTCAGATTTTGATTGTAAGTGTATCGAACCAAATATTGGAACTCCGAACTATTATAACCCTAAAGAACATTTAACGTTAATTTTGAATTGCAATTTAACCAAGCAATTTATCAATTGGCGTAATTTAAATTTTAACGTATATAATCAAACGCCAAGCGAACGAACGTTAGAAAACTCCATAATAACGAACATAATGAGGGCCATAAATCATACTGTCATTTATATGAGGTGCCATATAATACAAATAATATATATTTATATGAGTGCATGATATTTTTAAAATTATAAACAATTCGATTGTTAAGAGGGAAATTGCAATGCAAATAATTATATAGACTTTGAATTGTGAAGATTATTGAGCTATTAGAATACTTTGAGAGGGAAGGCAAATAATCAAAGATTTCCCTTTTTTAAAATTTATTTATTTTAAGTCTTATGAATGCGATTGCAATATTGATAGAGCTTTGCATTTTATTTATTTATTTATTAATGGCTGAATATCTCGTAAGCATTAAACAGAATGAAAATTATTAGCTGCAAAAGAGGTGAAGAGAATAATACATTTTAAAAAGGAAGGAAGTTTTGATTAAATATATTTAAAAAAGGATATTTTTTCTTATAATTGGGGATAATTAACGATATATGATGATTTGTTAATTACATCTTCATACCCTGTAATTTAAATCCTGGGCCAGATGAAGGGATCCTCGTCTAGTTAGTTACATAAGGGTCTGGCAATTCATGCTCGGAGGACTTTGCATCCACGACGGTTTTAGCGCGCATCGGATGCCATTAGCATAGGTGACTATGTGGCTTGAGCCTCGAATTCACAATCCTTCGATAACGAATCGGGGGCTCTGCCAATGTGTGTTACCATACCGTGTATACTATTATGTTACCACTTTCTGTGCACTACTTCTACTACTGCGTGTTACTACTTCTTATTATTGATGTCTTAAATTGAGTTTTAAATATTTTTATGTTATTTTCCATAAGTGGTTCAGTATGGGTTAATCCTTTAAATTTCTTGTTGAAATATTCATGAAAAGGTAGGAAAATCATGTTAAATCACCAGGAAGCAATTATATATAAATTTAAAAACTAAACGTTTAATAGTGTCAAGTGCTTTTGATGAAACGTTTGCCATTCAACAAGATATAGCAAAATCTGTGAAGAGGGATCTTATCTATAAGGGGAACTTGCGTAGAACGAAAAAAAATTATGGTCCCGACAAAAAAACAAAAACAAAAAACAAACAAACAAAAAAAACATGCAATTACACCTGCTAAGACCTGAAAACCTGTCTAAAACGAAGAAGTTTGTTTCCAGTTCCACGTGATTCTGTTTTAGGAGGATTTACTGTATAATTTTTTCTCAGTTACTATTGCTGAAACATTTGCCATTCAGTAAGATCAGACATTCGACATTTGAGACATTGAGACGTAGGATGCCAGGTTCATAAGAATCAAGCATGAAGAGTTCTATTTACATGGCCTTTGCAATTTTAACCATTGAAAATTCTTGAAACTTTTTGATGCATGTACGAGATGCAAGAAAATTATGTTAAACCTGTAAAGAAATTTAAAACTAAACATTTAAGGGTCTAATATTTTATTTTTAGAAACAACTTTTAACAGGTGTTTTTGATGAAATGCTTTCCATTTAGCAATATGAACTTTTTTTACAATAGCTATGATGAAACATTTTCCATTCAATACGATGAGACATTATTACTACGTATAATGTATGAGCTAAATCATGACTATGCTATATTTATGGCGAAGAATGCATTAATGTAAAGAATTCCTAACATAAAAATGACTAGTAACGATGTGGATTATATCTTCGATCTATCTATCTATCTATCTATATAATTTTAAATAGGATAACAGTGATTTTTTAGTCTCTTTATAAACTACAATTAAGTAATTAAAATAAAAACTTTACCAGATGATAAGAAATATTTGCTGAAGGCTTCTTTTCTTTCAACAACAATTAGAAACATGAACACTTTTGTTTAATCTGCTTCGTTCTCTATAGACAAAAAGATAATAAGGAATTTATCGACCGGAATTTCATAAATCAGTTTACGGTGGTCATACGCAAAGCATGTCTCATTAATCATCATCCTCGTAAAAAAGAGAAAAAATATCTGAATCAATGCATCAATTTAAAAGTTATGCATGAAGGTGCATAGAGTGAATGCCCCAGTAGTTAATCGACACCCAATAGAACAACATTGCTTCAGGTTCTAAGAAAATAACTGTTGGAAAAAATGTGGGGATGAAGCACTCATCTTCAGGCATATCCACAAGTAGTAAATTACGACTACTCGTTTATAAACTACTCGTAAATGGGGGATAATCCGCTAAGGCACGGTATAGATAACAGGCAGAGTATAGGTAAATGTCCTGTATATAGTTTTGTTTTGCATACAAGACAACATAAAATAATTGGTTGAACATAACTTTTCAGTGAGTAGGGCAGACGATAGAAAGTCGGGAAACCAAATTTATCGTTCCAATTACCCTCTTAATTCCTCCCTCTCACAAACTAAAAATCGGATCAGTGCATTATTTTGAAAGTTATGCATGAATTTATGTAGGGTGGATTCACAAATGCTTCATCTTACCTGACACCCATTATTTCATCTATCCACAATAGAATCAGAGTACTTTGAATAGATTGCAAAAAAGGATTGTCAGGAAACATGTGGGGATGAATCACTCATCTTGAGACAAATTAACAACTACTATAATACGGTGTTTATCAACTACTCGCAGCCGGTGATCAATCACATAGAACAAAAGTTCGAGCTACATCTTTTTCGTCTGGTTATCAAACTACAATCAAATCATCGTAATAAAAGATTTTCAAGGTGATATTAAATATTTATTTATGACTTCTTTTCTTTCAAAGTGTATCCAATAATTAGGATCAGGGATATTTTCGCTGAACACGCTTCGTTCTTTCCGGAGAAAAACGATGAGGAAGTTAATGACCGGAACTTCCTAAATCAGATTTCGCTGGTCATACACCGAGCGTGTCTTATTAATCGCTTTAAAACTTCTTAAAATACTTAATGAATAATTTGAGTTCATATATATTAAAATGGAAATCTCCTCATTAGTTTTCCTTTCTATTTAAAATTGTGATTATTGGAGCAAGATGAAGCTGATCGTTAAATATTGTGATTTGCCCTTGAATAATTTTTGACAATGCCATCAATTTTGTTCCTGTTGTATTTACACTAAAATATGAATATCTTTTATATTTCATTGAAAAATCTTCATTCCTAAATGATGAATTCGTATTGAAATTTTATTATGTTTCTTTGATTATAACTATTTTGTATTTAAAAGGAAAATAATTGTCTCTTAAAAATACTTTATATTTGTATTTTAAAATAATAATCTCTTAAAAATATTTAAAGAACAATTTGAGTTCATATATATTAAAATGGAAATCTCCTCATTAGTTTTCCTTTCTATTTAAAATTGTGATTATTGGAGCAAGATGAAGCTGATCGTTAAATATTGTGATTTGCCCTTGAATAATTTTTGACAATGCCATCAATTTTGTTCCTGTTGTATTTACACTAAAGTATGAATATCTTTTATATTTCATTGAAAAATCTTCATTCCTAAATGATGAATTCGTATTGAAATTTTATTATGTTTCTTTGATTATAACTATTTTGTATTTAAAAGGAAAATAATTGTATCTTAAAAATACTTTATATTTGTATTTTAAAATAATAATCTCTAAAAATATTTAAAGAACAATTTGAGTTCATATATATTAAAATGGAAATCTCCTGATTAGTTTTTATTTGTATTTTTGTAATTATTGTTGCAAAGTAATGATGATAGTTAAGTATTGTCATTTTCCCTTGAAATATTTTTAATAAGTGGCACAATTTTTTGACTGTTGTAATTACACTAAAACATTAATAATTTTTTGTTATATTTCATTGAAAAGTATTTAGCTCTAAATATGTAAATTATATTGAAATTTTAGTTATGTTTCTTTGATTATTAACCATTTTGTATTTAAAATAAAAATATCATAAAAATATTTAGTATTTGTATTTAAAATAAAAATATCATAAAAATATTTAGTATTTGTATTTAAAATAAAAATGTCATAAAAATATTTCGCATTTGTATTTAAAAAATAATAATCTTTTAAAAATATATAAAGAATAATTTGAATTCATATATATTAAAATGGAAATTTCTTAATAGTCTTTCTTTCTATTTAAAATTGTGGTTATTGAAGCGATATAAGAATAAACGTTAAGTATTGCCACTGAATAGTTTTTAAAAGTGGTATAAATTTTGTCTTTGTTATAAGTATACATTAAAATACAAATAAATTTTATAATATTGAAAAAAAAATATTATTCTTGATTTACGATATATATTTCCTAAATATTTTATTCATATTGGAATTTTAATTCTACATTTCTGATTATTAACTGTTTTATGTTAAAACAATAAAGTTTAGATTTTCTTACAGTGGTGGTCAAAATTATAAGGACAAGGCAAAAATCGCCAAATCTTGGCTACACTTGGCCGGAAAATTATGCAAATTTAATAGCTGAAAAACAATGAAAAATTAAGAATATTTTTATAAGTTTTTATGGAAATATGTGGAAAATTCATATTTATAAAATGTATTATGGATTTATCGAGTCATGTGATATGGACAAAATTATAAGAACAACTGTATTTGTGTGCTCTAAAAAGTAAAATTTGCATATTTTTTTGCTCTGCACACGGAACTTTCAGACGATAAAAATGCATAGAGATAAAAATGCGTTTGAGTTCGTCATATTATGTTTTTCAGTCATGCCGCTAGGTACAAAGCTTTCGGAGTTTGAGAAAGGGAAAGTGGATGCATTTAAAAGTTCAGGACTTTCTGTACGTCAAATTGCGGTGAAGCTTAATAGATCAAGAACGGTTATTTACAATTATCTTAAAAATCCCGATAAATATGGATGGCAAAGACATACAGGTAGGCCATCTTCTGTTTCTGTACGGGAGAAAAGAACGATAATAAGGCAAGCTTGCTCCAAAAAACAAACGTCAACAGAAATAAAACATGAATTGAACTTAGAATGCAGTGCTCGAACTGTTCGACGTGTTTTACAAAAAGAAAAAAAGGTTCGCTATGGCAAACATATGTCACGACCGCCTCTTACAAAAGTTCATAAGAGACTGAGGGTGGAGTTTGCCAAAAAATACATTACTATGGGGGAAAAAGTGGGATGATGTTGTCTTTTCCGATGAGAAAAAGTTTAATTTAGATGGACCAGATGGTTTTCGCTATTTCTGGTATGATATCCGTAGAGAAAAAAGAAATTTTCTCAAAGCGTGCATTTGGAGGTGGCTCCGTAATGGTCTGGGGAGGTTTCGCAACTGGTGGAACTACTCCAATAGTTTTTGTGCAGGGTAGAATGAATTCTGAAAGTTATGTTGATGTATTGGGAGATAATCTTTTACCAGAAGCACCGTTAATAACGAGTGGAGACTATTTCTTCCAGCAGGACAATGCCTCAGTACATGTTTCCCAAACTTCAAAATCCTGGTTTGATGCTAATTTCGTAAAACTATTTCCTTGGCCGGCCAGAAGCCCTGATCTGAATCCAATGGAAAATCTGTGGGGTATTCTGGCACATGAAGTATACAAAAATGGTATAAAATATGAGAACAATCGAGAGCTCATGTCCTCCATCGAAAACGCCTGGTCAAAAATTTCCAAGAACGTTCTGAAGGAACTGTCAAACTCCATGACGTCAAGACTGATAAAAGTGATTGAGAAGAAGGGGGAGATTATTAATTATTAGTGTGTTTCAGGCAAAAACATTCATTGTCTTTATAATTTTGTCCAACTTTTACAATGACATATTTTGTTAATTATGCCAAAACATTCATATTTTGCATTTCCCAATGTTTTGCATTCTATAATGATTTCTAGCATAAAAAAGTATTTTATGTATAAATTCCACTTTATTTAGTTCAGAAATAATTTTTTTCTGTGCAATTTTCAGTTGTTCTTATAATTCTGACCACCACTGTACAATACCTAATGTAAAATTTGAGTTCATACGTATTAAAATGGAAATTTCGTTAAATTTGCTTTTTATTTAAAACTGTTATTATTGGAGCAATATGAAGGTGATCGTTAAACATTCATATTTATCCTCGAATAATTTTTGAAAGTGGTATTCATTTTGTTACTGCTGTGATTACGCTAAAATATGAATACTTGTTATAAATTTCAAAATGCATCAACTGTTTTAGCATTTTAAGATAATTTTTTTTAATTAGTTTATTCATATTGAAACTTCAAATCTATCTCTTTGATTATTAACTGTTTTACAGAAAAACAATTAAATCTGCTTAAAAATATCTAAAGAATAATTTGTGGTCATATATATTAAAATGAAAATTTCCAAATTATATTTTTAATTGTGCGCAAGAAAAAGGTGATCGTTAAACATTCAAATTTGCCCTTGAATAATTTTTAAAAGTTGCATCAATTCTATTATTGTTGTAATTATTATAAAACACAATATGTTTTTATAATATTGGGGAAAATAATCGGGTATTTTTGTCGTTTTTAAGATATGCGCCCAAAATACTTTATTCGTATTTAAATTACTATTTTGTATTGAAATGAGTAATTTTTAAACTTCTTAAAAATATGTATAGTATAATTAGGGTTTTTATGCATGAAAATAGGAATATCTGAATTAGTTTCTTAGATTAGCGTAAGATAAAGCTAACCATTAAAAATTCAAACTCGACTTGCATAAACTTTTCTTATGTAGTTAATCTAAATAATGAACAGTTTAATAATATTAAAAAATATTCAGTTATTTTTGTAATATATATATATATATATATATATATATATATATATATATATATATATATATATATATATATATATATATATATATATATATATATACATACTAGAGGGCTCTGCCCTCTACGCCCTTTGTGCGCCAACCCCCGGATTGTCGATAGATGATTTACGCGCTGCAAATTTGTTCCTAATTCATCGAATGGTGGGAGCACATTGTAATCCACCATAATAAAAATAAATGAAATTTCTCGGATTAAGAGCATCTTAAGAAATTTAAATAGCGTATGGATGGACAAGTCAGCAACGTCGTGTGGATGAATTAGGAACAAATCTGAAACGTGCAAGTCTGTGGGTGGATGGCGTACAAAGCGCGCAGGGGGCAGTCTGTCTGTCTTTTTTAGGAAGAACCCTTTGACCATTGCGTAAAAGAAATAGCGATTACTATGTCAGAAAAAATTAAACCCCTGCCTTATTGGTAGATTTTATTTTGCTACAGAGTAGATAAAATAAACACCTTTTATTGACTTTTTTTCTTTGTGTTAATGTATCCAAAGTTAAAAATCTCAAATTTTAAGTATCTCAAAATAAAAAATTATTTAACAAGTAACAATATTTCTTTTAGAGCATGTAAACCTCATATAAGGTTTGTTTTATACTTTTATAATAAATGTAAGATTAAAAAAAAATAACCTTATTTGTACGTATTTAATAATCCATTTTGATTTTATTTTATAGGCAAAATATGTTTTTCATCCAGCTAAAAATAATTCATGCATGAGTGGGTTAAAATAATGACATAACAACGAGTGGTCTACATTTTAAGTAACAAAACTTTTGCCACTGTATAAGAAATAACGCTCTGTCACTAAAGAACTTCATTCTGCTGCTGAAAATTGAAAGGCTGCTTTCAGATTGATATTTTTAATAGCCCAAAATGTGATTTAAACAAGCATACTTTCTTGCAATAATTATTTTACCCAGAATCCTTTTTATTTTATTCATAAAGCTTTATTTCATATTTATCATTTAATTATTTAATATTTGAAGTATGGGTAACATGCTCCAGTTTATATAATATATACGTATATATTGTTTTGCTGAAGTAAGCTAGTATTGTATACTATATTTATCTTTAAAAATAGGCAATTATAAAAATCTTTGAAATCAAAAGGAATTCTTTCTGCTACGTGGCCGGTTAGAACCTTTTTAAGTTAACAAGCTGTCCAGTTTTTCTGCTTCATTAAATTCTTCATATTACTATCTCTTTCCCTCGTCAAACCTTTCCGTTTGTTAGAATTTCCTGCTAAAAACATGTAATTCTGTCTTGTATTATCACTTCCTTAAATTTTAAGTTGTGTTCTTCAATAGAACAACATAATTTTTTGTACTCATGGTGCCAAAAATGAAAAGTTAACAAGAGTTAATTTGTTAAATCTAATTTTATAAGGAAATTTGTATTCAACCCAAGTAATCTATTTAAGGATTACAGTTTGAAAGAGAACAATGTTCGTTTAGAAATATTTGTTTTTGCTTAAGATATTTCCGGTAACAATGCAGTTTAAAAAGAATTTCCCTGGTATAATAGCATTTTGCTGTAGGCAAAATATAGTCTTTTGTGAGTGCAGTGGAATGGAACATCGTAACGTGCTTGCATCGTAATGTGAAGTGATATTATGACATACAAGAAAGAAAAATGTGTAGTTCAGATGGTCAGTATTTTTTATAGAAAACGAAATTGCTTTAGGTGTTTAAAAAATTTGCTCTTATAACGCTCAGAATTCGTCATTTTTCCTGCATGGATAGTGCATTTTAATGGATAAATTCTTACACAATATATAAAGACAGAGGTGCCGTTGAAGATCATGATTAAACACGCAAGCTATTTAAAAAATGATAATTTATTAACACGAAAATAAAGAAGTTGCGGATGAATGAAGTGACTTCAATTTAAAATCCGAGTTCAAAATAATAAATTAAGTGTGAAGAAAACAACGTTATCTTCTAAAAATGTCCCATTTACTAATTGAAGTTAATCTCAGTCAAGGGTTGGCTAGATCAAATCTATCTCTCTATATTAAAAAAAAGTAACCACCGCCGCCGCAGCCGTAGCCGCAGCCGCTGTCAATCAAGATTTTACACCTTGAAGTTTTTCTGGGCTATAATCTAGAAAACTATTGCATATAAAAAATTTAAAAATTTGTAGTTTTATAAAGAAATGTTCGATAAACACGCTGAAGTAGACAGTTTTTAAATCGAAGATTTATTTTAAGAGATATTTAATATTAAAGTTGGTCAAAATAGTTTTCTTAAAAAGGTTTTATAGGAACGAAAACTATGCACAGGAATCTAACCAAAATTTATAAGGATATAGCTGACAAGATTGCGGTGTGCAGACTGAAATTATTTTTTTAATTTGAGTAATGTTTTGAGGTTATATTTCAATTATTTACTCAAAATTTTCATTATTTTTGTGAAGATTTATTTTATATTTCATAAAATCCATTATTTGAATTGTTGCCAATTTGTAAAACAGCGCAAATAATAATATTCCCTTTCAATTAAGAAATGTATTTACACGTGACTATTAAAAACAGAAATAAAGCTTTAAAATAATAATTAAATGATCCCGTGTTAAAAGCAGTAAATGTAGAAAAATACGTAATAAAAAATATACTTGCGCGTGAATATTAAAATGAGGAATAATTAAATTATTATGCGTTTTCAAAGCATTAAGTAGGGAAACTTACGTCATATTTAAAATGCTCAAATAACAATATTTCGAAACAAGTTTCAATTAAAAAATATATTTACACGATAAATTAATTTATTTCAACAAATCTTTTACCTATATTTTTCATTATGTTTTACTGATTTATTAATTAATTCATTAATTAAAATAACAACTGCATCCTTAAACGGCAGTGCCATGATACTAAAAAAAGAAAAAGCATTGAAAATGTTGCGATGAACAGTTACATACAATAGGTCAGTTTCAACTGACGTCACAAATATTTATGGCACAGATGTCATATACGCTCCACGTTGGCGCGTATTTTTCACCGGCCAATTTGGCGAAAACTTTGTTTTTGAATATTAGTTAGGAATAGCATGCAATTTTTTATTTCAATATAAAAATAAAATAACGTAATAAATGAAATAGCTTCTATTATTTTAAAAAAGAAAATAAAAATAAATAAATGATAGTTTGATATAAATAAATATTGATATACATAATAAAAAATATTTATAGAATTAAAATAAAAAATAAAAGTAAATAATCACGAAAAGAAGATAAAGTAAAAGAAAAGTAAATAAACACCAATTTTGTTTTTGCCAAATTGGCGGGGGGAAAAATCGCGCCAACGTGGTGCGTATATGACATCTGTGCCACATTTATTCACTACCCGAGAGGGATAATTAAGAAAAATAATGTAAATAAATATCCAAGATTATTTTTTTCTGTTTTCATTAATATATTGTAAATTTTATTGTTTAAACTTACTGATAGTTGACACTTTGCTGAGTGGTTTTTTTCCGAATTTCTTGTATTTGTTTATTTATTTATTTATTTATATTTATATTTTATTTTATTTATTTATTTACCAAGTTTCTATAGCACCGTTTAAAATTATACGATGCAGCGACATTGTTTACTTAACCATTTTACACAAGTTAATTTTTAAATGTTTTATCGATCTTATTTAATCAATCTGGAAAACAGTTGTTAGATGTTTCGACAGCAGTTGATTCGACCTTAAAATCCTTCAGTCAAAGGAAAATGAATGGAAACCCGGTTACAGCAGATCGCCATTGCTCGTTTAATTATAATACAATCTTCCGTAATCGTTTTAGAGTTGATCAAATCAGAGTGTTTTTAAATCATGCGGTGTCAGAACGGGGGTTGGCGAGCGTAGCTCGTAGGGGGCAGAACCCCCTATTATCTATATATAAATCTACTTCAAAACAATGTGTAATACATTCGAAGCATCGTGTACTGCAATCACAACTTCATTGGAATAAATAAAATGCTTTAAGCTTATCAACGGATATACTCCACTCGTTTTTCACTATGTAGTCTCCAGCCAAGCTAAATACGTATCTAACTCCCTATAACAAGATGACTTACAATTGCCACACTTGAGTTCTAAAGTCTTCTGTAAGATCCAAGTAAAAACCCACACGATCAGTAAAAGCTTTACATTTTACAGTCAAGAGCCACATTCAAATACTAATTATCATAAATTCGCAAACTACAGATAGATGTTCCAATTCTACTGAGGTCTTTTTTAATTCATCCTAATTCTAATCTCTGTAGGAATCTGAGATGGAGAATTGTATAGTGTGAAATATGTGAAGCACATATTTGTTTAAGCTTTTCGATTAAAAAGATGCAGACTGAATTGTTATAAAATTCTTCTCACGGATTTTCTTACGTCATGGTAGGGAAGACTTTCTCGACAACTTCCTGAAGAGCTGCTTCAGAAGTTTGTATCTTTCTCTCATTATGACTATATTCTCTTGAGTGATAGATTTGTTTCAGAAGAAGAGGAGTCGTTAATCTACTATCATTATTAAAATAGTCATCACTAATAATAATTTGACAACAATACTTTTCACACCAGCTACTAAGAGTTGCCTCGGGGATACCAACGGTAGCTTCCAAAAAAATTAGAGCCAGAATTAGGCCAGGATTCAAGTTTTTCCAAATTCGGTTCAAGTGGTGCTGTTCCCTTTGTACTCTCATATACATCAAGACACTTTAGAGTATGTAATATCTTCTCAAAGTTGAAGATAATTTATAGCACACATCTTTGTAATATGCGGGGAATTCATTTTAACAACAAAAGAATTATTTAACGGGACTATTATATATCATACGAAATATGCTCTTAACCTCACTGTATCCGAACTTTCTGTAAAGTATAGGCTCATTATAAGTATATTTTACAGTAGCTTTATTTTCAGTCGTCCTAATCCTAATCTCTGTATGGAACTGAGATGAAGACTGTATAATTATATAGTGTGAAATATGTGAAGTACATATTTGTTTAAGCTTTTCGATGAAAACGATGCAGACTGAACTGTTATAAAATTAGGTTACTAAAATATATGCGAAGGCATGGAATAACACAACATGACAGTGCTTTATTAATCATTCACTGAAGTAACAAAGAGAAAATTCCTTTCACGAACTTTCTTGCAAGTCATGGTAGACAACACCTTCTCGACAACTTCCTGAAGAGCTGCTTCACAAGTTTGTATCTTTCTCTCATTATGACTGTATTCTCTTGAGTGATAGATCTGTTTCAGAAGAAGAGGAGTCGTTAACCCGCTCTCATCATTAAAATAGTCAGCCCCGATAAGAACTTGATAACAAGCTCTTGTTGGATTAAAGAGATAGATAGCATTTTGCACGATGAGAGTATACTAATGTGTGTTTCCGTGTCACATTTCGGAATTTCCTTATTACGGAAAAAGATCTGATACTATTTATGTAATGAAAACACATCCTTCTGTTAATCAGATATGCAGACTAAGAAGATGGCAGTGGAGCTGATTGCATCTTTTTTTCGTGATAAAGCTAATTTTTCGGATTTTATAAATAATATAATTAATTGTCTATTCATATAAAGTAAGGTGTGGTAATTAATCCTTAACTACAAGAATTTCTAATGCATGCTTTCAACAAAAAAAAAAAAAAAAAAAAAAAAAAAAAAAAAAAAAAAAAACTCGATTAAATATTTTGATTAAATCTTATGAAATTTTTATCTAACTTATCTAATTTTTATCTAGATTAACTTTTGAAATTTTTATCTAACTAAAACTTTATTAGTGTTGATTGTTTTTCTTTATGTTTTAGAAATGTTTAATTTCTGAAAAATTTATTTATTTTTTTATATTTATACAATGCTTATATTTAACTTGTAATGATTCATGTAAGATGAGCTAAAATTAAATATGTAATAAAGATGTAATTCAAGAGATTGAAAAAAAAATTCACAAAATTTCTCCTTAATTGAAATATTTTCATTTTTTAATGTAAATGTACAATATGGAATGTGCGTTTTCTAAAATTTATATTCACAGAAAGCTTTTATTTATACCCATCCATTATTTTTCCCATTTTGAAAAAAAAAAAAAAAACTTTTACGTTAATAATATTAAAAGTAGCTATCCGGAAAGTTCGAAAAAACGATTTTTTGTTTTAGAGGCTTTATCAACTGAAGAAGGATTACTGCATGGCAGGGCTGTCCAACCTGGCTCCCGCTATTTAGCAGAAAATTCTTATAGAAATATTTGCCTTATTTAATCTCCGAGTATTTCCGATTAAATAAGTCAAATTTTTCTGTAAGAATTTTCTGGTGAATAGCGGGCGCCAGGTTGGACAGCCCTGCTGTATGGTACTGGAATATATGATTTTATGTAAGTAAAAAACTAATAAGTATCATACTATAATTATAACAGAAAAGTTTAAACTCGTTTTTCTCAAATGTGCATTTTTAAAACCGATGTCCACCATTATTCTAAAACTACTGAATCGATTCACTTCTAATTTTGTCAGTGTTTTCCTTATATAACTATGCAGTGCTTGAAAGAAGGATATTATATATATATATATATATATAACTTAATGTAAAATTTAACCATTGAAACATAAGAAACTGACCATACACAATGAAATCACAATACCAAAGAGCTGTGTCAAATTACAAATTAAAATTTTAGT
The DNA here is from genome assembly GCA_963931845.1 of Maratus michaelseni. Classification (NCBI taxonomy): domain Eukaryota; kingdom Metazoa; phylum Arthropoda; class Arachnida; order Araneae; family Salticidae; genus Maratus; species Maratus michaelseni. The sequence goes on along the minus strand of OZ007593.1, from coordinate 125,690,600 downwards.
CCTAATAAATGTAATATTATTAATTCAAATGAAAAAAATATATATATAATTATATATATTTTTTGAATGAGGATTAAGTTGATACTCAAAACTATCTTTAAAAACTTTTTTATGATTATAATCATAAAAAAGTTTTTAAAGATCGTTTTGAAGATAAAAATTTAATTCTGTCTTTAGATCGCCGGCATTTTGTAAAAAAACAAACAAACAAACCTAGTTTCCATAAAAGTTTTCGTTCAGAAAAAATTCCTTCGTCCAGCCACTAGAAAGAAAAAACCTTATTTAATTAAAAACCGCTAACTATTTTAATTTCAAAGAAGCCAAGTTTAAGTTACAATAATTACCCCCCGCCCCCCCGCTCAAAAAAAAACCCTATCAGAAGAGCGGGAATAACTTCAAAATTCTATTTCTTAAAAATAAAATATATAAAAATTATCTCTAAGAATGGTATTATAAAATGAAAATAAAGTCAAAGAAAAAAAAATTAATTGCTTTATGAGGAAAAAAAAAGAAAAACACCATTTTTTTTACTTAATGTGTAACCTTTTTTACTGGAACCTAACGATTATAGTTATTTTGCGTTCTATTAATATGACAATAGGCTAACGAAAAGTGTTTGAAGACGTTTGGAAAATGTCGTATTACAAAAAGATTAAACAGGCATAACTTTCTAGTATTTTTTAAAAATGTTTTATCACAAATTATTCTCTCGGAAAAGTAGCCCCTATTTTAAATTTAAAGAGAGAAACATACGCATGAAAGAAAAGATTCGCCAATAGCGTAAAGAGACTTTAGAATATCATTATTATTACTAAATGCTGAAACATAAATGAAGTCGTAATAATATGTGTACGGACATAAACTATCTTTTCTACATGCATACAAATACAAAACTAATTGTTAAAACAAAATAATACTCACTAAAAAGGCAAGTCCTATTAACAGGACGCAGACCGCGAACGGGTTAACTGGTCATAATTGTATAGTGTATATACAGTAAGAGAGAAATGAATTAAAATGAATAGATAACGCTTTGCATGATGAGAAGCTGTGTGTTTCCATGTCATTTCGGAACTTCCTCATTCAGAAAAAAGATCCGATGCTATTTATGTAATGAAAACACATCCGCTCTGTTAATCAGATGTAGACTAATAAGATATCATTGGATAGATTGTATTTTTGTGCACTCTCAGAAAAAAACTGTAAATTTATGAGCGTTTTCCCTTCAATTTTCACGGGCAACAGCCTTATTTGATGAAAAACGGTCTGATCCCCTAAATAAGCGGCCTTATCCCTTAGATACTTAAAAAATTAAGAGCAATCCACATATTCTTACAGTTCTAGCCCATATGTTAGCAAAAATACGGTACGACCCCATACATTGTCCTCCGCTAGCATGTAACCCTTCATTTTACCCGTGTTTCGAAAGTTTTAAAGCGATTCTGTGATGATTATCTAACGTGCTACGTGCTACGGAACAGTAAGCAAAGTGTTATTGTGTTTTAAAGTGCATTATATCCTGTGCATTATTATGCTATATTACTTTGCCCCGTAAAATTACGGGCTGCACAAAATGATGGGCATGGATTTTTTTTTTTTTTTACGGGGTATGACTGGAATCTCTGCTGCCGGCCTCTGCCCGTAATTTTACTGCAATTTTTTTTTACAGTGTGTGATAAAGCTAGCTTTGAGGATTAAATTGAATATAATTAACTGTATAATCATATAAATTAAAATGATAATTATTCTTCAACTGCAAGAAAATCTTCATGATTAATTGTTCTGATTAAATATTATATTTAACTTATGAGGAATTTTTTTCTAACGAAAATATACTTCTAATGTTGTTTGTTTTCATTACGTTTTAGAAATCCTTATATTTAATTTTGAAAAAAAAAATTATTTAACTTGTTATATTTTCAAAAAGATCATATTTAACTTATGATTTTATATTCATGTAAAGTGAGATGATAATATATCTATAACCATACGATAAATGAGATTAATTTCATTACATTTAAGAAGTTCAAAAAGGATTTACACTTGACTATTTTTAATTGAAACATATTCAATTTTTTTTGCATGAATGTTTATGCGTAATATGAAATTTAAATGTACAATCGTCCAAAATAAATAAATAAATAAAAAATAAAATAAAATAAATAAATAAATAAAATAAAATACAGCAACCCCTACTGTCATTGTCACAAAAAGTTAATTTTAAAATGTGACAGTCAACAATCGATTAGTAATAACGTCTACTAATTAATTCTATAATTAAATTTTGTTGAGACGTTGGGGTCGTCTACATATAGAAATTGTACTACACTTTAAAATTTGCATTAGTAACACCCAATTTTGACATCAAAATTGGATTCTTCTGTAAATTTTAGCTTTAGATACCAAAAGGAAGTCATTTGATTAAGTAATTTACTAATGTTAAATTGATTTTTAATCGTTGCAAAACACATTGCAATGTGGGTTGTTTTTTCAGCATAACTCAACAACTTACTTGTCGAAATGTGCTGTAATTTTAGATAAGGATATTTGAAGTTTCTAGAAATCGATTTCAGTTAAAATATTCATAGTTTGCAATTCATATTGTTTTCGAAAATTAATTTCAAATATATATATATTTAAATTAATTTTTGAATTAATATTTTTTGAATAATTGTAACCTATGATTTTTTCATTATTATTCATTATTATTTATAATGGATGATAATTATTTATTATTCTTAAGAAATTTCACATTTTCATACAATGAAATGATATATCTAAATTAAAAAATTAAACACATAATGTAGTAAAAATTCATGTTTTGCAGTTGTTTTCTATATCCGGAAATGTGTGTAAATTCTTTCGTGCAGTCCTGTATGACATCTATAGAATTTATACACACCATGTAATACAATAAAAATTATATAATACAATACTTAAGTTAAAAAATACATACCAGAACTAAAAATGCAATTCTAGAAATTATCGATTATAGTCCATCCTGTAACCGAATTTTTTTGAGTGTCTGTGTAAATGAACGAAAGATACTATGAACTCCATGTTCTACATTAATCCTTTTGTAGTGCACCTTAGCTATGCACATTATGTTTTACATAGGGATACATCTTTAAATTACATTGCAAACCTGTAAATGAATGATAAATGCTATGTATTTCATATTCTATTATCTATAGAAAACATGTTGTGATACGCCTCAGAGATCTCTTTCAATTTCATTATGTTTGAAGTATCACACCATCATTAAAATGCTCATGTGCTTATTTTCCCTATAGATCATAATGTAATGGCATTTTCTTGAGCGTCCCTGTAAACGAACTATAAATACTACTTATTCTATACTGCACAGAAACCAAATTGTACACCACCTCAGTGGTGCATATACCAATCATCATTATGTTTAATTCGCCCCCCCCCCACCCCTAAAAAAACAAAGAAAAAAAATCTATCCATAACATATTTTTGTGGGTGAAACAACAAACAAAATTAGGTTCAGTCTTAAAATATAGATGAAACCTATAAATTGTTAAAATTTAATGTGAAAATATTAAACAGTTCAAAACTTATCATTAAAGCAATTTTAAAAAAGCACATTTTGAATGTGTTGAAGAGCAATAGAAACATCTTTAGTCATAACTAGGATGTTACAAACATTATTTTATTGTATTGTTTTAAATTCCCAGAAAATATTGTTCTTCCGTGCATACATTTTTTCAAAAATCGATTTTTTTTTTAAAGATTTAACAACCGTGTGTCCTCTTTTAAGAGGAAATTATTCATGCAAATGTTGAACTTTCAATGCAAATGATGAACTCTCGTGGGCTCTCTCTATGTAAAAAGGATGGAATAACGATATTTTCTTAAGAAGCCAAAATGAATGAGATCACGAAAAAATGTTTTCTTTTTAACATTCTTATAATCTTAATATTCACTCCAAAATGGAAATTGCTTCTTCGTGTGTGAATAACTTGTAACTTGTAGCGAGTACAAAGCGAACTCCGCAAAAAATGCATTTAGAGCTTTTAGGATCAAAATAGGCTTTTATGTTGCCTGTTGGACAATCCATTTAGTAAATACAATCGGCAATCTCTTCTCCAAAGTTGCTTCTAAAAAAAAAGATGTGAGAATTTTGAAACACCGTTTTAAAAGAATTTTGTGCAATTTATTAGAGATGTTTGCATGGGATAGAGTTCAAATTCTTTTTTGTTTTGTATTACAGACAGCGGTTAAAAGCAAACGTGATCTTCAGAAGAAAAAATAAAAAGTTTAAAAGAGTTCGATATTTCCACTTTTCTGGCAAACAAGTGTAGCAAGAAGGTAAAAGAAGAAAAAGGTTAAATTGCGACACTTCCAAATTCTTGACAAGAAAATTAAACTGTTCCTTGAACGTTCCACTCATATCAAAAGGATAGAACACGATTTTTAATTTTTAACTTAAGTTTTAATATACAGGGTATATTAAAACCTAATTACTACACTGCAAAAAAAGTGTTAATTTTAGAGTATAATACTGGCATCCCAGCTGCTAGTATCATACCATAAAATTAACAGTAATAACCAGTTAAATAAGCAGTAATACGCTACCGCACATATACTCTTGAATATTAAATACGTGAATCTTCATATTGTTAACAAGGCGTATAGCAAACAGAGTGAACCGGGAATCGAATTCGGATCCCTGATAACACACCAATGCTCTACTACTGAGCTACCAGGACGATACGCAATCTGGCATCTCTCACTCTGTTAGTTATACGCTTTCTTAGTACTATAAAAATTACTTATTTAATATTCAATAATTTCGGACATAATTTCACTGCTCAAAATTAATTGGAAAATTAATTAATTATATAGTATACCCTTGTTATCGCTGCCAAATACCTATTTCCTAAACTGTTGATGTTAGAAGTATACATGCAATTGAAAAGTGTTACATATGTTTTGTTGTGCTGCATCATATTAAAAATCATTTACGCCAATAAAATTGTTTTTGTAAAAGTTACAAAATTTAAATTGTTTATGGTCCCTGGATAGTATAAGTTATATTTAGATAAACACTCTCCATGTTCTAAGAAGTAAAATGATATAAGATTCACTTTTGTATGACTAAAACTTACTGAGTTATGGTACTTTGCATTTAATGAATTTTCAACGTTTTCCGGTACTAGAAAAACACGTTTTTAGGGATGGAAAACGCTCGAAATTCAATAAATTCAAAGTATCATAACTCAGTAAAAGAATGTGAGAGTTTTTTCCTTTTTGTTTTTGTTTTACTTGTTAGAGCATGCAAAGTTTTGTTTACTTGTTGAGTATACAAATATACTTATATTTCATAATTTTTAAACTTAAGCTTCACAATTTTCACTGTTTTGACTTACATGGCTTCCAAGATGATACAGAACAACTTTTAAGACATTTTTGCAATTGGAAGTACAACTCTAAAATTAACGATATATTAGTAGATATATAGCTATTAAATAACAATAAGAGGCAACATTCGTTATGAATAAATATTTTACAAAATACAGGGTGTCCCATAAATTTGTTAACATTTCAAAAATTCATAAAATGTGAAGAAATTGGTTTATTTGAATGCAGTTTGTGACAAAGTTATTCTCATGTGGGGGTATTAAAAAAAATTTTTTTTAAGAAAAAAAAATACGTTTTGTGAATAGAAGTCGCTTTTGGCATTCCAACTACAGGATTGATTTTTGGTTACGGGGTTACATAAAGTCTGAAGTATATCGTCCGTAGACCGTCTTAATTAGCGAAGTTACAGGACGCCCATATGCCAAGACAAAATTCTGCATCCATTTAGTTATGCTACATGCATTAGTTAACGGTGTTCTCACTCGCTTGCAAAGTGTGGTGGCGGACACGTAGAACATTTACTGCTATGACCTTGTAAATATTTGCTTGAAATAAACGTAATTTTATACGAAATTTTGTGATTTGAATGTTAAAGCGTCTTCTATTGACAAAAATTTTCACATTTTTTTTTCATTATGAAAAAAAAAATCTCCCTACGTGAGAATAATTTTGCTGAAAATCACATTCAAGTAAACCAATTCCTTCAATTTTTACGAATTTTTTAAATGTTAACAAATTTATGGGATACCCGGTACTTAACAAGTTATGGTGCAATAGTACTTCATTTTGTCTTGTATGTTTCTGTGTACTAGAAGAATTTCATAAGTTTCTTGGCTGAAGCAGAAAGAGAAGAATTTGATGGAACTTCTTTTTAGAATAAGATGATTTCAAAAGAATTTAACATGCTATGGTGCAATAATAATTCATTTTATCTTGTATGTTTCTGTGCACTAGAAGAATTACATAATTGTTCTCGTTAAAGTAGAAAGAGAAGAATTCAAGAGAACAATTCTTTTTTGTTTTTTAAAATTGCTGTTTCAATGATAAACTAGCACCTACTTTTCCAATATTGATGTTTAAATATCGATATTTGGCAACAAATTTCAATAATACATAACTTCTGTCTTTACTCTTATTTATAAGAATTATTAAAATAAAGATCGCTTTCAAACTTTTGAGTTATTTTGTCAGCGGTTTAAGATGATCAATTTTTTTTCGGGTACAATTGGGAACACATGCTTCTAATTTTATGGGAAACAAACTCTAATGGATACAGGTATTTCGTGATTGCTGTAATCTCATGATCTCTCACGATAATCTCAACATCTCTGGACGATAAATCCTTTGCATGCAGTGCATCTAAAAAAAAAAAAAAAAAAAAAAAAAAAAAAAATAGTTGCAGCGCTATGATTGCTAAAACAGCTTTGTAGGTGGCTCATAAGAGAATAGACTATATTTTCCGCAGTTATTTTAAAGAATATCTTTAAAAAAAAAATGTGCTTCGTCATTTATTTTTTAGAGCAAAAACATGTCCGTGAGTAACGCTCACGTCATATTGACAGTAGCAACACCTGACCAATAAATTTAGCCTTTACTGCAATTTTTTTAATTTCTAAACGTCTTACAATTTGAATTTTTACACCATCGAATAAAGAAAATGCAATTTATTTGAAAACCGTGTCTCTGTAACTGTTTCTATATACTGATTTTAAAATAGTTTTCAGGAATGAATTAAAAAAAAAAAATCTATATCTATCGCGTGCAGCCCGATTTCGAAAGATTAAACGGTTTGCACTTAAAACACTATAAATAGTTCAGCATTGGATTCAGCTTAAAATTACATAACGAAATTAAAACTTCATCCATAAATAAATAAAATAATATAAGTAAAGCACAAATTTAATAAATATGTAATCGAACTACGTGCTTAAACACTGAAATAATCATAATAAAAAATGGCTGCTCTACGTATCGATATCTTTTGGCAATTTTTTCGGTTATTAACTGCTGGCATGCGACTAATACGAAAATGTCGCTTTTAATCAATTTCCAAACTTTAATTGAATACATTATTGATACATTTCATATAAAAATGATTTTTGGTGTTGTTCGAGGGAAATCTAAAAATACAATATTATTAAATGTAAAAAATATATTAGAGTTTTCAATTTATATATTAAACAAGAATGAAAAATCAAGCGTCAAGCATAGATTATGTAACACTTTCCAACGCTTCCAAAATAATTTTACAAATCATTACCATTTAATAAGCTGAAAGATAACATCTAAGTAAACAATTTGGAAAACGCATAATATATTTAAAATCGTAATTTCAGGAATACCCAACATATATTTCCAACATATACAATATTCGGAAAAATATCCGAATACTTTTATTCAGCCCTGTATATGATCTATAGATTTGTATATATACTACATAGGATGCTAAATTTTAGTTTAGTTAGGAAACGCATAGCACAGCTTAAAATTTTCCTTCTGGAGTTTCTGTCAATAAACGGAAATGTGTTTGCAAACTTTTGTGTTGTCCTGTATATGATCTACAGAATTTATACACACCAAGTAATAGACAAAAAGTGAGTTAAATTTAAAATCGCGTTCAGCAACTTAAAACGCACTTCCAGAAATTATTGTTAACAGACAGTAGAGAATTCTTTTGTGTGTCCCTGTAAATGAACGATGACTGCTATACACACACTATTCTGTAGTAAGCCTCTTGTAATGCACCTTAGTGATACATATAAATTTCAATGCGTTTAAAATAGTGAAACATTATTTAATTAAACCGCAAACGATTTTTCTCCATAGACGTAATGTAACGGAATTCTTTTGACTTTCCCTGTAAAGTAACTATAAGTGCTATGCACACCCTATTCCATATTAAGCTTCTTGTATTGCACCTTAGTGATATATATCAATTACAATGTGTTTGCAACTGTGTAACATCATTAAAATAAACCGCAAATGATTTTTCCCCATGGACCGTAATGTAACGGAATTCTTTTGAGTGTCCCTATAAAAAAAACTATAAGTGCTACACACTTCAGTTGAAATAGGGAACATGCTATAGATAACGAAAATAACATATAAAAATTACAGGGTAAACCGAGCAAATTTACGGGAGTTAGAGCACGGACAGACTGCAGACAAACCGAAGTCATAAACGCTTTTCAACTAGGTTGGAAAGTGTTAAAAAAGGGTTTTCACATATATTCTGTTATCTCCCTAGTTTGAATAATACTAATAATAATGAACTTGTTTTACATGCTACGAAGAGTGAAACGCTACCGAACCAAGACATCTGGTTCTTTTCATAGCAGGTAGTCCTTTTTCCATTATTAACTCAAATACGTATGCAAAATTATCAGGGCATGATATATGATACGTGCTATTTTATAATTCTTTTTAATGTTTAAATATTCTGTAGTCCGCTATTAAAAATGCATTCATCTTTAAGAAAGGATGAAACTGAGGATGAAATAGACACATCTCGAGGAATCGTCATTCCTGAGCAGTCAAGAGAGAAAACGAATTCGAATTATGTAACAATATTTTGCCATACTTTTTTTTATAATCTTATTGAGCATTCTATTACCTTTTAAATCTTTTCCCACATCAATCTCCTTTGTTTTAAGAAGCTTTTTGTAAGAAAACACTCTACAAGGCTTTTCTTCCTCTTTTGTTCTTCTATTCTGCAATTTAAACAGCAAATAGCTGTAGGGGGCGCTCCTGACCTTACTGTTTACGGTTTCAAGCACACGTGTTCCGGTATTCCTAGACAGGTGTTTTTATTCAGGGATTTATTTTGCTTCGAAATGTCACTTTGATAAGCAGAGGACCTTAATCTGCCATAATTAATAAAACGGTTACGCGATTACCTTCTTTATAGAATGCTCAATTTCACTGATATTTCAATGTAAGCTTTTATTTTTCGCTTGCTTTTTCAGTACTTTTGATTTTTAAATTCTCTGATCTGGTTTATCATTTCCTTATATTTTGCTCTTTATCTTACTTCACTCAAGAAAGAAGAGAGTAGTGTTTGTAACTTACACCCACGGACACAGTCGCACATATTTTCAGCCAATATTTAACTTACTACATTCAACAGAAGAGATTAAATGTACATGTCTTCTGTTGATTATAGTATTTAAATGTATAAATTTCTATATATGTATACCAGACTATATATCTATCTATAAATCTCTACAAGCCTTTTCTTCCTCTTTTGTTGATCTGCTCTGAAATTTAAAGAGCAAATAGCTGTAGGGGGGCGCTCGTGACCTTAGTGTTTACGGTTCCAAGCACATTTGTTCCGGTATTCCTACACAGGTGCTTTATTCACGGATTTATTTTGCTTCGAAATGTCACTTTGATAAGCAGAGGACCTTAATCTGACATAATTAATGAAACGGTTACGCGATTACCTTCTTTATACACTGCTCAATTTCACATATATTTCAATTGAAAGCTTCTATTTTTTCTTGTTTTTTTCACTACTTTTAATTTTTAAATTCTCTAATCTGACTATTCTCAGTTCTTCATCTGTTGTTCTTCCTCTTACTCCACTCAAGAAAGGAGAGAGTATTTTTTGTGACTTACATCCACGGACTTTCTCCCGCAAGTACACATATTTACAGCCAACAATATACAGGATGATTCGAAATTCCACGTACACATTAAGTAATGTAAAAAATGTTAAAATGTCAGCCACCCTAAAATTTCAAACTGCTATATATCTCAGCTTTTTTAAGATAAAGGCAAAACAAAAATTGTTCCGTAATCCTTGGATCGAAACCGAACATTTATCGGAAGAAACTTTTAGGATTTCTAATTCTTTTTGTACATCTTTTTGAATTTGCAATCTTTAAGTGGCTATCATAGCGTCCTCTTCCGGCGGAATTAGCCCAAATTCAATTTGGATCTGCAGGCCATAGTCAAAAACATATACATAAAATTTGGTTAAATTCTATTCATAACTTCATACACTTTTCGATGGTACAGTAATCAAAATGGAAAAAAAAATCACTATTACAGCGTCCTCTTCCGGCGGAATATCCCCAAATTCAAGTTGGACCTGCTGGCCCTAACCAAAAAATTATTAATGAAATTTGTTTCAATTCTATTCATAACTTCATACATTTTTCTATGATACAAAGAGGACACACACACAGACACACGAACATTTTGTAAAAAACATGTTTTACCGAATCTCTGACACTTAAAACTTGTAAATCCGTTAAAAACCGGAAGTCGAAAAAAATTTCGATTACAAAACTTTCTTCTCTTATAGATAGAAGAAACTAAAAATAGAAAGATAATGTTGATCAAACCTCATCGTCTTGAAGTCCAATAAATATCTTCAGAAAATGTTTAGATGGATGATAGAGGTGTGTGTGTGTGTGTGTGTGTGTGTGTGTGTGTGTGTGTGTGTGTGTGTGTGTGTGTGTGTGTGTGTGTGTGTGTGAACACTTTTTTATATAATGATTCCTTTTTTATACACGTTGCTGAAATACCCCTTCAAAATGATTTGTAATTAAATTGCATTTTTTATTGTTTTGTTGCAATATAAGTTATTTGAGAACTTTATATTTAAAAATTAGGTTCATTAAAAGGAAATTTAAAAATCTCCTTTTTGAAAGTAGGTTATGGGAAAGAGGATCGAGACTTGTATTGCTGAAGGACCTCTAGAGGATTTAATCCGGAATGAATGCATTAGTTATGTAACAGTGTTCATTTATTTTTTACTTTTACTAAGCTAGAAGAACAATTTCATTGATTTTCTGAGTAATTAGAGATAAAATAAAAAATAACGACTAAGTACTAGTTTATATAAATTACTATTTAATCGAGTAATTAAATAGTAATCAATTTTATTTGGACAACCAGATAGGTTAGTGCAAATAAATCCGATGAGTCAATCGGGCAATCTTCAATGAAACACACGTCTGAAAGTCATTAATCGGGAATGTCTAAGATTCTCTAAGGTGAAACCGCCAGCAGAGATAGGCTTCTGACCTTAAAAAGAAATTTTTTTAGGGTCAATGATTCAGCGATGAGCGCTGCTTCAGCTGGGGTAGTATACTACGTATTTTGTGACGTCAATTTTACACCTGAGTAAAGATAGTAATCTAGTAGTTCAAAGTCGTAATTTACCATTTTTGTTTTTCTGATATATTTTACAAGTGTGGGTTCTTTAAGTTGTCAGGTATCGTTGGCGGCGTTTAACAAGTTCATTTAAATGCAACCATTTTACGCATAATACTGTAAATAAGAATTAGGATTAATAAATTTTTTTTTTTTAATTATACTAATGTAGGGAATTGTTATAAGTCATCCTGGGATACAGGAAATAAAATTCCGTATTGTATGTAACTTGTAACCATAATTTTGAAATTTCTTTTATAATAATAGGTGAATTATTTAAACATTACTAAAGTAAAAAATGTGAGTAATAATTCTAAAAAAAAAAAAAAGAGAAAAAAGTAATACTGAATCACAATTCGGAAGAAAGTGTGAAATGTACGACACGGATGAAAAAAATAAAATGTGTAAATGAATAATAAACTAACATGTGTATTATCATAAAAATTTGGAAGAAAGTATGAAATGTACGACACGGATGAAAAAATAAAATGTATAAATGAATAATAAACTAACATGTGTATTATCATAAAAAAGTGAATTAAATTGAAAGCTTTAATTTTTCAAGTAATGGAGTATTAACCGATGAAGACTCCGCGTGAATTACCATAATGGTCCTTCTGACTTTTGCAGTTGACATACGTATTGTTTTTGGTATCTCTGATCGGCACCAAAATCCTCCTATAAAAATAATAGTTGATTACTATAGATTGTTACGTTGCTAAACCAAAACACGGCAATGAAATTATTGAATACATACAATTTTGTAGTCAGGACGGCAGAGCTTGCTGGCGTATTTTATGCCTTTCTAAAAAATTAGTGGAATTGCATAAATAATAAAATTTATGAAATAATATGCAAGCGACCTATAGATAAATTTATATAAATTATTAGACAAGATACTGCAATGAAAGGAATGAAAATATGTTTGCGGATTATTTCTGGGCACTTATACAAGAGACACACACATATATAGACATACATACAAAAAAATACACGAGGCAAAATGGAAAGAAATGCTTTTTAATGATAAACTTTATTGATTTATTGTCTAAGAAAGTGAAAGTATATTTTTCATGTTTTCAAAGCATATGATTTGATAGCACTGTAAGTGAATATAACATTCCTTCAGTCAAAACATTATTTTTTATTATTAAATAATTGAAATAAAACTCTTTCTCGTAAAAATGGTACGGGTTGTACAATTTTAATGCCATTTTAAAATTTAGAAATATCAGATCTATGCATTTCATTTTTTTTCTCTTGCCACCCAGTAATTTCTACCTTTTAATTTTTCCATTTACAGCTGAAGAAATAATCATTTAAGTAAGTTATAAACAAAAGTACAGGGTTAGAAAAAAATATGTTAATTTTATCCAATTCAGAAAGATCTGTGGTGAATTAATTCTACTGCTCCGAATCTGATGAAATTTGAACTACTGATAACTCAAATTCTGCGGTTGTCGTTTGTTACATGAAAACTTTCCGTACGAAAATTCGTCGAAAGTTGGCGGATATAAATCAGGGGGTTCAGATGGATATAAGTTCCTGAATATATAAGCACAGGGAGGGTTATACGCAGGGCCCAACTAACCTCTGAAACAGAGGGAAGCACAATATCATTTTATTTTACCTCCCCCCCCCCTTTAATTTGGGAAAAAATTCTAAATTCTACTAATAATTAGTTGCTGTCCAAAAATTAAGGGGCAGTGACCGGACGCTTTCGCTTTTTACACGGTTTGTCGAATATCTACTGAAAAAATCCCATTGGATTATAAGTGATTTCCTCCCCAATTTATCAATTAGCTCATTATATTTGCCTGTATCTTTTAGCGTTTTCCCTATATTTGACTGGTCTTGTTATATGAGTTGTTCTATAGAATTGACTACCAAATCATGAAAAAAAAAAAAAACTTTGTATAGTTCGCGCATGCGCATTTAACAATTATTTCATACAAATGCTCATATCTTATCAAATATTCAATATTTAATTCTTTAATTGCAGTATACACTTTCTACTGTTCTTGAAGTCAAACATGAGCTTTACATCCTCGAAGTTCAAGGGCAATTCGTCAAGAATTTCATTAGATATTCGACAAAACGTGTAAAAACCGGTCACTGTCCCTTAATTTTTGAACAGTAGTGTATATACATGGAAACTCATCAATACCAGAGGTATAATTCACGGGAGTGACTTAGTCGAATTCATATATTGCATTAAACGGCTCTTTTTATGTTCTCTGTACATGCTTTAGATAGCATATATTTGTAGTATATATGGTTTTTGTATGTTCAGTTACCCGGGTGATTTCTAATCAACACATAAGTATACCATATGATTGATTAAAAGCCTGTTGATCTCATTCAGATTTCCCATTTAGATAAATCCCCGAAGTATTGTGAATATTCTATCGCATTAGACAAACTTGCCCTTCCAAAAACAATTAAAAATTCAATGTAAAAAACTAAAAACCTTTTGTGTAATAAGTCTCTCTTACACATTTTTATGTCTAATTATGGCTTCACATATCCATGTTAATTTTCATTGACAATAACGTGCTGATTGGCGAAAGCCTCTTGATCTCATTCAGATTTCCCAGTTAGATAAATTCCCGAAGTATTGTGTATATTCTATTGCATTAGACAAACTTGCTCCTGCAAAAACAAATAAAAATTCAATGTAAAAAACTAAAAACCTTTTGTGTAATAAGGCCCTCTTAGACATTTTTATGTTTAATTATGCCTTCACATATGCATGTCAATTTTTATTGACAATAACGGGCTGTAATCTTAAAATCATATTTCCTATAGTAAAGTTCATTAAGTCCGGCCAAATGTCCAAAAATAAATAAAAATTAAAATAAATAAAACATGGTGACGAATGCTATTTATACAACATGCGTCAAAAATAAAACTACCATCGTAAATATTTTAGTTAAAAGCCGACAATCTTATATTTTGTGTTTAAGAAATGTATATTAAATTACTGTTTTGTATTATTTTAGTTTTCTTCTATATTATCTACCATTTTTAATGATGTTATGTATTTAATAAATATATGTTAAATTACTCTTTTGAACGGAATTGGCCATCAACAATGGTAAATATAAATAGCAATTAACAATAATTTTCGGTGATCTATCTTCCGGGTATGAATAATACGTAAGCACCAAATTTACTGACGATTCTTTTTGAAATTTTATTCATTAAATATTATTACATGAATTGTATTTGTTTACATTTAACTTCGTCAAGGAAGCTGAATTGTATAAGGCACGTTACCTAACAGAATTATGCTAAACTTTGAATGACTCACAGGCCCGAATTATTTTTTGAGATCAGACAGCGCTGCAAAAATCATCGTTGGAGAAATTGCTTTGTGTTTGATTACCTTCATAGTTTAATATTTTTATCGTTCGCTATGATGGACTTACTTAGACATGGATTACTTTGATGGAATGAGATATTGGGCTCTCAACCTAATTTCAACTGAAGTAATATCAGAATAATTACATATTTGAATGAAACATATCTCTTAAACACGAATGTTTTGAACGATCTTTCTAAAAATGTAACGTTTATGCAGTTTTCTTTCGAAAAAATAATTTTGTGTAAAAATGGCCGTCTGGCATATGGAAAGTGAAACGATCAACTCATAACTGCTTATAACAGTCACACGACTTCCACTATTATAACATAGATTAACGTAATAAGTAAAAATTGTGATGGTGTTAAAAGTGCTTCTTTTCGGAAAAAAAGCAAACTCCTTTTTAAAATGTAAAAATTTGTTTAACAACCCATGTTTTATATACGAGGGTAAGTCATTGAGTAAGTCACAAAAGATAATTAAATAATAACTTACAATGATATTCACTTCAAAACTATTTTTATTTCTCAACATATTCTCCACCAATATTTATGCACTTATATCACCGTTTTGTCAGTGTCCCAACACCAGCTGCATAACATTTTTTGGGTTGCTGTCTCAGCCACATTAGGACTTCAAGTTGGAGCTTTTCATCATCTGTGACCATCATCTTGCTTCCAAGAT
Organism: Maratus michaelseni; assembly: GCA_963931845.1. Classification (NCBI taxonomy): domain Eukaryota; kingdom Metazoa; phylum Arthropoda; class Arachnida; order Araneae; family Salticidae; genus Maratus; species Maratus michaelseni. The sequence goes on along the minus strand of OZ007593.1, from coordinate 125,675,002 downwards.
GGTTTTTTAGTGGGCTAAACCGATGAAAATCGCTTGGGGCTAAGTCGAAGCTGTATGGTGGATGTTGAAGAAGTTGACAACCAAACTTTTGAATTGTCTCCTGTGTTCAACTTGAAGTCCTAATGTGGCTGAGACAGCAACCCAAAGAATGCTATGCAGATGGTGTTGGGGCACTGATAAAACGGTGATATAAGTGCATAAATATTGGTAGAGAATATGTTGAGAAATAAAAATAGTTTTGAAGTGAATATCATTGTAAGTTATTATTTAATTATCTTTTGTGACTTATTTGAGGACTTTCCCTCGTATAACATAAGATTTAAAAAATCTTCAGACAAAAATTAATAATAGTTATAACAAATATAAATCCTACATTTTATCAGAACAATAAAAACATCTTTAAAAAATTGACTCTGCTGGGGATTGAAAATCAATGCTTATTTACCCAGCGCTTTTAGCATGGTTATAAAAAAATATATAAGATGCGCATTCTGTGTAGATAAGTTAATTAATTTGCGGACAAATTCAACCTTGCGTATCTAGTAATACATTGCATTGATCCCATAATGAGTTTTTTATTCATATAAAAAAAATATTCATTTTTAGTTTTAGCTTCTTTATCAGAAATCAATACAGTTGAAACAATAATAAACTGACGATAAAAAAGTAAGTTAACTGCTCAATCAAGCAATGCTATTGTTTTTGTTGTAATTACATGCTATAAAAATAAAGTGAACTGGTTTAATTTGGCATTTTTGACATTTAAAAAAATATTCTTTTATGTAAATCTATGTTTTCTGTTTACATATGATAGATATGATAAAATATGTGCGGAGCTCGCACAATTTCTACTTTTGCGTACTACTATTCCCGAATAGTAATCTTCGCCTTTTTTAATCGCAAAATTTCTATCATTAAATACGGGTATTCGGAAACAATTATATTTAAATGCAGGAACTGGGCGATATCTAAGCAGATTTTCTAACTATTGATATAAACATTCTATTGATATGAACATTTTAACAAAATTAACTTTTTGATTTCACAAAACTACGTGCTGCCTTATAAAATTTTAAACCTTTAATATTTATATTAATATTTTCTGGTTTTGTGTACGTTTTCCGCATTGATAATTTTTTCTTGTGTTTTGGCATTCAGTATTGTTATCCACATAACAGTTCTGAACGGCTTTAGTTATACCCAATCCGGCCCCGAAAATTTATTTGAAATCTACACGAAACCCGACCTAAAAATACCGCACTTCAACCTGAAACCGACCTGAAATAAAAGAAAATCAATCCATATTTTAATGCAAATAATGGAAAAATACTCTGCAATTATACCTCCAATATCAATTTAATCTCCCATGTAGAAAAAGAAATATTTGTTTTCACATTTATGTTCAAACATACGTTTTTTTCCTCTAAAACAATATTGTAAATTTTTTCTTTTTTTTTAAGTGTTAACAAATCGACCCACATAGTCAAAACCCAACCGGAAACCGAACCAAACCCGAAACAATTAGCGTCAACCCGATCGAAACCCGACCCACAATGAAAAAAATATTGCTAACCCCACCCTATCCGACCAGTGGGTTGGGTCGCATAAAATCGGGTAATCCGACCTAACGCAAGACTAATCCATATCCATTTTAAATCTTATTGCTGCCAATATCGCTTATTCTTACGCGTAGTATATAATGATGTATTAAAATTTTTCAAGTGACCCTGTAAATAAGCGATACCAGGATTATTTATAAAACTTAAAATATTATTGTGTACTTTAACACTATACTCAAAATTGATGACGATTGGTTAATTTTTTACGATTGTTAAAGCCTATAAAGGGAAAAAAGCCATGAAAACAGACAAAATAATATATCTTTTTTAGATGCTAATGCTAATGAAATGAGATCATCTGGCAGAAAGAGATCTTTCCAATAATTAAAAAATAGGATGGAAATCGGTCCATCCGTTCAAAAGTTATTCGCAGATTGACATACATAGAACAAAACAACATGCATCCAATTGTATAATCTCTTTCGCTGCAAGTCGATTAAAAACAAGTCTCATAAGCAAAGGAATATAGAAAAAGATCGAAAATAACAGGTTCTAACTATAATATTGAAATTAAAATAATGATAATGACAAATTATGATACGATGAAGATCATATACATATTTTCATTATTATTCAAAATTTATAGTTCCCTTATGTTTCCTAAAGATTAATTACATTTTTATTTAAACCCTTTCTATTTTAAAGATTAAAAGTAATTACATTTTATCAAATATATTAGAGTTTATTTCTTTCATTTTATGTCTGGCTTTTATTTAACTTCAAAAACGCATCTTCTTTTCCTGCATGTAAATGCAGCTGCAAATTATGCAATATGTACGTTAGATATTTTTTCATTATCCTTCAACTTTGTCTCTGTCTGAAAAACTTAATGATAAATATAAAATCCTTTTACTACTGCTTATTTTGCCTAAGCTTAACAGCAACTTCCTTGTTTAATGTAAATGCAGTCTTTAAATAAGTCACAACGGTCAAAATTCTATTTAGCTTGCAAATGATCCATGTCCAGAAAAACCACAGATGCCCTATTCTCTCAAAACATTCATTGGGTTGCTTGTCTAATTTACGAAAATGGCGATAAGGCGCCTTGCATTGCAAACCTTTCATTCCTTCCCCACTCTAAATTAATATGCCAGAAGCCTTCTTTCTCTCCAGAAATTCTTTCTGGCGAAGACTTTTCGATACACATGTATATTCGTGCCAAAAACAATGTGTTGGCACGCAAAATGTACTCCAAAATTTCGGCAGATCATATCTGACTCTCGTGCTGAAAACAACTTAATCCTTGCTGAAGGCGGAGGCCACCTCTCAAGCATCTCATATCTCTAAGAAATAAATAACCTTTTTCCATGAATTTCTTCTCGTCTTCAATGTGTCCCAGCGTAACATTTTGCAGCAGGAGAAAGCTGCGGTGTTGCCTAAACAACGCATTTTTCTATTTACAAATATTCAACGATTTTCCAAGATGTACTTTTTATCCTGAATTCAAACAAAAATATGTTTTTACTCAGTCAATTTCACCACATATGACTCATTCTTTTTTCGGTACTTTTATGTTAGCTGGGCGCCAGTGATAACTCGCTAAATTTTGTTTCAATTGGCATAATTTTAATTTCAAATCCATTGAACAATGATTTCAACAACTAACAATGCATTTATGATAATAAAAGATTTTGGTTTCTTATGCCAAAGTTTCTATTTATTCTTTCAATAGTATTTATATTTAGTATTTTTATAGTAAGTGTATATTTTTGTGTATACAAAATTATATAGGATGTTTTCATTATAAAATAAAATCTTCCTAGTTTATGTTATATCATATTTTGACACTTTTTGTAATGGATTAAACATAATCATTAATTGACCCGATTACGTGAAATTTTGTTATTTGTATTGATGTGTTCGTTTTTACGTATTTTATCATGATTAAGGTTTAGCTATTTTTAAGTAAGTTTTTTAAGATACTATACTTGCAATTTTAAAATATTGGATATTTGTTATTAGTTATTGGTAAAAGATTGGCGAGAAAAAAAAGGGTTGGAGAGATTTAAAACATTTGGCGATCACCAACACCCGGATAACATAAAAGTACTCCTTTTCATACTCCTGCACGTAGCTTGTTAATAGAATCGAAATTTGACATATAAAAAGCCGAAGAAATCACCAAAGATTCTGCTACTTACAGCAGCCTTTTTGATTCTGATTATTTCAGTGTTTAAGCTCGTAGTTAGATTACATATTTGTTAAAATTGCGTTTTGTTTCTATTATTTTATTTATTTATTGCAGTAGTTTTAATTTCGTTGTGGAATATTAGCTGGAAGCAAACGCTGAACTACACTATATTGCCAAAGGTGACCGGTCACTTGCGATTTTAGACGTTTTGTTAACTATCTAGAAAAATACATGAGGAATTAACCTGAAACTGCAGGTGTGTAAACAGTATACTATAGGTTATATATTTCCGCGAAGATTCTTTCACGAAACCCCATAGGGAACTGTCAACAAATTTAAAAAGAACGAACATCTTTTGGATAACCCTGTAAAAACTAATGTAGCAAAGGCGTTCAAACTCAAGATTATTAATAAGTGGCTTATTGTAATATACTATGTTCATTTGTATGAGGATAGCATGTATACTCGTAGAGAAATTAAGGTTTTTATAAAAACGTCCCAAATTTCGCCTAGTTTTTTGCTTATAGTTTGCAGAGTTCTTAATGTAAAAAAAAGTTCTTTTCAGAAAATATGACAAACAACATTGTACATAATACTCTGCAATCAGAATTAAAAAATAATAAAAATTGGATGAAAAATGAGCAGGTTTGCTAAAAAATGTTTCACTGCGCATGCGCGAATGCACTCAAAATGTAATATGCATAATGTATTATCTAAGTATATAGAGCAACTTTTTTGAAAGTCTCAAAATCATAGCTTGAAAATTTCGAAAATTATCGTCGATAGAATAAGCTCGAAATCCGTTGTTCCCCAAAAGAAACAAAAAGATGAGGGGTTGTATCAAATATCTGTTGATTATTGCCAAGATAGCGTACACAATATTGCACGTACTACTATATTTGGATACAACCCCTCATATTTTTGCTTCCTTTTGGGAACAACGGATTTCAAGCTTATTCTATCGACGATAATTTTCAGAATTTTCAAGCTATGATTTTGAGACTTTCACAAAAGTTGCTCTATATATTTAGATAATACATTATGCATATTACATTTTGATTGCATTCGCGCATGCGCAGTGAAACATTTTTTAGTAAACCTGCTCATTTTTCATCCAATTATTATTATTTTTTAATTTTGATTGCAGAGTATTATGCACAATGTTTGTCATATTTTCTGAAAATAACTTTTTTTAACTCTTTCCAACCTAGTTGAAAAGTGTTTATGACTTCGGTTTGTCTGCCGTAAGGCCATCTGGCCGTATGGCCGCCTGCCGTCTGTCCGTGCTCTAACTCCCGTAAATATGCTCGGATTGCCCTGAAATTTTTATATGTTATTATCGTCATCTATAGCATGTTCCCTATTTCAACTGAAGTGTGTACCACTTATAGTTTTTTATAGGGACACTCAAAAGAATTCTGTTACATTACGGTCTATAGGGAAAAATCATTTGCGGTTTATTTTAATGATGTTACACAATTGCAAACACATTGTAATTGATGTATATCACTAAGGAACATTACAAGAAGCTTAATATGGAATAGGGTGTGCATAGCACTTATAGTTACTTTACAGGGACAGTCAAAAGAATTCCGTTACATTACGTCTATGGAGAAAAATCGTCTGCGGTTTATTTAAATAATGTTTCACTATTTTAAACGCATTGAAATTTATATATATCACTAAGGTGCATTACAAGAGGCTTACTACAGAATATTGTGTGTATAGCAGTCATCGTTCATTTACAAGGACACACAAAAGAATTCTCTACTGTCTGTTAACAATAATTCCTGGAAGTGCGTTTTAAGTTTCTGAACGCGATTTTAAATTTAACTCACTTTTTGTTTATTACTTGGTGTGTATAAATTCTGTAGATCATATACAGGGCAGCACAAAGGTTCGTGAACACATTTCCGTTTGACAGAAACTGCTGAAGGAGAATTTTCAATTGTGCTACGCGTTTCCTAACTAAACTAAAATTTAGCATCCTATGTAGTATATATACAAATCTATAGATCCTATACAGGGCTAAATAAAAGTATTCGGATATTTTTCCGAATATTGTATATGTTGGAAATTCCTGAAATTACGTTTTTAAATATGTTATGCGTTTTCCAAATTTTTTACTTAGATGTTATCTTTCAGCTTATTAAACGGTAATGATTTGTAAAATTATTTTGGAAGCGTTGGAAAGTGTTACATAATCTACGCTTGACGTATGATTTTTCGTTCTTGCTTATATTAAGAACTCTGCAAATTATAAGCAAAAAACTAGGCGAAATTTGGGAATATTTTTATAAAGACCTTAATTTCTCTACGAGTATACATGCTATCCTTATAAAAATGAACATAGTATATTACAATAAGCCACTTATTAATAATCTCGAGTTTGAATGCCTTTGCTACATTACTTTTTACAGGGTTATCCAAAAGATATTTGTTCTTTTTCAATTTTTCGACAGTCCCCTATGGGGTTTCGTGAAAAAATCTTTGAGGAAATATATGTAACCTATACTATACTGTTTACACACCTGCAGTTTCAGATTAATTCCTCATGCATTTTTCTAGATAGTTCACAAAACGTCTAAAATCGCAAGTGACCGGTCACCTTTGGCAATATAGTGTATTTATATTGTTTTAAGTGAAAACGGATAAATAGCCCGTAATGAGAAATGCACGCTATAGAGATATATTTTAAAGTAATCATGCTTGAAGATTACTTTAAAGACTATAAAAAGACAGGAAGTTGAGATACAGTTTTTAAACAAGTTGAACTTGAAAGTACATCCCCTCCCTCCCCCCCCGCCCTATTCGATTGCGTAAAAATTGTTTATTTTATCTAAAAAATAAGGAAATTGAAGAAATATTGCTTTTTAATTAGAAAAATATCTTACTACTGACTTTTTAGACAAATATCTCCTGGTTAATCAATAGTTAACAATCAACAATAGACAAAAGTTAACAATTAACAATGGTTAAAAGAAAAGGCAGAGCAGACAAAAGCTGATTGTATGTTGATAACTATATTTTGTTCCTTTTCGGTTTCCATTCGGACTGCTTTAATACAAATAATTCAACTGGTTCATGGAATAATTGTCAGAAAGGGATGATAAAAAAATACCTTTGATGAAAGTCTTTTGTTTCAGATGTATTTAAACTCATTATATCTTATATTCTATTTTTATTTTCTAAAACTAAATTCTAATTCTAAAAGTAGTCAGAGTATTTATCTAAAACTTATATTGCATTTTACATTCAAACAATTTCGTATGACTTGGTATGGATATTTACAAATTTTTATCGGTTTTTATGAACGCTATTTTTAATTTATTTTTTACTTTCCTCTATCTTTGCAAGAAGAAATTATTGCATTCGTGAAAAAATTCGAATTGCAGTTTTTCGGCGGATTTATACGGTTTAGAAGGTCTTGAACACGATTTGACTGATTTTAGAAAATGACTGTATGTGAGTCTGTCTGTCTGTATGTGATAAAATATTTGTAATCGCTGTATCTCCAGAACTAATGCACGGAATTTAATTAAACTTTAGATTCAGTTAGACCATGACATAAATAGACGCTGATTAGGTTTTGGTGTAAATCGCCTAATAGGTGGTGCTGCTACACTGCTTTTTTCACGATTTCCGCGATAGCTATATCTCAAGAACTAATGCACAGAACTTTATCAAACTTAATATTCTGTTAGACATTGACCTAAATAGACACTGATTAGGTTTTGGTGTAAATCGCCTAACAGGTGGCGCTGCTACGCTGAATTTTTCACGATATTTGCGATAGCTATATCTCAAGAACTAACGTATGGAATTTCACCAAACTTCATATTCTGTTAGACCTTGACATAATTAGATGCTGATTAGGTTTGGGTGTATTCCGCCCAACAGATGTCGCTGCTATGCTTTGTTTGTCACGATTTCCGCGATAGCTATATCTCAAGAACGAATAGATTGTCATTTAATTTTGTTTGCAGACGATTTGATTTATATAGAAGAAAGTTTTGTGATGGCTACAACATACAAGTGCTAACATACATGTGGACTACTTATGTGGACGATGTGCCGTACGTTAATCTACACTGTAAAAGACGACAGCTGTTTCTTAATCTAGGAAAATATAATATAACCAAGAACAAAAATGTACTGTAACCTCTTCTGAGTTACCGACGATTTCGATTAGCGTTCTTAATCTTTAGAAACCTCGTAAATAAACATAGTTTTGAAATTTAAAGAAGCAATTGCAAAAAAAAAAGTTTCTTATCTTGCCACTGTTATGCGGAAACGTTTTCGAGTAGTTTTTATAGTAGAATAATCCGTTTTATTAATCCGGAATATAGGTTTTTCGGATGCTAATTCATATATGATTATATGATTATATGATATATGATATGATTATATGATATTATTATTATGATTCATATTATTGTATTGTTCTTGGATGTATAACTTCAATTACGCAGCAGAAAATGTTTATTTGCGAATTAATATCATTCCAAAAACCGATATTCCGGTTTGAGAAAACTAAGTAATACACTATAAAAACTAAACGGAAATGTTTCCGAGAATCACTGACAACAAAAGAAACTTTGTTTTTATAAATGATTCTTTAAATTTCGAAAATACATTGGTTTCAGTGGTTTCTAATAATAAAGTACGCTTTTCGGAATCATGGGTATCTAGGAAGAGGTTATTATGTATTTTCGTTCGTGGTTATATTATATTGTCATAAAATATGAAACATTTGTCTTTTTGTATTGTGTATAATACCGCGGTAAATTAGAGCCGATATTTATCACCTTTCATATCGCTTATTTTATAAACTTTTCATGATGAATTTACAACACTAAAAGATCTCTAACACAACTGACAATGTAAAAGAGTATATACAGTGGAATATATACGCGGGAAAAATTAAAGGAACAACTAAAAAGATAATTTATGTTAATTTTATTAAGTGAAGTCCAATGAAAGATGGTAGGTAGGCTGAAGGTCAACGGTTATCAGGTAGTCCAATGTTACACCTGTGCTGCATAAAAATGTGCAAATTCGTTGAAATTTTTACATTTTTAAGGTAGAACATGTCGTTCAGACGCATTTAACGGATTGTGAGAAACAGCGTTTAGTTGCGAGAATAGAAGGAAGATAGAAATCTTGAAAATCTGTAAAGCTTGCATTTCGGTCAGGGATGTCCACACACCTTATAAAGTTTCCTACGTATCTCTACAAAGTTGTAAAATTAAACAAATTTTTCTTTACCACACTATATATCACATTTTCTATATTCTTACTTAAAAATATTTTTTGCAGAAATAGGATATTCTGCCTTTTGAAGATATATAGGCATGACAAAATTAAGATCTCGTGCAAGTTCCATGTTTTTAGCAGCAACGCAATTCAAGTTATATAAGTTATTTTTATTTTTTCCTTTAATCCTCCCTTCCCCCCAGTATGTAAATATAAATTTTTTCTTTTTTATTCAAACAAATCTAATTTTATCAATTTTCGATTTTTAAAATAGTTTAAAAAATTGTTCTTGAAATAACTTATACTTACTTATTATCTTTTAAAAGTAAAATAAGATATTAGTCTATGAAAAAGAAAGCTCTTTAAGGTGATAGGTAATGGTCGGAAGTAGCGCGCTACAAGTAGTGAAAATACAGTAGTCGCTACTTTTTCTAGTAGCTTTCAGTGTAACGTATTACATTTTGAAAAACGTAACGTGACGAGTAACACGATACAAAACGTCCTTCCGGCCTGTACCGGAAGGAAAAGGTAGCTTTCCTATATCTTCGTTTTATAATTTTAGCTAATGTTATTCGAAAACAGCTAACGAAACATTTTAGCTAATGTTACTCTAAAATGCAAAGAAACCGTTTACAAAAGATTTGTTAACCCTTTATCTACTGACGGTACTTTTAAGTACCATCAGAGAAAACTTTATATAAAATTTCTTTAATATGTCTAATAATGATAATAAGGTTTCGTTTTTATACAAAATACTTTTCTGGATCACATTTAGAAAGCACAGCAAAACAGTGAAAGCTAAATATTTTATAAAGTGGTATTTTTCTCAACCTTTTACATAAGTGTAGATCTTCTCTTTTTAAAAATTGTTATATGAAAATTTTGCAACTATAAAAACCTTTCTATTTAATGATAGGATGCACAATACATTTATTTACATTGTTCCGATAAAGAATGGTGATATTTCCTTAACAGCATTTTCTGTTAATTAATCTAATTATTCTTGTAAATATTTCACAAAAAGATCTATTACTACCGCAATATTAAATCAGTTTTAATGAAAAACCTCATCTAAATTTCATATTATTATAATATAAATTGTCTAATATACCTTCAGACATCAAGGAAGATAATTATTGAGACTGAACAATTTGTTGATTCATAATTCGGTAGATAAAGGGTTAATACTGAATTTGAATAAGAAATTCGCCAAATTATTGAGCTATAGCGAAGTTGGCTTCATTTATGAAGACTTATTTTGTCGCCAAATTTGGCGATATTTCGCCAATTGTCGCCAAGTTTGGCGATAATTTGGCGCTAGCGGATATGAATATATAGTTTTATGCGTATGATTGGGAAATAGATTACAACAATGAAAGAAAATAATTTGCAAGAAATCGCGTTCACTAAAACTCATAAATTAATCGTTTTTTTTTTTTTTTTTGTAATGTGCAGTCTTGTTTCAAAATGTCAGCCACCCTAGAATTTCAAACTGCTCTATCTCAGCCATTTTTTTAGATAGAGGTAAAACAAAAAATGCTCTGGAATCCTTGTATCAAGGCCTAAACACTTAATTGAAAAATAAATTTGAATTTTTAACTTTTTTGTACATTTATTTTAATTTTAAAATTTTAAGTGGCCGCCAAGGCCAAGATGGCGGACCAAGCTGGCCAACGAACTCGGTCGAGGCATTGGTGAGCTTAATACACACAATTAGTTACATCAAAATGAATTTATAAATACGAGCGTTATCGTATGACATAGATCATATATATATATATATATATATATATATATATATATAATATATATATGTAAATCAACATTTGAATGGAGGGTGGTTTTGGGGTCTGGGGGTCATGATCGGTGAAAATATATCGAAATTTTCCGGAATTACTTTCCTCCGAACGGCTGCAATAGGTAGCTTTATACTTTTTTGTATTGAAAGCTACCTAAAAATCAGTAGTTTGTAGCGAGCACATACGCTACTTTTAACGCTACTTGATGAAAAAAAAGGGCCATTCTTCAAATCACGTGATCGTAAATTGCTCTTTTGTGTAAAATCTGTTCTGCGTAAAAAATTACGAATGCCAGAAACAGATTACTGTAAGAATAGTAAATACAATTTATGCAGTGTATGGTTAAGCATAAATATATCATGTACCTCGTTATCTTGCTTGTTCAGATATATAGCTCTGTTTTAGTATAGCCCCAAACAATAAATAAATTGTAGTTTAACCTCATTTTTATGTAACTACATATAAATATTTATTGTACTACGTATCTCTAATTTCACTAAGATAGTTGTAATATGTGTATAAGCTAACAATTTTAAGACTAACACAAACAATTTCTTGTATGTTTTCTTGTATTAAGTTTTTAATGCCCTCGGTTACATCACATTTGATTGGATATCGGCAGATACGATATAACGGAGATCGTTATAAATCCCATGTTAACCTATGAGAAAACTTAGAAACGCGATTACTTATTACCTAATATCATTATTAAAATAAGGTTTTCACCATCAGAGATTAAGCGTCAGATGTCGAGGATATGCGTTTTTAAAAATTCTCTCCTTAAGCTTTAAGTATTTAAAAAATCCATACAAACTTTGAGATTTTCACTTGATGAAATTTTATCATTTTCTTAAAAAATACTTAAAATTTAAGGAGACAATTTTTAAAAACGCACATCGTCGGCACCTGACGTCTACTTTTTGATGGTGAAAACCGCATTTTAATAATTATATTAGTTAATGGGCAATGGCGCTTTTAAGTTTTTCCATAGGTTAACATGGGATTTAGTGATCAGGGAGTTTCAGTGAAGCGGCCCTTTAACCAGTATCCTCAATTTCATGAAAGTAGATTGTATTCCTTGACAAAATCTCAAAAGTAGTCAAGTAGTGATTACTTTTGAAAAGTAGTTTGTAGTCGTTACTTTTTAAAACAAGTAGCTGTAATTAACTACATTTTAGATAAAGTAGTTGTAGTTCGCTACAAAAAAGAGTACAATCAAACCTCGTTAGTAAGTCAACTGGGTAAAACGTCACTCTGCATGTTATAAATACCGACCATTTTTCATACGCCTTTTCACATATTGTACACCGCTTATTGCATCACCATTTTTTTCAACCATTTCGCTTAAGACGTTGCTTTTAAGAGTGAGATAGGCAAAGTCGGTCGAATTTCTTTGTCAAGGTTTATTTCCCAAAACACTTAATTTTTGTTTGCATGGCTGTAAGTTTAACTGGATGACACCATTTTCCTTATAAAGATTATCTGACATATCAACACATTCTGTAAATGCAACAATAACTGAAATTGTAGCCTACTTATGTTTTGGAAGCGAAGAACGGGCCAGCAGTAGAATCCGAACCTACCCGAAGAAAAGGAACCTACAAAGAAAAAAAGCCTTAGAATATATTGATGAAGTAAGGAGATATATTTCGCCTTTGAATGACGCTACAGAAAGCGAATATAATAAGATATATTACTTAGAGAAAAAAAAATTGATTTCAGAAACTGACATTAAACCAAAATAGATTTTTTTTGTTAGCCGGAAACACATGGGTACATATTGAACTGTACAATTGAATACCACGTAACATATTTATTTTCTATACTTTCTTTAATTTGTCATCCATTTTACGCATTGGAATTCTACTAATTTATATAATTCAGTTATAGCTATACTTATTATGTAAACTTTTGGAATTTTATTTTACATTTAATACAAACTCCGCTTAAGAAGTCACTCCGCTTAGTAAGTCATTTTTAAGTGGACCCGAGAGTGACGTACTAACGAGGTGACGTACTTGACTGTAGTTTTTCCGGCCACTTTTGATAGGTATATTTATTATTTTATTTAGAAAAAAATATTTTTGAACATTTTTAGTTTCATTAAATTGCCTTCAGAAAACAGATTCATGAAATGCTGTTTAGCTTAAAAAAATATTTCATGTCAGTGTCTTATATTATATTACATTTCAGAACCAATATAGATGCCAAATTGAGCGCGGTGAATGTTGTCTGAAATAAAATCTTTGAATAAGTCTGAAATAAAACTTTTCAATGCAATTCAAATTAATGGAGCTGTTTTTTTTTCTCACAATGTATGAGCATGCATGTATGTTTTGCAGAAACATAATCAACATAAACTTATGTCGTCGTCTAATCAAATCTGAAGTTTGATAAAACTCCGTGAATTAGTTCTTAAGATATAGCTACCCTGAAAATCGTGAAAAAGGCAGCATAGCAGCGTCACATATTGGGCAATTTATACCAAAAACTAATCAGCACTAATTTATATCAAGGTATAACTGAATTTAAAGTTTTATTAAATCCGTGCTTTAGTTCTGGAGATAGAGCGCCCACAAATTGTTTGTCACACACACACACACAGACATTTTCTAAAACATTCAAATCGTGTTCAGAACCTTCTGAAACTTATAAATCCGTCGAAAACCGGAAGTAGAAATTTTTCATGAATCCAATACTTTCTTCTTGTAAAGATAGAAGAAAATAAAAACTAGTTTGCTGTGGCCACCACAAAACTTTCTTCTATATAATTCAAATCGTCTGCAACAAAAATTAAATGACAATCTATACTTTTTTCAGCTATGGTTATCAAGGAAACCGCAAAAAACAGAGCATAGCAGCGGCACCTGTTGAGCGGTATACGCCCAAACCTAATATGGATCTATTTTTTGTCAAGGACTAACATAATATGAAGTTTAGTGAAAATCTGGGTATTCGTTCTTGAGATATAACTATCTCGGAAAATGTGAAAAAAACAACAACATAGCAGCGCCCCCTGTTGGACGATTTACACCAAAAACTAACCAGCGTCTATTTATGTTAAAGCTAAGAGGATATGAAGTTTGATGAAAATCCGTGCACTAGTTCTTGATTGCTATTGCGGAAATCGTGAAAAATGCAGCATAGCACCGCCACCTGTTGGGCAATTTATACCAAAATCTAATCAGCAAAATTTATATCAAAGTAGTTAATGTAAAGTTTTATTAAATTCCGTGCACTAGTTCTGGAGATAGAGCGCTCACAAAATTTTCGTCGCATACAGACACACAGACAGTTTTGTACAAACAGTCAAATCGTGTTCAAGACCTTTTGAAAACGTATCAATCCGTCTAAAACCGGAAGTCGAAATGTTTCATGAATACAATACTTTCTTCTTGTAAAGATAGAAGGAAGTAATAATGACAGTTGACTCACTTGTTCACGCCCCTGGCATAGTAGTAAAAATGTGCTGAAAAAAACCTAAATTTATTGAAAGGTATCATATCACATTTAGATATTAAGGTTTATAATAAGTTATTTCATATCCTTCTAAAATCATTTTTTTATCAGTAAACTAAAAAAATCTATTTAATCACATGATTAAACTGATGAATATGTAACAAACACATTGGTTGTAATCTTCTAACTGGACGAAAAATGTCCGGGCCAGGATTCGAACCTGGGATCATTTGGCTGAAGCTGCCATGCTCTACCAACTGAGCTATCCCGGTTGAATCTGGAGGGAAACACATTGGTTGCTGATTATGTTTCTACTTATTCATTATGTTCATCCCATAAAGAAATTTTCTCTATCAACGGCTCAGAAATTTGTACGCAGTTTAAAAATGTTGGATCTTTAATACTTATATTATTAGCTGTGAAGATTAAAATATTTTCTCCGGTAACCGGAAAAAAAGTAAAAGGTGATTGTGATATTTTCTTCATTATCTCACAAAAGTTTGATCTAAAATTAAGAGAAAAATGGTATGAACTTTCTAATTAGGTAAATGATGTTTTGTTTTTGAAAAAATAATATTTTGGGAATGAAAATTAAATGTATTCCGTTTATTCAGAAAATTTGAAAATTCCATGATTGATTATGTAAATATTAAGGATTTTTTATATTTATTGTCATCAGTGATAAGCTTATCCCCAATAATCAGGAAAAAATTACTAAACCATCTTGAGGTTTACATTAAAATTCAATGTCTCACGAAATGTTAGTCTACTTTTTCTAAAAAATACATTAATTTTATAATTTCATATATGATATTATCCTCGGGGTAAGTTTAATCTTAATTGTGAAAATCAAATGTATCCTCAATTTAGAAAATTAGTGGCCCTAAACATAAGCACTGTTGAGAGTTCCTACGTATAACTTGACTTACACAATATGTTTACTTTGAATAAAAAAACAACTGCATTATATACACAACTAGAAAATAATTTTGATTAAAACACGAATTTTTTGATTGAACATAAATCATTATTAATTGGGGGAAAACCCGATTTTGATAATAAAAAATATATATATATATAGTACATTTTGTTAGTTTACTAAAATATAAATTTTCCCAGTTTGATGCGACAAAATTTAAGATGAGTTTCTAAACCTGGAGACCTCTTAAAATTTGGAGACTGTATTGTGCTTAATGTAAAATCAGACCTTAGATACACTTCTGGAGGAGATGAGACAGTTCAGTGTTCGATCTTTTTACATGATATAAATTAATAAGTTGAAACACATTAATCTAAAGGATACAAATTAATCAGTATTATGAAAGTAATTAATCAGATACTTTGATACTAATTAATCAGATACTATGCTACAAACTAATCAAACACTATTGAAAAAATAATAAAGTCTGTGTCATTTTCCTACATTCTAATTAGATTTAGTACAATAGTTAATACGTCCACGAAATAGGCACTTTTTAATAGTATGTGAGACTTCATATTATATTTATAAATTATGCATTCTATTAATTAATTTCATATCCTATTAGAAAAATATTCATTTTTCTTAGAAGCGTACTAAAGAAAAAGTCTATTTAGCGCATGATTACACTGATGAGTATATAAGAAACACACTGATTGCTGCTTGCGCTTCTAATTATTCACGGTATGTCTTTGATCCATTATCCCGAAACAAATCACCTTAAATTAAACGGACGAGTCGTAATCTACCTGAAGGACTCCTTTGGCGATATCAACATATAAAAGAAAACCATAGTTTGCTTCAATGAAGCAAATACATTGGTTTAGTGAATAGATGTTTTCATTATCAGTTATTAAATGTAAAAAAAATTCCCAAATAATAAAAAAAAAAGTGTTAACCATGGTGATGTTTTCATTATAATCAAATGTCTCACGAAAAGTTTATTTAACTTCTTAAAAAAGTAAATTAAATTAATGATAATTCCTTTTAAGAAACAATTAATATTAGCTATAAAAATCACATGCTAATGATGAGACAGTTCAACTTTCAGTCTTTTTACAATGACTCTGATACAAACCATATTATAACAAAGCATATAAATCATATAAGATATAAGCTCTATTTCATTTTCACACACTCTGAATAGATGTAACTAAACAATTGAAAAAAAAAAGTCATCATAAAAGACACTATTTTGTATTATGTGAAACCTCATATTACATTAAGTTATAGACTCTAATAATTCATATCATAGTTTCATAGAAAAATTTTCATTCTTCTCAGAACCCAATACTAAAAATAATCTATTTAGCGAATGCTTACGCTGATGAATATACAGGGTGTTGTTTCAGTACCAAGTTTACAAACTTTAAAAGGTCGTTGAGCACACTAGAACAAACGATTTTTGCATGGTAAACCAGGTTCGCAATCTACTTATTTTGTTAAAAACACAGGGTGCTTCACTTCAATCTCAGCCAAGATTTTTAGTCATAAATTTAACAAAAATGAAAATATTTAAATGATATTTTCAACAGAATTAACCTACTTTGTGGAAAATACTTTGAAATCACGAAAAGTGCTACAAGTACACAATGATTCAGTCGGTGCACCGTATATAATGTCAGCTACAATCTGAAAAGTGGATCGTCTACTTTAGCACTAATTTGATGGTGGTCACTTCCATCATCTTAAATGAGATAATATTACGAGATTTGGTGGAAGTGGCCCCCATCCGCATCCAGTTAGTGATACATTAGATGATCCATCTTTCACAATGTAGTTGAAATTACATACGGGTCACAGACCTAAGTACAGAGTACTTCTAGCGCTTTTGGTGATTTCATCGCATTTTGCACAACGAAAATTAATTCTGTTGTAAATATCGTTAAAAATCTTAATTTTGTTAAAGTTATGACCATAATCCGTACTCAGATGGAAGAAAGCGCTCTATATTTTTTACTAAATATGAAGATTGTGACCTTGTTTTCTACACAAAAATTGTTTGTTGTAGCGATCTTTACGACCTTTTAAAGTTTGCAAATCTGGTATTGAAACACCCTATACAACAAAGATAAAGATTGTTGTTTGTACTTCTATTTATTCGCGGCATGTCCATAATCCTTTATTCCGATGAAAATTATCTTAAATTAAATGAACGAGTCTTAATCTACTTAAAGAATACCTTTGGCGATACCGACATATAAATTTACCATAATTTGGCGATGAATTCCTTGAATGAAGCGAACTATGAACATGGTGAACCACTGTAATATTTTATAAATATTTTATGACATTTTTGGCGATATATATTTCAGAAGTTTAAATAGTGAGTTTATTAGCAAATATATTAAGATAGTAACTATACACAGATAAGTAACTATAGATAGTTTTAGATAAGTAACTATACACAGAAAAATATATTATTGTTCCAACAAAACTCTGATCGGATTATATTTGAAAAGAAAATTTTGTTGAGTCAATGGGATTTTTGTTCTATCAGCAACATATTTTTCGGTTTATTGATCTAACAAAAGTTGTTTGGATAGCAAAATTTTCTATTTTAATATGATTTAGTACTAATTTTGTTTGTATAATAGTTTTTTTTACCGTGACTTTTTGCTAGATAAATTTTCAAGAGAATTTTTTCTCAGAATATGTAGTTTTTACGTAAATTTAATATAGCTCATCAAAAGAATAATACATTGATTGTAAAACAAGTAAACTAAATAGATTAATGAGTAAATTATACTTAGCATATGTATAAAATTTAGCGACTGCGAAACGACCATTACATTTAAAATTATGAATCTTAAGAGATTATCCTTTAACTACGTCATACTTTAATAGTTTGGAAGGGTGAACAAAATATGACACAGTGTGAACGGTGATAACTCGTTATGACGTTGAATTAAAAATATGAAAGCAATTGGATAGGCGTTATTTTCAAGCAGTATAATAAAGTTAATTAAAAAATACCTATTTGTATTCATATAGTATTTGGTACATTTTCACTTTTCATTTGAATTGCAAAAGTTTAATGTAAAATCCCTCAAAGTTTTAACGGTTTTATGGTATTTATATTGTTAGGTAATAAAACGTAATATTTTTTTGTCATAAATTTAGTTCTGAATTAATTGTTTCAAAATGTGTGACGTTCCAACAGAGAGGAGTGTATTCTTGGAGTGTGACGACCTGTGGGTTAAAGAGGGAAGCGGTGTAACCCCCCTACAAAATTTTCGTGACATAATTAAGGGATGATCACTAATAGTGAATTTCATATCCTCATGAAAAGATTATTCTTATTCTCAAAAGCGCACAAAAAAAAAATCTATTTAGCGCATGATTATACTGATGTATATAGTATATAAAAAAATAAAGATACTGATTGCTGTTTGTGCTTATTCACGGCATGCCGTGATCCGTTATCCGGAAATAAATAATTTTTAATTAATTTGACGCATCTGAATATCCTGAATAACTCATTTAGCAATATCTACAGATAAAACTGACTATTGTTTAGAGATGAATTCCTTCAATGAAGCAAAGACATTGGCTTGGCAAATAGATGATTAATGTGTTCATTTTCAATCAAATTTTCTTTTTTAATTTCCCAAATAATAATAATCATAATAATAACAGTAATAATGGTAAAGAACTTGATTATGATTTAAAATAGCAAGTCTATTTCATTTTCTCCCACATTCTAAATAGATGTGGCAGAAAATGAAAAAAGTCTTTGAAACGGACACTTATTTATGCTATGTGAGACCTCATATTACGTTTAGAAATTGTGAACTCTAATAATTTTATTTCATATCCTCATAGAAAAATTATCATTCTTCTCATATGTTAACTATAAAAAAATCTATTTACCACATGATTACGCTGATGAATATATAACAAAGATACTGATTACTGACTATGCTTTTATTTATTCTCGGCATGCATGTCCAAAATCCGTTATCCCGAAGGAAATCATCTTAAATTAAATGGACGAATCTTAATCTACCCGAAGAACTCCTTTGGCGATACCTACGCATAAAACTGACCATAATTTGGCGATGACTTCCTTCAATGAAGCAAAGACATTGGCTTGGTGAACCACTTTTCTTGCTTGACTTCACCTCCGGTTTAAAGACGGAAACAGGCTAGAGGCAGACGTTACGTTCTTAGTTGTCATAATGTGACATGCCATGCTGTTTTCAACATGGGGAAGTTAAATCTTGGATTACTGAAGCCGCCTTAGTATTTTTTATATTTCAACTCTTACCAGAAACATTGTGTAATATTTTAATTTATTACAAGCCTGTGTGAAAGATTCACCTGTTTCTGAACTCATACGTATTCTGATAAAAATATATTTATTTATTTATTTATTTATTGCTAGAGTATAGTAGAAATATGAAAGAGTTACTATATACATTGCTACAATATCAGATTACTGTAGTTAAATGAAAATATTTATGTAACGAATTTTTCGTCAAATACAAAAAAAATATTTATTCAATGCCAATATCTTTTATTTAAATGTTCCTGAGAGGCCAAAATTTGTGATAGATGAATTGCCAAAAGTCTAGAAGTAATTTTAAATGTATTGAAAAAACTGTGCAAGTGATTTTCTGCTAAGTAAAATTTATATATATAATGAACTGTTGCTGTCAAACAAAATGATGAATTAAAAACTCGACGCACTGTCAAAAACTTGTGAATTTAATTTGTGGTATGAAGTCAATATTTTGGACGTAAAACCTCAAGTAGTGTTCTGAAATGGCTATGAGAAGTTGCAGTGGTTTCTCTGATTTGAGATCAGGAAGCATTGTTATTTGTCATTATGCAATGGTAAGTGAAATTTTTATTTATTTAGAATTGTACACATATTTTACAAATACTTGACATTGTTATTTATAGTTTACTTATTAATAAATAATCAAGTGAAGTTATTATAATTGGAAATTTTCATGTATTTATTCGTTAGAAAATTTAAATTGCTGCATAGAAATTCAGGTATTTCACATTTATGGATTTCTAATAATCATTAGCATAATAGAAATTATCTGAAACGAATTTATTGTAACATTTTATTTTTATCTGTGAGCAAGCATTAAATGAACAATCTATTCTGTTGAATATTTATTAAAATTCGTCCGTTTTTAACTAGTATTAATTATTTAAATGTTTAAAAAACGGGAAAATTAGTGACGATATACTCATTTTGATAAAAAATAACTAGTTATTAGCAAATCGCAACAAATAATTTTCTTAAATTATTTTTAAACATACTAAAATTATCAAACGGTACAAATAGATAATTAGGAAAAAATAAATAACTAAAGAAACTAAATTAGAAGATTTTTGATTGGGTAGAAATTAATTGTTAAGAATTAAGAATGAGGCACCTTAAAATCTCTTATTCAATATTCATATCTAACTATCACTGCTACAGATTACTTGCATATTGTAAGTAATATGACAATATAGCTCCTAGTTGCAAGTTGTATAATAATATAGCTAACATGAATATTAATCATCTATTGTTATGATATAGATATGCTGTGAAAAGTTTAGAATAAAAAAAATCCAAAGAAAACATTGCTTTTATGCCATATATTTATTAACTAAATCTAATGCTATTCCTAGTGATAATTTTAAGATTTGAAAATAGATGAGAGAATTTTTTTAGGTAAGAGAAAATCAAAATAAATGTTAATTATTTAAAACTAAGTGCGAATCAGCTAAGTAAATATTTATAAACATTAATCATTTATTGCTATGCGATTAGATATGCTAAAAAAACGTTTAGAATAACAAAAAAAAAAAAAAAGATTTTTCTCAAGAAAACATTGTTTTTATACCATGTAATTATTAACAGAAACTACTGCTATTCCTAGTAATAAATTTAATATTTAAAAATAGACAAGAGAAATTTGTTTAGGAAAGAGAAAATCGAAATAAGTGTAAATTATCTAAAGCTAAGTGCGAATCAGCTGACTACTCTTTCTCTCTCTCTCTCAAAAAAAAAAAAAAATTAAAAAAAAATTAAAAAACGTAAAAAGTTCAGACAGTAAGTTGCTGGAACATAACTGTGAAGAGATTTCTCTGTTATTTGAAGAAATTTTTGTCTTTTTACTGGAGAGTTTCAAATGCAAGGTTTGCTACGTTAGGTTTGCGAATTATTCGTGTTTTGAGGGAAAAGGACATGCGTAAAAATTTCGTTTTTAATACGAAAAGTAACTCTTAGCACAATGATAACACCCTTGTAATTTGACAAAAATGCAGCTTTATGTTGGATTTCAGGTATTTTTTACGTTAGATTCGAGAATTTTCTGTTTTTTTTTTAGGGGAAATGGGCAAAAAAAAGCCAAAATTTTCTTGTTTTGTTGAAATACAATTAACGAAAAAATTCGTTCAATTCACAGATTTTTTTTTTTAAAGTGTACATATTTTTGTAATTTTTCAAAATTTGAACTAAATTAAACATAAAATTCAAAATTTTACGTTCGTATGAAAGCATATTTTAACTTTAAGCATAAAATATCCCTACTTTGGAAACTTCTATTGAAATGTTGAAATACTAAATAAAAATAGCGATAAGGAAAATGCTATAAATAATAATTTTGATAAATGTTAAATATTTGTATTTTATTATAGTAATCTGCATTTCATTTGCTCTGAAACAAAGAAAAAGCAAATCCAGTCGAAAAAAAAAATCTTATATTTTAATTTTCAAATTTTCACAAAGAAAAACGTGTATATCTATCTAGTATATCTATTCGATTGGAAATATGTCTTTTTTCGCTTTATGTTGTAAAATAATAATAATAATAAGCCTAGGGGGTGTTCTTCAAATTGAAGTTGTGAAAATGTACCAAACTCTGAAAATTTCAATACGAACTCCCAATTCTGACATCATATTTGGCTTTTTCAGAAAATTAACAGGAAGTCATTCGGTCAAGTAGTTTAGTAAAAATTTTTTAATAGAAATCAATATATATATATATATATATATATAATATTTATGTACCATATATTCCGGTGTATAACGCGCGCTTTTGTTACAAGGGAATTGATTAAAATTAACTGGTGCGCGTTATACACAGGTTATAAAAATGAAAGATTAAAAATAACAATATAATAAATAATCATAAGAATTACACTGAAAAAAAAATGTTGATTTTACAGTATAATACTAGCATCCCAGCTGCCAGTATTATACCGTAAAATTAACAGTAAAATAAGCAGTAATATGCTGCTGCGCAATGCCAGTATTATAATGTAAAATAATTTTCTTTTCTTTTCTTTTCTTTCTTTTTTTTATTTAGTGTAAGAATTTTAATTTAATAAACATGCTATATATTAAAAAAAATTGCTAAAAGATTATATGAAAAGTAATAGTAATTACTTTAGAATAATTTTTAATTTATTTTTTGCTTTGCATTTTATGAAAGTACTTTGCATAGAAAGAGGTGCGTCTCATACGGCGTATATATCTAAAAATACAAAAAAACGAAGTCTGAAATTTTAGGTGCGCGTTATACACCAGAACACGTTATACGCCGGAATATACGCTATATATAATTATTTCAAAAATATAAAAATAAAATTTAAAACAAATATTTATCACATTTCTTTTGAAAGATTTCTTACTATGGAATTCGACACCACATGTCTTTATGTGTACTTCAGGTGTGTTGTATTCCTTTTTTTTCAATTATCGTGGTATTTATATATATATAAACTCGGTTTATGGCGTCAGGTGCCGCCATCCGAAAAATCTACAAGAGACCACTCCATTTCTTCCGATCAAGGGTCCATTCTCCCACCAGACCCCTATCCTTCATGACTTTTTTATACCATCTTTTGAAGTCTTCCTCATTTCCTCTTTTGGTTTGTTCTATAATCAGATGCGATTTTGGGTAGTCTTTCGTCACTTATTCTTTTAACATGACCATACCAGATTAATTGTTTCTTTTGGAGATCGTCTAATATGGTTCCCTTTATTTACATCATTCTTTTTATTCTTTCTATTCTTGATATCCTGCATAATGTTCTTAGGGCATCCATTTCCACTGCTGCTAATTTCTTTCTTTCTGTCTCCATAATTCTCCATTGCTTTTAAATTTAATTAAGTACATACAAATAAAATGTTATAGTAGATTCTAGAAACAAAACATTAGAAACAACAAAAGTAGAAACATTTACTTTAATATTTTTTTTATATTTTAATATTAAGCTTGAAATATTGAATGAAAATCAACAGTGCATTAAAACTCAAATTATTCAAACTTCATTTCTCTGAATCGTCAAATATCTGGAACGATGTCAGAAAATAAAAAAGTGCATTAAAGAGAAAAACAAGCCACTGAAATCTGAATTTATGTATCCGTTTGCGTAATTTCCTGGAAACTATTTAAAGGTAAAGAAAAATTACGTTTAATCAGATTTTTCGAAGTCTATGTTTGGATAATTCTAATTCTATATTTATGGTTAACGGATAAACGATTAATTTTGTTGGATGTGTTCTACTCCTATATGAAGTATATGTACGTATCATACTTGCCCAATCTCCCAATTTTAGTGGAAGACTCCTGTTCAAATAAACATATTTGAACCAGCAAATTTCATTTAATAAATGAAATAAATTAAATTTCAAATGATTACCACAAAGAAACAATACAAATGAAGACAAATGTAATTAATTAAAGGATCAGGGTCCATAAGCCACCCATGAAAAAGACTAAAACTCGATTTTGTTATACTGACTTAATTATTTCACTTTTTAGTATTAGAAGGTTTATCCTGTACGATTTCAACAATAGCTTTTGCATTTTGTTTGTTTTTATATGACTTACACAAGCGCAAAGTTCGTATTATTCGTAGTTTTTGATGAAAAATAAGTAATTTCTTCTAATTTTACCTCAATTATTTATATGAGCGCAATCGTGCAACACTTTTTTCTTTACATATATTATAAAATACATGAAAATGTACAATATATGTAAAAATTAAAGTGTTGCAAAGCTGCGCTCATAGTAAAAATCAATAAAAAATATATTGAAAAGTGAGGTAAAATTAGGAGAAATTGCGTATTTTTCATCAAAAACTACGAATAATACGAACTTTGAGCTTGTGTAAGTCATATAAATCCGAACAAAATTCAAAAACTATTGTTGAAATCGTACAGGATAAATCTTCTCATATTAAAAAGTGAAATAATTAAGTCAGTATAACAAAATCGAATTTTAGTCTTATTTCATGTGCCAAAAACACGACTTATGGACCCTGATCCTTTTCTGGTTTAAAATATGTTAACAGTATTATCACATAGAAACAAGAAACATTTAATTCATTAAATTTTTGGTTTAAAGTATGTTTTTTTTTCCTTTTTAATTGTTTGTAGTAAAAGCGATCTTATTAAAAAGTAGGCGTAATGTAAATTTGGACCGATTAGGCCTGCCTTTTTATTAAACAGAAGCGAGCTTAAAGAATTTTTAATGACTACTTCAATTATCCGTATTTCTGTATATCCGGATTGCACCTAGAGTACATTCGTTCGGATACATGGAGTTTCAGTCCATTTGATATTTTACAATATCAAAAGCATGGCTTTGAAATCACATAATTAAAGAAATTAGAAAATAGAATTTTGCACGATTTAAAAAATATTTCGAAGGAACAATTAAAACTCTGCTTTACTGTTCTGATTCATTTACGAAATTGTTCTATCACTCTGTCTATCTTTTAAAAGCAAAAAGATCTCAGTTGCTTCTTATACTATTGTGATGCCTGATTCATCAGGAGTCGAATAAAATTCTCCAACGCGTATGACCTCTACGTAGGTGGAACTAGAGCTCGGTGGAACCAGTGTTAGAAATTAATAAATACAAACACTATATATGGAACTCCTACAGTATTCAGATTCCCACAGCTACTGTATATTTCTAATTAATTTAGACAACGAATAAAATTAAATCTTTCTAATTAGAAACGAAGACAATTAATTTTTGAAGACAACAACAAATGCAGTTGTAGTTTTTTATTTTTTGATTCAGGGTTATGAATCAAAATTTGTATTCAGCTTTACAGTTTCTTTCTTTTGTGGTATGTTTGATGGATGAAAAGCTTAATTTTTCACATTAGTCTTCCTTACTTTGAACAATAATTATGTTTAAAAATAACTACATATTATTAATTGACACTGTTTAAAATTAGATTTTAAACTCATGCATTTAAACTCATGCATAATGCATAAATCTATAGCATGAATTTAAATTTTTCAGTCATCAACCAACAGAGTTTGCAGATAAGAAACTAAATATGGAATATGTAAAGTGTTTATCTATTAGATTTTCTGAAATGTTAGAGATAAAAAAAAACAAGAAAAAACTAACTATTAACTTTGCCGCAAGTCATCGTATAAAAAAGTGACTGGAACTAGCCGAATAATAATAATGTCTACTAATTAATGCTATACATTTATCCTGTGAATTAATGTTTAGTATCAATTAGTATATGTTATTACTAATGGATTAGTAGATGTTATTACCAATCGATTAGTACCATTTTTATACCATGATTTGTGATAGAGTTAGGGGATGGTGTGTTTTTTTTTTCTCTCAGGCCAGTTTCTGTTTTTTTTTTTAAGAAAAAGAATATGGAACGATTTTATTTCAAAACACTAGTTAACAAAATAGTGTGTATTATATAAGTTATATTGGAGATATTTTATGAATTTATGTGTGAATTTTCAGCATTTTCGAAGACAAAATGAAGAAGATTTTCAGTTTTGTGACCAAACCGTACGTAAAAATAGTATAGAAAAGGTTAATACTCTGTATTTTGTTAATTTTGAAAAATGCTATTTTTTGAATTGAATATTTACATTGTAATAATTTGCAATTGATAACGATAACGCATATAATTTAGTAGCTATTAAAAGAAATAGGAATTTTTAAACTCACAATATTATGAGTGTCATTTAAAATAAATTACAGCATTTGATATATAATTTTATCCCCCCCCCCCCCCCAAAGCAATCTTCCTATACCGGGTGTCCCAAAAACAGTGACCTAGGCTTTTATTCATTTTGATCATAGACATATATTATAAATTACAAAGTACAGAATTTTATTAAATCGATTAAAATTTTCAGGGGATTAAATTTGAAGAAATATAAAATTATAATTTTAATACTGCCTTCGTACAAAAAAAATTCTCAATGAGTAAAATGTGCTCCATACACTAATACGATCTTGTACAAAATTTCAGCATGTTCTCATAAAATGTTGCAGAGATATGTGTAAACAAAGTAATCTTTGCGTAAAGTTACTATTTCTACACAGTTTAGATACTTTTGTACCAATGAATAGCACAATTATTATTTACCTATGAAATCATTGTTTTATTTCGCAATTTGCGTACGACCTCGGTAACGTGATCACCCTACATGATTTTTCCCCTTTGCGAACTCATATCCAGGCATCGAAACGTGGTTTAAGTCAGCATTTATGTATCTTCATAGTTCTGCGACTTTTATGATAAAATGCTGAAATGTTGTACATGACTTTATTAGTGTATGGGACATATTTTACTCATTGGGATATTTTTTTTGTACGGGGGCCGTATAAAAATTTAAATTTTGTATTTCTTCAAATTTAATTCCCTGAAAATTTTAATCGATTTCATAAAATTCTGTACATTTTTTTACATAACTTTGTAATTTGTAATTATGTCTATGGTCAATATTTAAGTAATAAAAGCCGAGGTCAATGTTTTTGGGACATTCTGTATAATTAAAGTCTAAAACTTTAATTGTATAATTTTATCTTTTTTTTTCTATTTATTTAAAAATGAATTTTAATATAAACTTCTACTTCTTAGACATTTTATCCGAGGAGCCTGTGACCAACGTCATAATCTATTGAGTTACGAACAGGGTTAGCAATTACTTAGCTGGTAGCAAGTGTGCGGAGGATTTAAAGCTTAAGTAAATGGAAAAGGAATATTGGGAAAATTGGCTCATAGAAGAAGGAAGCACAATTGCTGGAAGTAAGATTATAGACAGCGTTACAAACAAAAATAAAGGAAAGTTACGTACAGCCCGGAAATATTTTTAAACTTTTGTAACATTTTTGATTGTTTTTGAAAATCTTTAGGTTTTTTAAAATACATTTGAATAAATTAAGTGACATTAAATTTTAATATGAATAAATTACAAATAAAGTAATATAGGATTTTCAGTAATATTTTTATGGTGTTAAATAAAAAAAAAGTACTATTTAGAAATTCGTAGTGTATTTAAAACTGATTATTAGTAATCAGTATTTGGTGTATTAGGCTGCTGCGTCACTCGATAAATGGCTATTTCTCATGATGTTCGATAGCAATTTAGCCCCAAAATAGCTTCAAAGGAAAAGTCCAGCTATATTACATAAAGCTGGCAATGATGTTACAATTAATGTCGAATACTACTCCAAGATGCTGACTGAAAATTTTTCTTGCGTGCCTAAAATAAATGTTCAGACATTTATTTTCAACAGGATGATACAAAAGCACTCACAACACGCGAGAACATTTGTTCTATCGCGTTCTATTCTTGGCCGACATGTAATTTTGAGAGATGATGTCGTCAATTGGCCGTACAGATAAGATCATAGGAATTTGTTTTTCAGAGCTAGTTTTGCAGCTATCTTTATTGCCATCAAACTTACTAATGATCAAAATTTGAAGCACAATGAAATTGAAACTTTTTATTTTATTCAAACTTAACAGATCATAATGTTAATATGGAATAACGATAACCTTGTATAATATAAGGGCTCATTACCTCGAAATAAAATAATCACATAATCACAGAACATAAAAGTATCACCAACTATATTTGTTATATAATTGGAATTTTCCTTTGAAACCATTTTTTGGGTTAAATTGCTATCGAACATCACGAGAAACGGCCGTTTCTCGAGTAACGCAGCAGCCCAATACACCAAATACTGATTACCAATAATCAGTTTTAAATAAGTAAAAAGAAACATAAGAATCATTTCGATAATTTGTAATTCGGGGTAATCCTTTTTTTACAAAATCATTGTTTAGGATTCAAATCATCAGGAAGTTTAATACGTGTATTCTTTTCCTAAGGCCTTCACATTTGATACCCCATTTTCCGCAATTCATTGAGAGAAAAACCATAGTTCCGTTTCCTGCATATGTTTAACTTTATCATCCCAATTAGTTACGATATAAAGGCATACCAGTACGATATTAAAGTGCAAGAATTTGCTACATTATGTTATGATTCAAGTCTAAATCGGGTAGGTTTGTATTTCCATGCTTTTGAGTGTGTTTTAAACAAGTCATTTGAGTACAAGACGGATTTTCCAAGAAAATTTTATATCATGCGATTTGCGGATTATTTAATGCGATTTGCAAGTCTTCCTTTCAAATCTGCCGTGTAGAGAGTATCATCATAACCGGCCGTTCAGTGAGGTCCAGATCCAAGACCCGGACTGAAACAGATGCCACAATTAGCAGAAACTTTGGTGTTTTTAATATATATGTAATACAATTTCTAAGGTACTAAACTAAATAAATTTTAAATTGCATTCAAATTAATTTTCTGTTTTAAAACCTTTTTTATTCTATCTTTTACTGAAAATATTTAATTTCCCTTAATTGCTGTATATTTCCTCAGATTTTAATGTCGTAGTTTAACATTCCAATGATAATTCAGTTTAATATCCCAATTAGATACCAGTTTAATTATACAATTGGATGTCACGAGACTTTAAAGCCACAAGCACGATAATTCGTAAAATAGTGCTTCGCTATCAATATATTTGTAGTTGAAATTTAGAAAATCAGCCACCAACCTAAAATTCTCTTTGAGCATGCCCCTAGCAATATGCTAATGCAAGTGAAATATTTGCAAGTTTTCCAAATATTTTCTTCATGTTCATACCATAACTAAAGCGTACTTAACTCTCGCTTTCGTTGGGGAGAGGGGGGGGGGTGTCAATTATTTTGGATCTTACTAGCGTTTTAACACTAAAATTACCGTAGTCTTCTAAAGTTCTATATGTATTTCTAAAGCACAAGTAAAGCAATTTAACTTGCTAAAAAGTTATTTTCTTCAGCCAATAATCCCTGTCACTAGTCATAATTTCCTCCTCGTAATTTTATTTGATATATTGAAAAAATATTTTGCATGTAGGAGGATCATAATGAATTGTAATAACTGAAACTCATAACACAGTTTTTAATTTTTTAATTGTGTCTTATTTCTTTACGTATTTTAACTAAAACTTACGTATTTAGTGACAATGTTTTTAATAGTCATTAATATGTTTTATTTTACCTTCAACAAATTGGTTTTATAACCCTAATGATGATTCAACTTTCCACAATCGAATACATACATATAAGTATAGATTTGTGTATAAAGGGTTGCATTGAGTAATAGGGCCCAAGGTCACCGAACCTAGTCCCACATCTGATCTCCTATTAGGATCACATGTGGGTCTAGCTCCGAATATCTTAAGACGACCGTGAGAGAAGAAATTGTTGCTATATATGTGTAAAACATGTGATTTCAAGCTATGAACATTGAAACATGCGTTGTTTAGAGCATGATGAGACAATTGGACAGCTTATTTTTCTACCGGTAACGTATAGTTCTTCCATGTTCGTAACATAATTGTAGTTTTATAGGTTATATTAAAAAAACTGTTTCAGAATTTGAAAAAAAAAATAACGTTCATAAAAAGAATTTTAGAGTTATGTTAAACTGTTCTAAAACAGCTTAGAAGATAAATTGCAATTTTTATTTAGAATTTCATACTAGTAGTTATGGCAATTCTAATTGTAAAACCAGATATAAATGTAAAATTATAAAATTTGACATGGGAGCGATATACTATTACAGTTTATGATTAAAAAAATGTTTTATGAAAGATTTATTAGCATCTGTATGTTGAACTTCTAAAAATTATCTAAGGGATATTGAGTCATTTATAAGAAAATCGGAGTAGGGGAGACCGGGGCAAGATGACTATGTTAACAATTTTTGTTGTTTATTAATTTATTTTGAAGTAATAGTAAAATTAATTTTACATGAACTGATAGGGTATACCTTTGTAGTATTAAATACATTACCATTTAATTTTTCAAATAAAAAGAAATAAAGGATAATTTTATTTTTTCATAACATTAACAAATCGTCATCTTGCCCCAGTACTGGGGCAAGATGACTTTGGCCTTGGGGCAAGATGACAACACTGAAAAAGATTGAACATATTTTATCTTTTGAATACGTTACATGGTTTAACAAATGATAACTGTGTTTTTACATCTTACAAAGTATCAAACTAAGCATAATGTATTGATTGTAACGTAATTTTGAAGTGTTTAGTTGTGCAGCTAACAATAGTCACAAATAAAAATGCCATTTTCATAATTGGAACATTCCTCATGCCACCACTCTTGGCATTTACAGCACTGGATCCCTTCTTCTGTTGGTGGGTCACAATGTCGGAAGTTGGCCTTAAACGTTTTTTGAATTTTTTGGAAGGAGGGGGACCAGCGCGGGAGGGGGGAGGTCTTGACCCCGTCGAACGGTACTCTCCTCGTACCGATCGGACGTTTGGAAGTGGAGATACGGACCCCGATAGGGTTTTTCTTTCGGGAGGCTAGGGGGGGGGGGACTTAGCGGATGGCAAAAATGTCTTCCTCTGGTCGCCCCCTTTCGAACGACACCTCCCCCGATCCATGCGCCACTTAGCCCCAGAGGAGATAGAAGCGCAATGTCGTGCGAACAAACACACATACAAACAAGCGTTTACAGGATTTAAATAGAATGGACAACATAGTTAGTTTAATAAATTCCGAAACACAGGGCCAGATGACGAGCTCGTCATCTTGCCCCGGACTGCCTGTTTAAAAATATTCGTTTTCATTGCCATGAAGGAAGGCGATTAATTGACATTTATTCATGGTGATAGGTAGTATTTAAACTAAGTTACTCATGAATATTAAAGAGAAACGATATATCTTTCCTGTATCTGTAGCAGAGCTTATTTACACATGCATAAAAGTTATAACGTGGCAGCGGAAAACAATCAAAGCTTCACAACTGACACAAAAATGGTGATTTCAGCGTCTCTATAGTATTGTTTAACGAACGGCCGATAGGAGAGCCAGTAGTGTCCGGTTGATGCTGCCACCTAGCGGAAAACGGAAAAATTAAGACATTCGTCATCTTGCCCCACTCTTCATCTTGCCCCGGTCTCCCCTATATGGTTCAAGCCAAACTAAAATAATGAGTCCAAAAATTGAAAACAAATCAAAATAAATTAAAAATAATAATAATGATAATAATAAAAAAACATAAATTATTTATCTAAATAATCTCAATTAAAATAAATAAACATTTTATTTTGTATGCGATAAATATATTTGTAATCGAAATGAATTTTGAACATTAAAACGAAAAACACAATATTTTCAAACAATCTTAATTAGTATTAATTAATATTAGTATTAATTAATCTTAATTATTATGCAGTTCTTTGAATAGATATACAATTTGAATTTGTTTTAGATATTAAATCCAACTCTATTTAAATAAAACAAGGCAAGTGAGCAAGGTAATCCTCCCCCCCCCCCCACCGCCATGAAAGAAAAATGTTTGTTAAAAGAAAGTGTCTTATAAATTTTTATAATGGAAAAAATGAAAAGACTTTTCAAATGTTAATAGAATAACAGTTTTTTTTTAAAAATCATTATGTGTTTTCGTATTAATAAGAAGAAAATTAACTAAACTCAGCATAGTTGTGACACTCATTTATTATGATTTAAAGGAGGATCATATAGTGTAAAATCAAGTGATTATAATAATTAGTAGCATCCGTCAGGACGAAATGTCGGAGCATTGGGCCTCATAAAATTAAGAGACGATATTTATTTAATGTTTGTTTTGTTTTTGTTTCATATTTACCACGAAGCTTTTTTTCTTTCCAAGATGTAGAAATAGGTGTAAAAGGAAAAAAAAACATTTAAAAATTTCGTATGGGAATCATCAAATTAAACCTTTAGAGACGCGGTAAGCATGCAGGCCGATGTCCCTGCGTCGTGATAGTATCTTTTACCGTACCAGTATAATGTATAACAAAACAATATAATCCGTACCTATATAAAATGCTTGTTAATCTCGTTTTTAAAACTGTATTGTCTGAATAAAATACAAACAAACAGATTCAGTTTGCGTTTACAATGAACTTAAAAAATATTGAAAACAGAGAGTTGAATTGCGCCGTTGCTGATTTATTAAGAATAAATAGTATTTATTAAGAATAAATCAGCCCATAAAATTAGTATTATAGTTTATTATGGTATATTTATTACGTATTAAAAAAATTAAATTCATACACTTAATAGTTTTTAAAGACAGAAATGTTTATTTTAAAATGCAATTATTATTTTTTTAAATGTAAAATTCCTTCCACATACTTGAAGAATAAATGTCACATTACATGGGTATATTGACTTCTAAAAATCATTCCTTATCATAAATCACAAATGTGTGTTTCATTGTAGGAGCATTATCGGCCTCCAGCTCAATTTCAATGTCAATCCGACTATTAGTTTGGGCACTATCCTGTTAACAAAAGGGTAATTTTTCACGGGAAGCCGGAGCTGCGCTCCGACAATTATTAATAAATTGATATTAATTAATGCTTTATTTGAGTTTTAAAATAATTCGCCTTTTGAATATCAAAATAAACAATATTATATAACTTTAGAACATGATATGTACAGTAGGTCACACTTGTTATTGATCTTCATTTACAGTTAGTTCACCTCGAAGTTTCACGTAATACCTATCAGTTGCTGAATCTGATAACAGTGAATGTGGCCTTGAATGACACGCTGAAGATTATCTGCTTAACAATGGTTGATACATTTTTAAGAACGCAAATTGCATCCTCCACCTTTATATTTGCGGCTTGCATCCGAATTAATAAGTCTCATTTAAGCAACAGATAAAGGTTAACAAGACTGTCATATTCCAGTTCTAATTCTTTTGTGCTTTCAAAAATGACATCTCTTTTTACAATTGAAAAGATCTTGTATTTTGCAGAGTGCATTTTATGGTAATGAGAAGTAATACACCAGTAGTGTTATACAACCCCCCCCCCCAAAAAAAAAAAAAAACAACACACCAAACAAACATATTTTTTGAATAATTCGCTTGTTTAACCTCTTTAGAAAGGTTGGCATGTATACGTTCAGTATAGGGAGCATGTGTTTTTTATTTT
Source organism: Maratus michaelseni (assembly GCA_963931845.1). Taxonomy (NCBI): domain Eukaryota; kingdom Metazoa; phylum Arthropoda; class Arachnida; order Araneae; family Salticidae; genus Maratus; species Maratus michaelseni. Next base: position 125,641,448 of record OZ007593.1, on the reverse strand, counting down.
TTAATACCAGAATCGTAATCTTTGTCTTATTTAATCGTTGAATTTTTTTATTCAATGAGGAGAAAAATACTATATGGAATTGCAGGTATTAAAAATTAAAACATGACGCCCGTTCTGAAAGGGTTAAAAGCATTTTCTTTATGAATATAACGAAAAGTTTGATAAGTACATTGCCATAGGCAGGGATCGGAAATAGTCCGCTACAAGTACCGAAACCTCAGTAGCCTCTACTTGGTACAGTAGTTTGCAGCTACATTTTGAACAATGTAGTGAAGCGAGTAGAGGATACAAAAAGTTAGTAGTTTGTGGCGAGAACTGCCACCACTTTTAACGCTATTTCAGGAGTGGGAAATGTGCCATTCTGGAAATCACGTGGCCGAAACTTGCTTCTTTTGTGCAAAATTTATTCTGCTCAACAATTTGCGAATCTCAGCGGTAAATCTCAGCTGCAGTGTAAGCAACGCATTGCATGAAGTCATAGATTTTCCTTATTGATACAAAACAATTTCTTGTATGTTACCTTTCTTAATTTTTTAATGCTCTTGTTATGTCGCATTTATTTAATTGTATCGCGGCTAACGCGATATAATGCTTTATTATTTAATCCGTGCCTTCAGTTTCGAGTGTAAATTGAATACTTTGACAAAATTTGAAAATAGCGAAGTAGTGACTACTTTTGAAAATTAGCTTGTAGTCGTTACTTTTTAAAACAAGTAGTTGTAGTTGTAGTTATCTACATTTTTGGACAAAGTAGTTGTAGTTCGCTACGATAAAAAATTAGTTTTCTGAACCCTGGAAGTTTAATATTAGTTTAGCATTTTCGTCGCGTGACTAGTAGTGTAGTTGCTTACCTCCCTTCCGAACTCGCTATTTTCAGACATATTCACGAAGTAAATTTTATTCTTGAATGTATAACAGGTTTTCTTATTCCAATACTAATAAATTGAATAGCATTACTATTTTTTCTATAAAGCCAAAGGAACGTTCAGCTCGTCAGTAAACTTCCCGATTCTCCTCGCTAATGTTAATCCTATGGGCATAGGATGCATTCGTTTAATTAAAATATCTCCTCGGGAAATTTATATTTTTGACTTCTGTCTCTTTTTTTCTTACTTGTCAAAATATTTCTAAAATGTGTGCTTAATTTATAATTTTATGTGTTAAAATCGTAGCAAAACTGAATAAGATTTTAACACTTCAGATAAAATTAAGTATATATTTTAGAAAAATGTTGACAACTAAGAAAAATAAGTTGATTTTCGAGACACTGCATTCTGGATAAGGTTGTCACCTGAAAGAAATCAATTATAATGTAATTGATACTTTTATTGGAAAATGAAAGTCTCTGTTTGATTACAAAGTAGTAATTCATTAGTTATGTCTGCAAATTCCATACTTTTAAATATAAAAATGAAAAAGTTTAGCTTTGTTAAATGAGGATTTCGTTCTGTTTTTTTTTTAATAATCCTAAGGTAAATAAGCTGTTTTATTATCTTATTAAATTAATAAGTATAAAAGTAAAAATAAAACTTTTAAAATACACTTTTTTTATTTTATTTATTATTATTTTTTTTTGTTTTAAGCAGTCAATGGTTATCTTGAAAATCACCCCTAATTTCATCACTGCAATTCATGATTTTTCCAAAACACTTATGTTAAAATACATTAATTTTGCGTGGGTACCAAGCTAACTAAGGAAAATACACCGACTTTTCTTTACTCTTGATAGAAAGCGCAAGCTATTGAATTTATTAAAAAATATGTAACTTTTGTTCTTTTTTTTAGATATGACAACAGGGAAAAAACATTTAAACTAGCTATTCGGTATTTGTAAATTGTTTTTTTAATATATAGTCATAATTTAATTAATATTAAACTATTAATTTACGAAAGTGTGTTTATTTATAAATTATTACTTCTTTCCTTATTTTTTACTTTTATTTAATTTTCTACTTTTTAGTGTTTAAAATATTTCATTGCTGCAGTTGCACAGTCAGTTAACCTTTTCTAGCGAGCGTGATTTGGCGCATTATTAAATTTATTGTTATTGTAAATCGTGTACAATTGTAACCATAAATATATTTGGCGATTTATCACCCGTGGCGTACTAACAAAAAAGTGTCCTACAATTAAATTTAAAATTTATAATTAAGTTGTAAATATATTAAAATGTTGTATTGTCATTCGAAACACGCCTTTGTATGTAATTTTTACAATTCTAGCATATCAGGAAATGAATTAAAAATTGATGCTACAATTCCATTTTTACATACAAAACCAAGTTGAGTTGTCTTGCACCTTTTAAACTCACCGAAAATCAACAAAAACATTCAGAGTTTGAATTAGTGTATCTTCAAAACCTTTTTATGTATAAACTTAAAATTTTGACTACTGATTAAACAGATTGTGGTTTTTTACATACTATCATTTTTTATACCGCAAACTAGGCCCCTACCTTCCGGGCATGAGTGCCTAGCTTGACGAGTTAGTATCTGGACGTGGCTGTGATCCACCTGACAAGAGGCTTGCTGACATCGCTGCAGTGCTCTCTAGTGGTCTGCCACAGTTTTCTTTGTTTGCCGGTTCATGGTTTCAATTTAACATTGATGAATTGGCAGATTTAAGAAAAAACAAAAATTAAAAAAGAGAAAGGAATTGATATCGTAATTTAGATTTTTCTCGTAATTTAATTGGTCTCGTCACCTTGATCAGGTGACGAGACCTTCACCTTACTAGGCACCTCCAGAGGTATAATTCACAGGGAACTTGGAGGTTTTTGCACCCACGACGGATTTTGCATGCACCAAGCACCAGTAGCGTACATGACTATATACTATCATTAGAAACTGACTAGTCTGTTACAAAATTTGCGTATTGTTGAAATTAAAATAGCTCTTTTTTTACCCTGTAAATCATTGCACGCATGATATAGTGAGAACGTATGCATGGATTGTTAAGAAATTTCATATAGATAATTAAGACATATGTATTATTAAAATGATCTAATCTACTCTCAGGTCGAAATTATTTCATTAACCATGCAAAAAAAATATTTTTGTAAAAAAAAAAAATTAAAATTTTATATTTTTTAATGAATGAATTTTATATGAATTTTATATTTTTAATGAATGAAAAAAATTAAAATTTTATATTTTTTAATGAATTCTTATAACTAAAAATCTTATCACTGCAAATATTTAAAAGTAGATAATTTTAAACACACATATGTGCTTATTAACTACACCACATTTGATAACAATCCATGGAAAACATTCTCAAGACATCATGCGCGCAAAGACTTACGGAGTAAAAAAAATGACTTATTTTATATTCAATAATGCACAAATTCTGTAAAAGACTATCCATTTTCTAATGGTAGTATATTAAAAAACCCAATATGATTAATCAATAATCAAAATTTCATGTTTATACATAGAAAGGTTTTGAAGATACATAAATTCAAACTTTGAATGTTTTTGTTGATTTTCGTCCCGTTTAAAAGGTACAAGACCCCTTAGTAAGAGAATGTAAAAATATTGTTCGCCGTTATTATTATCAGTTTAACAATGGTTGATACAGCTTAAGAATGTAAATTGCATACTCCACTTTTCTATTTGCGGTTTCCATCCGAGTTAATAAGGCTCATTTAAACTACAGATAAAGGTTAACAAGACTGTCATATTCCAGTTCTAATTCTTTTGTGCTTTCAAAAATGACATCTCTTTTTACATATGAAAAGAACTTGTATTTTGTAAAGTAATTTCTTATGGTAATGAGAAATAACTGTTATCTATTTTGACTGATGGTGGTTAAGAGAGGTATGGACATGATTAAGAGAGATATTTTTTTTATTTTAATCATTTAAAATTTTAATTTTATTCACCGTTGTTTCAAAACTATTTTTTTTTAATACAGAGGGAAAATTTTTAAATTTGCGTAATTGAAATATATAAATTTTAGAATATACATAAAAATTTAGAATATTTTTCTCAAACAATAATATTTTTTAACACTTTACAGCATAGTTGAAAAGTGTTTATGAATTCGGTTTGTCTGTCTGTCTGTCCGTGCTCTAACTCGCGTAAATATACTCGGATTGTGATGTAATGGCTATATGTTGTTGAGGTTTACTATGGAATGTTTGTTACTGAAAATGAAATGTATAGCATTTATAGTTCTTTTACAGGGACACTCAAAAGAATTCCGTTACATTATGGTCTATGGGGAAAAATCATTTGGGATGCATTTTAATGATGTTACGCTATTTCAAACATATTAAAATTGATATATATCATTGAGGAGCATAGCAAAAGGCTTACTATAGAATATGGTGTGCATAGCATCCTTCATTCATCTACAGGGACATACAAAATAATTCGGTTACAGTATTGACTAAGAAAAATAATTGCTGGAAGTACGTTTTCAGCTGTGGTTCGTGTTTTTAAATTTAACTAATGTTTTATATATTACTTGGCGTGTATAAATATTATATGTCATATACAGGGCAGCACAAAATCTATCGAATACATTTCGGTTTATTGACGGAAATTGCTGAATAGGAATTTTTAACTGTGCTCTGCGTTTCCTAATTGAAGTGAATTTTAACATACTGTGTAGTATCTATACAAATCTATAGATCATATACAGGGCTGCCCAAAACAATTCGGATATTTTTCCGACTGTTGATAGTAATTGCTGAAATTGGGTTTTCAAATTCGTTATGCAATTAAAAATGTTATTTGTTGTTGTTACAGAACCTTTAACAAAGTGGGATAATTTTTAACTTTGCATAGCACTAATATTCTTTTTCGAAAGTAAACACTAATTTACACGTTCCCCTCAAAAACTTAACATATTAGAGGTTTTTTACCAGAAAAACTAAATTTAACCATGTAAATTAAAGCTTCTAATAAATCTCAAAAGAAATTAATTAAATATAGAAGATATATTAATTTTCATTCATATAAAAAAAATACCACTATAGTTTTGGGAACAATAAATTAACGGCTTCCTGTATTAACTGATCATATATAGGAGGTAACCCCGTAAAAGTAAATTCTGGCAGATCGGTTTGACAGAATCAGTTTAACTTTTACGGGGTAACACTTCTAGTTTCACCTGATGAAGGGAGCAATTAATTAATTGTTTCCGAAATTATTACTAATGTACTGATTCTCCGCAGAGAAAAGACGATCTCCTTATTTAATTTTTTAATCTCCATTGTCTTTTGTTATTATCGTAAACAAATTAAACTTTCTAATATGTATGAATTTACAGTTGCTTATCAAATGTATTTCCGCTTTAGTTTTTATGAATTTTCTATATTCAGTAGGAAATTATGTTTACTTTCTGTATGAGTGTAAGCCCGTGAAAGAGACAATCGGTCACATCATAAAAGAATTTTACTTTAGTAAAGCATTAATTAATAACATTTTGGGTGTATCATATGCATAAAAGGTAAATATGAAACTATTGTTTTCATTTTTAGTCAGCATCTACTTGCTACAAAATCTTGGCTGATTAAATTAACAGAGAACAGATAAAACACTAGTACAGTTCATTTAACTTCAAATATTTGTTTCAGAGCTTAGAATTAGTCAAATCTTTCTCGACAAAAGTTATTTTTAAATAGGTTTTAAAAAAATATGTATTCGATTTTTGACGAGAAGAAAGTTTCAAAACATCAAACAACATAAGTTGCAGTAAAATTTTAAAATTGACTAGAAACTGGATCAGATACTGTAATTTTTTAAGATAATTGTTATTATGTTTGTTTTTCCTGGCATTAACTCGTGGAAAATACACACTTAATTAATAAGTGCACCATAGATTAAGTTGGTAAGTAAGAGTAAAATACTTAAAACTGAAAGTAAAAATAAACAAGTACTATTCGGTAATCAAATTCATATCAATGATGTCCTATTCTGATTGCTTTGATAACATATATTTTTTTTTCACAGACTTTATAATCATTCATAACGCAACTACTATAGAAGCATAAACTGCTGACTGTATTTAATAGAATGAAAAAAAAAAACCTGACTATAAACAAGATAAATGAATATTTTTTTCGAACTCAGCCCAAAATTCATGAAACAGTGCGTTGATGAGAAAATAGATATTTGAATATGCCATACTTTTCATGATTAAAACTGCCAAACTAAAAAAAAAGAAAAAAACATATTTATCTATAGGAATTTATTTATGCTGCCTTCTTTTCTTCAAGTAACCAGGTTTCATGGAGACTTGACACGAAAAAGTTCAAACGAAAAATTTCCGTGTTCATTAACTTGAGAAAACTCCCTGTAGAGTTAATTTTTGTGCATCCCGCTGTGTAGCCTAGAAAAAAATCATCATGTTCTACATGAGGAATTTCTTAGTCTAACAAAAATATTGTAACGAGGGAAGTCAGAAAAACAACAACAACAAAAAATAAAATAAATATAATTACTAAAAAAAATAAATAAAAATAAATAAATAAATAAAGTGTAAAACAAGAAAGCAAAATCATGCGTCACGTATATGAAGCAGTTTCCAACATTTACAGAATATTGTAACGAAACTTCATCATTTACTACAGTGAAAGAAGATATTAGATAACGCATAATAAGTTCAAAACTCAATTTCAACAATTATCGCCCATGGTTGGTAAAGTATTTGACTTCTTTTCCAAAGCCTTATATAAGCTATATACATCTATAAATTTTTATATATGCCACGCAGTATGCTAAAATTGAAATAGAATAGATTACGCATTAAACGGTTGAAAATTCGTTTTTATCATTTATCTGCCATAAGCGGTAATATATTTGATTTCTTTTTTGAAGCCCTGTTATCCACAGATTTTTATATACACCACATATTATGCTAAAATTTAATTCAGCTAGAAAACACATAACAAATCTATAAACACACTCCAAGCAATTATCATCCATATATTTCAATATATTCAATTTCTTTGGCGCACCCCTGTATATGAATTTATTTATCTTCTGAAAACATCTCTTAGTATACTTAAATATATATCAGCTGGAAAATGCATTACACAGTTAAACACACTTTTTAGTAATTCCCGTCCATAGACGGCAATACTTATGAATTCTTATATACAGCCTTGTATGTGATTTATATAATTTATGCACATCACAGTAATAAACTAAAATTTAATTATTAAAGAATATACTACAGCTGAAAACGCACTTCCAGCAATTGTCGTTCATAGAACTCTAACTGAATTCTTTTGTGCGTCCTTATAAGTAAACGACAAATTCTACATATTCCATATTGTATAGAAAGTATACTTATGAATTGAAATCATATGTTGAAATATATGAAAGCTGTAGTGCATGTCAGTAATCTACATCAATCTCATTATGTTTGAAGTAGAGTAATGTAATTAAGATGCAATAAAAACATTTTTCTCCATAGAGCATTATGTAGTAGAATTATTTTGTATGTCTGTCTAAACAAACTATAAATGCTACATACTCCATTTTAAATCGGTTACGTCCTATAGTAAACTCAATAACATACCAATTTCGTGGTAATCCGCGTATTTTCGCGAAAATTAGAGCGTTGTCAGATGGCTGGGCGGTCAGTCAGACAGACAAATTGAAGTCTTAAACACACTTCAAGTATGCTGGGAAATGCTGAAAAAAAGCTTTACTAAAATTTAAATGAAAATAAAAGTTAAGCAGATATATTGTGTATGCACATACATCTATACTTATAACATAATTAAAGTTAAAAATTTACTGATGTTTCATGCATTTCTAATAGCTGCCTATAAAGTTTTAACCGTTGTATTTAATTATCCAGATCAATTTAACTTTTAATATAATTCGAAACTTTGTTCGAGCACGATTGTTAGCGAAAAAGGAACTATTAACAAAAAAGTAATAAAAATTTTTGCATGTAAATATTGTATATTTATATGTTATGTAACTAGTAACAAAATAAAATAACAATACAGTGATATTAATAAAAAATATAATATCTGATAACAATAATGATTTTAATGATAAAAAATATTACATATTGTCCACCTAAAATTTATTTAGGGTTGTTATGAGATTATTATGCCTCAAATCTCTAAAATGTATTCCTGATTCGATGTCCTAACTAGGTAACTGAAGTTTGTGTATGACAATAACACAAATAGTATAACCAAATTACATTAATAAAAAAAGCAACATTCATTTTTAATGAATGATAAATGTAACACATTTTTACCTTTCATGAAATGCATAATCAATAAATAAAAAAGGGTTTTGCATTACATTCTAACATTTTCTATTTTTTTCTATATTTATATATTGCTTTAGGAGTCTTAATGCATTCCAACATTATATATTTATGACCAAGTAAGTTTATTTTTATGTTTTATAATAAAATAAATTCAATCAGCCCATTTTATTATATAAATAAATGTATATTTGTAGAGACATTGTAAAATGCATTAAACTTATTAAGAGAAATAATAGAAAAAGAAGGGGTGACTAATAACAATATTAGTATATAAGAATAATATACAGCATGTAACATTAATAATACTGATTCAACTGCTGAATAATTCTACTGAACGTTAAAAGAAAAAAAAATACTGGCTTTCAAAATTAAGTTACACCAGATTTTCTGTGTCCAGATTACAATAAAATGAATATAAAAACATGAAATGTGAATGACCAGTTTGTTGAATACTTAATTAATTAATTAATTAATTAGGCTTTTGTTTGTTTTACCCGGGCGGTCTACACGGTTACCACGAGAAACGTTGTACCGGTCTGCTAGTTGCAAATATATATAAGAATAAGTTAAATAAAAATTCTGGTATAAAAACAAATTCTGCCTATGGTTTGATATTACGAGTTAATTCGCGATAGTAATTTTTGACAAATAATCTTTACCAGAGTTAATTCGAGATAATTAGACAATTTGTTCAACCCTAGTCAGGATACAACTTGTTGTACCTTAACTTCTGAAGACCAGTAAATATTGAGCACCTGCTGTGCATTTATTATTGTAAAGACGTTAAATATATTATAATTAGTATATAAGAATAATATACAGCATGTAAAATTAATAATACTGATTCAACTGCTGAATAATTCTACTGAACGTTAAAAGAAAAAAAATACTGGCTTTCAAAATTAAGATACACCAGATTTTTTTGTGTCCAGATTACAATAAAATGAATATAAAAACATGAAATTTGAATGAACAGTTTGTTGAATACTTAATTAATTAATTAATTAATTAGGCTTTTGTTTGTTTTACCCGGGCGGTGTACACGGTTACCAAGAGAAACGCTGTACGGGTCTGCTAGTTGCAAATATATATAAGAATAAATTAAATACAAATTCTGGTATAAAAACAACTTCTGCCTATGGTTTGACATTACGAGTTAATTCGCGATAGTAGTTTTTGACAAATAATCTTTACCAGAGTTAATTCGAGATAATTAGGCAATTTGTTCTACCCTAGCCATGATACAACTCGTTGTACCTTAACTTCTGAAGACCAGTAAATATTGAGCACCTGTTGTGCATTTATTATTGTAAAGACGTTAAAATATGCTTATCAATGTAATAACGAGTAAAACGCATTTGAATAAGCCGCGCCTTTGAAACGGTTAAAATAATCTACTTTCAAGAGCTTTTTTCAAAAATTGAATCTGAACTTCGCTGACCTACCTTCCTGTAATCTCACCAATTAAACTATGGGTGGCAAGCTATATCCTTGTTCCATGTAGTACCTGGCATGGAAGCCCTGAAGCTTGGAGCACTTTTTTTCCACTCAAGCTGTTTAGTTTTTGTCATGTAAAGAATATTAAAATGACTTCCAGCTCTTTAAAATAATAGACGCCTCACGGAAGGATTTATGAATAAATTTTTTTGTATTGTATCTAACGGTGTTTATCTTAAATGGGTGTGGACATTACATTGTGTGAAGCGTTTAAAGATGAGTGAGTGGTATTATTTTACACGTCAAATATCTCGTTTCATGATAAGATTATGTTTTTAGATATTCATGGTAATTATTTGTTATCGTAATATATTTTATATATTATTTTATATTATAAGTACAATGAGTACACACATTCACAAAAATTTTAAACTATTCATTTGTTAATAATCGTGAAATATTTAATCAACAAAATTCTTTATAAATCTTTAAAAATGGTGGAAATATCCAATATAACATATATGAAGCTTGACAGACGGTAAAAATAAGTTAAACGTATTCTTTATAAATGATGACAATCAATTATTATTATTTTGAAATTGTGACATTTGTGGGAAATTTTGTTCTTGGAGAAAGCATTATTTAAATTACTCTCCTCACTCAAATATTTTAGTCAAAAAGACGTTTAATCGAAATTCCCCTAAAATATATTCAACGAGTTTTGTTGAAATTCGGGTTTTTGAAAAGAATACATATTTAATAATTAATTTTCTGCTTTAATTATTTAAATTTGTTTATTAAATAACAATATATTTATTAGTTTAATACAGATATTCATATATTCGTATTAATTAAAAATTACATTTTCCATTCAATTATTTACTATGATAATGCATTTTATAAGTAGGTTAAATGCACATATTTAGTGCATTTTTAAACCAGTAATAACAAAATTCGTATGGTTGCTTATAATATATTAGCTGCCTCCAAAAAAGATTTATGAATATATATTTTTGTTTTATTTTTATCAGTGTTTGTGTTTAAATGGGTGTGAACACTACTTTGTATGAGACGTTTAAAAATGTAAGAGCGGTATTATTTTTCATGTCAAATATTACGTTCCTTGATAAGATTATGTTTTTAGATATTCATGGTAATTACTTACTATCAAAATATATTTTATGTACTGTTTTATAAGTATAATAAATATACACATTCACAAAATTTACTATTAATAATCAGGAAAGATTTATAACAGAATATCTTTATAAATCTTTATAAATGGTGAAAATAATAAATATCACAAACATATATATGTTTTATAAATAATGAAAATCAGTTTAATATTCAGTATATTGTGAAAAAGTTGGGATTTTTTTTTGTAAATAATTCTCTCCACTCTCAAAAATTTTGCGCTACAAATGTAAGAAATTTAGTTAAAAATTTTCCAAAATCTACTAAGAGATTTTGTCATTGGAAATCGGGTTTTTGAAAGTGATACACATTAAATTAATTTACAACTTTAATGATTATTTAAATAATTTGTAAATTACATAACATATTTATTAATTTAACAAAAATGTTGATATACTTGTATTAATTAAAAATTGAACTTTCTGTCAAAGAGGTAAATTTGGTAACTGTATACTCACTATGATAATGTGTAGAACGTTCAGAACATTTTCAAACCAGTAATAATAAAATTCTTTCGACTCCATATAATAATTGTTGCCTCAATATATTTTTTTTTGGTATTATTATTATTTTTTTTACTGTGTTTGTTCTTAAATGGGTGTGGACATTGATTTGTACAAGACGTTTAATAATATAAGAGTGGTATTATTTTACTTGTGAAATATCTCGTTTCATGATAAGATTATGTGTTCATGTATTCGTAGTAAATATTTACAATCATAATATGTTTTAAACATTTTGATATAAATCAAATATTTATAAATATATTTTCTTTCCTAATTATAATAAATATATGTATTCACAAAAATTTAAACTTCGATTATTAATAATGAAAGATTATTTGGCGAAATTCTCTAAAATTCTTTATAAATAATAAGCATAATAAAAATACATCTTTATAATACACGGTAGCCAGTTTAAAATTTATTGCGTAAATTTTGGACAGCTTCATTTTTTTGGGAAAAAACCACTATCTAAAGTTTCTTCCTCACTCCAAAAAGCTTTTGTGTTAAAATTTAACAAAATTTAACGCATGTGGCATTAATCCCAAATCTAACCATTGGTTTTATATTTGAAAATCAGGTTTTTGAAAGCGATACAAATGTAATTATTTTACCATTTTAATGATTATAAAAACAAACTGTAAATTAAGCATAATAAAATGTTTATTAGTTATAAAATATATTGATTTACTTGTGTTGACCAAATTAAACTGTTATTCAAAGAATTGAAATTTTAATTATGTGATATTTTTAGAATTTATTATTAAGATAATGAGTTTTATTAGTAGAATAAAAACACATAAAATATTAAACTTTATATCACTGCCTGTCGCTTAACGCGTTTTGATATATTTTCATTATTTCATTTTATTTTAGAAATGTTTCGCATTGTGTATTGTATCTTAATTTCTGACACGACTTGTTTCACATATTCAGAGTGTTTTTAAAGCAATGTTGCTAATTTTTTTCTAGATATCTAAAATGCATGAATGTCTTATTTTTGCACCATGTTTAATATTTTTTAGAAATGTTTGCGAACCTTGTTTTGTATGAATCGTTTAATATTCTAATAATTTCATTTTAGATATCTCATTTCACAATAAGGTTTTAGAGCAGTAAAATTTTAACGTTTCCAAGTAGTTTCTACAGTGCATTAATCAGTTTTTGCAACACGAAAGATCAGTTTTTCGGATGCTTTCAATTAACAATTAAACATTTTCATGTTCAACAAACATGTTTAATAGACAAATATGCTAAATTAACAGTATTAACATTAAAATTAACATTATTTTATTACTCTTGCCTGTATAAATTCTGTTACGCAGCTGAAAATGTTTATTTGAGAGTTGATAGCATGCGAAACACCGATATTTGGTTTAGACAAAAGTGACTAATACACTATGAAACTACTCGGAAGCATTCCGTATTTTTCTTTGTTTTTGAAGCGAACAGTAAAATAAATATTCGTTTCAAAAATACTCAGATAGTCCATATAAGTCTGAGAAATCTATTGGTTTATGAAGATACAGGAACGCTTTTCGAAATCGTGAATAACTCGGAAAAGGTTATGTAATATTTTCGCAGAGTTTTGCTAGATCCAGAAACATTTCTCCTGTTTTACAGTGTAATTCTATTCCAAACAAGCAGGAGAATGAGATATATGACAGGGTAATGAAAATGAAAATAGAATAACTTTCTGGTTTGGGAGAATATAATGTAGTGTAATGTTCCTGGAGGATAATTTACCATTAAAGAACGCTTGAAAAAGTTTTAAAAATTATATTAATCTTGGAAACCTTGATTTGACTAAAAATAAATCTATATCTTGGGATTTTTTAGTTACAAATTTTTATCCTAATTAAAATTAAAAATTTAATGTCTTGAAGAGCGGAGGGATATTTTTTAGACCACCTTATTTTAATCAAGATTTGTACCAGAATTTATGAACAAACTTTATTTTTACAACTTGTAGGGAAAAAATGGGGGGGGGGGGGTTGTAAAATTGCATTTCTTTACTTTAAAATAAAGTTTTTGAAAATTCTGGTGTTTATTCAGTATTACAGAAACGCAACCATTTGCCCTTGAAAAGTTTAAAGAAAAAATACATAAATAAAATAGCCTAGCATTTTAACAAATCCTTGATAATAAAAAATCTTGTCCAAGAATCTGGCTTTAAAAAGGTCAACGGTTAGAACAAGAAAAATGCCCTAAAAGGAATGAAGAAAAATTTTAGTCAGCGTATGGACTAATGAATTTAGATGAAATGAATTTAGATGAAAATTCAAGCTGTGTAATTGTGGCAAATTTACATAATATAAATTAAGAATCATTTAGAATTGTGACACGTCCTTAATGCATTCTCATGCATGTATAATGAAACACCACAAACGTAATTTCGTGAGATCAGTCTCACATTATTCCAGGTTAATGCCACATGCTGTTCAAGTTTATCTTGTTCTTTGAATTTCAATATGTTGTAAATTTTACTCAAATAAAAAGTGTTCAGGCAAGTGTATATAAACGCATATAATAGTCTTTTTTGTTGTTGACGAAGTTTTAAAGTGTTTCGAAGCGTCTTTAATATGTAGTAATGGATTTCTGCAATATAAAGTTCTCAGAAATTAAAAGAAATATGTGTTTGTATGTATTGAACGATTAATTTAATGTCTGCGATTTAACATTGCTTATCTAAACTACTACTCATTGCACTTTGTTGTTCGTAATTATCTCTTATATATAGTTTGAAGCTTGAAAAAGTTGAAAACCTTCTATGTTTCAACGAAGAATTATTAAATTGATCGCAATGCTATAAAGAACTCAAAAATGTAAAATAAATAATATATTCTTTATTCTTTTCACAACTTTCCGGTTTAAAAAAGTACAGCAAAATATGAAAAAAAAAGTGAATTCTTAAATGTGCTAATAAATGTTCAATGGCGATGTCTTAAAAATGCATTTCAAAAGTTCAGATTAACATTTATATTTCTTATTGTTGCATGATTATGTGAAAAAAAGAGCATATTAAGATGTAGAATATAAGAAACGGGAAAAGAGAACAAAATGAGATTTATGTCTTCGAAAATGGGACTTCTTGTTTTCTATAGTGTGCCTGTGACTCTTCTACAACGGAATTTTAAATCTTCAAGGGTATAGGTTCATATATATTTATTTATAGCAATGATTCTGTATAAATATTCAAACATCGAAGTTTTAAAGAAAATAAGTACTTTAGTTCTTTTCAATTCTATTTTTTTTAAATGATATCTTCGTAATTGTTAAAAGGGCATTAACAAATAATTAAGAAAATAAAATTATGACTTATTTTTTCAAAAAAATTAAGAAAAGTTAAATTTTTGCAACAAATTTAAAAATACTGTTCCTACTTTATTTTTTAAATGTTTGCATCAGATTTCGTATATGTCGTCATTCGTAATGTAGTCAATAAATTTAAAGATAGGATTTTGTTAAATGAGATTTGTTTTAAGAAAACGATTTTATCTACAACCATGTGCAAAAAACATAAACAAGAGTACTCGCACATTTTAGTTTTTATTAAAATTGTTTTTAAATATTGAAAACTTGATCTTTAAATACAGGGTGCGTCAGAAAAATGTATGCACACTTTGGATGATTACAACTCCAGTTTTTATTCACATATAATTAATATTTAAATTGCAGAAGAATCTACATAAAATGTATAACTTTTCCTCCTACCGCAGATGTTCAAATGTATTACCTTTCTTCTGGTCAATACACTTCTTATAACGGTGGGCTATTGATTCACAAACTTCAACAAACATTTCATTTGGTGTTGTGGCGCCTTCTTGCTCAATTGCGGTTCCAGAACGTTGTCTATGAACCTCCATTCGTTTCAAACTTATCTTTTATCCGATGAATTGTAAATCACATAGGTGATCTGACTGAAACTCCCTGCAATATTGTTTTTGTATTTCTGCTACATTTTCATACTTATAATAGTATTTTTAAAATAAATTTTCTTTTTTTCAAAAGATAATCGTAGTTTACCCATTATTTCCAATTAACTACACTTTGAAAATAAAGAAAAAAGCAGAAAGTTATGACCCGTTAAACAGTGTATGTATACATTTTTCTGACGCACCCTGTATATATTATCTAGACAAGTTTTCAAACAATTTTCAAAACATTTTACAAAATATTTTTATTTTGAAGGTATGAAAAACTAAATAATAATTTTAAAGTAAAGAAAATTATTTTAATGATTTTATTCAATAGAGCGTCAAAATGCTTTGTAAATAATAATAATGATGATGATAATAATAATAATTATAGTAATAATAATGATGATAACAAAAATGATAATAAAATTAACAGTAATAATAATAATAATAATAATAATAACAAAAGCAGCTATAGCTGACGTTCTAACAGTAGCATATCTTTTATATTTTGTTGTGATTTAAGTTACGACATAACAATTGTTTTAGCCAAAAAATCGCATAATCGGTATATCAATTTATCGAATTTCACAAATTTTGAAGTATTGCTTCTTTTTAAACAAAAAGCAAAAGGTAAGAGAAATTTATTTAACTCTGCTTTCATAAATAAATTGCCATTAAATTGCCAAATAAGTTATCATTATAAATTGCTATTATTATTTTACTTAATTAACAAATCTTCTACATTTTTCTCTGTACTTGTTGAGAGTCTTTCGATCGCGAGTTTTTAGTATGTATTTGCTTTCTTTTCTTTTCTCAGCGTTTGTACAAGGTAACCTAAAACTTTGACACCAGAAACATAATCTGTCGTATTTCCATCGCTTCCGCAAGTTCTCATTTCATTCATTTCAGGTTTTCGGATAATCAGACTGAACAAATTACATTTTTAATATAAATATATTTACTTATTAGAGTACTTTAATTAAATCATCTTTTAATTTTATTAGAAAGTTTTAAATTAGGAATAGATAATTTTTTGAAACACTGCATAAGGGATGCTTATAGGATTTACACCACGAGGATATAGTACTTAAACCTTTCGGGGGCAAAGTACTTCTACTGATAAAATGTTGAAATAATTGAATTACACCAGAATTTACGAATAAATTTATTTGAAAGATATTAATAGCTTTTCGTCATTTATCACTTGATAGCAAAGTTGTATTTAAAAAAATCTGGGTACCACTTGGCAGTTTTTAATTAAAATTAAGTGCAATATCATCCTTGTAAGGGTTAAATACTTTAGTTTTTTTTTTTTTTTTTACACATTGAGACTTAATTTAATAAATTCTCTCTTGTAATAATAAAATAGCATAAGAAATAATTTCTATGTATTTTTTAGGAGTCAATATATATATATATATATATATATATATATTCTATTTAATTAAGAACGCCACGTCTTTAGTTTTTAAGTAACAACAGAAGAATGAAAGATGTTTAGAACAACCTTCAACTTTCGATAATTTTCAAAAAAGTGTGAAAAGTACATGTTTTAAAACTCTTAAAGGAGTTTAAAGTAAAGTATATCAACACTGTCGAATAATTAGCTTTTAGAATCTCGGGGCGGAAAGAATATTTCTTTAATAACACCAGGAACCATACTTTGCTGGTACTTTCAAATATTTTATTACATGTTGACACAAAAACACACGCATCTCAAAACGGCACATTACACGTATATATATAAGGCTTCACTTTCACATTTCCGGAGAACAAAAAAAACAAAAAAAAAACACACACATTCTATTTACATCACCGCTCTTCGAATAACGAACTTCTTTCGGCTAAGCTCACGCGTCAACTGATTTAAGTTTCTACCCAGATCACGTGATGCGTTGCGCATTTCGCCGGAAGGGTCCATTTTCTCTGGAAGGGTCCATTTTCTCTGGAAGGGGCTTTCTGCGTTACAAAAGTAAAATAATGTTTGGTCTGAGAGTGCTTCTCCATGTGTTTAGCTCCCAAGGATTAAGTAATACTACATACCATACATTTTAATTTGCATTTTACAATTACAAATACTTAACGTAGATTCACGACTCGATCCCGTCTTAATGAGCGACTACCACTCTAACCAATGAACGCAATTGATGACCGGTGAGGTATAAGAGAAAGAAAAAAACTTAATCTGAAATTTCAAACTGAAATTAAAGTAGTAAAGGATACTCTGCACAATTAAAAAAAAAGTATACTTTAACGATCATTAAATTTTTCATTAACTTGAGAATTAAAAATTTTAAATGTTTGATGGTAAAACAATTGCATCATTTTTAAAGTACTTAAAAAATAATACAGTTACATTATTTAAAATAAAAATAATTTTTTAAAGTATTTATTAGTACCAATCTAGTTATTAAAAATACATTAATTAATAATCAAGCTATACAATTGTTTTTGTTTTTTTAAATAAATCATATGTTTAGACTTTTGTGTTTTTAAAATTGTACTATTTAAGCACGCTTAACATATTTTAAGGTAAATACAAGTTGTTAAAAATAATAGAGAATGCGTATTTAAAGGGACAAGAAAGGTTTCAAATGATGAAAAAATATATTATTTATTTATTTTTATTTTTATACTGTTTAAACCTTTTAGAATGCTGTACAGTTGGACTGACAGGAAAATTCCTAAATTTACGGTCCTACGACCCGTACACGTTAAGCCGCGTGCACCAGCAATACATGCAAAGGTAAATTTTTAAACTCAATTATTTCGAAATTCTGTTTCTTTAGCAGTTTTGCCACAGAAACTTTTAAACCAGTTAACGGATTTACTTGTTTCTTTTTTTAAAATAAGGGAAATTAAATTCTCTACAAACTATACCTGAAAACGAACAAAAACAAAAATATTTTTCGAGTTATAACAAAAAATATATGATAAATTTTTATAGATTTTGAAAATTTTATTATGTAGGGGTGTCCATAAATGGTTGTCCCGATTTCTTTATCTCATAACTTTTGATGACGAAATGAATATGACGAAAATATTATTACATATTCTTAAATTACAACTCAGAGTTTTTTAAATAACACAAATAAAGTTACATATGTGTAATGTTGCAACTGAAAACGTTATTAAACAAATAACGATTATAATCAAATAATAATAAATATTAAAATTTTATCAAATTTATCAAAAAATTAATAATGAATTATGTAAAATCTATTTATCTAACTTTGTACTCATGATTCATTATCAGCTTTTTGATAAATTTGATAAATTTTAATATTCATTATTATTTGATTATAATCGTTATTTGCTTAATAACGTTTTCAGTTGCAACGTTACCCATATGTAACTTTGCTTGTGTTATTAAAAAACGTTTTGAGCTGTAATTTACGAATATGTAATAATGTTTTTTTGTCATATTCTTAAATCAAAAGTTACGAGGTAAAGAAACCGGGACAATCCTTTATGGACACCCTGTATATTATTATTATTATTATTTTTACATTTTTTCTTTGGTTTAAAGTATAATCAAGATACAATGTAATAAGCAATATGACGAAGAAATGACGACTCAAAATAATGAAACCTGAACTTCAAAATCGGGGCAAAACTAGTTTTGCAAGATTCATTTTGTCGTACTACACTAAAACTTTTGTTATGATTTTTTATAATTTAGCCAATATTTTTTATTTCTGGAATAAATAAATAAATAAATAAATAAATACAAAAAGAAGTAATAGTCTAAATTAATTACCGGCTTCCTAATCTATGATCAAACTTGAGTTAATTTTCGTTGTTTCAAACTTTCCTTGTCGCCTTAATTAAGGAGTCATAGGACTTTTAAACCTTCAAAACATCCCATCTTTGAAAAAAAATATATACAGGGTGATTTTAAATTCATAATACACACTTTAAGGGTTAGTACAGGGCACTGTAACAAACAATTTTTGTATAGGAAAGCGGGGCCGGAAATCCATTTATATAGTCAAAAATATATAAAACTCACTCTGATCCGAAGTTTTCGTTCATAACTTTAACAAAAAACTTTAACGTTTTATTTTTTGTTTTTGTTTTTTGCATTTACGATTCATACAAAGATGAGTCTGTTGCGAATTTTGTTAAAATATTTTCACTACTGTTAAAGTTATGAACGAAAACGCAACTTCGGATTGGCGTGAGACGCCCTGTAATTTTGACTAAATAAATAAATTTTTGACCCTGTTTCCTGTATAATAAATGTATTTTAAAGTGTCCTGTACCAACCTACTGTAAAAATCATTTATTGTATAGAAAACCAGGGTCAAAAATCCATTTATTTAGTCAAAATTACAGGGCGTCTCACGATAAGGGCGTCTCAGGGCGCCAATCCGATGGCGCGTTTTCGTTCATAACTTTAACAGCTGTGAAGATATTCTAACAAAATTTGCTACAGACTCATCTTTGTATGAATCGTATCATATTGTAAGTATTTCGTTAAGTATCTTATGACTATATAAATGGATTTCCGAACCTGCTTTCCTATACAAAAAATGTTTGTTACATTGTCCTGTACCAATCCTTAAAGTTTGTCCCATGAATTTGGAATCATCCTGTATATTAAAGAGTAATAATTTCTGAACACTTTAAAACAAAATGAATGAAACTCTTGATAGAAATATGAGACATTTTCAAACAGAGAACTTTAATGTCATTTTTCTCAAAATGTGATTTTGGGGCATTGCAAATAAGGTAGTTAAAATTTTTTTCGATACTTTTTCATGAATTTTTCAGAATATATAGTGTATGGTAGGCTCTGTAAAGTGAACCAAATTTTTGTTTCTTTTTTAACTTTCCTACATAGTTGAAAAGTTTTTATGAATTCGGTTTGTTTGTTCATCTATCTGTCCGTGCTCTAACTTGCGTAAATATACCCGAGTTGTCATGAAATTTGTATACATTATTGAATTTTACTGTAGAATGTGCGGTATTGGAAATGAAGTGTGTAGCATTCAGGGACACACAAAATAATTTCATTACATTATGGTATATGCGGAAAAATCGTTTGCGGCGCATTTTATGGATGTTACGATATTTCAAACATAATGAAATTAATATACATTACTGAGGTGGACTAGAGCATGCTTTTATCGGAGTATACAATTAGTAGCATTTATAGTTCAACTACAGGAACGTACAAAATAATTTTTTTACATTATGATCTCTGGGGGAAAATCGTTTGCGGTGCATTTTGAACATGTTATGATACGTGAAACATAATGAAATTTAAAAGGATCAGAAAGGTTCAATACAAATTATTTTCTATCGATTATAGAGTACGTAGGATTTATCGTTCATGTACAGAGACGCACAAGAGAATTCGGTTAAAGGACTGAATATGATAGGTAATTGCTAGAAGTGCTCTTTCCTCTGGGGTATGCACTTTTAAGTAATTTTTAGTGTATTAAGTATTGTTTACAAATCTATAGATTATATACAGGGCCGCACGAAAGACTTCGAATATGGTCTGCAATTTCTGAAAATGGATTTTTACTGAGTTATGTATTTTTAAAATTGCTCATTTAGATATCTCATATCATCTAAAAAAAAATTCTTAATAATTTTCTGTTAGTGTTGGAAAGTGTTTCATAATCTATGCCGGATACATGATTTTTCGTTCTTGATTTTTTGTTGAATTTTTTTTTCTTGATGGTATACTACTACTCTTTTGATAATGTTACTCAAGCAAGATGCATTTTTGCTTTTAAAACATAAAAATGGGTTAAGTTTAAGCACGTTTTACATGCAAAACTTCTTTTGTAATCATGCGCGCAACCTGTGATTCCAGTTATTTGCTCGACAAAAAAAAAAAAAAAAAAAAAAACTTATAAAAATTATTTTCTATTATGATCTGGAAAGAAAAGAACAAATGAAAGAAGAAACATGTGTCTATTACCACCTACAAAAATTGTGTTTTTCTAATGTATACGTTTTAAGCTGTCGGTCATTTTTTTCAAAAATGGTCATTTTTAGGGTTCCGTATTTAAATTGTAAAGCCAGAACCATTATAAGATCACTTCTGTGTCTGTTTGTCCGTCTGTCTTAGCCCTTTTTCTCGTTTATGGGACGTGGAAAGTTCAAATATGGGAAAGTTAGAAAGTCTTTCTACCCACATATTTTCAGATTATTAGCTATTCATCAATATGTTTAGAAAATATTTAGGGGGCTAATTAAGTTACTTGAAAAAAAAAGCTTTTTGTCTATCGTGTGGGGTATTTTGTGAAAGATCTCGTAATACCGAACTCACGAATATATTTGTTTTAATTTTAGGCATTATATTTTCAGAAATATCGTCGAAAATGCACCGCAAAAATATGCCCCCCCCCCCCCCCCTCACCCTTTTTCCGAAACTACTGAAAAAAAATTAGGAGTAGTAGGTGTTTATTAAACCTTGCAGAAAAACTATAGCGATTTTCTTAGGTAACATAGCTTTTGAGAAAAGCGCATTTTTTCGTTACACACAAACTTTACTTTTTGGGCGGTAAGCGAAGAAGTGAACAAGCTCTCTAGGTACATATCGACGCAGAATCATCCAAGGATATTTGATAATGATTTAAAAAAATGTCGGTAATTAGCCGAGATATTAATTAAGTTACTTGAAAAAAATCTTTTTTTTTAATATAGTGTAGGTTATCGTTAGAAAGATCTCGTAACATCGATCTCAAAAATATATTTGTTTTAATTTTAGGTATTACCTTTTCAGAGATTTCGTGGAAAGTATACTGGAAAAATATGTCCCCACCCCTCTTATTTCCGAATCTACTGAAAATAAAATTATGAAAAAATTAGGGATACTAGGGGTTTATTAATTAATAAAGAGTGATTAACAAATTTAATGTACGGATCCCTTTGAGAGCGAGTTATACTCGCACTTGATCATTTTTTCCGAAAACGGTCATATTTTCCCCTTTTCGATATTTAAAAAAAAATGAAGAGGAAGAAGAAACATGTATCTATTACCACCTACAAAAAGTGTGTTTTTGTAATGTATGCGTTTTAAGATGTAGGTCATTTTTTTCCCTTTTGAATATTAAAAAAAAAAAATGAAATGAAAGAAGAAACATGTATCTATTACCACCTACAAAAAATGTGTTTTTGTAATGTATAAGTTTTAAGATGTCGGTCATTTTTTCCGAAAACGGTATTTTTTTTTTTCACTTTTCGACATTAAAAAAAAATGAAATGAAAGAAGAAACATGTATCTATTACTACCTACAAAAATTGTGTTTTCGTAATGTATACGTTTTAATATGTCGGTCATTTTTTTCGGAAACGGTCATTTTTTTCACTTTTAGACATTTAAAAAGAAATTAAATGAAATAAGAAACATGTATCTATTACCACCTACAAAAAATATGTTTTTGTAATGTATACATTTTAAGATGTCGGTCATTTTTTTTCAAAAACTGTAATTTTTTTTTTCACTTTCCGACATTTTAAAAGTCTATGATCCCTTAAACAAATATAATTTGTTAAGGTATTTAACATTTTTCATCTTTTGTACGCATAACACACATAACTTATTTATTTTCTTTGACACAGATATTTTGGATAATTTCAAAACATTATAAACGATGCCAGATACTGCAGTCTTTCGCTGAAAAGAAAATTGTTCGCAACAGCAATTGTATTCACGAATTAAGATTAGAATGGATAAACATTATAAACGAGGTCCAGCTATCACTGACATGCTCAAAAATTACTCTGTAAAACATTTTGAAACATGTTTACTCAGAATTCTATTCAACGAAAGTTACATTGTTTGCAGCGTTGATTCGTTATTTGGAAAGTGTATCAGTAGTACAAAACTTAATGTCTGTAAAAGTTTAATGCCTGACGGATAAAATCAAATCAAAACAACACAAAACAAACAAACTTATATTTTATAAGCATTTAATGTTTATCTTAAAAATAACGCTTAATTTCATGCCTGCAATTTACACAGTTAAAAAAAAAATCTTTTACAATAGTTTAATTAGGCGTGGGTCCCAATTATTGAACATTTACTTCTTTGATTTACGCTTGATAGAAATCGCAAACTAAGGAAGTCATTTAAAAAAAAATATTTATAATTTTTGCTCTGTTTCTTTTTAAAGATTTGACAACAGGAAACAAATCATTATTTGAACTATCTTTTCAGGATTTCTAAATTGTTTTTTCAACATATAATCATAATTTAATTAATATTAAAATTAATATGAAAGAGTATTTAAAAATATATATTACGCTCTTTATTTTTTATTTAGATTTTCTACTTTTTAGTCTTAAAAATATTTCGTTTTGCAAATTCACAGCGAGTTGACCTGTTTTGGCGAACGTGTGTTAACTTCATTTTTTTTTGTTTCGTTTTTTTTGTAACTCGTAAACAGTCGTAACAACCATAAAGATTATTTGGCGATGAATCACTTTTGGCCGAATAAAGAATAAACGCCTTAAAAGTAATTTATTAATTTACAATTAAGTTCTAAAAACATTACAATTTTGTACTGTCATCGGAAACACACCTTTTACACAATTTTTATAATTCTAGTATATTAGGAAGTACGCGAAAAATCGATTACAAAATTCCATCTTTACATACAAGTCAAGTTAAATAAAAGAAAGTGTAAAAAAAGGAGTACTTTTAAATAATTATATAACATTAAAAATTATTATAGATGCAGGATTTAAAGTGAAAGGATTTTTTAAAATCTTTTATTTGCTCCGTTCTGATTACCGTCTCACCGTGAAGTGACTTTGACCGACCCGACAAAATGCGTAATAAATAAAATTTGTTGCAACATTACTAATTAGTAACGCCCAATTCTGATAGATTAGAGCAGTAGCTTAAAAATAAATTATTTAACTCAGCATTTTACAAATTGAGTTTGGCATCACTTCCGTTGTTGTTTTGTTTACTTTTTTGCGCGTGATTTTAATGTGGGAAACATTTTATTGTAAAAGTTATTTATATCTGGTGCTGTAAAAAGAGGTAAGTACATTAATAAAAATGTCTAAACATGTTTTCTTAACAAATCAATGAGATTTATAGATATTAATTTGAAATTTCAGGTTTTACATGGACTTTATTCACAACCGACATTCTGAATGCCAATTTGGGTCCCCCTTGTCTTAGGACAAAATTACCAAAAATTTAGTTTATTTATTATATCAATTGTTCTGAAAACATAATCATAAAAGCAAACATTTACTGTAAATATAAACGTTGTTCTAGCATATATTTATTATTTTTTGTACAGGTGCTGGTGTAATAATTCCTCATACGTATAAAACTCTTGTAGATAGTAGTAATTATAAAATTTATACTGATAAACGCTGCAGAAACCGGTAGATGTTGTTGCTAAGCCAAATAAAAATTGCTGAAAAATATTCCATTTCAATCACTACTTTAAAGATTAAGCTAAATGTTCTAAAAAAAAACCCCTCCAAGATCTATTTCTTTTAAAAAAATGTTTTTTTAGTGCCAGAAATAAGTGGATATATATCTAAAATTTTGTTTCTTGAAAAACATCAATCTTAGTATGTCCTAATTGTTAATAGTTTTTACATATTTTACATAATGGTAATTTTTTAATAAAAATTTCTTTTTTTTCTGTTAATTTTCATTTAAAATTTGAGTTTTTTTAATGACGAAAAGACAGATAATTTTTAAATATCTTTTATTACTCTATCATAATAGTGGGCTTGTATTGTCTTACAAGGTTTATAAGGATTGTTCAGTGATTTTTTAGTTATGAGACAAAGTCACTCCAAGGCAAGGTGACTTTGTTCCACTTTAAAAAAATAATTAAAAAAATATTCTTTAAAAATACTAAATGTGAATTTTAAAATGTATAATTGATATTTCAGAACTAGAAAAAATAATTAGAAATTGTTTAAAAGAAAAAATCAATAAGTTTTGGATCTTTAAAGAGAACGAGAGACAAAAAATGAGACAAAGTCATACTTATTAACGTTATTTACAAAACATATGTCATTTAATAAGCATGTAACAAATACCTTTAGAAAATTTATTAAATTAGTTTATTTTAAAATCAATCATAAGTTTTGTTTTTTATGTGATTAATATGTTGCTATATCAACATATAATATGTTGATATATCAACAACACTCAACGTTGTCTTAAAATAAGTGAGAGTGTTTAGAAATGAATACATAATTAATTACAAATAATTTGTTAGATAAACAATATTATCCATCTCTTGTATTCCTTGACACAAATATTTATGATAATTTCAAAACAATATAATAATATACCAGATCTTACATTCGTTTACTGAAAAGCAAATAGTTTGTAACAGCAGTTTTATTCACAAACTTTGATTAGAATGGATAAACATTATAAACGATGTTTAGCTGTCACTGACAAGCTCAGAAATTATTTTTTGAAACATTTTGAAACATGTTTACCGAGAATTCTATTTAACGAAAGTTACATTGTTTGCAGCGTTAGTTATTATTTGTTAAGTGTACCAGTAGTACAAAACTTCATCGCCCAAATAGCATCAAAGAGTTGAAAAACTGAAGGTATTACGAAGCAATTAGAGCGTAACGTGCTTCTGCATTTTTTTTTTTAACATGCAATCATTTTGTTTTTGAAGACAGTTACCTTAATTTATTTTGTTTAAACAAAAAAGAATGTGGGAAGTATCTGGATGAAATATAATTGTGTATAAAATTATGTGATTTATGATGATGAGATATATAGGAAACTATAGTAGTGTTGAATTCTAATAAAAACTTATTGAAAGGGTATATTATTTTATTTAACTTGTATAGTACATTTAATAAATATAATATATATATGTAATATTAATTTATCTTGCTTAAATTTGGTATATTATATATTAAATATAATTAATATATATACAATAAAATCTAGTAAGATGGGATCGCTAGGGATTGTTAAAAGTTCCATTTAAGAAAAATACAGACTTCCGTTATAAACAGCCTAGGTTTTCTTTGTATTTATTGTATTATATGATTAATATAAAAATATATATTATATATATTATATTAATTTTTCTTGTTTAAAGAAATCTGAAAAAGTGTCTGAAAGAAACATAATTATGTATAAGATTCTGTGTTTATAAGACGGAGCATCCAAAGCTAGGAAAAAGTTTCATTTAAGACAAAATATATACTTCTGTTATAAACAAGTTCCGTTTTCACAGTTTTTATTGTTATATAATTAATACATTTTATATTAATTTATTTTTTAAAGGAATCGCGGAAGTATCAGAAGGGAACATAATTATGTTTAAGATTTTGTGATTTATATTGATGAAAATTATGGAAAAAGCTTTATTGTTGAGTTCTACGAAATATATATTGAAAGTTGTGTATATTGTTTAGAAATAGAAACATTTAAAAATATATGGATTTTAATAAAAATACTAATCAAATGTTAAAGAATAATCTCAAAATTTGATATTGCTATTAGATAGAAAACACAAGACATATATTTTAATTGCAAGACATATATTTTATTTATCAAGAAGTTACCTTAACCCTTTGTTGCATACTGTCCACCACAGTGGACAAAAATGCTATTTTTTCTTTACCCAACCTATTTCATTTACAGTTCCTTTTCAAAGCTTATGTTACTCTGTGATATCTATGCTTTCAGTAGAAAAATCGACTTACAACAACGGGTAACTTGCTTATTACTATTAAATGCTGAAGGTGTAAAATTAACAACTATAATATAAATTAAAATAACTTTTATTAGTTGTTTTACATGTTTCGACTCTTTCCGAGTCATTTTCAAAAACAAAATGAGAATATTCTAAAGCTGCACGGGCTTTGAAGTTATTATTTTCACGTACTTTTTTAAAAATTACGCACGTTATCTATTATTTTTTACTTGATTGTTTATTTTCATATCTTTGATCATGGAGTAATTCTAGCCACAGTTTCGGTAAATTAAAAGATGCCGCATCGTTACATATTGCATTTTTGCGCGTGAGTATGTCTATGGTTTCTCTTATTATGGATGGATAGTATAGACTGGAGGGAAATATTATTTTACTTTCACTGAAATTTATTTGGATGGTTTCTTCTTGATATAATCTTGCCAGGGCTGTAGTTTTTCTATTGTATTTAATATCAGCTATATGTTCTTTTTTTCTGCAATTAAATTTCCTGCTGGTCATGCCTATGTAGTAATTTTTGGATCCGTCTTCTTTAATAAAAGGTATTTCATATACTCCTAATTCTCAAAATTAATTGGGTCAATTTTACTGCAAACGATATTCTTTAATTTCTTAGGTGGTTTGGCTATTAAGCAGATATTGAAACGTTTAAGGCTGTGTTTTAATTTTTCAAAAGAGCTTGGATAATATTGCAGAGTATAAAGTTTGTATTTTTGCGAATCATCTTTCTTTTCCGGTTTCTTATTATTGGTGATATCCATGATTAATTTATTAATATGGTGTATTTTAAAACCATTATTATAAGCAATTTTATGAATATTATCTAATTCATTATTCAATTTATTTTCAACTTGCTTGTAAATTTGCTTGGGTAACTTGCTTGTTGAGATATCACCAATATGGAGGTCTCTTCAGAATGGCGGCAAGTTATTCTACATGAACTAAAATGTTTCTAAAACTACAATAATGTTATTTAAATAGTATTTTGTTTATTAATTATTGTTTTTAGATATTATTTCATAATTGAAATACACGTATAAAAGTACTTTATTTCTTTTGTTTTGGACCATAGTGGGCAGGCTGTAAATAAAAAATAAATTATTATGCGTAAATATTTTTTTTCTCATTATGTGTGACCCTTTTTAATTAGAAAGTAGCAAATTTAATGTTGGGTATTTGCCAGTTTTAAAGTATGCAACAAAGGGATAATGTATTTTGTTCAAATATAATGATTCTTTGATAAATATCAGTTCACAAAATGAAATACCAGTAGACCCATGCGAAGATTTTGCACTGAAGTATTTGAGATAATTTGCTGATGCGTTTTTACATTGATTTTTAATTAGCGGCATTTTTTAAAATTAAAAAACGTGTTTTAACGAAATGTAAGTGCATTATGTCAACAGCTTTTCAAAAACATTTCCAATACTATCTTATTCATCGTTGTACATTTTGGATGTGGATAGAAAAACGGATGCTGACATCAGAAATAATATATGTGAGTTGTAAAGAATGTGTAGGAAACACAATATGCGTAAAGTTCAGTGATTTATTCTGATGAGGATTACGCAAATATAAAGTTTTAATACAAATATGTTGTGAGTTGGGTATTACTGCTTAGAATTAAGAAACATTTCATAAAATACACATTTTGATAAACGTAAACATATAAAATATTAAAGCATAGTTTCAGAGTTTTAATATTCCTTATTAGATATTTAAAATAGATACTTCTTTCATCTTCAAGCATATTACTTTTGATTTCATTTACCATTAATTAATTTTTTTCAGAAAACTCATGGAAATATCCGAAAGAAAAACAATTATGTGCAAGATTCTTTGATTTATACTGATAAGAATGATACAAAAATAGATTGTTGAATTCTATTTAAAAATGTATTGAAAATCGAGTATATTATTTTGAAGTAGGAACATGATTGAAATACAGGTTTTAATAAAAATATACATAAAAATATTAAAGAATAACTTCAGCATTGTTTTTCCCACTTGGGACAATTGGGAAGTAACACATATTTTATTTTTTTAAATTGAATATAAATAAAGTGAAAAGAAGAATACGGTGTTTAGATGACAAATGTCAGTACAAAATCTTGCGTGTACTAAAATTTTATGTATTGTTAATAAATAGAGCTGACATATCAGAATTTAAGAATAATCCAACCCAATTCCCCCGTACATATGAGGGGGTCGGGGCAAGAAAGTGCCAAACCACAGTTTTGAACTTTTGAGATATTTCAATTTGAAAATTTGATTAAATACTCAAATCAAAATATATAACCTAAAGTTTTTCACCAATGTCTTAGTAACATTTGAGACATTCTGAGTAACAATATGGCATTACTTTAGTGATATTACCATTACGTTTCTTGTAAATTAGCTATCTTCATTGGGGGCATAAACATCTGGGGCAAAAACGAAACCTGTCACATATGCTGCCACCAAATGACATTAGAAACAAATTATATGTTGGATATTATAATTTACAATATTAAGCAACACATTACAGTGTTAGATTTATTTCATCAAATATGTGGCTTGGCATTTTCTTGCCCCGACCCCCTCATATGTTTTAAGGAAAAATAAATAAAAAAATATAAACATGATACTACTTTTAAAGTAATAAAAAGCTACCAGGCAGATAGATACATGTTCTGAAATATGGCTTTCTTATTTTATGAAAAATGTTAAAAAGTCATACTATTATTATTTTTAAACGTGACGTTTCTCAATTAGCAGTGGAAACTGCTTTTCATCTATTTTACGCATGCCACCTTATTGTCCACAACTTCATTGTAAGTTACAAATAGGAAGTGGTTACTTCAATTCATATGTCAGAGTAAAATCTCAGAAACACTATGCCTTTAATTTCGTATAAAAGAGGAGGCTTAGACCTGAACACTTTTCGGACATCAGGAAGTGCATGAAAAACTGACGGATGACCCTTTCCTACGTCTTTTTTACAAAGTAACACTATGCGGTAAGAGTACGCTCATCAAAGAGGTTTAAAGTTCATCACAAAATATTACTCAAAAGACATTCTTATTTTGCAGCTAAGAAACAAGTTCGGAGAAAATAGCTTACGGCGTTACACAACTCTCACGTGGATTTTTTTTTCTGTCCTTTTTAATTCTATTTGTTTTTGTTTTATAGCAATGTGGAATGCGACTATGACTAAATGGGAATCGACTGATGAGAAAATCCTTTTAGAAAAGCTTTTTGTTGAGGTGTGGACTGACGGAAGCTAATTCTGTCAATAAAAGAAGCCACCAAGTCAAAAACACTGCAGTAATAATTTAATGAGCTGTCATAAGGAATTTAAGATATAATTACGACTGGATGAAAATGTATATGATATTCCATTCTATACCTATATGTAAATGCACGCAATACTATTTGCGTGTTCAGTAATAAAAACAGATAATGAGTTTAATTTGTGCTTAGTGCTTCAATCGACGGCATAAAAATTTAATAGAGGATTTTGATCATTGCGAGAAAAACAGCTAATGTTTTAAATTTTAGTCGATTTTGTATATTTGATATTCATTTAATGTTCGAAATGTCCAATAATAATTACTATTATAAAGAATATTGTTATTATTAGTATTTTTATCATTCATATTATTATCGGTATTTTTTGTTTGCTATTATCATCATAGTAATAACAGGTTTGCTGGTTATAAAATAACTTTCTTCAGATCATTTTAATGTCTTGATTACATTCCCAAAGTTACCCCTTTTCATGATAATTATATCGAAATGAATTTATAATTATTTAATATTGTATGATTTGTTTTAAATCTTTTATGCTTTTAATAATAAAATCACAGTTTTTCATAATTAACCTTTATTCGAAACATTACATAGAAAATAATGCTATTGTTTAAAACAGTTTGATAATATCTTTAGATTCATTTTAATTTGCTATTATCATCATAAACAAAATTGTATATGTAATTTGAGGTTATTAATTATTTATTTATTTGATAATATTCAGCACAAATGTGCTGAATTATACTTCAAGCACACTTTTTCTCAAAAGTTTTCTTTAAATTAGCACATATTGCTTTTATTTATATTTTAAAAGTAATTAAATAATAGTAATGAAAAGATGATAAAATATTATACTTTATTATTTCAAGCATTTCATTATGTCTGAATCTGTTTAGTGTCAAGCTTCTTCTTTTATTGTACAACGCCAGACTTAACGCTGGCACATGAATTCAACATAATTTATTATTTCTGAAAAACATTTAAGATCTGGATTGAACTATTAACGTATTCAATCGATAAAAAGTGTTTTTGACTACCATATTATATACTTAGAAATGTAGCAAAAAAAAAAAAAATCATCTGCACGCATATAGTTATAATTACACATATAATTGTATACACACACACGTATATAACTGTTACCTATCTATAAAATCTAGGCTTATATAGCTATAAAGCGCACGAAAACTAGAATACTTTTACACATGCACACACACACTTACAAAAAGTTCACGTTTTAATAGTATATTTGCATACTAACATATAGTATTTATTGATATTTTACATCAAATAAGAGTGCTAACAACTTCTAGACGCTACACTTGTTCGCTTATATTCTGTTATCGTTAAAGAATATATATATCGAGAAACTGCAAAGAATTTTTTGTTATGAATTATAAAAAGTTTTCCTATGGACTAAATATAAAAGATGACATTAAAGTAACTTTAAATTTACGTAAGATAAAAATTATAGAAATATAAACAATTTTGAAATAACCTAAAAAGCTCAGAAAAAAAGTTTGCAATTGAAAAATTATTAAGATTAAAAAAATTACACTACACGTTTACTTATGTAACAATTAAAAATGCAATCTTGTGTTTTTCCTTTAATTTTTTGATACAGTTTATTTATATACTTCATGCAACTAAATTTTTTATCGAAATGTAAATGTTTGATATAAATTAAAGTGTGACGCAGATTCTATATAGTATATGTTTCTTTGTTACAAAATAAGATTGTATTTCAAGAATTTTGTATTGGACTTTAATTATCTTTGATTAGCAAACTCTTACAGCATGGCATTAACACAAAAACACAATAATAATAAATAATGGAATAAAACACAATAAAAATAACACAAACACAAAATACATAAACACAAACACCATGACATAAAACACAAAATACAATCTTGTGTTGTTTTTTTTTAATTTTTGATACAGTTCATTTATACTTCATGCAACGAAAAATTTTATCAAAATGTAAATTTTTGACGTAAATTAAAGTGTGACACAGAATCTATATAGTATATTTTTCTTTGTTGAAAAATAAGAGTGTCTTTCGCGAATTTTGTAATAGACTTAATCCTCTTTGATGCGGAAACTCTTACCGCATGGTATCAATACAAAAATTTGGAATAAAACACAATAAAAACAAAACAAACACAAAATACATAAACACAAACACCATGGTATAAAACACAAAATACAATCTTGTGTTTTTCTTTTAAATTTTTGTACCATTTATTTATATTCAGGCAACGAAAAATTTTATCAAAATGTATAATTTTAATGTAAATCAGAGTAGGACACAGAATCTATATATTTGCTTCTTTGTTCCAAACTAAGAGTGTCTTTTGAACATTTTGTAATTTACTTGAATCCTCTTTCATGAGCGAACTCTTACCGCGTGGTGTTATTTTGCAACAAAGCGAAGGGTAAGGTCATCCGTCAGTTTTTCATAAACTTCCTGATGTCCGAATTAGTTTAGATCTAAACCTCCCGTTGTATGCGAAACCAACTTAAGGTTTTTGACTGACATGTGAATTGGACAGTCACTTCCTATTTGTAGACTGCAACTAAGGTGTGCACAAAAAGTAGTAAAGCGTAAAATGGATGAAAAATAATTTTCGGCTACTTGTTATGAAAAGCAGAAAAAAAATCACGTTTAAAAATAATAAAAATATGATTTTTTGACGCATTTAATAGAATAAGACAGCCGGATTTCAGAAGACGTGTCAGGCTGCTAACACCTTATTACTAAAGTGTGAAAAAAAAATAAAAATAAAAAGCTATCTCTGTTTTGTATATTTTATTACTTAACGTGTTGACTGCGAAGCATTATCTGTAGTGGCAGGCTGAACGTGGTCTGGTTTTTAAGCCAGAAAAAGTCAATTTGGCTATAAAAAATTGATTACTATCATGTGATAGTAACATTAAGTAATGGTACATTAACTCATTTTGACGTATATTACATGGACGCGGATCCGCGTCGTTAGCACTGTACTTGAAATGTTTATTTGTAGTACTAACAGACGCGGATCCATGTTCGCTACTATCGGAAATAGATGATGTAGATTTGATTTGTTTTCATTATTTCATTCAGCAAAACTAAAAATATTTAGAACATCAGATAATGTTATATATACTTTGACTTATAAAACACTAAAATACTGATAAACATAAAGAACCAAAGGGTTGGGAAATACCACTTGGCCCAGGATCGCACATTTTTACATCCCACAAATACACATATGCACGCAAAAAAAAAAAAAAAAGGAGACAAACACGTCAAGCGGGATGCTTTATTTATATGCTGTCAAAATTTCATACACTGTTAAAAATTTGCAGCAAACTGTCCAGTCATTCGACCGTTTTTATAGAAAACGGTTACATAACCTTAATTTAACTCTATTCTGATCATTTTACTGGTCATATTATGGTCAGAATAGAGTTAAATTACGGTTATGTAATTGTTTTCTATAAAAACGGTCGAATGACTGGACAGTTTGCTGCAAATTTTTAACAGTGTACCTTCAATGTGGATGCTGTAGCTAAACTAATGCCAAATGGTCCGCCAACTGAATACCAATATTTTTTAACAGAAAATTTCATGGTAGGTTTCTACAACATTTTTACAAAAATTTACTTTCGAAGGTGGTTTTTGTAAAATTTGCAAAAAAAAAATCTAAAAATAAATTTTTTTGAAGAAAATACCGGTATTTAAAAAGCGGACCATTTGGGAGCCTGGTATTGCATGCAAGTCTCTACAGGACGCGAATCAGTGTCCGCCGCACTCAGCTAATGAACAACTATACGTGGATCAGTGTCCTACGCATTCAACGTGTAAAAATATATACATATAAATTTAAGGTACATTTAAAAAAAATAATGATCAAAATAAAAATAGATATGTAATTAAGGGAACCAAAAAGGTTTCAAATGACACAAAAATGTATTTTTTAAAATTATTATTAGTATAATGCTGGATCGTTAAGAATGTCGTACAGTTGGTTCGATAGAAAAATTCCTACAATTACGGTTGCACTAAAGGTACTAAGGCAAATAAGGTCTAACTACGAATAATGTTGTGTAAAACTTTAATCCCAATTATCTATAGAAACACTGTTTTTCAGCGGTTTCGCCACGATAACTTTCGAACAGGTTAACGGATATATATATATATATTTAGTAAAGGAAAATTCTCCATAAACTATACCTGAAAATAAACAAAATAAGTAATACAAATAATATACAAATAATATTAAAAATAATAAAGCAAATAATATTAAAAATAATAAAGCAAATAATATTATTACCCATATAGATGAAAAAGAAGTAATTTCAAGCTCTCGATTTTTTAAATAAAACATTCTTTAATTGGATGTTTTTCTATTACTATTATATTAACATAATGTTTTTTTTTAATTCTGCGTTTTTTAATTTCTAGTGTACTATTTGCAACTTTCTTTTTTCATATAACTAACATAAAGCAATGAAAAAATCGATAAATAGTAAAAAAAAAAAAAAAAAAAAAAAAGAAAAAAAAAGACGTAACAGATTTAAATACCAGTTTCGTACCAGTAACTGTAACTGTTAAAAATAATAACACCTTGTATATCTGTCTCATAATTTGTGAATGTGTATGCAAAAATGTATCTCTTTATTGCTCCTGTCATGGTAATAAAATATTCGGAAAAGGAAGAAACCGAAGAAATGTTTAACATTAAACGTCAATAGAGATGAATTCTTTACATGCCTATTTTGCTTACTCATATTTATATATTGTTAAGAAATTAAAAAAAAATGTCTTAATATTCCTTTATTTTTGTACACGTCTTAAAAGATTTTCTGAATAATTTTACACAATCTTGTTTAATTACATTATAGATATTTATATACTAATGAATGTCCATCTTTATTACTAAAAAAGGTAATTAAAAAAAAAAAAAAAAAAAAAAAAAAAAACTAATCGGATGTGCCAATTTGAAAACTTTCTTCTATCTCATACATGTTAAATACTTCAAAAATTGCTATCACAGCGCCAATAAAATCAATATTTTTTGTTATTCTGTTGTACGTCAGCTGCTTGCGAAGCGCCGGGTTACCTTCGTTGCACAAGCAGCTTAGAACAGAAGTACGAAAAATCGAGATAATCGCGCAAAAATCACTATCAAAGTGCCCCCTTTTGTCGGAATAGCCCCAAATTTAATTGGTACCTGCAGGTAACAATGAAAAACATACACATAAAATTTGGTTTAATTCTATGCATAATTTTGTACACTTTTCGATGACACTATAATGAAAATGGCGCAAAAATTGTTATTACAGCGCCCCCTTCCGCCGGAATATCTTCAAATTCAAGAAGGATCTACTGGCCATAGTCACAAACCTATAAAAAATTTGGTTCAATTCTATGTATAACTTCATACACTTTTCGATGATACAATGAGAAAAGAAACACGGGCAGACAGACATTTTGTATAAACGGGTTTTTCAGGATGTCTGAACCCTAAAAAAGGGGTACATTGGTCGAAAACCGGAAGCCGAAAGAAATTTGGATTACAATATTTGCTTCTATTATAAATAGAAGAAAGTAAAAATTAAGAAAAAAAATAAAGTAATAACTTTAAACATTTTCTAAACATTTACCTTTGTAGAGCATACTACAAAAGACATTTTTTGTACAGAAAACCAGCATCACAATTTACCTTTTTTTCTAAAAAATACAAAATCATTTAATCTCCAAACAGAACCTGGATTTTCGTTCAGAACTTAAATGATAATGAATATGTTTTGTCGATTTTTTAACAGGATAATTTCACTTTCTGTTAAAAGTGACGATTCCATGAAAAGTGCTTAAATGACCACCATTCGCGTCTAAACAACACTGAGTTAAATTCTCCACAAATCGGAATCTAGTTGACAGTACATAATGTATCTATCACGAAGCTATATTGAACTTACAGTAATTCCCATGATGATACTTCTAGCAAATCGAATAGGACGAAATAATTTTATTAATTACATTAATTTCAATGATTTTTTAAAAATTCCCTTTTATACACATACTATTAAATGGTAAATTGAGAGATTTATTTGTTATATAATATTAAGCAACGAACAAGAACTTCAAATATTACATTTTTACAGAGCATGTTGTATCTAGATATATATATAGAATATTTCAAATATTTCTTGCCAATACTAAAATTATTATTAGTCTAAATATTCTTACGTAAGATCCATGTAATTAAACACTTATATTTTTACAATTAAGATTATTAAAAAACTACTTATATACGATCAACATAGAATAAAAGCTTTTAGTTATAAAAAAATAACAATTATCATTTTTAAATTATAAATTTGAACATAACACAAAAGCTGTGCTTTTTTTTTTGTATTGTTAGATGTTAAGTTATTATATCTGATACGAAAACGAAAGACGAGTTTGTTTTAAACAGTTAAATTCTATCAAAACACGCATGTAACTAAACAAATATATTTTCACGATTCAAATTAATAAAACAAAAACTGATATATATTTTAACGCTCAACGTAGGATGAGATTTTAGTTAAAATGGGTAATTTTAATAATTTTCAGTTTATAATACAATGTTATTTTTTAAATTTTGTTTGAGATGTCATTTTAAACTATCTCATGTGAAAACAAAGGAAGAATTTATTTTATTTATCCAATTATATGAATTTTATATGAATCTATTATTTATTATATGAATATTATATTTTAGAAAGCCAATATAATTTTTTGATTTGAAAGATTATGAATAAAAAAAATTGTTTCTGCTTTTTAGATTGTATGCTTTATTAAACAGTGAACTGTATGAGGAAATGCATTTTTAGCTCTTTTGTTAAATGTAAACACATTTCCGGGTAAAAATATTATTACAATTTTTAAAGTAAAATGAGCTTTTAACTCAGAAACTTTTCAGAAAACAATGAAATCTGTTATTCCCCCCCCCCTTTTGTAAACAAAATTTTACATGCATCTATTACATTTGAATTGAACCATCTTAAAAATTTACATTACAATACAAAAGCAATGGTTATTTTAGTGCTGTTTTAAATGCCATGTTAAGCTAGTACGTCTCATACTAAAATGATAGAAGAGTTTGTTTCAAACAACTATCAGATTATATGAATATTTTAATTCAGGAAGCTAATGTAATTTCATAATTTGAAAGATTAGGATTGTTGAAAGCTATTTCTTCTTTTTATATTGCATACTTTATTAAATGGGGAATTCTATGAGGAAATGCAGTCTTAAATTTGTAGTTCAATGTAAGTGAATTTCCGGGTAAAAGTTACTCAAATCATTAAAGCAATCATATGACTGTAAAATGTATCTTTAATTCAGCAATTTTAGCGAAAATAATGGAACCTGTTACCTTTCTCTTTGTAAACAAAACTTAGCATTCACCTATTATTATTGTAATGGTGTTTGTTCTGTTTAAAAGTATAATTGGTTTAGTCTATTTTCTGTGGTTTCTTTCACTGATAAATAATGTTCTCATCTGTTGCTAAATATTAAACAACGTGCACAATTTAGTTTAGTACTATCTGAATAAAATGGTAGTTAAATGCGGTGAAACATTTTGAACACATATAATATATTTTGAAATAAGTTACTAGAACTAAATATTTTATCTACAAACTAGACTTATTGGGTCAGTTTTGAGAAATACGGGAAGAAGGGGTATAAAAGCAGGGAACGAATAAAAATATGCGCTTAAAAATATGCGCTTAAATATGCAATTAAAAATATAAAAGTTTTGTTAAAACATAGTTTTTATCTTTAAATTATTATTACTTACCCTTCTTCTTTTCTACAGATATGTATTAAAAATATTGAGATTATTTTAATTCTGAATTTCAATCAAATCGTCATCTAGAATAAGTTTAATTAATAGAGTTCCATATATACTTAGTAGCTAAATTATTATTCTAATTTAATTTTTCCATTAATTTAATTATTAATTTATTGCAACAATATTATTTAATTACTTTAATTGATTTACTCCAATGCGTAGCAATAGAATAAAAATAAAATTTTGACTTTTTAGGCTTCATTTTGAAGATTTTATATCTCAGTAAACGATTTTCCATTTATGAATTTATTTGAACTATAGTGCATCTTTTTGGATTTTATATAAATGATAAAAATTGTTTTAATAATTCATATACTGTTTAGGTTAATTTTTAAACTTTTCTTGAAAAAAAAAGTATATGTAAAGAGCAATATTATCTTCTTTTATGGCTTCAGATATATAAAAAAATTCATAAATTCTTATCACTCATAATGAAAGGTTTGTTACAAAAACATTTAGAAACATGTTAGAACTAAAAAACGAAAACAAAAATTTAAAATTACTACATTTTACAGAATTATCTTCTACGTGAAACATTCGAATATTTCTCTTGCTGCTTGTTTATATACCTAATTTTACTTTATAGTTTTATCAAAAGACAAGGGTTTATTATTTATTTCCACAAAGATATATTTTTAGAATGCGAAAAACAAAAAATAATGATATTTGATTCTTTTCAATTGCTAATCACACAATTCTTACTTATCTCTTATATCAAAAGAAATATCTTACCATTGTTGCATAAATTTAAATTGGTATTTGTAGCTGTTTAAAATGCTCCTTTACTTAAGTTTTAAGTAGTATTAAAATACAGACAAAATATTTTTCATCATTTATCTCCACGAAGACATTTTCTTAGATCCCTTAAAGCATAGAATAAAGTCATTTATGATATAAATTATTCTTTAACTGTTCTAATCACATAAGCCTTGCATGTTATTTTTCTTAATAAGATGAAATATCTGACCATTGTTGCATGCATTTTAAATAGGTCTTGCAACTGTTTAAATTGCTTCTTTTGTTTATTTTGAACGTAGCTTTAAAATGTGGTTAAGAACAATTATTTAGTATCAAACATTATATGATACATTTGCAAATAAAAAGAACATTTATTTTGAATAAACTCGGATAACATATTCTTCTCATATTATTATAATGAATGTAAATTCTTTCCACAGAATTCTTTCGTAATCCGTTAGAAGCTAATATAATCCTTTAAAAGTTGGAAATCTCATTTATGTTAACTATGTGAACTTATCATCTTATAACACGATTACCAGATTTAACTTGCTTTGCATGTACAGTTAATACTCGAACTTAGATAAAGATGAAATAACGGAGATAATGAGATAAAAATGAGGTTGATATTGTTTCTGAAAGAACAGAAGAAAAAATGCAGAAAGTTCTCAAAAAGTATTAAAAGTATTTTCATTTTACATCTCGAAATATTATTCTACATATTTGAAAATCTTATTTTAACATAAAAGTATTTTATAACAATTTATTTTAGTTATTTTTTCAAATCCTTTGCTATAAAAATGACTGCATAAATTTTTGATCTTGTTATGCAAAATGTTCATGGTTACTTTTGTTAAAGTCTAATCGAAATCCTTCTTAATATAAATTATTGCTAGAATGTATACAATTTTATGCTTTCATGAATTCCGGCTCTGTTTAGTTCATCTTCGAATGCATTTTGATTTTTAAGTTTAATTTTATACAGAACTTTTTTGGATACTTGTAAAACTTTGTAATTTGATATATTGTATTAATAATTTTGCAATTTTAATTTTAATTAATTTTTAACATTTAATTATTTCTTTTGAAGCAAAATAAGCTTAGTCAAATGTATTATCTCCGAAAACCTTAAAAGGAGTAATCGCCAAGATTTAGAAAGTATGTTAAGTCTTTCTTAACCATTTCGGTTGTCTAAGAAGAAAACCCAGTCAAACAGCAAAATGTAAGGCTGTGTACAGAGTGTTTTAGAAAGAAAGAGCAGATTTGAGGAAATTTCTTACAAACTGTATAGGTGAGAAACACATTCAGCACATAATTGGATATAGAAAAGTCCAAAGTTTAGTCTATGGTCCGCTCGCCTGCTTGTCTAGTGGTTAAGATGCTCGCTACTGAACAAAATTTAATTGTATACAGAACTTTTTTGAACACTTGTAAAACTTTGTAGTTTGATTTATTGTATGTTAATTTTAACAAATTTTTAACATTTAGTTATTTATTTTGGAGCAGAATCTGCTTAGTCAAATGTATTATCTCCGAAAACCTTAAAAAGAGTAATCGCCACAAATTAGAAAGTATGTTAAGTCTTTCTTAACCATTTCTGTTGTTTAAGAAGAAAACCCAGTCAAACAGCAAAATGTAAGGCTGTGTACAGAGAGTTTTAGAAAGAAAGAGCAGATTTGAGGAAATTTCTTACAAACTGTATAGGTGAGAAACACATTCAGCACATAATTGGATATAGAAAAGTCCAAAGTTTAGTCTATGGTCCGCTCGCCTGCTTGTCTAGTGGTTAAGATGCTCGCTACTGAACAAAATTTAATTTTATACAGAACTTTTTTGAACACTTGTAAAACTTTGTAGTTTGATTTATTGTATGTTAATTTTAACAAATTTTTAACATTTAGTTATTTATTTTGGAGCAGAATCTGCTTAGTCAAATGTATTATCTCCGAAAACCTTAAAAGGAGAGTAATCGCCATAATTTAGAAAGTGTGTTAAGTCTTTATTAACCATTTCTGTTGTTTAACAAGAAAACCCAGTCAAACAGCAAAATGTAAGGCTGTGTACAGAGTGTTTTAGAAAGAAAGAGTAGATTTCAGGAAATACTTTCTTACAAACTGTATAATTCAGAAACACATTCAGCACATCAATGGATACAGAAGAGTTCAAAGTTTCGTCTATGATCGGCTCGCCTGCTTGTATAGTGGTTAAGATGCTCTCTACTGAACAAAATGCGCCAGGCTCCGAATCCCGACTCAGTCATGGATGTTTGTAGTGGATCAGATTCCACTTTAAACGGAGATCCTAGCTGTTTAGTCCTAGTTTGCAAAAGATGACACTTGCGTCTTCAATCAACTAGCCAACCAACAGCTTGTATTAACTCAACATGGACATACCTTGAAGCGTGGTAAACATGAGAAAGATAGTTCATTTTTTGCCACACATTAATTAACTGGCTCTTACGTACTTAATCCATGGCTTCCACAATTCTATTTTACAAATAGTGAAGATTAGCAGGCATAAGTGGAACATACACTCTTTCTTTAACATAATAAAGATACATATTGCTGGACACAAAATGACTTCTCCTGTGATGTTGATGCTATTTTATTACAGACAATAACAGCGTTCAGTACCGGTGGCAGTGAAGGGTGTTTTAATTTTGGACATTTCTGTGTATCTAGTGATTTGCGGAAGTATATCTGTCTTTTACAGTTTGTATGAAATAAATTCTTAAAATATGCTCTTTCTTTTGGTGCATAGTAATGTAAAACTGTAAAATACTATGAAATCTATAAAAATCTTCGAAACTGTGTAACCAAATGCAAAACAAAGCGGATGAATTTTTTTCTGACTTGGCATTTAGCTCATAAACTCCACGGTATGCACTACGAATAAGAAATTTCTATACTTTTGTTATGTTAAAAATTGATTTCAATATAATTTTATTCATATTAATTTGATTAAATACTATTTATCTTCATTAATTTTTCTAACTTTTATAAAATTTCAATTCTTTTAAATGTTTGTGATGCATTTCTTCTTGAAGCCTCATAAAATTTCGTAAAACTGTATTTCGTTTTTTTTTGTAATAAAATAATGCTCATTCTATAGTGTGCAGGGAAGTGCTTATTATAGAAGTCATTGAAAGAAATATGGACTGAACTTAAAAAAAGAAACAACCTAAAACTCTGCATCAGAATGAATCAACTTTTATAAAAACACACACGATGCTACTATTTTTTGTCACTCTAGCACTGAAGAAAATCT
Source organism: Maratus michaelseni (assembly GCA_963931845.1). NCBI lineage: Eukaryota > Metazoa > Arthropoda > Arachnida > Araneae > Salticidae > Maratus > Maratus michaelseni. The sequence continues at coordinate 125,599,263 of OZ007593.1, read as the reverse complement.
TTTTCCTTTAGTTATTTATGGGGAAGTTTAATCTGCGAAACCAGACACCAGACAAATAGTATATGCATACATTTTGGCTAAAACAACAAGGCCTAATGGTGTCTTTTTTGATAGTCATACACTATTTACATCTAATATTAATAGTCAAGAATATAATAAGCAGACTTTTAATGACAGAACAAAGCGTCCGAAAAACAAAAGTACGCCGAGAGAAAGAACTCGGGCGTTTACCCAACGTTTACTTTGCTTAATTAGATCATGACCTGCGATATTTGCGTTTAAAAATGCATGTAAATGCCTTTTTATCTTCTGCCTATTGTTTGCCGATCTTCTTTTTTATTTTAGTTAAGCAATTGCCACACAAGTTTTACAGAAAGACCATAAAATAATATAAAGGAATCATTAATTATTGAAACTCAAACTAAGACATAAAATGAAAAGAAAAATTTTCAATTATTTGTGGGAGAATTTTATCTATGTAAACAGTCACAAATGTACATATTAGTTTTTTATTGAGTTTGGAACACAACCGAATAAAGGTTTTGATAATTTTTCCATATTCCTTCTTAGAACTGGTTATTTATTAGGTTATAGCATATTTTTATTTTTTTTTTTTCTTGGTATTAATATATTTTTAAATCAAGATAAAAAAAAACAGACTGAGAATGGTTGTCTTTTTTAATAGTTCTGAAACATTTATACCTAGTAGACATAGTCAGGAATATAATGAGCGGATTTGTAATAATAGAACAGTACCTATAAAAAAAAAAAAAAAAAAAAAAAAAAAAAAAAAGAAACGAAAGTAATTTTTGGAGAAAGAGCTCGGGCGTTTAACCAGCACTTATCTTCCTTAATTAGATCATGACCTCTAGTATACTTGCTTTGAAAATACACATAAAAAAACACCTTTTTCATCTTCTGTACATTGTTTGTAGATATTTTTTTCCGTTTTCGTGAGCAACCGTCATACAGAATTATCGCCTGAAAATATTAAAGGTGCATTAATTATTGAAATTGAAACTAATGTATAAAAGGTATAAAATGAAAACAAACAACTTTCAATTATTTTTGAGAAAATCTAATTTATTTATAAATAGGCAGTCAAAAATATGCGTATTCATTTTCGTTGAATTTCGCACGCAACCGAATATAGCCCATTTTTTTAATGATTTGTAAATGTTTACTCTTAAAACTTGTCATACATTACGGCATAACGTAGTACTTGTTTTAACATTATAACATTAGTAATTTTTAAAATGAAGTTAAAAATAAACTGGCAATGTTTGTATCATTTTTTTGGACAGATGTAAAACACATATACTCCTTAAAAAAAAAAAAAAAAATTAAGCTGGGAGCAAAAAATTTAGTCGTTTACCTTGTTTAATTAGATCATGACCTCTGGTGCTTGACTTAAATATATATATATATATATATATATATATATATATATATATATATATATATATATATATATATATATATATGAATACCTCCTTATCTTCTACCGATTGCTTGTCGATTTTTATTTATTTTCTTGTGCAGCTGTCCTAAAAATAATATAGAATGATCATCTAGAAATGTAAAAGGTACATTAATTATGGAAATTGCAACTAATTCATATGTATAAAATGGAAAGAAAACATTCAATTATTTGTGGGAAAATTTAATTTATATTATATTGAACCACAAATATATTGTCCCACTTGTGTATTATATATTTTATATATAATGCACAAGCAATAAAAATTATCCGTATTCAATTTTTGTTGAGTTTGGAATGCAATCAAGTACAGAATTTTTAAATTGTTTGGCAATTTTAATTGCTAGAATTTGTTGTAAATTAACGTGTAACATGCTACTTGTCTTAGTGCTTTTTAAAGTTTAAATAAAAATAGTCGAGCATTGTTTGTCTTTTTCGATTATCTTATTTTATTTCGATTATCGATCTTTAAGATTATTCAATTAATCAATTTATTAATCAATTAATAAATCACATACTGAACAGTATTCTAATGATAGAATAATTTGCAGAAAAACAAATGTAAGCCAATAGAAAAGAACTCAGGCGTTTACCTAACATTTACCTTGCTTAATCAGAAAATGACCTGTGGTATTTGCTTAAAAAAATATGTAAAAAATAACGCCTTTTTATCTTCTTCAGATTGTTTGTCGATCTGTAATTTTAATTTTCTTTCTCAACTGTCACACAAGTTATGGAGTTTGGTGGATATTTAAATATGAATGTATTAGTTACAAATATATGTATTCAGTTTTGTTCAGTTTGAAGCACAACCGAATAAAACAAATTCGATGAATGTTTTAATTTGCATTGTTAGAACTTGTTATACATTATGATATACATTCTGCTTGTCTTATCATTAGTATTTCTTAAAATCAACATAAAAATAATCAAACAAGGTTTGTCATTTTGGACAGTCGCTTGGTATCTAATATTAATCCTCAGAAATATAACGAACAGATTTTTAATGTTAAAATAATATATATAAAAAAACAAAACAAAAGTAAGCCAGGAGAAGGAACTCGGGCATTTATTCAGCGTTTACCTTGCTTAATTAGATCATGATCTTTGGTAATTGCCTTCAAAAATATGTCAAAAAATCTCCTATTTTATCTTCTGCCCATAAGCATATACTGAGTTCTCGGGGTGGCCATCCCTCTCATCCCCATCCCTGTTTGTCAATCTTTCTGTTTAATTTTCTTGCACAACTTCACGTAAGTTATGGAGTTTGGTACATGCTTGAAAATGAATGGGTTAGCCACAAATATATGTATTCAATTTTTTTCAGTTCAAAACACAACTGAATAAGGATATTCGACGATTTTTTTAATTTTCATTGTTAGAACTTGTTATACATTATGATATAACATTCTGCTTGTGTTATCATTAGTATTTCTTAAAATCAACGTAAAAATAATCAGACAAGGTTTGTCATTTTGGACAGTCGCTTGGTATTTACATCTAATATTAATCGTCAGAAATATAATGAGCAGATTTCTAATGCTATAACAATATACACAAAAAACAAAAGTAAGCTGGGAAAAAGAACTCGGGCATTTATTCAGCGTTTACCTTGCTTGATTAGATCATGAACTTTGGTACTTGCCTTCAAAAATATGACAAAAAAACCTCCTTTTTTATCTTCTGCCCATTGTTTGTTGATCCTCTTTTTAATTTTCTTGAGCAACTGTCACATATGTTACAAAGTTTGGTACATACTTGAACGTGACTGAAATGTTTCGAATGTTTAAGTAAGCATTTTGGACATGAAAATGCAAATTAGAGATTACGAGATATTCATTTAGCTTATCATAAGATTATAATTATTTTTTTAACGAACATAAATAGAAGTTTTGTCTAAACTACCTTGAGGATTTTAGACGTTGAAAGATGTTAATATATTCTTATAATCTTATTTATTGTTCTTCGTAAAATTTGGTTATCTACGGTTGTGTTTTGAAATTCTGCGTTAAGATATTATGTGAGAAATGTTTTAACTAAGTAAAAAATTGTGAAACTTAGCTGATTAGCAAGTTCAGTATTCAAGACAAGTTGGAAAATAGTTTTATTTCCGTAATTTTAGTTGGAATATTCAATGCCCTTTTGAACTTTTGACCACATCTGAGGTACAAAATCATAAGAAGAAGGAAAGATGTATAATACATAATATTGGGAAGGTTTGCATTTTAATTATCTACCGTCTTTACAGTGATTTTTGTATCTGATAACAAATTAGATTTAGTTATTTGTTGATTAATGTTGTTGATAGCCAAATAGTGCGATGTGGCGCTTTGAAATTCTGCGGTAAGATGTCATGTAAAAAACCTTTTAACTAAGTACAGAATCGTGAAATGAAACTTAATATTCAGGGCGAGTTAGAAAATAGTTTTACTTCCTTAATTTTAGTTGGAATATTCAATGTCCTTTTCAACTTTTGACCACATCAGAGATGTACAAAATCATAAAAAAGATACATAATACATATTTTGTGGAAACGCTATATTTTAGGAATATAGCATATATTGAATAATTTATAATGAACATTATAATTTTGTAGTTGTAAATGCATCTTATAATAAGTTAAAATTGTATTTAATTAGCTGTTTTACATAACTAAATTGAAATGGATTAGATCTGGATGGCACGTAAAAAGCGTTTTAATAAGAATAAACTGATCTCTTAGCATAATCTGATACCCTGATTTAGATGGCTACTGTTGCTTGAAGATTCATAAATAGAAATTTCACAAAATATCTTTTATTTTAGCTATTTTTGAGCAACTTCTTTCTAATAAAATAACGAACAGCTCCTTTCAAAATTATTATTATAAACAACGCGAAAATATACCGGTATTCTGAAATAGGGGAATTTTAGTCTTGCATTTGCATAACCTATTCTTCTTAACATTCTGAGATTTAAAGGTTGTACCTTTTTTTCTCATCACTTAAGAGAGCAACAACACTTTTCAAATCCTATAGCAAATAATCGAGAGAATCGATCAATGAGTAAGCTCAAAGCCGTCGTGGTCGTCATTAAACGCCCAGACCCGCCTATGTGCGCTGGTCGATGTCGTAAACTCACTTAACGCATTTAGCTTTTCAGTTTTTCCGGTGGGATCTTTCGCGATCGGGACTATGTACTACTGTTCCGGGTAACCTAAGGGTTCCGTTTTTTCCGCGAGCAGCGATGGTCGGGACAGGCTCAACAGGCGGCGTGAGGTCGCTCCCTTTCCCACAACGCTGATCGTAACGGTAGTAAATCCAATCAAGGAAGATACCACCAGAAAAATTTAAAAGCTGAATTCAATAAGTTTATGACATCGATAAGATGGTGTGGGCGGGATGGGATGTTAAATACATCGGACGACCGTGGCGGCTTCGAGATCATTATAGCTCTCTACTGGTGTCCAGAAGTACACAACAAACACAAAATTCAATTTGTCGTACAATTAAATTAATTGTGAGTACTTAAAAAAAGTGATATAAACATAAGGTGTAGCAGATAGGTATTATCCTTACAGCACAGTCAGTCTTCTTGATGTCATAAATGATATCTTTCATTCGTCTCGTTATTACTCTCAAGTGATCGTCATATGGACCACTGAGAAGTCATTTTGATTGTAGCTTTGTGACGAGTTACCAGGTGACATTACAATGAAGTCACTTGTGTTTCTCATATAACCATCATTTGAAGACGTCGTTGTGAAGTCATGATTAACATTGCATTGATCATGAATCACCAAACAAGGTTCCAATGAAGTCATATGGTGATTCTCAAGTGATCAAAATTTTGAGATTTTACTTGGAAGTCTCCATGAGCGCTCTTTTGCGACAAGTCACTAGATGATTTCATTTTACTGTCATTTGGGGACTCGTCACAAAACAACTAACATGGTGAATTTACATTTGAGTCTTCAAATGACGGTCACATGAAAGTCACAAAGTGACTTTATTGTAAATTCAACTGGTGATTTGTCACAAAGCAGTAGTGATGGTGACTTCTCAGTGGAGTGACCAAATGAGGGCCCCATGATAGTCATAATGTGACTTTATTGTAATGTCAACTGGTGACACGTCACAAAGCAGTAGTCACAGTGATTTCGCAGTGAATTGACTAAGGAGTAATGATGAGACGAATAAAAGATGTCACATGTAAAGTGTTCACTGTAATGATAGTGACTATAGTGATATTTTGTAACACCAAGGAGACGTCACATAAACTAGCTGTGCTGTTAGGTAGGGCGGTACATTTTTGCTACACCTATAGTTTATATCATTTTCTTTTGATTGTTGAGAATTAACTTTTGTGTTCGAGAATTAGCCTGTTGTCTTTGTTGCTTAACTTTTGGACACCAGTGTATATGAAGCGTGTAGCTTGTTATACTGAGTATTCATTATGCAATATTTTGAGCTGAAACACCGTACATTTTGTATTGTAACCAAAAGTTTACAATTATTTTTTTTTAAAAATCAAATCATATTAGACAATCACGTTATGTTATTTATTTATAGTAAAAAAACAAAATAAATACAAAGTTCACTAAAACATCTATTGCATGAGTTCGAGTATGAACAATATTTTATATACAAAAGTATGCTTGGGAAATTTTACAAATATTTAAAAAATACTTCTAAATCAGATACTTTTACAAATAGGAATAAAATATATCCCTGTAACATTAATTTGAAATACATTCAACTGAGCTACATTTATCAATTACAGTTAACGAAATTAATTTTCTATTTTTTTTTTAATTTAAAAGAAAATTGGTGACGTGTCAAAGTCAAATGTTTCTCCCAAAGAAAGAAAATATCATTTCTCATAAGAAAAATGAAAATTAATTAGTAAATTTTAAAAGGAAAGGAAATACTTTTCACACGTAGAGCAAAATAAACTCATAATGTGATAAATGCGATCGTTCATCCAGTTTTATTTTTCCTTCTTTATTTATTTTGAATATATCGAATGATGTTAATTATTTAAGTATTTGGTCTACAGATTATCATTAACTAACTCTTATTTTATGTGACTGTATTTATTAAAAGTATGTAAAACAGTATTCGAAGTTTAGATCTTGGATTTTAAAATTACGATTCGTAGGTCATGATATATTTATTTTTTCATTTTCCAATTTTATTAATTTAACTTATGGTGAATATTATTGATAATTCAGATTTTAGACCTGTAAGTAGAAGATTAAGCTAGATGATCTATATCGGATTTTTTTTAAACTGTGATCCTCGAATCCCAAGATGTACGCAACATATCTCCAGGTAAGTCAAGAAGGTCTTGCATTCAGAGAAAAATTATTGTTTTATATCTGAAGATGTGAGGCCGTTTTCGTGAGTTTTCTGCATACTCCAATTGCCAGTATTGAACACTGAAATAAACTTGCAAGAAATGTAACTTTTTGAATCTAAACGTTATAGTTGCCAACCTTTCGTTTTATTTTAAATTAAATAAATTTATTTTAAACTAGAAAGGATCAGGGTCCATAAGCCGTGTTTTTGGCCCAATAATAAGAAATAAGCCTAAACTCGATTTTGTTATACTGACTTAATTATTTCACTTTTTAATATTGTAAGGTTTATCTTGTACGATTTCAACAATAGCTTTTGCATTTTGTTCGGATTTATATGACTTACACAAGCTCAAAGTTCGTATTAATCGTAGTTTTTGATGAAAAATACGCAATTTCTCCTAATTTTACCTCAATTATTTATATGAGCGCATTCGTGCAACACTTTCTTCTTTACATATATTATAAAATACATCAAAATGTACAATATATGTAAAAATAAAAGTGTTGCAAACCTGCGCTCATAGTAAAATATTAAAAAATATATTAAAAATTGAGGTAAAATTAGGCGAAATGGCGTATTTTTCATAAAAAACTACAAATAATAAGAACTTTGAGCTTGTGTAAGTCATATAAATCCGAACAAAATGCAAAAACTATTGTTGAAATCGTACAGGATAACGCTTCTAATATTAAAAAGTGAAATAATTAAGTCAGTATAACAAAATAGAATTTTAGTCTTATTTCATGGGCCAAAAACACGGCTTATGGACCCTGATTCTTTTATGTCATAAGTAAAGTTAAATAAGTATCATATAGATGCGACATACATTTTGTTAAATAAATTTTCTGTTTCAAAATATGTTCATTTGACTTGAAAAAAAAATCCTGGAAGTTTGGTAGTTATGAAACCTTATCACAAAGTAAATCGTAAAATTTAGAATATTGCTCAAAATGAAAGAGATGCTTCTGTTAATTCGCCAAACCTTGATAGAAATCGAATGAAATATTTTGCGGTACACCCCAGTTCCTCTCCTGACAAACTGGTTTAAAACTACTGAACAATATGATTAAAAATCTATCTCATACATTAAAAAAGCTGGTTTGTATTTTTTCATCTGATCTTTGCTAAGTCAATATGAATTCTGATATGACTTAGATAGCTGGAGAAGGGCGTTCTGAATCAGATTTCTTCTTCTTCTAGCTAAATTATCTTCATAAGTTAGATAAATATTGAAAACTTAATTCTGGTGCAAAATCAATTGTTATAATAGTATCAGAAAGATTGCTATATTAAATAAAATAATCGATGATTTCTAAGCAGAGTTTGTTCTTTTAAAATATATGATGTTAGACTATCTATCTATAAAGACTGTCTATCAAATAAATGAAGGATTTTATGCAAAGTGCAGCATAAGATCGTGTTAAAAATTGCTCCATTTATTTAAGTGAGCGACGATCTTTTGCAGTAATTATGAACTGTGAGTAGAAATATTTTATTTATGTGCTCATTATTTTTAAATATAAATAATAAATTATTATCTTATAATGGCCTCAGATGTAGGTTGAAACTTGTAGATATGTGTTTTTAATGTAGTTTTTATATCTTTTAAAGTGATACATCAATTTAGCAATGTGTATATATTTTACAATTATTTCATTTTTTAAAGTTTCATATGATATAATCGTCCAGTACTTTTTGATATAAATAATAAGCTATAGACTATAGAAAACCTTATATAATAAATCGTTTTAAAACTACGAAGGCGTATCAAATATAAATAAGACTTTTTAAACAGATTGTTTTTAAAATATTATTTACAAAAATAAAACCAATATTATTTTTTTAGATAGCTCTCTATAAAATCTACATACTTTCTTCAACATATTGGGAGTTTTTTTAAAAATTATTTTATAATAAAAAGAAATAGAACATGTATGAGTCATACTGCATACAAATACTTTGACTTCTTTATCTTATTAATAGCTTACTCCTGCTAACGCTTCTTTAAAGGGGATACAAATAAATATTAGTCAGAAGATGATAAGTTCGGATTATAAGGAAGGTGATCGATTGATTTATGTTGAATTTTTTTTCTTACACCTTTTGTTGTGAGATATTGCAATGTCAAGGGAATAAAAACATTCCGATCGAAATGGAACGTTTTTAGGACCGACCGATGGTGCAGCTTTATTTATTTATTTTTTTTTTTACAAATATTAACATTACTATGCTGAGTTATATGTGCGTCGTTCATAAAAAACATTGATGTACAAAATACCCAGTGAGAATTCCCAGTGAGAACTTGAAGAATGAAGAACTATGCTAAATAAAACAATGCAAAAGAAATTTTTAGATACTAAAAACTCCATCATAATTGTCACGGTAACAAGTATAAAATTTTTCTATTAATATTAAAAAAGTCTGCTTTATATTTGATCCACTGTCGTAGTTTAAAGAAGAGATACTTAAAAAAAGTAAACTTTAATATATTACTTTAGATGATCTCTGCAAACGTCTTTATTAAAAATTATAAAAACTGGAACAGAGGAGTTTTTTATTTTATTACAATAGCATTTGTTATGTAAAATATAAGATTGCGTGCAAACCATTATTTTCAAACTATTTCCAACTATCATTAATCTGAATCGTTTTAAATTAAATTCTATTGACATAGACTATAGACAGCGTGTAGTTAAATTTGTTATTAATATTATATGTCTATGTAAAGTGTGCTATATATTAGGCATACTGTACACATATTTTCATTTCTTTAACCGAGTTCAAACGGAGGAAGTTACGCAATTCGTTTGTATGTTTTTTAGATATGTCCACGCACAAATCCTGTACGGATGTTCCGATTATCATTATTTGTTCTTTCTGGAAAGAACTCGTTCTGCTGGTAGTTCCATTTCAAATTTATTAGGATCCAAAAATGTTATGGTTGTCTGTCTTTTTTCTTGTCTTTTTTGATTTTATAGGCTTTAACTTTCGCAAAAATTGACTAATCGTCACGAAATTTGGGTACGGTGTGAGGTATGAAGAAATACTTTACGCTTGAAAAATAATCACAGTGTCGTGTATAAGTTTTTACAGGGACACGCCAAAAAGTTTAATATATTATTGTCTACTGCATGTCAAAAGAAGCGATATGGGCAACAATGGGATTTAAAACGAATGTTTATTAGAATCTTGTATCGAGTCGGATAAATCAACCTTTACCCGAACTCATCCAGACTTACGATTCGAGTTGGCCTTGGGTCGGGTTTTGACGACCTCAAAATAGGATTTCTGGGTTCATGTCGGGTAAAGCCGACTTGTGGGGATCCCTAATATGGATAACAATAATGTGTTCTCACAAAAAATACGAAGGGAAAAAATACTAAGCCTTTTTTATTTTTTCTTAAAAAAATACTTGTTTCATTTTTATCCTGATGCATGTTTTTCCCTGGAGAACATCCGTACTCATCATTTTCATCAGGAGTAGAATTTTCTAATTTGGATTGTTCTTTTTTTTTCATATTTGCTTCGTTGAGTAAAAGTTTCTGGTTCGTTGAACTTTTGGGCGGGGAAACAGAATTTATCCTTATTTAGCTGTACTTGAATTTTCTCCCTTTTCCTTCTTTTGTTTTAAGGATCTTTTTTTTCAAACACTGGGATTCTACAGAAGATAACCTGTTTTGTCCATTTCATGCGGAAGATCATCTGAGCGTATTTTTGTTACGTTGTTTTGTTTCAAATAATTTCGAATCACGTGAGTGCCGAGTGAGTCTACAAATAAAATGTTTTGAATTGTTTTAAATTAAACGGAAAGAGAAAGGAAAATTCTTGAAGGAAGATTACATTTTCACATTTGAGGAAGCAATTATATAATATAAAGGTAATTTGAAGTGCCATTTTTTGTTGAAAGTAGAAAATGTTTTCACTGAAGAATAATTTTTTTCTTATTGTGTTCAATTTCCCTTTCCAGTTATAATTTAAAAGTAAATCTAAGGCACGGATCGAAGGAGCACGTTACAATTAGCGAAACTAGAGTACTCATTACTTTTTCAAGTAGTTTGTAGTTTAATGCGCTCCATTTTGAATTAGTCGGATGTGCCAATCCCAAAACTTTCTTCTATCTCATACAGGTTTTACACACACCAAAAACGAATCAACACCAATTTATGTCAAGGTCTAACTGAATCTAAAGTTTGATGAAAATCTGTTTATTAGTTCTTGAGATATAGGTATCATGAAAATCTTGAAAAAAGTAGATTAGCAGCGCCACATGTTGGGCTATGTACACCAAAACGTAATCACGCCTATTTATGTCAAGGTCTAACAGAATCCGAAGTTTGATGGAATTCTGTGCATTAGGTCTGGAGATATAGCTATCGTGAAAACGTAAAAAAACGTAACATAGCAGCGCCACCTGTTCGGCGATTTACATCAAAAACTAATCGGCACCAATTTATATCAAGGTCTAACTGAATCTAAAGTTTTATTAACTTCCGTGCATTAGTTCTTGAGATAGAGCGTCCACAAAGTTTTTGTCATATACTTACAGACAGACAAACTCACAGACAGACATTTTCTAAAAACAGTCAAATCGTGTCAACCTTCTAAAACGTATAAATTCGTCGAAAACCGGAAGTCGAACATTTTTATGAATCCAATACTTTCTTCTTGTAAAGATAGAAGAAAGTAAAAATGTAATTAGAGAGTAACGCAATATCATTGTCACTTGCTGGTAAAGCCTGACAAAATCCAAATCAAAGAAATAATTTTTTTTCTGAAAACACTTGTCTAGTTACTTATAATTAATTAGATCTTCGAGTTTTAATACTACGTTTCTTCTTTTATAATTGCTTTATTTACAGATTTTATCTTTTGATGTTATCACAGAGAAAATTAATATTGAATTGCCCTGGTCGGCATATAACGAAAAATAGTATGTGCCTAAACTAACATTTGAGAGAATAACACAAAACGGAATCTTTTAAGTTGTCTTTCTTAAGTCTTTAATGTCTTCGTTTATAGAGCAATTATTTGATTGTATTCCGATAGGCGCGATCTAACATATAACGAGGGATCATTATAACATATAACGAGGGATCATTATAACATATAACGAGGGATCATTATAACATATAACGAGGGATCATTATATTACTTAATATACGTGTTTTCAATTTCAAATGTAAATTGAATCTTTTGACAAAATCTGAAAGTAGCGATGTAATGATTACTTTATAATCGCTACATTTTTGTAATCGCTACTAGTTTGTGATCGCTAATTTTTAAAGCAAGTAGTTGTAGTTGTAAGTAACTGCATTTTCGTTAAAGTAGCTGCAGTTGTAGGCAACTGCATTTTCGTTAAAGTAGCTGTAGTTGTAGGTAATTGCATTTTCGTTACAGTAGTTGTAGCTGTAGTTCTCTACAAAAATAAAGTAGTTTTCTGACTATTGATCCAAGCTAATTCGATTACTCAAAACAGAGAACTTTTATATAACCTTTTCAGGTTATTCAATACTCATTACGTTATTAAAATTTTTTTTTGGTAGTTCATATATTTTCTTAAGGATTTAAATGATTGTTTTGTAATATAGGAGATTAATTTCAGTTAGAAATTCCAAATATCCCCCTTTAAAGCGATTAACTGCATTATTCAGTTGTCAATAATAATCTTTAGATAAGATAAATTGTTCAATACGTATTTTAAAGAAGTAAAAATGCTTTTATTGAAAAGTAATGAAGAATAATACTTCTCTTCTTGTGTTCAGTTTTATTTCCGTATTGTAGTTTAAACCTAATTCCAAGATGATTGCATATTACCAATAACAAATAACAAATTATTCTGTAAAATCAGTTTCTGGGATGTCCACTACTTTTGCATCAAGAATTATTTTTGTGGTAATTGAAATATTTTTTAAATAATGGTGCCGTTAATCAGAAAACAAATTTTAATCAGAGATCTTTATTCTACGCATTTTAAATCATTCAAAATACGATACATTATAAAAAAAGATTAAAATATCGTTAGAGTAGGTGAGCTGTTCAATACGTGGTTTAAAGAAGAAAATATACTTTTATTGTGGAGTAATACTCTTCTTGCGTCAATTCCCATGATGTAATTTAAATCTAAACTCGAGATAATTGGACTATCAAAACAAATAATTATTTTTATTGATGCTCATTATTATTGCATTAAGCATTATATTGTGTAATTCAGAGTAATGGATAACTTCAGATTGTAATTAACTTCATACATCAGAACTATAATAACTTATTTCAAATAGTAATACATAAATATTTTCAATGAAATAATTCATGTATTTTTTTAGTTTTTTTCTTTAGTTTTTTTTTAACATTCGTGCAAAACAGGTCATTTATAAAATAAACAAAATTAAAGAGGAAAATCTTACTCGAAGCATAGAATAAGATACAACAAGTAATTGCGTAACCAAATTTAGATACCATTAGTTTATTTAAATTAACGACTAAAAGTATGCTACTTGAACTAGTAATAGTTATCTCAGTTGACCACTACGTTATTCTCACCATTATATGCCGTTTAACGTGTTTTTGCGGTTTTGATAATTAAGGTTCCTTTTTGTTGATGTTACCCGCATGTCACTTTACTGACCGCATATAATCGAATTTGGATTAACGTATTTTTATTATTTATTTATTTCTTGTGGGTAGTTTTGCTTCGATAATTAAACGAATATAATAATATTTCAATAATTTCACTGTATTACTCTTTAATAAAAGCTGCTTTTACTTGGTTAAGACACATTTTGAATATCTTCTTTCTTATCTTACGTAACGAACTCTGTTGACAATGTATTAATTGCATAGCCACTGTATCATTGTATCATAAAAATATTTTAATTCTTATGAGATTATGATAAACGGTTTATATATACATTAGACAAACATTCAATGTCTTAGATAATAGTGTATTCAAATGTTCAATTTGGCCCGGCAGAACGTGTGGTAGGATGACAATTTTCAAACGAAAAGTGTATGGAGATCTATCTGAACATTATACTTAAATGTCACGAATACTTTGAGCATATTTATGGTAATTATACTTAATTCATTTGAATGATTGTCGTGTGTCCCACCTAATTTTTTTACAATACTATATCATAATGAGAATAGTGCTTTACGCTCTATGGCTTTTCATTTACGATACTATCTCCTCGGGGATAATCTGGATACAAAAATATCATGTTCGTAAATTTAAAATCTTACAGATACTAATAAGACAGGATTTCTTATTTTTTTGCGGTTTCATTTAAGCATTGTGTTCTCCTAGAATACAACTATGTAAATGTTTATATTTATTGACCCTTTTATCACCTGAAAATAAATAAAAAATTATCTACATTCAAATTACCCCGTGTGGGAAATTAGGTATAATGTGTGAACAAGGAAATATGTTTTTTGTATTCTAGCTATACTCAAGTTACTACTCTACAGGTAAATTTATGTATGTTAAGAAATAAAGAAGACCTTTTAGAGCTTTATTAATGAAAAATTATTAGGCCTTAATCTAGGAAAACTGCACTGATTGTTTGGCTCTAGAATTAGACCTTATACCCAAATTAGACCCATTTAAAAAATTACGGTTCTGTATAAAGCATTGCTATTTAACATTAAACTTTTAAGTCAAATTATTGGGAAAAAATTGAATGTAAACATACCTGAATTACAAAGCTGTAGATCAGATGGTTTTGTAACAATGTGCTTTTGAAGTTTGATGCTACTTTCTGCTCACAGACGTATAAAAAATACCAGTTAAACTTTTTTTATATAGATAGTAAAGTTAGTCACCTAAAACCTTTCCACAAAGAAACAACGAAAACATGGTATACACGTATTATATAAATTAAGTAATTCTAAAACAATAATGTTAGATTTTATAAAATAAAAATGGAATGTATACTCAAATTACCGCGATAGGGGATATAATAATAAAATAAACAGAATTAATAAATTTCTAAACGTATTAATTATAAATACAGTATTTATTATATCCGCTTATTTGTTTTTTAGATGGTTTATTTGGTTAATTTTATTGATTTTTTTTTAAAATTTAAGTAAATAAATGAACAGATATTTAGAGCTATGAAACATGAATATTATCACTTTTAAAAAAATCTATAAGTTGAAACATAAAAAAATGTTAATAGAAATAGGGCCTCACAATCAAAATTATTTTCATATTGCTATTATTTGTAAAATATAATTAAAATATAATGAAAACAGTTTATAAATAATTATTAAAGATTTCTTGTCATCACTTAAAAAAAAAAAAAAAAAAAAAAAAAAAATCAACATTCTGTTTCTTCTTGTGCAGTAGGTCGTGACATAAAAAGAAACATGTCGGTTTTGTGTACGCCCAGTTATCCATAACTAATTATTTCGATATTAAAGATATAAGCTATTAAATCAAGTAACACACAAAGAAATAAACATACATATACATTATGCTTTCAGTTTTATGAACTACTTTTTATATGCTGTGATATTATTGAAGCAAAACTAACACCCCATAAATAATGCGTTCATCCAAATTTGATTTTAATGAGGTCAGTAGGGTGGCATATGTAAATCATCGATATAAAGAAAACTTAACTGTAGACACCACGAAAACACATTAAAAGATGATTAAGGTACAGATGAAGACAAGCTTTAAAGCATGACTGGGTTATTTAAAAAGCAGTCTTTGAAAAGGTAATCACCTTATAGCCATTCGTATAGTGCGAATTTAGATAATGTCTTTTCAATTTTTTACAACTTTTTATTGATTGCCAGTAATAGCAAGATTATTAAGGATATCAAAATAGCAAAGTTTTCAGAATTTTGGGGATTTTTAACACAATTTCAGTATAGCTGAAAGACATTTATGATTTCAGGTTTTTACATATTTGTTTGCTGGTTGTTGTCAAAATTGACCAGAAAGAGAGAGTAGTATAAAAACATTTTTTAATACCTCATTGGAATACAGAAAGATCATGTATACGATCATAGCGATTTATGAAGTAATGCCACATATAGAAAACCACTGAAGAACTTACAACATGTGTTGAATTAGAGCAAGTTTATTTTATTTAAAATTTACTAAAATTTGAATTTCTATTATTAAAATATCAGAAATAATGCATTACAAATAGAAATTAATGTAAGTAATGCTTTATATATGTAAGGATTATGCATTATGTTTACTTTTAAGAAATAGCAACTTCTTTACACTTCATATTCTTGAAGCTACATTAACACCCCATAACTAAATGCATTCATCAAAATTAGGTTTTATGAAGTCATTATGATGGCTTATATGTAGAATCGACGGAAAGGAAACTTAATTATTGAAACCTGAAAAACGCATTAAATTATGATTAAGATGCAAATGAACATGTGCTTTAAAGCATGATGGGTCACTTAAAATACAGTCTTTAAAGAGGGTAATCGTTTTTAACAGTTAATTGTGTAGTGTTAATTTTGATGACTATCTGGCAACTGTTCGGTAAGCGTTTAAAAATTTGAAAGTAGTAAATTTCTTGAATGATGCGGATTGTTAATATAGTTATAGTATATTTGAAAATAATTATGTTGGATTACATTTTTAAAAAATGTTTGTACGTTTGCATCTAACATTGGCAAAGAAAAAAAAATGTTTAGTTAATTGATTTAAGACATTTTGGTCATCTTTTCAACACAAGAACTAAGCAGACAGAGACCTCCATTCATAATAAAATCTGACCAACTAAAAAAAAAAAAAATTCTAAGCCGGAATCGAAATGTGAAGCCGGCAACTTTTGACTTGTAGCTAGTCTCTTACTCCCTAGTACTTTCACCAGGGAGTAAGAGATTTGTACACCCAGAGCACAGTCTAATTTTTGTGAAACAAACTGGTGTGACTGTTTTGTGAAACAAATTGTCAAACAATTTGGTCGTAAAAAAAACAGTTTGGTTGTTTTTTTACGGTTTCGTTTTGACATTCGAAATCCTATTCGTCTCACCCCTCTGCCTGTCACAGAGTTCGTTCTCGGAAACTATATAAGTTAGATACTTGAAATTTTGCATACTTATAGCTGAATACCGCCTGCTATACGAAAAATAATAAAATTTTGAAAAAGTCTTATATTATTTTCATTAAATGAATTAATTTAATGGCATACGACTGTTTCTGCGATTTAGATTTTGAACCAGAACCTTAATTTCTGTCTTTTTCGCGTAGGCTAGGTTGTTCAGTGGTAGCGTGTTTCCCTTCTAACCCAAAGGTTCTGGATTCTATAATCGACAACGGAAGTTGAAATTTTCGATTTTTTCCCTCGGACTACATTTCATCGAGCGGTGGATTTAGTTAAAGACTTTCGTATTTTTTTGACATCTTAAGGGTTTTGTTTTCTTTTTAGCTAAAAGAAATTTCGTGCTCAGGACACAGGCTCTGAAAAAAAAACATATTAACATTATCTATTTTTTCTATTGCACGCTAGATGGCGTGTTTTAGAAAGAATGATTTCATACAAGAAAATATTTTTGTGATAAGCTTTTATTGTTATCCACATTCAATTTAATTTATGTTGTTGCCAGTAGAGTGCCTTTAAAAGTAAGAGTGGTAACGCAAGGGCGCCCAGATCGGAAGTTTTTATCCAAACTATGGCAACCCACATTCCAGAACTTGGCAATACTCGCTTGAACAAGTTTGATGATATGAGTTAGAAATTTACTTGTCGGTAATGGTACGCTGGCCAAGTTTTGTCTAAAATTCTGTCGAGTAATCAAGTTTTATTGGCCATATGTCGCCAATCTCTAACTTTAAAGACACTATAATTTCTATTTAAATTCGGGTTTTTCTTCCAGTCTTTCTAACCCTTCGTATATTTGCAACTCTATATTTGACAAGCATTAATCAATCATATATTGAAATTTTTGACGCGTCTTGTAACACAAACTATACACGATACAATAACTATTTATAGCTTAAAAACTGTTCTAGTGTACCAGAATTGCAGTGACAAAAAATTACATTTAAATCCGTTCTGTGGTTCAAAAAAATGCGGACATACATTGAATATATACATACAAGCATACATAACAGCCAAAAATAGAAGCCTCTTCTTTTGAAATAGCTTAATAAGGAAAAATATAAGCTAAATTTTGTTCGTGCTTTATCAAAATACAAATTTTTGTTATAAAGAGGTAATTATTTATATAGTTATCGTTTTAAGTGAAACAAATTAGAAACTTTCTGTAGAGCTCACGACATAAGCTGAAAAGGAAAACAAGCATCTGGAGTCATGATATTCTACTTCTAAAATATCATAAAAATTGCATTATAAATTGAAATGAATATAAGTAATGTGTTTTAAACGAAAGACATATGTATCATGCTTTCTGTTTTATGAATTATGAACCAGTTTTTACTTGCAGGTGATAGCATTGAAATAAAAATAACATCCATAAATAACGCATTCATCCTACATCCACGTTCGATGTCATGAGGTCAGTAGAATGGAATATGCAACATTCACCAAAAGAAAGCGCAATTATTAAAATCAACAAAAACTTGTTAAAATGTGATTAATGTGCAAATGAATATGTGCTTTTAGGTATGATTAATTATTTAATGGAAACATTTTAAAGTTACTTAGCACTCTTTGAGCTATTTTTTTCATTTTACTATTTTAAAACACCTTTTTGACGTATTATTAAATGGTTTTGGGAAAAAAAATTAATAAAGGAAAAATGCAATTTTTGTGATAAATTTTGAAAAAATTAATTTTTGTTTAAATTTAAAAATTGTACTTATGTTACAATTTTTAACTTTTTGAAACATTTTATTTGCATGCTTTTCTTAGAAGTGAGATACCTATAATGGTACGGGGATTAGATTTATAAAAAGTTAATTAGTTTAGGAAAATATAAATAAAGCGTTATGACATATGTAAAAATATAGTAAAATAACAATTTATTTGACATTTTTATATTTAAAAAATAACAATTTATAATACCGAAAATCCGCTTACTAATTTTATGAAATGCACTTCAATTATCGTAAAACATAGCGAGTCAATTGACAAGTATATGTGGAAGTTTCATCATTTTGATCGGACTGATACATTGAAAAAACACAAACTGATAAGAATGATTGCAACTCTGATAAATTTAAAGGGGAATAGATGCAGTAAAAAAGCTTTTTTCACATATTTATAATTAACGGATCTTTACGCAACTTCGCCAAATTATACTAGGGATGTCTAATTACATTTTAAGTAAAAAATTGGAAAATTGATATTTTGGTCATTTTTCGCAAAGTGAGGAGCACCAATCTCATTATCTTCTTTACTAACTAATGGTACGATGCTAAATTTGTCGAGTGACTGTCTATAATAGAAGATATTATGTAGATGTCGGGTTGCAAGGCCTTAAAGCTTGAAAATCGGGATAGGCTAACTCAAATGAAGGTGGGTAAGTTTTACAAGGTGTATTATCATGGTCTGAACGTTTTATAAATTCAATAACAAACTAGTCAGATGTGCTGATCCCAAAACATTCTTCTATCTCATACATGTTAATACTTCAAAAAGCGTAATTGTTTTATTTATGCATTTTATAATCCAAAAATGCCACCTATTATAGGATTTACACGAAAACCTAATCAGCACTAACTTATGTCAAGGTCTAACAGAATATGAAGTTTGATGAAATTCCGTGCATCAATTCTTGAGATATTTCTAAAATCGTGTACATCCTAAGAAATGCATCATAGCAACTCTAGCTGTTGGGCTATTTACACCAAAATCTAATCAGAGCCAATTTATATCAAGGCCTAACTGAATCCAAAGTTTTATAAAATTCCGTGCATTAGTTTTTGAGATAGAGCGACCACAAAATTTGTGTCACGTACAGACAAACGCACACCCACACATACACACACACAGACAAACAGACTCACAGACATATTTTCTAAAAACAGTCAAATCGTGTTCAAGACCTTCTAAAACGTACAAATCCGTCGGAAACCGGAAGTCGAAAATTTTCACGAATTCAATACATCCTACTTGTAAAGATAGAAGAAAGTAATAAAGGGTGGTTTCTATTATTGAATTTATCTTGCAGGATATTAATGTGTGAAGATTTCTTGTTTGAGTTCAAAATATTACTGCTGGGTCTAACTGCAATGTCTCAAACTGTAAACCTGTTCAAATTTCAAAACGCATTTTTTTTTTTTTTTTTTTTTTTTTTTTTTTTTTTTTAGCTTTTCAACTGCTAAACAGAATGAAGATTAAAATCTAAGTGAACTTTGATTTGATACATTTTTATACGTTATTTTGAAGCATTCAAACGGCTTGAAACAAGAGAACGTTATATGTCGTGATATTTTAAACTAAAACAAGGAAACGTAATAAAGAAATTTCTGACTTCACATATTAATCTCCTGCAATACTACCTTCAATAGATGTTACCTTTTACTATTGTTTTAATTTAAAAACCGCCAGTGCAATTTAATGACAACAAGTGCACTATTTTTATTAACTCAGAACTTCACAATGTTTATTAAGTTTTATGATCTTACTTTTAAATTATAATAATTCATAAATTGATAAATTTTAAATTGGAACGAAAAAAAAAGTTTTAAATTGTCTTCAGTCTTGAGTCCTGCATAAAAATTCAGGTTAACCGATGGTACTTCAAAGTACCATTAAATGAAACTTGTTATGAAATTCATTTACCACATCTATTGTCAGTAATGCAAACTAGCACGAGTTCTAAACACTTATACTTTATCATCTTCCAAAAGCTTTATTTGCTGTACAAAGCAAAAATATTTTTAATGGATATTTTCTTTTTCCAATTGTAACTGCTCAGGTTTTTTTTTATGTTGAAAGTTTCAGTTCTGAAAAATTTCTATGTTTCTATGTAAGGTTATTTACTTTTGTAAATTTCCTAATTCTGTAAAATGCTAAAAAGAATATTCTGAAGAAATGATTTGGGTAGAGTTGTAAATAGGCTACAAAATCCCTGTAAATACTGATTTAGTTAATTACATTTTATGAATGAAAAAATTCTAAAATTTATTTAATGACTGCTGAAATCTACAAACATATTGAATATTCAGAAAAAATATTTGGAAGGCGAAATTTCATTAATTCATAATTTGATACACCAAGGGTTCGTGACAATAGGTGCAATATTTTTATTAACTGAAAACTTCACTATGTTTATTAAGTTTTATGATCTTACTTTTAAATTATAATAATTCATAAATTGATAAATTTTAAAAAGGAACGAAAAAAAGTTTTAAATTGTCTTCAGTCCTGAGTCCTGCATAAAAATTCAGGTTAACCTTTTATGCACCGACGGTACTTCAAAGTACCATTAAAAGAAACTTGTTATAAAATTCATTCAGCATATCTATTATCAGTAATGCAAGTTAGTATGAAATATTAATTAATATTAGTTCTAGACACTGTACTTTATCATGTTCCAAAAGCATTATTCGCTGTACAAAGCAAAATTATTTTTAAATGGATATTTTCTTTTTCCAATTGTAACTGTCCAGCTTTTTTGAGGTTGAAAGGCATTCAACTGAAAGTTTCAGTTCTGAAAAATTTCTATGTAAGGTTATTTACTTTTGTACATTTCCTAATTCTATAAAATGCTAAAAAGAATATTTTAAAGAAATGATTTGGGTAGCGTTGTAAATAGGCTACAAAATCCCTGTAAATACTGATTTAGTTAATTACATTTTAATAAATGAAAATTTTCTAAAATTTATTTAATGATTGCTGAATTCTACAAACATATTAAATATTCAGAAAAAATACTTTGGAAGGCAAAATTTTTATTAATTCATAATTTAGTACATAAATGGTTAATGATAACAGGTGTAATATTTTTTATTAACTGAAATTTAATTAACTATGTTCACTAAGTTAAATTACATTATTTTTAAATTATAATAATTCATAAATTGATAAATTTTAAATCGGAACGAAGAAAAGTTTTAAATTGTCTTCATTCCTGAGGTCCACATACGTGGACTAGAGAATCCTGCACGAAAATTTAGCTTAAAATCAACTCGAATCCCGACCCGAACCCGAAAAAAAAATTCATCAACCCGATACCCAACCCGAACCCGAACCCGAAATGATCGAAAATTAATCTGTATTTTAATACAATTATAGAAAAGTAGTTTACTACGATATCTCTAATATCAATTTAAGCTTCTGTATATAAAAATTAAACACACATACACGAATTAATATTAAATATATAGTTTTATCATTTGAAAAATATATGCCTTTCTTTTGGAAATTCAGTTCAACTCTATCCCGACCTGAAAGATTCAAAACCCGACCCAAAACCGAAACATTTAAATTCATCTTTACCTGAACCCAACCAGCAACAAAAAAAAAATAGCATCAACTCGACCCGACCCGGATCGGGTTCGGTTAAAATCGGGTTTCCCGAATCGATGATAGACTCTAACGTGGACCATAGGACTGAAAACAAGAGGAGAAATATCTATTCTTTAAATTTTGTTACAAGTTAATAAAAAAAAAGAATGAAAATGTATTTGTCAAAAATGTTTTTAAATACAAGATATGTCTTTTTTAAACTTTTCTTACATTTTCTTTCACTTAAAATAGGCAAACTTTAGAAATTTACAAACTTATGTGAAGACGATTTTCTCAACATCGCGCATGGTTCTTTCTTTTCTTTTTTTTTTATTTGATATTTTGTTCACCAAATTCTGACCGACAGTATCATTGCAATTTATTCATTTATACAGAGATATCGCAATCAATCTTCCAGTATTATAAGGTGTCAGTCATCTTGAGTTCGATCTGTACCATCTTCCGATGTTTCTGGAATAACTGTGTCTGGTTTTTCCGGCGTCACGGTTGACCGTCATTACCGTGCCAGTCTCGGTCCGATACCCCTCATCGACTGGCCGCAGGATATTTAACTAGCAGGATTCTGTCGGACATCCTAAGGATGATATAAGCCAACTCTAATGAAATATGTGACAGGAATACCTTTTGATTTGTGAATTAATTTGAAGAAATTACTCCATAATAAATTGATAGTAGGATTATTAAAAATATTCATAAAGAGTTTGATGGGATTAATGGAGATAAGTAGATTATATTGATTTTTTGGCTTCCCGATAATTTTTTTTTAATACTTTTTAAGGTTAACGTACTTAAAAAGTTAAAACGGAACCATTATAAGATCACTCCTGTGTCTGTCTGTCCGTCTGTCAGAGCACTTTTTCTCGTAAACTATGGGACGTGAAAAATTCAAACTTGGGAAAGTTATAAAGCCTTTTTACCCACCTATTTTCAGATTAATAGCCATTCACAAATGTGTTTAGGAAAATTTAGAGGGCTAATTAAGTCACTTGGAAAAAAAAGTTTTCTTTTGTATATCATGTGGGATATCGTGCGAAAGATCTAGTAATGTCGAACTCAAATATATATGCATATTAATTTTAGGTATAATATTTTCAGAGATATCGTCGAAAATGCACCACAAAATAACTTTATGTCCCCCCCCCTCCGAAACTACTCAAACTAAAATTATGAATAAATTAAGGGTAGAAGGAGTTTATTTAAGCCTTGCAGGAAAATTATAGCGGTTTTCCTAGGTAACATAGTTTTTGAGAAAAGCGCATTTTTCTTTTACACACATACTTTAATTTTCGAGCGGTCAGCAGGGGAGTTGACAGGCACTCGAAGTATCTATCGACGCAGAATCATCCAAGGATATTTGATAATGATTTTCGAAAAGAATTGTCGGTAATTAGCCGAGATATTAATTAAGTTACTTAAAAAAAAAACTATATTTTTATAAAGCATGTAGGGTATCGTTCGAAAGATCTGGTAACAACGGACTCAAAAATGTTTTTGTTTTAATTTTAGGTATTATATTTTCAGAGAAACCGTCCAAAGTATACTGGAAAAATATGTCACCCCACCCCCCCACCCCTATTTCCAAATCTACCGAAACTAAAATTATGAGAAAAATAGGTGTGGTAGGAGTTTATTACTTAATAAACAGTAATTAATAAATTTAATGTACGGAATGCTTTGAGAGAGACTTATACTCGTACTTGACCGATTTATTTATAAGGTTTTTTTGATTGTTTTGATAAAATTTAGGATATATGTTTACTACATGTCCGAATGATTTTCGTTTGAAGAATATTTAAACTAGTGAGATCCAACCCGAGTTTATCGGGTTACAGAAAATAAGTAAACACTTAAAAAAAAAACTCTAATAGATATTTTACATTTAATGTATATATATATATTTAGATTTCACACTAACAATATCAAAAGACATTTTCATGTGAAAAATATCAATAATGTATTCAAATAAACTTTACAAATTTATTAAAAGCGATATTTTCGTATTAGCCGCATGTCAAGTGTTAATAGCCGAAGAAATCACCAAAGATACTTACAGCTACTTACAGCAGCCTATTTGATTGTGATAATTTCAGTGGTGTAAGCGCGTAGTCCGTTTACATGTCTGATAAATTTGTGTTTTAATTATATTATATTACATTACATATTTATTTATTGATAAAGTTTTAATTTCGTAATGGACTATTAGCCGGAAACAAATGCTGAACTATATTGTTTTAAGTGCAAAAGGGTTAATCTTTTGTAATCGGGCTGCACACGATAGCGATAGATCGTGGTTGAAAATTATTTTAAAAACAATACAAAATCAGTTAATTGATGTTTAGTTTTCGAACAAATTACATTTTAATGAACGTTTTTTCCTTATTCGATGGTGTAAATATTAAAATCGTTCAAAGTTTAGAAGTTAAAAAAGTGCTGTAAAAGCAAAAGTTATCGGTCAGATATTCGCAGCTTCAGTATGATGTCAGCGTTACTTACGGACATGTTTTTGCTTTATAATATATATGCATTATACAAGATTAGAAATTAGGTTTATTTAGCAAAATTGAATGTATTTAAATTATATCAATTTGCTATTTTTTTTCGATCTGAAGCGCTCATACTCTATCGTAATCCCTACATATTTTAATATGTGAAAAAGAAAATGAAATATATTTAAAATCTACAATGATGTTATGAGCGCTTTAGATCGGAAACGTAATAAATGTTTTAGTTTAAGAATTTTCTGTAGCTTAAGTTTTAGTTTCATATTTTTAAATTCGTTTTTAATATTCGTAAATAATATTAGTAAAAAAAAAAAAAAAAAAAATAGAACACGTGTAATAAAAAAAATAAAAGTGCCCAGTTAAACTGATGACATGATCTCACAGGCTATTCACACTAATTTTATATTATACTCTTATTTCAAAGAATAATGCCCTCGAAAAAAAAAGAAATCGGCAATAAATTAAGGGGGGATTAGCCGCCCGTTCCCCCCCTTTATATTTAACCAATGAACCCCCAAAAGTAATCAGGGAAGCGCCTTATCACAACGAACCTATATACAAAATTTGAAGCAAATTGGATAATTCTACATGAAAAACCGATTTATCTAAATTAAGGGGGGATTAGCCCTCCGTTCCCCCTTTATACTTAACCAATGAACCCCCAAAACTAATCAAGGAAGTTTTTATCACAATGAACCTATATATAGAATTTGAAGCAAATCGGATAATTCTTCATGAAAAACCCATTTATCTAAATTTAGAGGGATTAGCCCCCCGTTCCCTACCTTTATACTTAACAATTAAACTCCAAAAACTAATCAGGGAAGCGCCTTATCACAATGAACTTATACACAAACTTGACGCAAAACGGATATTTCTATCAACAGTTATCGCGTTAGGTACATAACACACATAATATATACATGTACAGAACTAGCGGGGACATTAACTCTAAAAGGTTTTCAAGGTAATAAACATAAGTGAATATTTTTTTAACAGCATTCATAAATATTCATATCTGCTTTAAAATCAATGACTTTTATCATTGTAAGTTCACGTAAAAACGAAAAATTCACAATTCGCATTCTGTAAACGTTCACATTGTACCTCCATATCACGTTCAGGTCACCAATGACATTTATCGTGGTAAGTGTTTGTCCTCTGAAATATTACTGTTAAAAATATTATCTCTTGGACGCAATTTTTGTCACTTTTCTTTCTTTCGTTTTTTTTAACGTACAATAATAAGGAAACATGTATGCCTGAAAAATGTCAGCAAAGAGTTAAAGTTAGGAAAAAAAAGACATCATAAAAATGCGGTGACAGTAATACCTTAACGCCAATTTTGAACGTTAATGCACACTTTTAAAATATTTTTTTAAAAGTCGTTTTTCATGAATATTATTTTTTCGATTAATTAGTTTTTAAAGCACACAAGCACGTTTAAAAATGTGCTTAAAATATATTATTTTATTGCATGTATGAATATTTTAAGTTTATTTGTAGAATTTTGCAACGTAAAAAAAAATAATTTATTTATTTATTTTATTGGTAATTTATAAATTTCTGCAAATTTCTGCTTTAAGGAAGTTTGTACTAACTTTTGAATCTTTATTTATCGGGAATGTTGTTTTGAAAATTATAACTTTTTAGTTATCCAAATACATTTAGAGACGGATTACTCGCTATAGATGGATCACTAAGTATATATACCGTAAACCTGGACAACTTTGCCACATTTTTTTCCTACCCATCTTTTGCTTACTCATAATGTTCAATAATGCTTCAAAATCGTCTTAAACCATTAGTCTTGAACTCTAGTTTAAGAATATGTGGTAACATATTAATTTAAGTAAGCATTTCTATTTTTTTTGTGCGTAAAACCGTGTTAGCAAAGTTACCTGGAAAACGAGGCAACTTTGTCAACTGTTTAAAAACCAGTGAAAACCAACAAGAACAAAAACAAACAAACAACAACAACAAAAGAAAAACATAGGGAAATTGAATTTTATAATTCAAATAATGTATTTAAATCATGACATATACATCTCAATAAAAAAGAAAAGAAATAGAAGAGCAGTTAGAAAGAAATTCGAACATTCTTCTCAGAAAACGAAATTTTTCCTCTTTTTATGTAAGGAGATTCAACAATATACACAACCCCGGTACGTTGACGTACGCCTCATCCGGAACTGTAGGAAAATGGAAACTCCACCCATTGTCTTTCGTTATCAGGTATGACACCTCACAGTCTCATGTCCGTAATAATGGGGGATTTTTGCAGCATAATGTTCCACACTTTTTTTCGCCAAGAACTTAACGATTACAAACATCTCAACCTCAATTGTATGAAGTTCTTACCAACTTGGGCTAACTTATCATTGATCATTGTTCATCATCTTGAGGAACAATGTCCTGCACTAACTCTTCACTGGGTTCTCCAGTTTGCTTGTGTTCTGCCTCTTGTTCGGGTTCTGCTTCTTCCTCTGATACTACACCTTGCTCGGATTCTGATTCAGATGTGTCATGCAAGGAAAACGCGCAATCCGATTTATCAAAAGAAATATGAAAGAATCTAGGGAAATGACAAAATTCTAGGTTGGCAAAGTTGTCCCACTCTTCCCAAAATTCCTGGTGCAACTTTACCAACTAATATTATCAACCATAAAAAAAAGATTAGATCAAGTTCCAAAAGCGATTCCGAAAGCTTATACATACTTTATCAGACAAAATAAGCGGTTTTTACTTTGGGTTAAAAAGGTGAAACGGAACACTTTTTCAGACTTCTAAAATCGCCTGTTTCCCAGTTACAAAATATTTCCACTGATAACGGCCATAAAACAACAAATAAGTCAGAAAACGCGACGGAATAGTGTCACACAATGTCTTCTTTGTGAAATGAAAGCACTATTGCCTATTTTAATTAGATCCAAAATTTCTCAGAGTGCCAAAAAGTATATTTTTCAAAAAGTCGCAAAGTTGTCCTGTGTAGCAAAGTTGCCCCGGTTGACGGTATATATCTAATTCAGTTTTAAGACGATAAATACGTTCTCAAAAAATATATACAAAAATACTTTGGAATCTATGGGGAAATAGAAGATTGGTTCCAGATCTAAAAAATAACCAAAAATAAAGCAATAAATCCTGTGAAAGGTTTTATAACAACCTTACCTTTTTTGCATGCTGCACTTTAACTTATAAAGGGTTGCTAATGTATGAAATATACAAAGATACTTTTCATTCGAAAAAATAAAGTAACTAATTCACAAAAAAAAAAAAAATGTAAATTTTAATCTGGTTACACATAACAAGATTTAATTGATTTTTACCTAATTGTTGTCACTTTCTTACAGTAAGTACATACATTTTGCGAGATTGGAACATCACTGCTATCATTAGAAATAAATTGGTAATCATCTTGTACCTCAATCGGTGAGATTTGTTTCTGTGATCTCTTGAACAAAATTAGAACCAGTTTTTGATTCACCTCTCCGTCTCCATGTTTTTGATAATGAATTCAGTTATGGATATGTCTTCATATAATTCTCACTTAGAATCTATTAATTATTTCAGATCACGTTGAAACTTTCTAGACCGTTCCTCATTAGGATCATGTTTGAGAAAATGATTACCTAATTTATTGGCCAATTCAAGATGTTTTCTAATTAAATATCTCTCCATTATGAACAGCAAGCTCTTCATCATTATCATCATTTTTGTACTCAGAAGTCTAAAAGCCAATCGTGTTAAATCGAAATAATTCATTTAACATGAGAAAAACTTTCGTGTCAGATTATCTCGTGTAAAAAGAGAATTATTCGAGAATATTATTTAACAAATTCGTGTTAAAAAAAATTCATGTATAAAAAGATAGTTTAAAAACAGAACTGAATATACTTTGCGCACAAATATAGGTCCCATTTACGGGGAAATAGACCCTACCTTTATAGTGTAATTTTAAAAGAGTTGTACCCCAATTCATCTTTTGAAATAAGGCAATCAAATTAAACTCCCCCCCCCCCGAAAAAAAATTAAATTAAAATACAACATTTTTAATTTAAAAAAATCTATCGTTCTTATTAAACATATTTAGAAAACGAAATTATTTTCATGTTGTCAAATTTGGTATTTTAAAATTAATCTAGTGTGAATATAAAACATCACATATTTTTACTGAATGGTGTATACAAATTTAAAATTTTATACATACATTAATATTAAAAATAATATCGACGTTTCGACCACCATCTATGGTCATCTTCAGGAAAATTTTCTTATATTGCTTTTAAAGTTTCAAATGCGCAAAAAAAAAAAAAAAAAAAAAAAAAAAAAATCCGCCCGTTGCCACAATATTATTGCCGTCCACAAATTAAAAATTTTACAATTTTTTTTTTTTTTAAACGTCGATATTTTTAATATTAATGCATGTATAAAATTTTAAATTTGTATACACCATTCAGTAAAAATATGTGATGTTTTATATTCATTTCTTTAATGTTGTAATATTTCATGGTGTAATCGTCCAGCATTTATATTAATCTAGTGTGTTAATTAAACCACCCTTTTCAGCAATTTGATTTTTAATTATAAATTTTCATCGTTTTTGAATTCTATCTGTGAAGAATTTCCGAATAATTATATAAAATAACAGATTTTTTAAAAGTAAAATGTGCTTAAATTTTTATTTCATGTAAAAATTCAAATTTTGTTTTACAAAAGGTCAGTTTTAAGTTTTCAAATTAATAAAACACAATATATTTTTTTTCTTATAGTTTTCTATATTTAATTTTTTGTGCAAAGTCTATTTACAATGACTTTTCATAAATACATTTTAACGACTTTCTTTGTAAAATTTAAATTTATTAACGATTCCTAATATTTTATTTTGTCGCCTCTCCTCCCCCCCCCCAAAAAAAAAGAAAAATTAAAAAAAATTAACGTTTCTTAAGTTTTGAAACGTCAACCTTCTACAGGTAAATAGAAAATTAAAGAACTATGTCGTTTTACCTTTTGTGTAACTTCTGTGATTTTATTTTCAACTTGATTTAACACGTTCACTGCCGGGTTAAAATTACCGGAATTTAATTTTATTTAGAAAGTTCGAATTCATACCAGACTATACTAATAGCAATATTTACTTTATTTAATTGCAGGCATTTCGTGATTACATAAAATAAAAATTCTTCTGTCGAAATTTCCGGTAGGAATTCGCAATTTTAGATTGAAAAAACACGAGTATACTCGTAGTTGGCAGCGAATGGGTTCATAAAAATAATCTATGAGATTTTGAACAAATAAAACAAAAAACTATTTATAAATGTAAGTAGTCCATTATTATAAATTAATATAATGCAACAACCACTTATAAGAGATCTAGAAAAGCTTTGTTAGATCTCTCATGTTTTAAAAATGATAGCAATCATACTCTACTGTCTTTTGTTACATGACAATAGTGAATGAGATTTGATACTAAAACTTCCATCATTAATTACTTCTTCAAAAAGAGGCTTATATATAATTAAATACTTCCTATAATTATTTTATTTATATTTCTTTAAATTAATATTGTTATAATAAAGTTGAAAAGAAATAGGAAACATTTATTTAAAGCGTAATCTTTGTTCATTTTTAAAATCAGCCATTTGTGCTCATTGCAGTCCTATTCATTAGAGAATATTTTCTTAAGTCCGTCTATTCAATGAAGCTCTTAAAAAATGCTTTTCAAACATTAATATAGAATAATAAATAATAATAACGATCAAAAGTGTTTGAAACAAATTTACAGTGCTGACGTTTAGTTTTCTCAAGTGTTACTGCATGAGTTATAGCAGCTTGTAAAGTTAAATTAATTATTGGTGTTTTAACTTAGCACAGTACACACTCTCAAATTTGCGTACCTTGTGACCTTGTTTTGTGATTTTAAGAGTTTAGATTTTATATCATCTTTTTAAAAGTTAACCTTTACCCATTAAAAATGATTCCAACAAAATAAGAAACGTACCTTTTTTGGTTGAGGAGAAAATAAATAGTTGCACCAACAGAAGAAAATAGGTTATAAATTATGCTTCGAAATATTAATACTTTTGTTTTGACTCCTTTTATTCAGATAAATTCATCCTTACTTCCACGTAAGGTTTGAAGAAGGAGTAGGATTTCTAATGTTTTAATATTACTATTACCAAACAAATTATAAATAATTCTTAATACTCTTTTATTTTCTTTATAGCTAATTTGAAATTCTTACTAAGCTCATTAATTCGTAATACAACTGTTCGCATGTTTGCTCTTTGTTTTAAAACATGAGACGAAAATAAAGTGAAGCATTTGCAAATCATGTTACATGGAAAAGTCTTCATGAAAGTTACATGGTCTTCATGGAAAAACATTGCTATAAGGGATGAATCAACGATCGTTAAACATTTACAAAATAAAGGAAAAAGAAGTATAATAATATATCGATATGAAAAAAAAACAGTAAATTCAAAGATCCTGAAAGTCCTACACCATCTAAATCTACCTAGAAATCATTCTCAAAGTAGAGGATATCTTCAAGAAATACTTTCTGATTTCTACCCGTGCTGTTGCTAAAAAATTAAACTTAACACAATCAACTACAGAGGCTGTTCGCACATTTTTTAGACCAGTTTGTTTTGGTGTAAAAAAAAAATCGTCAACACAGAGACATTATTTTTCACAGCTAATAAGTTTTTGAAAGTATAAATTCTCATTTGGCAACTGACATCTTTGTTTACATGCAAAATGACGCATATAAAGAACCGATGGATGGTAGGCTATATTTCTGCATGGGCAGAGATATGAGCAAATGTCTAAAATAAGTTGATTTGCTTAAAAAATGTTTTAATAACATAAAACATAATCAAATTCCTCAAACGCACTAAAAAAATACAAATGTTTCTTAAGCTAGAAAAATGTAATATGACCGACAATATACAATAACCTATACCGAGTAACCCATGATTACGAAAATCGATTTTTATCTTTAGAAACTTCATAAAAATTATACTTTCGAGATTTAAAAAAGATTTAAATATTATAAAAACAAAGTTTCTTTTGTTACCACTGATTTTCAGAAACGTCTCCGAGTAGTTTTTATAGTGTATTAATGAATTTTCTCAACCCGGAATATAGATTTTTTGGATATTATCCACTTTCAAGTAAACATTTTTATGTTAAACAAGTATGTTTTGCAGACAAACATGATAAATTTGCAGCATTAACATTAAAATTAATATTATTTTGTTGCAATTGCATGCATAAATTCAATGACACGGCGGAACATGTGTATTCAACAATTTATAGTATCCTAAAAACCTATATTCAGGTTTCAAAAAACTGATTAATGCACAATAAAAACTACTCTGAAACGTTTCGAAAAACTAGAGGCAGAAAAAAAAATTGTATTTATAAAAGCTTCTTTAAATAATAATAAAAAAAATTAGTTTCTGAGTTTTCTAAAAATAAAGAACGCTTTTTGAAAACATTGATAGCTCGGAAATGGTTATTGTATATTTTTGTTCGTGGTTATATTATATTTTCGTAGCTTAAGAAACAATTGTATTTTTTACGGTGCACAAACGGAAATAATTCTTTAAATCTGATGTAAAATAAATCCTAACGATTGCGTAAAATTCGTATTTGTTGGCATTTCTGCAATACCACATAAACATCTTTCGGTTATCGAAATATTACTGAACATTTTTAATGATTATGCAAACAATCTTCTTTTTTTTTTGCAAAATGGATTAAATGTTTCTTTCTTTCTTATTCCTAGGGCTTATCATTTGTGGCCCTTATTATTCTCGGAAGCAGGCTTCATCAAGTGGACAAAGAGGCTGGTTTTCTGCAAGTCATCCTTAACACATGGTTCCGAGAGAGCGTCCCCCATCCCATGGCCGCCACTGCCGGAAAAAGCCCGAATGCTTCTGGGCAGAGGGCCAAGCCTCCGATGCTCACAGAACAGGCTCAAAGAACACTTTTAGCTTTCAGAGAAGATGTCAGATACTTCTACAGTAATGTATATTTTTGTATTTAACTTGATGTCATTTAACCGTTATGAATTTAAAGGTTGGATCAGGGAAAAACATCACTCTAATACCAATTATAACACCCTCCGAAAATTTCCGACTTTATGTTTTTTAACCATTCAATAGTAGCATTTAGGCTATTTTAGCGGCTAAAAAAGTCACTTTTTTAATCAGAAATTTCAGTTTCATCAGTCTTTGTAAACTTGGAAGTGAAGTTTGTATAACAAAATGTTTACAGTTTAGGAGATAACGTTTCTTTTTATTAAAAACTTGATCATTGATAAAAAAAGCGTCCGGTGAAGCCGATTTCGCAAACAAATACTACTCGGTCGTGCCTGACGACTGAAATTTTTAAGTAGTTAATCTGAGCAACTTATATTTATAAGAAGGCCAGTCTTCTCCAATGACAATTTATTCTTTGTGCTGGAAAATAATTTTTTTTTTTAATTTAATTCCATTCCATCAATGGTGAATTCATTGAATGGTGTAATTTATCTCCCTGAATCTCAAAGGGCTTTCTTAGAAATGTTCCAAATTTCCGCGTCAGAAGAAAAGAAATACTCTTCTCGTTTTAGTTTAGAGGTTTGCTTTAAAATACAGGATGAGTTAAAATGATTTCCTGATTACAAATAATACTGACGTCTTGTAAACAAGCAAGCTATAAGTAAGCTTTTAACCCATTACAGAAGAAAGCCCAAAATTTTGTTTGCACTTCATAACTCTTTTTAGTCACACAGAAAACATCTAAGTAGAGTACATTTCACGCCAAATATTGAGACTGTATTTTGCATGACTTCTTTTGTGTTTGCTTTTTTTAGGGATATTCCTTTTTTTGCCTATAAAAGCAAACAAAATTGAGGCGCGTTTAGGGAATGTACTGACATCAATGCCTGTCATACTTCAAAATATCTGGCGAGAGATGGACTGATTGATTTTTTGGTTGATTTCAC
Organism: Maratus michaelseni; assembly: GCA_963931845.1. NCBI lineage: Eukaryota > Metazoa > Arthropoda > Arachnida > Araneae > Salticidae > Maratus > Maratus michaelseni. The sequence goes on along the minus strand of OZ007593.1, from coordinate 125,565,526 downwards.
GGATGTTTTGTGTGTGACTAAAAGAAGTCGCATAGAGCAGTTATGATGTACTCAACCAAAACGTCGAGCGTCTTTCTGTAATTTGTTTAAAGATTTTTTTACGATCCTTGTTTACATCAAAGTTATTGTCAGAAGCTAATATAATCAGGCACAATATAATCAGGGCAATCATTTTGACTCACTCTGTATATTCATAATTTCGTTTCTTTAAGATTTGAAAAATTCTTAAAGAGATCAAATGACTTGGCAAATAAGCAAGTTAAGATGAGATTCATACTGTAGAGAAGAAACAACTTGCATATTTAAAAGTTCGTTAAGAAGTTAATTTATCTCAAATAATAAAACCGTATAAATGTTGTACGGTGTACCAGAAATATTTTAAATTTTATGTCATACATAAATAAACAAAATTTCATAGCTTCATTACGTTTCTGTTTATCTTCTGCTATCGTATTATTGATGTTTAATGTTTTATTGTACAAGAAGAGGGAGATTGAGGGAGCTAAAGAGTGCTTTTATCAACAAAATGGCTTCATGTGCTTTTTTAAATAAATAAATAAATAAACCTTAACTTTTAATTATTGTTATCTTCACCACAATTTTCACCAATATCATTTTGTATTGTTTTACTTCCACTGCCTTAATATTCAGCGTGAAATTATTCATCGGTTATTTATAAAAGCATTTAAAAGCATTCACAGATCCGATTGATAAAATAAAAGTTTCCACGGTGGGTTTATACGATGTTCTCAATACTTAATGCACTAATAGCTAATATACCTTATTATAATTTTCATGCACTTGAACTTACTCTTAATAGCATTCAAATGAACTTGAGCTAATTTATTTTAACAGCTACTTTTGTGTGTTTATCTAGCGGTTCATTATGCATTTAGTTTAGCGATAACAACAGGAAACGTCATCATAAACCTAAATTAAATGTTGCTTAATTTTACCATACATTAGCTTATTTTAATATTTAAATTTAGCATTACTTTGTTATTAGATATAATTAAATACTCTTCATAAAATATAACTGAAGCATAGGGAGGGGGGGGGGGGAGGAGGATAACACAGTGCTGTCCAAAAATTATGGGGCAGTGACCGGACGCTTTTGCTTTTTACACGGTTTGTCGGGTATCTACCGAAATTTTTGACGAATTGTTCTTGAAATTAGAGGATGTAATGTACATGTTTGACTGCAAGAACAGTAGAAACAGTAACCTGCAATTAAAAAATTAATATATCGAATGTTTGATGAGATATGGGCATTTGTATGAAATAATTTATAACTGCGCATGCGCGAACTATACCAAAGATTTTTTTTCCATGATTTGGCAGTCAGTTCTATAGAGTAACTCATATTAAAAGGCCAGTCAAATATCGTGAAAACTCAGAAAGATACCAGAAATACAGTGAGTTAATTGACAAATTGGGGGAGGAAATCCCATAGGATTATATGGGATTTTAAAAAAAATTTGTCAATTAGCTCACTGTATTCCTAGCATCTTTCTGAGTTTTCACGATATTTGACTGTTTTTTTTATATGAGTTACTCTATAGAACTGACTACCAAATCATGAAAAAAATCTTTGGTATAGTTCACGCATGCGCAGTTATAAATTATTTCATACAAATGCCCATATCTCGTCAAATATTCAATATATTAATTATTTAATTGTAGTGTACTGCTTCTACTGTTCTTGAAGTCAAACATGTGATTTACATCCTCGAATTACAAGAACAATTTGTGAAGAATTTCAGTAGATATTCGACAAACCGTGTAAAAAGCGAAAGCGTCCGGTCACTGCCCCTTAAATTATGGACAGCAGCGTAGTTATTCATGGTTATTTCTTTTACGAGCGTCGACTTCTTTCGTTGCTCTCTTTTTATGCCAATCTTCAACTATAGTTTTTCAAAGGATTTTCATCGTTCCGCCATTTAATATCTAACTTCACTTCAACTGTGTTTTACAAAGGATTACCTTAATTTTTGCTTTTGTTATAGTGTTGCCAAACAATACTACATTTCCCAAGCTAACAGATGGCACTGTCGCCTCAAACTTTAAAAAAGTGAATTATTTTCATTTTCCCTACCCCCACCGCCATCTTGACGCTTAAATTAATATTAAATTTATATTAGATCCTCAGTTTTAACTGTAATTCCGTATATAATGTGCACTTTTTACAAAATTTTAGGGCTAAAAAATGGGTGCGTATTCTACACAGAATATTTTTGACAAGTATATAAAACCATGGATGCTTTCATTAAATCACTGTATACGGAACTTCGATACTGTGATAAAATTGCACGAATATAGAAATATTAAATAAAATAAGTGAAATAATTAGAGTTTTGGATGATATAGTTTGTTTATTGTTAGCACCTGCCTACACTGTAATTACTCACTTCTGCTTTTTCTTCCCAGATGACAGGAAAAAGCAATGGTTAATAATTTTATTTTAATGTATGATAACAAAAAAATAAATAAAGTCAGAATTTGACAAATAGAAATACATCATGCATCTTTATTAGATTAGCGCTACACAACTAAAACAGTAGGAAAATAAAAATACGCGGACGTTCAAAATTCCCTACATGTAGTTCACAATTAACCAAAGCTGTTACAAGCAAATCAGTCTTTGTCATTATTGTTATACTGTTGATGGAATCGTCACTAGCGCAATCTGTATCTTCATATATCATGTCATTTTTACTTCCATACATCATGTTTGGCATTCAAAAACGTCTTTCATCTCTTTGAAAATTTAATGACAATTTTTTACAGGGAGAGATTTAAAAAAAAATGAGCATTCCTACTGAATTTTTTTCAAATTACTAAATTTTCTGACATTAATATATATATATATATATATATATATATATATATATATATATATATATATATATTATGTATTTCTCTACATTCTGGGTATGGTTGTCCCAAATTCACATTCGTTAGCTATTTTATGGCTAATATGAAGATGAAACCACACATTTTATTTGTGGAAATTTAGACATTTGGAACCTGAAGATTATGTCTAAATTCCACAAATTTCCATTATTCAATTTCTGTTATTCAATTTCTGCCTTTTAATTTTCTTTTTTTTTTAATACTATGCTTTTGGTATCTATGTTCAGTTTGTTGGGGGGATCTGTTTTGTTGTCAATTAGTTATTTTACTTTTATTCATAATTTCACAGTTTTTGTTGGTGGTTGTAACATTCATTTAATGGTTTATATATATATATATATATATATATATATATATATATATAATTTAATGTAAAACTATTAGGTAGTATTGTTTTTTTTTTAAATTTATTTATATAATTAAATCTAATGAAATGTATATGTAACTAATAAAGTGGATATGCAAATAGATATTAATTATGTATAATTATAATACCAACAGATGGCGACACTTTACGTGTCAGGTAGATATGATAATATTATTAATATTATTTTTAATTTAACTATAGAGGGAGCTATTGCTTGTATATTAATTTTACTTTCAGGAATTAAAATTAGATGGAGTAATTATATATTCACGGATATAATTTTGTTATAAGTGTATTATCACCAGAATAATTTTGTGAGTTTTTGAATCATTTTGTGTTGGTGTGTCATCGATGGAGTTGTGTTTAAAAAATGTGCTCTCAACTTGTCTTTCAAATCATTTCTCTCAACTCGATTGTCAAAATTATGTGCGTGCCATGTGGACGTGGATATTATACAGTAGTTTCTATATTTTGTGCATTCAGGATAATTAATGTGAGTAAAAATATTTTATCTACAATTTAAAGTTTCTAATTTCCAATATTATTTCAAAAATGATATCTAGTGGTAATTTAGTGAGGTGATTTATAATGTTTTTGGATAATCGATGGAAGTGAATTATATATTCTTAATGGTTTTTTATTTCCAATTTAAATATTTCCAATCTTATTTTTTCTAATTGTTATCTGGTAATAATTCAGTATACTTGGTTGATTCTACTGTTCTTAGCATCATGCCAGTAGAATTATGAAATACTGAATTATTTTTAAAACACATGTGGGTGCAACCAAGCTGACGAGTACATCTACATGTGTTTTTTCATATCCAATTTTTGTTTGTTCTCTTGTGGTCCAGTTTTCCATTGTATAATGTTCATATTTGATTTATTAATCCATTTGTGTTTACTTAATAGCAACTCCAATCTATAAAAAAAAAAATTTCCCTTCCTCTCTCTTTCTTTTTTAAATATTATTCAGGTATGAGTAAATTTGGCCAATTACCATTGAAGCACATGCTATGGTAAAATTATGATTGCACATGTTAATTATTAGATATGTGGTATTCTGTTTACACAATATCATTATTTATCTCTTTGTAGATTAAAGTAGAATGATATTAGAACTTGATATGTATTTTGAAATTCATAGATATTATAATTATATATATATATATATATATATATATATATATATATATATATATATATATATATATATATATATATATATATATATACATTGCTGTCCAAAAATTAAGGGGCAGTGACCGGACGCTTTATCTTTTTTACACGGTTTGTCGAATATTTACTGAAATTCTTGACAAATTGTCCTTGAACTTCGATAATGTAAAGCACATGTTTGACTTCAAGAACAGTAGAAACAGTATAGTACCATTAAAAGATTAATATATTGAATATTTGATGAGATATAGGCATTTGTGTGAATTACTTTTTAACTGCGCATGCGCGAACTGTACCAAAGATTTTTTTGTATGATTTGGCAGTCAATTCTATAGAGTAACTCATATAACAAGACCAGTCAAATATCGTGAAAACTCAGAAAGATATCGGCAATACAGTGAGCTAATTAAAAAATTGGGGAGAAAATCCAATTGGATAAAGGACTTTTTTTCTTTTTTTTTTCAATTAAAAATAAGGATGCATATTGTACATGAGTAAATACGGTAAGCTTCTTAAACTAAAATATCCCATTTCTACTTCCTACAAATGTTCTATGATTTTTTTTATCTTTTTTTTTTGTTAGTAAAGCACAAATGTTTCATGTTGTAACCTAATCTTTAACGTAAGATCTTACTCCTTGTTTTTTTACACAGGGGAGCTGGACGCTGCTCGAATGACCTTAATTTTGAGCATTGTCTTCGTTGGTATCTTCATCCTCAGTTGGTGGTGGATGGCATTTGCAATCAAACAGGCCAGAGCAGATGTAAGTACTTTGGATTTTTCTTAAATAATTCAGCAGTATGGAATACAAATTTGTTTTACAGCAATGCGCAAGTATAAGGAAAGTTTAAAAAACTTACAAATTATAACATTTTTTTTAATGCAGTAACTTTGAATGCATCATGCGTTCGTATTTTCATCCTCAGTTGGTGGTGGATGGAATTTGCAATTAAACAAGCTAGAGCAGATGTAAGTACGTTGGATTTTTCTTAAATAATTCAGCGTTATGGGACACAGATTTCTTTTATAGCAACGCGTAGTTATAAGGAAAGTTTAAAAAAAAATTACAAATTATAACAGTTTTTTTCATGCAGCAACTATTGCATCATGCGTCGTATCTTCATCCTAGGTTGGTGGTGGATGACAATGGCATTTGCAATTGAATCAGTTATTTCAAAAACCACATAAGTCACAGAATCAGAACATTTCAGAAAAAGAAAACTGTGTTATTAACAAGTAAATTAATTTTATAGGTTTTTTTGGGGCAGATTATAGAGTTTGGACTTCAAAGTTTGTAAATATCGAATAAATTTTATAATTTATGAATAATAAAAAGAAGAATAACAGAAAAATCTGTTCCTGACTTTTGTTGTTTTAGCAAGAAACAAGGTTAAGTGGTATTTAATTTGAATAAAACAGTAAACATATTTTTAATCAAAATTAATGAAGATAACACTTATACAGGAACAGGTTTTAGTATGGTATTGCATGCAAATGGTAATATTGTAATGTAATATGGTTTTCGCTTGTAATCTGGTATTGCCTGCAAAAACCACTTAAGTCGCTGACTTTATGTCGTTTAAGTAATGAAAGAAAATTAGAAGGTATTGTTTGAAGAGGAAGGAATACACTGACTTATGTGGTTATTACCCAGATCATGGCTTTACCTTTAAGGAAACATTTTCGACAAAAAAGGTATATTTGGAAAAAAATTAACTTATGTGGTTTTTGAAATGATCGATTCAATTAAACAAGCTAGAGCAGATAGATATAAGTACTTTGGATTTTTTCTTAAATAATTCAGCATTATAAAACATAGATTTCTTTTATAGCATTGCGCAAGTATAAGGAAAGTTAAAATGGATTGCATATTATAACGCATTAGTTAATGTAGTAACTATATTACATTTTGTTTTCACGTCAAAAAAGTCCTTCCGGCCTGTACCGGGAGGAAAAGGTAATTTTTCTATATCTTCGTTTTAAAATTTTAGTTAATGTTACTCGAAAACAGCAAGCTAAAATGCAATAACAGAAGATTCGTTAATACTGAATTTGAGTAAGAAATTCACCAAATTACTGAGCTATAGCCAAGTTGGCTTCATTTATGAAAACTTATTTTGGTCGCCAAATTTGGCGACATTTCGCCAAGTGTCGCCAAGTTTGGCGAGAATTTGGCGCTAACGGATATGAATATATAGTTTTATGTGTATGATTGGATAAATGATTACAACAATGAAAGATAATAAGTTGCGAGAGATCGCGTTCACTAAAACTCATAAATTAATCGTTGGTATTTAGCTCACAGGCTATCAAAGCCTGAGACCTAATGTGCCCGCCCGTTCTGTATGTACGTATGTATGCATGTACGTATGTATGTACGTAACTCGATAACTCTTGATAGAAATAACCGTTTTGCTTCAAATTTTGTTTTTAGGTTCATTGTGGTAAGGCGCTTCCCTGATTAGTTTTGGGGGTTCACTTGTTAAGTATAAAGAAAGGAAAGGGGGAAAATGGTGGGTAACCCCCCTAATTTTGATAAATGGGTTTTTCATGCAGAATTTTCCGATTTCCTTTAAATTTCGTATATGGGTACATTGTGGTAAGGAGCTTTCCTGATTAGTTTTGGGGGTCCATTGGTTAAGTATAAAGAGGGGAAACGGGGGGGACTACCCCCCTTAAATTAGATAAATGGGTTTTTCATGCAGAATTATCCGATTTCTTCAAATTTTGTATATAGGTTCATTGTGGTAAGGCACTTCCCTGATTAGTTTTGGGGGTGCATTGGATAAGTACATAAAGGGATGCAGGAATCTAATCCCCCCTTAATTTAGATAAATGGATTTTTCATGCAGAATTATTCGATTTGCTAAAAATTTTGTATATATGTTCATTATAATAAGGCGCTTCCCTGAATAGTTTTGGGTGTTCATTGGTTAATTATAAGGGGGGATAATCCCCCTTAATATATTGTCGATTTCTTTATTTTTCAAGGGGCTTATTTCAAATTCTTTGAAATAAGAGTATAATATACAATTAGTGTGAATAGCCTGTGAGCTCAATGCCCTCAGTTTAACTTGGCAGTTTTCACTTTTTATTTGTAATGTGCTGTTTTGTTTAAAAATGTCAGCCACCCTAGAATTTCAAACTTCTCTATCTCAGCCATTTTTTAAGATAGAGGTAAAACAAAAAATGCTCCCGAATCCTTGTATCAAGGCCTAACACTTACGCAAAAAATAAACTTGAATTTTTAACTTTTTTGTATATTTATTTTAGTTTTAAATCTTTCAGTGGCCGCCATTTTGAAACAAGATGGCGGACCAAGCTGGCCAACGAACTCGGTCGAAACATTGGTAAGCTTAATACACACAAATAGTTTCATCCTAATTTATTTATAAATACGTGTGTTATCATATGACATAGGTCAGATATATATATATATATATATATATATATATATATATATATATATATATATATATATATATATATTGTATTGAAAGCTACCTAAAATATAATTAAATGTTTAGGAAACTGTACTCGATTACGCAGCTGAAAATGTTTAATTGAGAATTGAGAGCATCTTAAAAACCGATATTCTGGTTTGAAAAAAAAACGATTAATACATTATAAAAGCTGCTTTGAAACGTTTCCGAAAATCAATCGCTGCAAAAGAAACCTTGTTTTTGTAAATGCTTTTTTAAACGAAATGATGCTGATTTCTGAGGTTTCTAAGGATAAAGTACACTTTTTGGAATCATGGGTAACTCGGACGAGGTTATTGTATATTTTCGTTCGTGGTTATATTATATTTCCGTAGTTTTAGAAACATTTGCCTTTTTTACAGTGTAGAAATGCTTCTACAACGGAAATTTAAATAATAAATTACATTATAATCAGAAACAGTTTCACACAGTATACAAATTTCGAAATAAATTATTAACGAAAAAAAGTCAATTTCAGTCCTTTCATAAAAAAAAAAATTACTACAAATCTCTGATTCTTTACTAAATTTTATTATTTCTGAGAAAAAATTTACTATACTATTTGAAATAAAGGTAATATAGTCTAAGGATTGCTTTTTTATTAATACATTTTTTTGTCTGTAATATAAAGAGTTAAATATTGCGTGCTTAACATTCTTGAATGATAAATTATTCGAAGTTTTCACACGAAACTAAATGCGAGAATAAAATATTTCTGACTGAACAATTAACTGATGTTATGAAACACTGACATTTTCTGCCCATTGGTGTTCTTCGAAGTTTCTTAAGGGAATGTAAAATACCATTGAAAATAATTTTCTTTGGATACAAAAATAAATTCAAATAAACTGAAAATACACGGTGTAGTACAAAAAATACAGATATTTTTTAATCTAGGGAAATATAATATAACCACAAATAAAAATATACAATAACCTCTTCCGAATTATTAACAATTTCGTAAAACGTTTTTTATCTTTAGAAACATTAGAAACCAATGTATTTTCGATATTTAAAGAAGCATTATCAAGCATTATAAAAAGAAGCATTATAATCTAGCTCTTATTTACCTCAAAGTTTTCAAAAATACATTATAATCTTTTAGAGTTACCAGCGATTCCGAAAAGTGTACCTTTATCCTTAGGGGCATTTAAAGAAGCATTTATAAAACAAAAGTTTCTTTTGCTGCAACTGATTTTCGGAAAAGTTTCCGAGTAGTTCTTATAGTGTATTAATATGTTATCTTAACCCGGAATATAGATCTTTCAGATGCTATCCATTTTCAGGTAAACATTTTCATGTTCAACAAACATGGTTTACATACAAACATGATAAATTAATTGTGTTAAAATTAAGATTAAATTATTATTTTTTTACTCTTGCATGTATAAATTCAATTACGCAGCTGAAAGTGTTTATTTGAGAATTAATAATGTCCTAAAAACGTATATTCCAGTTTGTAACAAAATGTTAACACACTGTAAAAACTTCTTGAAAACGTTTCCGAAAATTAGTGGTAGCAAAACAAACTTTGTTTTTATAAATACCTCTTTAAATCTCGTAAATATATGGTTTCTGCGGTTTTTAATGATAAATCGTGAATTTCGGAATCATGAGTAACTCAAAAGAGATTATTGTATAATTATATCGAACGTGGTAATATTATATTTTGGCAAATTACGAAATATTTGTCCTTTTTACACAGTACATTATGACACAATAATATGACACAATATGACACAATAATTATGACACAGTAATATTTCACAGTACATGACATATTTGCTTACAAGCATAAAGTTTATTTTTACTGGATAAATAGTTTGTTTTGAAGAATCTAAGCTATTTTCCGTTATAAAAACCAGGGATTCAAGCTGGCGTTTCACCGGTTACAAAACATACAGTTCGGTGTACAGAAAATATTTTTTTTTATTGAAAACCGTAACAGATTTTTTTATATTAAATAAATAAATAAATAAATAAATATACATTCAAGTGCTCACTAACAACACCAAAAAGCATTTTGATAAGAAAAATATCAATTATATATTCAAATAAAGTTTTGAAATTTATTAAAAACGGTATTTTCGTATTAGCCGCATGACAGCGGTTTACCAGTGAAATCTTCAAATATTTCACTATTTATAAAAATCTAATTGATTCTGATTATTTCAGTGTTTAGTGCAGTTCGACTACATATCTGTTAAATTTGTGTTTTATTTGTGTTATTTTATTTACGTATTTATTGAAATAAAAGCTATTTGTTTCAAGAGATGCATTTAATGCAATATTTGTTTCAAAGAAATCCTTTCTAATAGATTTATTTCGGGCATTGTAGTTTTAACAATTTCTCTAAAATATTGAACCGTAAAGAATGAAGGCATGTACTAGTTTCAGAAGTATTTAGTGTTAAGAAAAATATATGAACTCCATTCCTGTGAGTATTTATGTTAGATACTATTATATCTTCGGATATGGCTTTGTGCTAAAATGCATAAGAAGTTCATGAAAGCATGAATTTTCTGCTTCTAAGCAAAATGAATTCTAGTGATAAATTTAATGAATAATGTATCAGTGTTTATAATAATATAGTACCGAAGATTATTTTATAGTACATTCAAAAACAAATTTAATTTAAGATAAAACAAATTACTTTATATGAGAGAATCGGAACAAACTAGACAATTAATATGAACATTTTGCTACAATTATTATAAAATACAAAGATATTTTTAATTTAAATGAAAATAATAAGATAAAATTTGAAAATATCAAACATTTCACATAAATTAATGATCTTTATTGAAGAAATAGTTTAAAGTTTTTATTGGCTAGTCACACTTTTAATAATTTTCTTTCTTTTATAATAACCCTTCATCACAAATTGTATTGCGAAAATAAATGTAAGACGTAGGTTTAATGTGTTATAATGTATTTAAATTATAAGAGTTTATTGCTTTGAAATGAAAGCTATTTGTTTCAAAAGACATTTGTAATTTTCATTTCAAAAGAAAAATATATTTGGAATAGGAACTTTATTGTAAAAAATATATGCTACGAAGCATGGGCATTTTCTGGTCACCAGAATTATGTTTAAAATATGGGATAACCTAGAAATAGTGTTTTTAGGAAACATAAATATATTACACAAAAATTTAAACAGAATACCTTGCCTTATGATATGTTTGTATACAAGCATAAATTCCTATTTTGCTAAATACATAATTTATTTGAAGAATTGTGTAAGTTATATTTTGTGTTATAAAAACTCTTTACATGTATTAATTCTTTCCTACGTTCATTTATATTTATTCTCATTTCTAATACTTTTATCAAAGATGCAAACATAATAATTTATTTCAATAGATTATTTCCCGCAATTCCAAAATTCATTATGCATAATGTAGGTATTGCGTTATAATGCATTTAAATTTTGTGTGCTTTTGAATTAAGAGATACATTGAATGTACCTTTCATTTCAAAGAAATCCTTTGCACTAGATTTTTATGATCTTTACAGTTATAACCATTTCGTTAAAAAATTAAAATTAAAAAAATAAAATTTGTTCTAGTTTCAGAAATTTTTATTTAAAAAAGGAAAAACGTGAACTTACAGTATTATAGGTATTTGTGTTAGATTTTTATATTTTTCTATGATGCGTCGGTGTACGGCTTTGCGCAAAGATTCTGAAACATTTTACGAAATAATGTATTTTGTTCATCTACTGCATTTTAAAAAGTTAATTCTTTTCACTAGATTTATACCAATGTTTAAGGTATAACAATTTCTCTAAAATATTAAATTTTAAAGAATAAAATATATACTTGCTGCAGAAATATTTATTGTTAAAAGGAAAATATGAACTGGTATATGTATTTTCGTTGGCTACTTATATTTTCTAGGCTAAGTCATAGCTGCCAACTTTTACGCTTTTTTCTTACCACTAAAATTTAATAGAATTTTGTTCGTTATGTAATCACACGATCTTGTCAATTTAATAAGATAAAATTTAGTATAAAATTTTAGTGGTAGGAATTAAGCGTAAAAGTTGGCAGCTATGGCTAAGTGGATGTATGGATTTATGTTTTCTTTTGCTAAAATTCCACAATTTTCCCCCAAAACATGTATTTTTTGTGCATATGACTAGATTAAAAAAAATTATTGATAAGGATTGTAAATAATATATCAATGCTACATAAAGTCATTGTAAATATTTTTTACATCTCTTAAAAAATAAAAAAATAAATAAAGAAGACAATTAGGTAAAATTACAAAAAGTTTCAAAACTTACTGTTAAAAGAAATATATTAATATCGTTTCGATTACGATAATGTTTGTTGGATACTTATATTTTCTAGGCTGTAAGGATGTATGACTTTGTGTAAAATTTTCCTCAACACTTCTTGAAAGCATGTACAGACTATACTCAAACCTTAAAATGCCATAATTCAACAAATATAAAGACGAAATAAGTGACAAGTTTATCAGATATAGCTCATAAATTTTGTACAGAGTAATTTTAAAAACTGTCAAAATTGTCAAATAAAAAAAAAAAAAAAAGCGAGAGTTTTTCTGACTCAACTTATTAGAATGCTAAAACTAATCTGTAAAGCTGTATAAAAAGTCCTCAGTTTTTATTCTTCATTTACTTAGCCTCATGATAGTTTGAATTGTATTTTGATGTTAGTTTCAGTATTCTTACATATTAAAATGTTTATATATTAAATAAAATTTTAACTAATTTTTAAAATTACAGTATAAAATAATTATGACATACCGTATACATAGGTCAGTTATTTCAACTTGATTTTTTTATTATAGTTAGAGAATTATTGAATCTTAAAGTTTGCGTATGCTTTTTGAAACAACCTGTATTTTTTGTACCCAATCACATATATATATATAAATCATTCTAGTGCTAAAGTTAATAAATAATATATGAATGTTAAGAATATTATATTAATTATGATTATTTTCTAGTAAATTAAAAACAAATTTAATTTACAATAACAACATTATTCAAAATGTAGCCCATGAGATAATCAAAAGAATTTGAAAATCTAATATAAACATTATTTTTATACTCATTAAAACTGTTAAGTAAATTTTATTTTAAAAGGAAATTATAAGATGAAATTTGAAATATTAAAACATTTCGCATTTAGAAATGTATATTATTGAAGAATTTTTAATTTTTTTTTGGTTAGTCGTGTTTTTTACGAGGTATTCTTTCTTTCTTAATATCCCGTGATAGCAAAAATTTATTACGAAGATAAAGGTTTATTACTTTATAATGCATTCAAATTATGTGAGTTTATTGCTTTGAAATAAAAACTATTTGTTTTAAAAGATACATTGAATGTAATTTTCATTTCAAAGAAATCCTTTTCGCTAGATTTAATCTGAGATTTGTGGTTATAACAATTTAGTTAAAATATTAAACTTAGAATGAAATGTGTATTAGCTTCAGACGTATTTACTTTAAAGATAAAAATATGAACCCATTGCTATTATGAATATTTATGTTAGATACTACCTATATTTTCTAGGATTTGTGAATCTATAACTTGGCGCAAAAATTCCGAAACATTTCTTGGAAACATGCACAGGATGTCTCAAAAAAAAAGAACGCTCAAAATTTAAAATACAATGATTCATTAACTATAATAAATAGAAAGATGAAATAATCTTTATGGGCTGGTATATAAAGTATATTTAAAATTAATTTAAATTGTAATAAAAAGAGGACACAGAGGGACTCTGCCTGAGATTGTTAAAATGCTCAATATAATATATAAATATTGATCAAAGTTCATTAACTTTTTATTATTCATTTTGTTTAACTTCATCATTTAATTATAGCTTGAAATACGACCAAAAAAAAAATATATATACATTTTGATGTTAGTTTGAGCATTTTCATATACTAAGAAATTCATCTATTGAAATTTATCTATTATTCTTTTTTCTTTTAATTGCTGTATAAAATAATTATGACATACTGGAAAAAACATGTTAAGCTTTATAGTTATTACATTTTTTGAATAATTTAATTTTAAATTTCGGATAGCCTTTCTCGATACCTTGTATTTTCTCTATTTAACAACAATAAAAAAAATAATTCTAGTACTAAAGGCAATAAGTAATACATGAGTGTTAACATTAATACATTGATGAAGATAATTTTGTAGAAAATTAAAAATTAATAATTTAAAATAATAACATAAAAGCATGTTCATCTAAATTTTGTGCATGAGGAAATAGAAAGAAACTAGAATGTTAATATAAAGATTTCTCTATATAATTACACATAACAAAGGGAATTTTAATTAAAAAATAATTAGTAAGTTGCAATTTAAACATATGAAATAATATTCAAATTTAATATGAAGGTAAATACAGGGTGTCCATAATTAAACGACCCTAATTTAAAATTGTATACAAACGAAACTATTGGTCAGAAAATTGTGAAATTTTTTGAAAGACATAATGAAGGAATGAGAATTTGTTTAAGCGAAAAAAAAAATTTAGTTCAAAATTTCGCCATCAGGTGGCGAATTTAATGAATTACACATTTATCATACACTTACGATAGTTTACAAATTTTTATTTCAAGGAAAATTGTTCAACAACTTTTTTCACGACATGTTCTTAACATTTTCCAGAACACATTACAGGCAACTGTGGAACATGCTATCTTACGATTCCAAATAGTAGCTGAAAATGATGGCCGTCATGTGGAAAATGTTTTGTTGCAATAAAATATGTAAACTGTCGTAAACGTATGCTAAATGTGTAATTATTTCTTTAAAAACGCCATCTGGTGGCGAAATTTTGAACTAACTTTTTTTTCGCTTAAACAAAAATCCCATTCCTTCATTATGTCCTTCACAAAATTTTCAGAACTTTCTGATCAATAGTTTCGTCTGTAGACAACTTTAAAGTAGAGTCGTTTAATTATGGACACCCTGTACATCACACAAGTTCATTAAGCTATAGTGCATTTAAATTCTCTGAGTTTATTACTTTGAAATAAAAGCTATTTGTTTCAAAAAAAATATTTATTTAATGCAATTTTACTTTCTAAGAAATCCTTTTCACTAGATTTATTCTGAACATAGTGGTTATAGCAATTTCACTAAAATATTAAAATTTAAAGAATAAAATATGTATTGTTAAGAGTAAAAGAAAGAATTCTGTTGCTATTATGAATATTTTAGTCAAATACTTACATTTTTTAAGATACGTGGATGCGTAGCTTGTGTAAAAGATCTACAAAATTTCACGAAAGCATGCATTTTATGCATCTAAACACATTTAAAAATAATTTTAATAAATAATATGTCAATGTTAAATAATAATATATATTAATGAATATAATGTGACAGAAAATTAAAAGTAAATATTTAAAATAGGATTTTTATTGTATTGTATCATTTAATAATCCCGCTTTATGGGATATCCGGTATTTAAATTGTGTGTGTTGATTGTTTTGAAATAAAAGCTATTTGTTTCGAGAGACAATGTAATTTTCATTTCAAACGAATTCTTTTCACTAGATTTCTCTAAGCGCCAGTTTTTAAAACAATTTCACTAAAATATTAAAATTTAAAGAATAAAATATTTACTAGCTTCAGGAAAAAAAGATGAGAAAAAAATGAATTACAGGGTTATTTATAGAGTATTTTTCTTATTTTCTAGGAAATGGGGATGTATAGTAGAGTTCTGCATCGAGTCGGGTTGAAGTTACCTACTTTGTTCCGAGTCGGGTTGACTCAAATTGTTTCGGGTTCGGGTCAGTTTCGGATTGAGTTTTGATGTTTACGGGTAGGGTTCGGATTAACCCGAAATTTCAGGAGAAAGTCTAGAATATTGTTTCAGATGAAAAACGATATATCTGAATGTGAATTACATGTTTATTAATAATAATAAACTTAATATAAATAACATAATCTTTACATGTTTCTTTTTCTACATAAAATATAAAATGTATATTAGAAATATGATTTCAGACTATTTTTTCACCATTAAATTATACATCAATTTTCTTTGATTTTGGGTTTTGGGTCGAATTCAGGCAGGGTTTTGGGTTGAGTTTAAACAGAAATTGTGTGTTTGGGTCTTGTTCTAATGTATAGCTTTGTACAAAAATTCTACAAGACTTAATGAAAGAATGGGTTTTGAGTATATAAACATATTTAGAAAATAATTTTAATGTTCAAATTATAAATTTATATGCCAATGTTAAATAATAATATGCATTAATAAAAATAATTTTGTAGAAAATTAAAAAAAAATATATAAAACAGGAACTTTATTGTAAAATATATATGCTATGAAGCATTGACATTTTCTGACTACTGGCATTATCTTTGAAATATGAGATAGCCTAGAAATAATGTTCTAAGGATACAAAAATAAATTCCACTAAAATGAAAATAGAATACCCTGCCTTATGATCTGTTCGTATACAAGCATAAATTTCACTTTTACAAAATAAATAGTTTGTTTTGAAGAATATATTTTCTGTTATGAAAACAATTTTCATGCATTAAATATTCCTATCCTACGTTTATTTATATTTATGCTCATTTCTAAGGCTTTTACGGAAAAATGCAATTATAATATTTTATTTTAGTAGAACAAATCCCATGATCCTAAAATTTATCACGATGATAAACGCACGATGTATATGTATTGCGTTTCAATGTATTTAGATTGCGTGAGTTTATTGTTTTGAAATAAAAGCTGTTTATTTCAAGAGATACATTGAATGTAATTTTCATTTTAAAGAAATATTTTGTACTAGATTTGTTATGACCTTTGAGGTTAAAACCATTTCTCTAAAATATTAAATTTTAAGGAATAAAATATGTGCTAGCTTCAGAAATGTTGGAAATTTTGGGTTACAGTGGCCCCCAAGGATGAATCACTAAGCGACCAAAATTTACCGCCAAATTATAAAACATGTTGACTTAAAATGATATATGATGTGTATAACATTTCGTAACGCATATGGCCCAGTTATAGTCATATATGACGTATATATATATATATATATATATATATATATATATATATATATATATATATATATATATATATATGAAACAAATTAAAAAAATTTTCGCCGTTGGACTCATCAAAGCTATAATTCTGTGTAAATCCCATTATTCTAAATTCATTCTCTTAAAAAATGGCTCTGATCGCGCTGTTCTATTAAAATTACGCACTTTTGTTTCATTAAATAAATGCATCCTAGAATTTAATTCTTTTAAACATCAATCTCCCAGCTAAAAATATTTTAACTCTCTTGAAAGAACAACCTATGTCTTTTTTTTCCCCTATGTTTTCTGTCAAAACAATATTCTTTCTCAAAATTAGGAAAGCTAACTTCAGTCTCAATGTAAAATATTATCTTGGCATCTTGCCCATGCTCGGTAAAATCTACGTATTTTTTTTTCTTATTATTTATTCGAAGGAATTAGATTGTTCGGTCATGTTCTAGAAGTATTTTTTCCCGCATTTTTTCAGATTACGGTCTTATAGCTTCGAAATCAGAGCGCCGGAGAATTTAGTCCCGTAGCACGGATTGGTCGAAAGACTTTTTAATGAAAATGTATTCTGGGGCGTTAGATAATAGATATACGCGGAGTTTCCCGCGTAGCGTCAGTATTATTCCTGGAGCCGGTTGTACATGTAACCCCGGTGCGTACTTCACGACGATGGAATAATCTCCTTGGCTGCAGATAGAAAAAACAACTGCCTGTAAGAACAAAAATGTCTTCTTAATTATTAAATTAAGTCACCAAGTTTCTCCACGGTATTAAAATCATCATGTATGGATTTAGCATCGTAATTAGTAAAGCATGGCCATTTTCTTTTTTAATTCGAATAAAAAGTGAACTGGAACGGACTGTCTCTTATTTGCATTCTGTACGCACACTATAAAATGGATTCTCGGCACCTGACTGCAAATTCCTCGGGGGAATCCCTTGCCTGGATAATGATTCTACAAAAAATATGGTGATACAAGTAAAAACGTGACATATATATATATATATACATATATATATGACATGAGTGTAAGATGTATGTGATATATATATGTCATATAAGACGTAAATAATATGTGTATACTGGCGTATATGGCACATATATTAGCATTTGGGGTATATATATATATATATATATATATATATATATGCGTATATATAAAGCATATATAAGCTTTGCGATGATTTTGGCGAAATGGAAACTGAAATCTTCGCATAATCGTAATTGTGGGGGCCCACTATAACCCAAAAGTACCGAAATATTTATTGTTAAGAGAAAAATATGAAATCCATTGCTTTATGAGTGTTTGTGTTATATATTTATTTTCTAGGACAGCGGTTCTTAAACTCTTACAAGGAAGGCCTCTTTAAAGCGTTTACTTAAAATATTTTGAAAAAAAAAATGTTAATGACTATTCATGTATGTACATTATAAAGGATCAGTCAAATTTAGCTGTGGAATCCCAGTAGAAATTTTTTAAACTTATAAAATGCTTAAAACACATACAGATACTCATCAGCGTGCAAATATACAAAATGAAAATTTAAATTTAAGAACATATTTAAAATGTACCCAACGTTTCGGTCTTTGTCTACAAAACCATCTTCAGGGGTTTTTTGACACTTCTTTTCAGAGCTCAGTGTGGATACACCAAGAAGTCAGTTGTTTGAATGAATGAACATTTCCACGTAAAAATACAAACATTAAAAACACCTTTGCATCAGAGAGGGTGACGTCGTCTGCTAGCTTAACATAACATCAATATTTAGGTCTGGAAAATAAAACTGAATTTAATTTTACAAATGCCCTTAACTGTTAATCAAAACGTTAGAAACCTGAAATGAAACATTATCATTGCAAACTTCATCTTTCCTTAAACTAATCTCTATTGAATCTCTTATAGCCTTAAGGCGTTGGAATATCTTTATAGTAAATATATTTACAAAAATAAAAACAATTTATGAAAAATAAGTGTTGCCAAATGATAGGTCCACTAAATGAAATGTAGTTATAGAATTTATTTTAAGGGACAATTTTTACTCCTTTCTTCAGAATTACTTCATAAATTTTTTTTAGAAGTGGCAAATGCGTTTTTGCAAGTGATGGAAGCTGATAACATGAACCACTCCCACAGAATTGCTTGTTTTGGTTCATTTGTGGAATTGTCTTGTATTTTACTAGCATATGCAACTCCTGGCAGTGTTCCTCAAACATTTTATATGAATTTTAAATCAAGAATTAAAGCAGACCAGTCAATAACGTACGTATCAATTTATAGAAAACTTTCAAACATAGAATTTGCAGTGTGAATTTGAGCATTGTCTTGTTGAAACATGAAGCGTCGCCCTCCACTTTCTTCAGAAACGCACAGCAGGTGGTTATAGTAAGTACCTTTTGGAAATCTCTAGCATTCATGCGATTATTTAAAAGTACGATACCTGTTTTTCGTTGCCACCCCAAGCCCGTGCAAACCATTACGAAACAAATACCTCCTTGCAATTTGAAAAAAAAAATCTGTTCGGAAGTCATTCTAATAAAATTGGCAACCATCTAACCGCCAAATAAATAAAAGCACCCTAGCAAATAAATTAAACTTGTTTTTATCACTGAGTATTACCCTTTTCTAGTATTCTTTCTGAGATATCACTTTTTGTAGAAATATTAATTTTTCAAATGAATACAAAGGATGTGAATAATCACTTACTACATAGCGTACAACCAACAGAGTGAATAAATGTTCAGACCAGGGATCGAACCCGGAACCCTTGGTATCACGCACCAATGCTCTACCATCCGAAAGACATCCAATCTAGCATTTCCTCACTCTTATACATTGGCAAGGCTTGCAACTTTGCAGAACCAGATGGAAAGTCAATCATGAGTACACACACATCTGCAGCATGTATGAGACGAATTATATCCCGTATCGGTGAATATATGTAACTAATTAAGTTTTCAGCAGAGCTGGAATTACGCTAGAAATTAATGAATTCATTAATTTCCATCGTAATTTCAGCTTTGCTGAAAATTTAATTATTATTATGTTTTTTTTTCTGTTTTTCAGTTAATTTTAAAATTGACTTCTCTTTCTGTATTGTAAAAAGAATTTATTGTAGCAGGCAATGCAGACTTAAAGATTAGAATATATTTTCTCCTTGCTAAAGATCCCAAAGAAGTTGAACCAGAATTAACCTTCTTAAAGAATAGTTTTCATTTGATAAAATGATCATTTTGTTTGGCCTTCCTGTCTTATAAGAATTTTTTAACTGCAAAAGAACAAATTCATAACATTATGTGACCGCTTTAAAATTCGTGCTGATTCTTTCTTAGATTTAAAGCATTCATTAAAAGCTGTAATTTTACATTTATTGGTAACTTTTGGTGACTTTTACAACCCATTACATCCGCAGTTTTCAATTTGCTACTGAGTTATGAAAGCTACACGTGGAATTGTGCTTTAAAGTGAAGGTCACTGAACAGCTACGTATGACCTTGACTGTAACAAAAATTTACACGAATCAAAAATAGTTTTTATTCTAATTAATAAGAAATGGAAAATAGACCTATATTTTGCAACACCTAAAATGTAAAATAATAATAATCCTCTTTAATAAAAAGGTATGTGTTGCTGACGACTGGGATTTTCGCTAATCGTTGCCACAGATTAATCTCGGAAAATGAAACATTTGAAGTTACTGAAAAAATTAATAGTCCTCTTTAATAAAAAGGTATGTGTTGCTGACGACTGGGATTTTCGCTAATCGTTGCCACAGATTAATCTCGGAAAATGAAACATTTGAAGTTACTGAAAAAATTAATGGCTCGAAAAGTATTTGTCAGAAAATTGTTAAAAAAACTGCGTTACAAAAGGTAAAAAATTGTATTTTTCTTGATATCAATTTCAAATCTAATGATTATGCCGTTTTTCATGTATTGAATTAAAAAAATTACTGAATTTTACAATGGAGTACCATAGCGAAATTTTCACGCATAAAAAGATAATGATAACGGCATTGTGTCCTGACGTATATATACTGACTATAGCACGAGTCACAAATTATAGTAGCCTTATTATTCTGTTAAAATATAAAAATGAATTATGATGTCGCGAGTGCATGAATTTTATTTAATTCTCGACGAATACCATATTTTTGTCCACCTCAGTGAGGCATATCAATTTCATTATATTTGAAGTATTGTAAATTGTAACTTCTTTCAAATCCAGTTAGAATCCAACGGAAATGATTTTCCCCCATAGACACCATAATGTAAACCCCATAGACACCATAATTTAACACAATTATTAATTTTTTTTAATGCTGACCTATTCCATTGTAAAGTCTACAGAGAATTGGCCTAATTTGTCATTAACAGCCCAAATTTTACATTAAAAATGTAATAACGCAATAGTGTTCGTATCGTTTTCAGAAATGCAGAAGGACATTCCAAGTGAAGATCCACAGTGTTTTAAAATACAAGGTCAAATTGACAGTCAATATTTCACTTGATTAAAGGTGCGTTAAGAGAAATTGACCAGCGTAGCGGGCGTAGCGTGCTAGTAATAATAATAATAATAATAAATTGCATTTATTTTTTTTATTTATTGTTACAATTTAAAGTAAGAAAACGTGAAATGTGTTCAAAAGAAAATTTACATTGCATTTCTGAAGTTAAATGGCTTTTTAAAGGTGGACCTATCTTTATGCAAAGCACTGTATTTCTTAAAGATCGACATTATGTTTAGAATATGAGACAGTCTAGAAATAATTTTCTTTGGATATAAAAATAATTTAACCAGAATGAAAATAGACTACTTTGTGTTATGATATGCTTGCATACAAATGTAAATTCTATTTTTACAAAATGAATAGTTTGTTTTGAAGAAAATAAGTTATATATATATTTTCTATTATAAAAATATTTTGCATTCAATAACTATTTCTCTCCCAATTTTATTTATATTTATTCTGATTTCTAATGCTTTTACCAAAGATGTAAATATAATAATTTATTTTAATATAATGTATCCCGTTATTACAATATTAATTGCGATGATATGAATGATGTAGGTTTATTGCTTTATAATGCATTTCAATTCTATGAGTTTATTGCTTTGAAATAAAAGCTATTTTTTTAAAGAGATACGCTGAATGTAATTTTAGTTTCAAAGAAATCATTTGCACAAGATTTATTCTGAACTTTGCTCTTATAACAATTTCACTAAAACATTAAAATTTAAGGAATGAAATATGTATTAGCTTCAGAAATATCATATATTATAATACGAGCAAATCTTATGTCTATGTGTGTGTGTGTATATATTATCTATGCAAATTTTATCTAAGAAACATTTATAACTATTTTGGCTAAATTTTGTTTTCTACCGCTTTGGGGTACGAGAAGACCATTGAGCTGGGTCACATGTTCTAAAGAATTCGATTAGCGGGTCATTTTGGGGTCACTACTGGTTAAGCTAATTTTATCTTATCTAAAAAACGACTCAAACAGTTTTGACTAAATTTTATATCTTACCGTTTTGGGGTACGAGAAGACCATTGGACTAGGTCACATGTTCGAGAAAATTCGATTAGTGGGTCATTTTGGGGTCACTATGGATCAATGCATTTCAATGGGAATAAAGGTTAAAACAGTTATTAAGTTATTGAACAATGAGCAGTTGGCAGTAAACGAATTCCCAAAGTTGGAAACATTTCTCCAAATTTGGCGATATTTGGTGAAATGTTTGCGACATTGGCGAGATTTGGCAGGAAAATCGACTTTCAAGATTACAATGACAAAACACATGCTTGGCGCCAAATGAAAGAATGTCGCCAAGTTTGTGACTTTTCGCCAAATTTCGGTGACAATTTGCGATTTTACATCAATTTTTGGCGACATTTGGCGAATTTTTTTTTTTCAGAATCTGATGGAATTTTCTAGACATTCCCAATAAGGAGACGACATACATGATTCAATCAATAATTTCCAATATTGATTGCCCTTTTCTGGTAGTTCAGAGCAGTCTGCACTGAATTTATTGTTATATCGAGTTGAACAAAAAGTAATTTCAATCGAGCGGAGCTCGGTCTTCCCACCTGGTTTATTGTTAAGAGAAAAATTTGAACTCCATTGCTGTTATAGGTATTAAATATTTATATTTCTCTATGATGTGTCAGTTTGCGCAAATATTCTGAAAACACATCATGAAAGAATGTATTTTTTTCCTATAATGCATTTTAAAAATTTGATCATTTTCACTAGATTTATAACGAGGATTACGGTAGAAAAATTTCGCTAAAATATTAAGAATAAAAAATGTACTAGATGCAGGAGAATTCATTGTTAAAAGAAAAACACGAACTCCATTGCTGTTATAGGTATTTATGTTCGATATTTACATTTTTCTATGTACGGCTTTGCGCAAAGATTCTGCAAACATTTCATGAAAGAATGTGTTTTGTTCACCTACCGTATTTTAAAATGTGGAATATTTTCACTAGATTTATCTCGAGGTTTGCGATATGACAATTTCGATCAAATATTAAGAATAAAATATGTAATGGCTGCATTAATATTTATTGTTAAGTGAAAATATGATACTTATATTTTGTAATATGTGAATGTATGACTTTGTGCTAAAGTTCTATAAAGTTTCATAAAAACATGTGTTTTTGTGCATCTAACCACCTTTTAGAAATTAATTTTAATGCTAAATGTAATAAATAACTTATCAGTGTTAAAGTCATTGTAAATATTATTTTTTATATTTCGTATAAACTGAGAAAAAACAATTAAAGAAGATAATAATTGTCAATCTACAAAAGTGAAACAGTTGTTCAATACAAAGGCAAGTGGACTGTATTAGTTGTTTTGGATTTATAAGAATGCGACTAATTAAGTTTAACTATAACTATTTTTTATTAACAAAGAATTTTTACGGAGCTTCCCATGGAGACTACCGCGCGATGCGAACGACAACCAACTACTGGTTTTACATTTTTCACTAAGCGATATTAGGTACCAAGATTGGCGCCAACAACATTAATCAACAGGTTTTATATTGAAGAATCTGTTTATTAAAACTTTTACTCGTTAGTCTTACTTTTTATGAGTTTTTTCTTCCTTTCATAACTTTTTAAAAATGCAAAATGATAAAACTTTTGAATTTTACATAAAATTGTCCTTGAAATGACGCATCTTTTATAATATTTGAAATTGAAGTATAATAATGTATTGAAAAAAACAGATTTTTAAGGGTATTGTAGAATTTTTGCACTAAGCTGTAAATACTAATAAATTCGATACTTCCCAATTTTTGAAAATAAATAACAAAAATGTCCTAGTGTAAAGAGATCCACTGTCCTGCCAACTGGTTATAGCCTTGGGTACAAGAGGTTGAGTCCGGGTTCGAGCTTGATATTTTTACTGATTGACAAAATATTGTGGTAAAATGTTATAAACGTTGCAGCGATGTTAGCCAAGCATTAATCACTCACAGGTTCCGTCTCCAGTGTTTGAATCCAGCTGATACCCATCTATCAGAAATTCATCCAAATCCACCGCATTAACTAAATTCAACCGGCAACACGGTTAACTATCTCACGCTGTGTTATCTGAATCCACGGATCACTAAATAAAGTGTTCAGAAAGTCGCTTGAAGACGAGACACTTCAGATTTGCTCTTCTATCAAAACTATACTTTTGTTATATTACTAAGTAATTTTACGTCAGAAATAACTTAATCGAATGACATTTTTTTCTTTTGGTTATTTTCTCTTGTTGTTCTCCAGAAAAAATAAGTGGCTTTGAGGTAAAATCATAGTAAAACATATACATCAATAATGTTTATTTTACTTGTTTTACTTATTGAAGTTTTATTTAAAATGTAATTTTTTGATTTTTTAAAAAATATTACTTAATATTAATAAAATTTGTTGAATGCAAAATATAAATATTCTGTTCATAAAACAGCCTTCGTAAATTTTATCTATTAAAACTAGATACCATTGTATTATGGTAATATGAATAAAAAATTCTACAACAACTTCCATTCCGCGATCTTTTTGAGAATTTTTTCTCTTTGAAATATACCCTAGTTTAGGAATAAAATAATCCTTAATCTGTTTTATATTATTACTAATTTAGGAATAAAATCATCATTAGTTTTATGCATCAATAATTTTTAAAGTATTCCCTTTTTCTTTCATTAATATTGTGCTTAAAGTGATTTTGCTTTTCAGTTTTCTTACATCAACTATTATATCCGAAATATATTGCATACGAAGCGTCAATATTCGATCCCTAAAACCCCCCTTCTTAACTTTTTCTCATGAAACTAGTTTCGTAATATCATTAAATGTTCATCCAAGAAATTCTTTCTTTCCATTCTTATTTGTGTATTTCTTGGTCTAATGAAACCAGTTGAAAAATACATTGAAAAATAAAACCAGCTTAAAATAGAAGTCGTTATTAGTCTCATCAATATTATTATCATCAACGGTTTTCAATCCGACGTTGGATGTAGGTCTCTTAGAGACTGTTCTATTGTTTCCTGTTTAGTGCTTTGGTCATCAAATGGACGCCATCCACTTTTCTGATTTCGTCGCTCCACCTTACTTGAGGTCGTATTCTCCATCCTTTTATATCTCTTTGTTAGTAATCCATCTATTGTCTGTATAACCTTTTTCTAAAGGAATAAAATCGTCAGTTATAAGCGTTAATAATTTTTATGTCAATCTCTGTTATTATTAATAGTATTTCGTTTAAAGTTTTCTGCGTTTTTTCTTTTATCAACTATTATTAATAAAAGGTTTTGCGTATAAAATGTAAATATACTACCTATAAAACAATTCCTAATTTTTTTTCTTATAAAATCGTCTTATAAAGGATGTTCTTTTTATCATTGGCCAATAGCTAACTTCCACATCGTTAGTTTTTGAGTTGCAGTTCCAATTTCAAAAATGTTACAAACGTTCATGAAAATCCATTTATTTAAAAATGATTATCTTTTAATAAAGTTAAGAAATTAAAATTTTTATACTGTCCCTGGCTCTTGCAAGTTATATTTATAAAACCTTATTCCTTGTTCTAACAGTTACGAAATTTAAATTTTCATACTGTTCCTGAATCTTGTAAGTTATATCTATAAAAACTTATTCCTTGTTCTAACAGTTATGAAATTCAAATTTTTATACTGTCCCTGGGTCTTGTAAGTTATATTTATAAAACCTTATTCCTCGTTTTAACAGTTACGAAATTTAAATTTTTATACTGTTCCTGAATCTTGTAAGTTATATTTATAAAAACTTATTCCTTGTTCTAACAGTTATGAAATTTAAATTTTTATACTGTCCATGGGTCTTGTAAGTTATATTTAGAAAAACGTATTCCTTGTTCTGACAAGTAAAACAGTAAAACTTAACGAGTTATAATACTTTAAAAACTAACTTTTCCGTTTTTAGCGTCAGAAAATCCAGAAAAAGAAAAGTATCATAACTCAATAAGTTTTGGATGTAGAAGAATGGAGTTTTTACTATTTTTCTTGGTACAACATGGAAAAAGTTTTTCTAAATATGACTTATAAGACCTAGAGACTATATAAAAATTTAAAATTTCGTAACTTAAGAAAATAGTATGTATTTTGACGAAATTGGATTTTCATGTTATGAAGAACAACTTTTGAAACTAGAATTATATACCGCTAAAACTTACGCAGCTTACGAATTAGCTATTGGTCAAGAATAAGAAGAAATACCATGTAAAGTAGGTATCGTTATGTATTGTTGAGTCGGAAACGTATTGCTATAATGGAGCTCCTTTCATGTCCTTATTTTCCGCATTTCTTGTCTCTGAAATATCGATCAGGTATAAAACCATCATTAGTCTGCTCTGTATCAGCAATCTCATAGTCATAAAATAATCATTAGTTTATCATCAATAATTTAAAAATCAATCTCTTTATTCATTAATTTTAATAATTTGTTTAACGTAGAAGCATTCTTTAAGTTTATGTAATATCAACAGCTATTACCAAAAGCTATTACTCGAAAAGTACCAATATTTTATTTATAAAACAATACTTAACACATATTTACTTTCTTTTATAGGCATATTTACAAGAAGACAGTATTGGATTCATGAAAATTTCCAACTTTCGGTTTCCATCGGATTTATACGTTTTAGAAGATACTGAACACGATTTGACTGTTTTTAGAAAATGTTTGTCTGTGAGTCTGTCTGTATGTGACAAAAATTTTGTGGGCGCTCTATCTCAAGAACTAATGCACATAATTTAATAAAACTTTAGATTAAGTTAGACCTTGATATAAATTGGTTCTGATTAGTTTTTGGTGTAAATCGCCCAACAGGTGGCGCTGCTATGCTACATTTTTCATGGTTTTCACGATAGCTATATCTCAAGAACTGGTGCACAGAATTTTATCAAGCTTCATCTTATGTTACATCTTGATATAAATAGACGCTGATATCGTTTATATATAAATAGCCCAATATGTGGCGCTGCATTAATAGTTTGTTGTTGTTGATTAGTTTGGTTGTATTAGTTGGTTTGTTGTTGATAGTTTGTTGTTGATTAGGTGTAAATCTCCCAATAGGTAGCTGTGCTACATTTTTCAGGATTTACACGATTTTAGCGATAGTCATATCTCAAGAATGGATATTTACACATGGAATGTAATAAAACTTTAGATTCAGTTAGACGTTGATATATATAGCAGTTTTTCTTATATATATATATATATTATATTTCTTAATCTACGAAATCTTATGCTACTTTTTTCAGGATTTTCACGATAGCTGTATCTCAAGAATCAATGTACAGAATTTTATCAAACTTCATATAGTTAAACGTTGATATATATAGCAGTTTTTCTTATATATATATATATATATATATATATATATTATATTTCTTAATCTACGAAATCTTATGCTACTTTTTTCAGGATTTTCACTATAGCTGTATCTCAAGAATCAATGTACAGAATTTTATCAAACTTCATATAGTTAAACGTTGACATAATTTGTTGTTGATTAGGTGTAAATCTCCCAATAGGTAGCTGTGCTACATTTTTCAGGATTTACACGATTTTAGCGATAGTCATATCTCAAGAATGTATATTTACACATGGAATGTAATAAAACTTTAGATTCAGTTAGACGTTGATATATATAGTAGTTTTTCTTATATATATATATATATATATATATATTATATTTCTTAATCTACGAAATCTTATGCTACTTTTTTCAGGATTTTCACGATAGCTGTATCTCAAGAATCAATGTACAGAATTTTATCAAACTTCATATAGTTAAACGTTGACATAATTTGTTGTTGATTAGGTGTAAATCTCCCAATAGGTAGCTGTGCTACATTTTTCAGGATTTACACGATTTTAGCGATAGTCATATCTCAAGAATGGATATTTACACATGGAATGTAATAAAACTTTAGATTCAGTTAGACGTTGATATATATAGTAGTTTTTCTTATATATATATATATATATATATATATATATATATATATATATATATATATATATAATATATATATATATATTATATTTCTTAATCTACGAAATCTTATGCTACTTTTTTCAGGATTTTCACGATAGCTGTATCTCAAGAATCAATGTACAGAATTTTATCAAACTTCATATAGTTAAACGTTGACATAATTTGTTGTTGATTAGGTGTAAATCTCCCAATAGGTAGCTGTGCTACATTTTTCAGGATTTACACGATTTTAGCGATAGTCATATCTCAAGAATGGATATTTACACATGGAATGTAATAAAACTTTAGATTCAGTTAGACGTTGATATGTATAGTAGTTTTTCTTATATATATATATATATATATATATATATATATATTATATTTCTTAATCTACGAAATCTTATGCTACTTTTTTCAGGATTTTCACGATAGCTGTATCTCAAGAATCAATGTACAGAATTTTATCAAACTTCATATAATTAAACGTTGACATAATTTGTTGTTGATTAGGTGTAAATCTCCCAATAGGTAGCTGTGCTACATTTTTCAGGATTTACATGATTTTAGCAATAGTCATATCTCAAGAATGGATATTTACACATGGAATGTAATAAAACTTTAGATTCAGTTAGACGTTGATATATATAGCAGTTTTTCTTATATATATATATATATATATATTATATTTCTTAATCTACGAAATCTTATGCTACTTTTTTCAGGATTTTCACGATAGCTGTATCTCAAGAATCAATGTACAGAATTTTATCAAACTTCATATAGTTAAACGTTGACATAATTTGTTGTTGATTAGGTGTACCGTATTTACCCGCGTATAGGTCGAGAAATTTTGGACAAAAAGAGACTTTAAAGGTGGGGGAGTCGACTTATGCGAGGGTCCTTAATTTTTTTTTTTCAGAGTGATTTCATCCGGTTGTCCAACATTAACAAAGGGCGGTAATATTAGAAAGTCCAACATTGCATTAATTGCCCAGAGTTTTAAAGATGCGTGGAATCAAATTCCTTCCGAAATGATTATAAAATCGTTCAAGAATTGCTGCATAAGCAACGAATAGACGGCACAGAAGATGATGCCATTTAAGAAAGTAATAACGACGAGGAAGAATGTTGCGATACAGAGATTGAAAACGTGTATCATGATGAGCCGATGACGACGAAGGACTTACCGTAATTTCCGGCGTATAATCCGCAGCTCAAAGAGTCGTTTTTCGACCCAGAAATTTTATTCAATAATTGTAGTTAAATATTTACAGCGATCTTTTAAGTTACATTTTATAAAATAATATTTCTGGGTCGAAAAACGACTCTTTGAGCTGCGGATTATACGCCGGAAATTACGGTATGTGAAGTGTTTGGCGAGTCCGATATTGAATCGGACCTCGAATCAGTTTAACTTTGTATATTATTATCTTCATTATTGTATATTTAGTACTTTTTCTTTCAGGTGATTTCGAATGAACGTACAAAAAAAAAATAATAAAGTTCCTTTATTATTGTATATTTAGTATACTTTCTTTTTTTCCAGGTGATTTTGACTATTGTATTTTGAAAAAAAATGAAATTTATTGATCGGAAAAGTGGGGGGGTCGACTTATACGCGGGATTTATAAAAATTCAAATTTCTTGATCGGGAAAGTGGGGGTCGACTTATACGCGGGATCGACGTATACGCGGGTAAATACGGTAAATCTCCCAATAGGTAGCTGTGCTACATTTTTCAGGATTTACACGATTTTAGCGATAGTCATATCTCAAGAATGGATATTTACACATGGAATGTAATAAAACTTTAGATTCAGTTAGACGTTGATATATATAGCAGTTTTTCTTATATATATATATATATATATATATATATATAATATTTCTTAATCTACGAAATCTTATGCTACTTTTTTCAGGATTTTCACGATAGCTGTATCTCAAGAATCAATGTACAGAATTTTATCAAACTTCATATAGTTAAACGTTGACATAATTTGTTGTTGATTAGGTGTAAATCTCCCAATAGGTAGCTGTGCTACATTTTTCAGGATTTACACGATTTTAGCGATAGTCATATCTCAAGAATGGATATTTACACATGGAATGTAATAAAACTTTAGATTCAGTTAGACGTTGATATATATAGCAGTTTTTCTTATATATATATATATATATATATATATATATATATATATATATATATATATATTATATTTCTTAATCTACGAAATATTATGCTACTTTTTTCAGGATTTTCACGATAGCTGTATCTCAAGAATCAATGTACAGAATTTTATCAAACTTCATATAGTTAAACGTTGACATAATTTGTTGTTGATTAGGTGTAAATCTCCCAATAGGTAGCTGTGCTACATTTTTCAGGATTTACACTATTTTAGCGATAGTCATATCTCAAGAATGGATATTTACACATGGAATGTAATAAAACTTTAGATTCATTTAGACGTTGATATATATAGTAGTTTTTCTTATATATATATATATATATATATTATATTTCTTAATCTACGAAAATATTATGAACGAAATACACAATAACATCTTCCGAGTTACTCATATTTCGAAAAGAGTTAAATGCGAAAACGCTCTTCATCTGTAGAAACCTCAAAAATATTTTCGAGGTTAAAAAATAAATAAAAAAATAAATAATAATAATAATAATAATAATAATAATAATAATAAATTACGAAAACGAAGTTTTTTTTTTGCTACCACTGATTTTCGGAAACGTTTCCTAGTAGTTAAATTAATTCTTCATCTGTAGAAATCTCAGAAATATTTTCGAGATTAAAATAAAATGAAAACGAAGTTTCTTTTGCTGCTGAGTAGTTTTTATAGTGCATTAATCAGTTTTCTCGAATCGGAATATCGGTTTTTAGGATACTATTAATTCTCAATTAATCATTTTCAGTTGCGTAATTGAATTTATAGTTGCGGGATTAACACAATATTATTAATTTTAATGTTAATGTTAATGCTGTTAATTTATCATGTTTGTCTGTAAAATATGTTGTTAACCATAAAAATGTTTACTTGAGAATTTATAGCATCGAATAAACCGATATTCCAGTTTGAGAAAAATGATTAATGCACTATATGAACTACCCGGGAACGTTTCCGAAACTCTGTGGCAGCAAAGGAAACATTGTTTTTAAAAGTGCTTCCTTAATATCGAAAATATATTGGTTTCTGAGGTTTCTAAAGGTAAAAAACCCTTTTCGGAATAGTGGGTAACTCGGAAGGATATATTGTATATTTGGATTTATAAGTTTTGATATTGTATATTTTTGATCGATGTTATATTATATTTAGCTAGATTAGAAAACTTTTTTTTTCAGTGCATTTTTAAAATATTAATATTTTATTTATTTATAAAAAATCCTCATACATTTTTTCTTATAAAATCATTCTTTTGTATAAACCAATAATAATCTTTATATCAATAAATAATTCTAATTCAAAAATACACTACTGTAATAGAAGAAATTATTTCAGTCACTATTTGTTCCCTTTGAAAAATAATGCAAGTTAGGCATAAAATTTCAAACTTTATGGCTGAAATATTTTACCGCTAAATCTTTGACTTATAGGTTCACTTTAAGAATTCCCTGGTTTTAGCCAAGCCGAAGGCCAAAAATGTCACCTTAGAATTCTTATTACCTAGATTTTCCTTAAATCCAAATAAAATATACCCTGTCGGATTTCCAGAGAATCGAGTTCGGAATTTTTTGTCTGAGATTTGGCCTCGTTGTCATGCATGGCGTAACCAGGTATTTTCTTAGAAGATTCTATCTCTTTTTTTTTATGAAAAGGATACAAAAGTTTCTTTTAAAAATAACTGCCTTTTTGCTTTTGTCGATGCTAAATTTATTCTTTAAATATGATTTTTAACAATTTAACCATAAAATGTAATAAATTCTACGCGTACGTGATAATTTAGAAAAGTGGAGATATACTTAGGTATTCTTAGTATACTTAATTAAAAACGAAATTTTATGACTTGTTAACTCCTTCACGATTATTGTCAAAGTATGGTATGCTTAGACTGCTTCATTTTTCCGATCACTATATTCTACAAATAAATTTCGTCTTATTTAAACTCAGAATTTCTGAAATTGCATTAGACAAAGGTTTCTGGTTTGAAATACTGGTAGTAAAAGATTAAATATTCTGTACTGGACGCTCATCGGGGAGGGGATTAAGCGACATTTATCGCTTTTAATTACTCGAAAAACGTCGTATATTTTTTGATAAAAGCCCCTCGATCATTGAAAAAAATATCTTTTTATGTATTGGGGATTAATATTGTAAAAGATTCCTCTTTAGTCAATATTAGTATCATTTGCTATAAAACAGTATTGTTATATCTATTGTATTTAGTGAAAATTGTTCTATGTGAGTACATATTTATGTTATAAGATGTATTTAAATATATTAGATGTAAGTTATCCCACATCTTCGTAATTCACACATCTCAAATCTTCATATGTAAGATGTATGTATGTATTTAAACATTTAAGTAAAGGAAGGATATGTGTAAGTAGGAAGGCAATGTATTACAGATAAAAATATATCCACTGAATAATGTTCATAATTAATTTATTAATCCATTTGTGTTTACTTAATAGCAACTCCAATTTATAATTTTTTCCCCCTTTCTCTCTCTTTCTTTTTAAATGTTCTTCAGGTATGAGTAAATTTGGCTAATTACCATTGAAGCACATGCTATGGTAATTTTATGATTGCACAAGTTAATTATTAGCTATGTGGTATTCTGATTACACAATATCATTAATTATCTCTTTGTAGATTTTAGTAGAATGATATTAGAACTTGATATGTTTTTGAAATTCATAGATATTATAATTTTATATATATATATATATATATTTATCATTCTTAACCACTCTAGCACATAAATAAAATCTGCTAATGCATTTCCCCCATAATCTTAAGTTTTATTTTATTTCACTTAAAAATAAAAACTATACCGTGCATCTCCAATTAAAATATATCATTCTGGTTTTTTTAATAACCTTATTTAGCTTTCTTAGTATTATGCATAGATTCTGTAAATTTAAACATTATTCAAAAAGTAAGTTGTTTATTTTTTTTATTTAAAAAGTCTAATTATTAGCATATTTTAGATATAGAGATTGACTTAATCAGTTCTTTTAAATTTCTATCATCATTTGTATGAAGGTACTTTTATTCTTATTGAGATAGCTTGTATCACTTTTCAGATTGAAGAAGATTCAATCTTTCAAAGTATGTAGATCAATGGTTCCCAACCATTTTATGGCCATGCACCACCTAAGTATACCTTAAATAATGTCCCTCTGTTCCCGTGATATATAGTTCTTATTATTTAAGAGTTGAATTCTTATTCACATGGAGGAATATAAAATGCCTTAAACGTCACCCACAATTATTAGCCTATCAAATATTTTTACAGAAATATATTTTTGGCATACATTTGTCAGGGCTCCCAAATGGTACGCGTTTTGAATACCGTTATTTTCTTAGAAAAATTTTATTGTTAGATTTTTATTGCAAATTTTGCAGAACTCATCTTCGGAGCTAATTTTTTGCGGAAATGTTGTAGAAACTTACCATGAGATTTTCTGTTAAAAAATATTGGTATTCAGTTGGCGGACCATTTGGGAGCACTGGTCTGTACATGCAACGAAGATAAATGTCTTCGCCTTTACACCAACAAAAGTTTATTTATTCCTTGCTTATTTATCCCTTCTAAACCCTTAACGCTCGTATTCACGAATAACTTCGACCCCGAGTTCAGCCGAAAACCCGGGTCGAAAGCTAAAATGGTATTCATCGTCTACCTGACTGGACCGGTTTGAAGGCGAAATCTAACGCTGGGTTCAGTTACTAGGAGTTACTGGACCTGGCTTTACAGAGGGTTGAAGTTCAAGTTTTTCAACCGAGCATGCGTAGTTAACAAAAACAAGACGAGAGAGCAAGTCTGGTCACATTTTACAATAATGGCGGCTTACGAGCTTACGTACTGAATCAAGTGTCTGTGTATAAGATATAACAGAAGTTTAATACTATTATAAAACAAAAGAACAATATGCAAAGGTATGTGATCTCATATATATGTATTAGCTTCAATTTTTTTTATCTGGTTTGTTTATATTGATATATAAATCCTCTATATTTTATGTTCAATTGTTTGTTTATATAAATAAGCATGGTCGCGAAGAATTTTATTTGCCATAAAAAATAGTCAACATTACATTAATGGTAGATAAATTGCTATTAAAATAAAAATTGTTGCATTTAAGGTTATTTGTTTTTGCAATTTTGATCTTAAAAATAATTTATGAATGTATTTTAATAGTAGCGAAATAAATGTCGTACGTAAGTTCTAATTAAAATTTGAGACATCAGACTAATTTGCATTTTTCTTTAAGTAAAAAATACTTAGATTATGTTCAAGTATCCATAGACTCAATGTAGGTTTTTGATTTTGGTACTCGTAGAATATGGGTAAACGTTAAATTTTGTGTCTTGTGTGAAAGATACACTATTATTATTTATGTACGATCTGTTATATAAATATAAGATTAGCTCTATAAATTAGATATTGTGGTTTTAAACTAAACAATATATCATATGAGTTGTATTCATCTATTGAAGATTTTTAGTAGGTTAATTCTTTGTTTAAATCACGAATCTGTTTATATTAATTAAACAACTCTATCATTGATTAACACTATACTATTGTTATTTCTGTTTTTGAGCTTTACGTTATATTTCCCAATTTTTGAGAAATTTAAAATATTTATTTAATTACATTTAAGTTTCAACTGTGTTTTAATTTCAAAATTATACATAATTTAAAATATTACAATAGAAGTAAAGGGCTGAAATACATTGATAAAAAATTGTTCATTTTTAAAATAACACCAAGCAAAAAATCCAGAAACACCTTTGTTTTAAAACAATGCTTCTCTTCAAATAAACGTTTTATCACTTCCAATTTTGTCTATCATGACAGAATTAATATGACCTAAACCATTGATTGTACGGTATATAAAAAGTTATAACAGCTGTACATAATAAACTTACAGAACCAAACTTATCCCCTCCCCCTTTTCCCATCATGTTTTCACATATACACATACTAAGGATCAATCCAGACAAAACTTGGGGCTTATTTAGGGCCCCTTCACAAAAATCCATGTCATAAAACAGGGCCTTTCATAAAATTGATTTTAATAAAACAGGGCCCTTCATAAAATTGCTTTTAATAAAACAGGCCCTTCACAAAACTCCTTTTAATAAAACAGGACCCTTCACAAAATTCAATTCCATAAAAACATACTCTTCATTAATTATTTTTATTGTGTTAGCTTTTAGAATGTGTAATCTACTAACAAAACAAATTCACCAAAAAGTAAAACGTTAGAAGAAGGACTTAAAGAGAATTTGAATAACTGAATTTCCTCTTTTGTTACAAAATGTTTTTTTCACAAAAATATAATACATTTCACAAAAATAACTTCTTTCACTTTTCACAAAAATGCTACCCCCCCCCCCAAAAAAAAAAAAAAAAGAAAAACCTTGAATTTTTTTACTTTAGCTGGTAAATCAAAAATATTAATTAGTTTGATATCTGAAATTTCATTGTAAACAGGAGTCATTTCGCTACTGTTAAAATACATTCGTTATTCCTATTTTTTTTTAATGAAAATTAAAAAAAAATAAATAACCTTAAATGCAAAATATGTTATTTTAGTAATGTTTTATTAGCCCTTTAGGTAATGTTGACAATTTTTTAAGGCAAATAAACTCCTCTTCATGATCTTGAATATTTATGTAAGCAAATAATTAAACATATAATATATGAGTTGTATGTATAAATATAAACAAACCAGCTAAAAAGTTTGCAGATAATATATTATATATATATATATATATATATATATGAGATTACATACATTCTATTTTTAATACTTTAAACTTTCTTTTTATTTCTATATCATACACAGAATCTTGATTCACGTTTAAATTTACTTTAATTAACTTATAAAAAAAAAAAAAAAAAAAAAAAGAAAGAAAGATAGACAGTGAGGCATGGGTAGGGTGGGGCAAATGGGGCAGTTATTCTTCTACACTAAGTCACATTCAAAAAAATTATATTCCTTAAAATTCAGTGCTATAAAATTATCTGAAGTTATCGTTAATAAATTCAGATTGTTTTATCAGATTACCAACTATCATTATTTTCCCTATCTAGTCTAGAAATCTATCGCCATTCATTCATAAAAAAATATTTAAAAATCTTTTTTTTTTTTTTTTTTTTTCTCTCTCTCTCTCATAAATAAAATTGTAATTGAATCTATGAAGTGACATCTAAATGAGTGAAAAAAATAAAATTTAAAAACTAGAAAGAATATAGAAAATGAAGTATAATTTTCTATATAAATACATCTTTTTCAATGATGCACTGGATCTAAAAATAGATGTCTATGCATGTAAAAATATTTTGTAATTACTTAGGCTAATTTATTAAAAAATATTCAAAGGCAGTCAAGTGAATACCTTTGAACTTGTAAATCTGATAATGGAAAAATTCTTATACAAAAGGGGTGAGGGGGCTTCTAAAAGCTACAAAAAAAAAAAAAACCTTTTTTAATATTTCACAGTTTTATGTCCAGATAGTATACAGAATTTATTTATCATTATTTAGAAAAGACTTTACTTGATTCTGTGTTGAATGAAAATTTATATAGTAGCCTTAAAAGGTTTAAAATATTAGTGTTCATTAAAATAACATCTAATAAAATAGCAATATATCCATGGTAGACAGTTTAAACTAAAAACAAGTTTGGAGTTTATTATTTAGCGACTAGTTAAAATAAAATGTTTGTTAACCGATCGGAAGCGATAATTGAATGCGCCATTGGAGCTCCTGAAAAACTTGGGTGCCTGGTGCCAGGGCACTGTTAGAACCACAAACACCACCTTTTAAGCACTCTTTGAAGCTCTGTTCCTTTGAAGCTCTGTTGATATTATTTCCACTCTTTTGTTGTTGTTGTTTTTGTCAATGTGCATATTAATTACTATCTAATTGTATTAGAATTAATCATTTTAATTATATTGCTGAAAATAAAAAAAATCAAATCAATACATCTGGATATCATTTAATATATAAATTGATTCGAC
Organism: Maratus michaelseni; assembly: GCA_963931845.1. Classification (NCBI taxonomy): domain Eukaryota; kingdom Metazoa; phylum Arthropoda; class Arachnida; order Araneae; family Salticidae; genus Maratus; species Maratus michaelseni. The sequence continues at coordinate 125,527,787 of OZ007593.1, read as the reverse complement.
AAAATAAAAATAGTACTATAGGCTACTTTCTGGAATTTTTTCCTTTTTCTCCATTTTAATATTTTCTTAATTAGAAATTATTTAATTAATTACTAATTATAGCTATTAATAATAGAAATCAACATAATTGCTGTTGAAATAAAATTTTCGTTTTGATCAAATCAAGTTTTCGTTTAGCTACTAAGACAAATTTTATTTGAAAAATAAACTTATAAAATTTACTTTAGCAATTAACACATTTCATATCCCTTTCTTAACTCACATATATGTTTAAAAGTAATAATAATAATACATAAAATTTGAATAAATTGTTAAAGAAAATATTAAACTTTGTAAGAAATTAAAATAAGTTAATCTCCATATTTAGTAATTACAAGTTTTTATTTTGTGCATATATTTTGTAAAAAATAAAATAAGTACTACATTTAATTTCCTTTTTTTCCCGGCACTTTTCTTCCATAATATAAACAAACAAAGCTTCAACGCGAAACCGAAAACGTCATCTGATTTTTTTAACCAATTAGCACGCTTTATTCAACCGGGGTCGAGTAACTCTGAGTTGGGTAACTTTTCGTCCGAAGTAGACGGTGAATACGAGTTTTCAACTCTTGGTTGAAAACCTCAACCTGGGGTTACTGGACCCTCGGTTCAACTCTCGGTCGAATTTATTCGTGAATACGAGCGTTAGGGTGCAGATCAGTCAAACTTTGAATCTTTCTCTCCAATGTTAAATCTATGGCCATCCGTACTTTTTAAAAATTACACCCAGAAAAAAGTTTTGTTGAATCAACAAAAATTTGGTTGACCCAACAAAACTTTTTGTTTAAATATAGGTCAATGGAAATTTTGTTTGAATCAACAAAAAAAAAAAAATTTGTATCGTCAGCAAAAAATGTTTTGTTAATTCAAGTAAAATGGTTCAATTTTACTTGAATTTTGCTAAAACAACCAAAATGTACTCAACAAAACATGTTTTGTAGTTTTAATCAATTCCTTTTTCTGGGTATATCATCAAAGAATTAAAATATTTATTTCCTTTTTACAACAACTTGACTTGTCATAAATGATGGCTCTTTGATTTTCTCTAGCAAAGTACTTCTAAAACCTATATATTTTTTTCAAGTATGAAAATCTTTTATCTGTGAATAAAATTAAGTTACTTCAAAGCTATTTGGTGCTTTCAAAATTTTAAACACTCATAAAGCAGCTAAAATTCCCAAGTAATGCATGAAATCTTAAAGTTAAGAATATACATGCATCAGATTATGCATTTAGAATGGAGCGTTTTATTTATTAAATTTATGTATATCAACCTTATATAAGACATCATAGAGATAGTTGAATAGGGATGAGTTTGTTTTTGGGTGGTTATTTCTTTAATTACGATTTCAATGACGTTATACATTTTCTATGTATATATTTTTTATGCTATGATGCTATGTGGTACGAGTATCAACTGTAGTTGTTATACAGAGCGGTCCAAAATATTTCGAATACGCTACCAATTGTTAACTGAAATACTTTACAGTGATATTACAAACTTTTTCGACTAAATAAAATGTTATTATAGTTACAAAATGTCAAAAATTACCCCACCTCCTCACACGTACTATTGTTGTTGTAAAAGCCATTTTAAAGGCATTTGTGAATAATGCGTATGAAAAATTGAGATCGATCTTGAAAAATAATTCAAAATATAATTCTCATAATATTGAAAAGTTCTTCATAATCTAAGTGTAAAGCGGGATTTTTTTTTCTCCTTACGATTGTATTTACTCTGTTTTTACAATTATCGTGCACACTTGTATTTGAATAATTTTCTTATTTTTGCTTCTGATTATATTTATTGTATATCTTTTATGTATAGTTTGATTTTGTTAACGGAAGTACCGATTTATTTTTTAAATTTATTTATTTATTTATTATTTTTTTTTTAGGGCGGTGTATCACTAAGAACTGTTCTTCTTCTTGCTGTATTTGCCGCAGTTGATGTTGCAGCCAGTACTGGTTTTATTTTACTACGGGTGATAATGGTGAGTGTTTCATACACAAATACAGAATGTCGATGGATTACCTCTTTGGTTTGAAGTGACTATTGAAAATTGTGTATTAAATTTGTTAAAATGTTGGCTATTAATTTTACAGCATTTAATTTCAATATTTTATATAAAGTTTTGCCTAGTATGTAAAATCCTTATTGTATATAGGAAATAACAAACTATTTAACCTTTCTTTGTGTTCCGTGAAAGGTCTTATGACAATAGTTGACATTCACCGCAGTTTTCTTGTCGAGATTTTACGCTTAACTTCTCTTCGATTGTCCGGAAAACAAAGCAAAAAATATGTAGACCACCCTTCAAAAGTGAGGAAGATTTCAAGAAAAGTTTTAGATATATATTTTAAAACTGTTAAAACCAAATCCGTCGAATAATTGTTATGAATACCTAAATTTTAAAAAAGTAGTTATTAATTCTCTTATATTTGGTTATTAATAGAAGAATATGTGTAAATTTAAAAGCAAAAGGTCTGATGTCACGTATGTAGAAAAATTGCAGATATTGTTTGATTTAATGAGTTTGATAAGTATACTTTTATTGTTCGTGATTTCATTGTATTATTTTATGCATTAAACGCAGTGCTTTCACAAAACACCACACACCTAATTCTCTCTCTCTTTTATGGCTTTTAAAATGGATCAAGTGTTGGATGCATTGCCTTCAGTTTGGACCTTTAAGTGTTTTACACATCTAATGTCTTTCACCTATTGAGTCGAAAATGTCAGTCTGCCAGATGCCATTTTCATTTCAGACGAAGAAAGCATAGTGTCATCTCTTACACGTTCTGATGAAAATAGTAATTAAATAAATAGTATTGATCCAGATAGAAAATAAATCAATTGGAACAAGAATTAACAAAAGGGCTGCTTTATTAAAATATTTTGACGTGTTTAATTCGTATCAGTACACTAATTAATTTTCAGCAATATTCGATTAATAAAACAAGAACGAAAAATCATGCGTCAATGATCATGCGTTATGAAACACTTTCAAACACATTCAGAATACTGTAACAAAACTTCACAGTTTAATAAGTAAACAAGGTCAAGGTCAAATCGGGCGGGGAGGCCTACCTTTTGGCTTAAGCTCAACTTGCTCCGCACAGTATTAATATTAAAAACGCATAAGACATTTGAAAATCTAATTTCAGCAATTACTACCATTAGTCGAACAAAATATCAGAATTATTTTGTGCAGCCCTGTATATAATCTATAGATTTGCATGTATGCTAAAATTTACTTCAGTTAGGAAATACAATTGAAAATTACCCTTTAACAACTTCCGTCAATAAACGGAAATGTAGGTGAAATCTTTTGAGCAGCCCTGTATATGATCTATAGAATTTATATACACCAATTAATATGCAAAAAATTAGTTACATTTATAAGCGCGTACCATAACTGAAAACGGACTTCCAGCAATTGTTATTCAATTATTATTGATAGACAGTATTATAACCGAATTGTTTTGTGTGTCCCTGTAAATGAACGATGAATGCTATGCATGCTTTATTCTACAGTAAAAATCTCCTAGTGCATCTCAGTGATATGCATCAATTTCTGTATGCCATTATTAAAGTACACCGCAAATGATTCCCCCCCCCCCATAGACTGTAATGTAATGTCTTTTGAGTGTCCCTGTAAATAAACTATAAATGCTACACATTTCATTTTCAATACCGAACAAGCCATAGTATACTTCAATAGCATATATAAATTGCATGATAATTCGATTACATTTACGCAAGTTAGAGCACGACAGACAGACAAACCGAATTTATAAACATCTTTTCAACTATGCTGGAATGTGTTTAAAAGAATTTAAAAAATTGTAAATATGCTGTGGTCTCTTAAAAGTAATACTTGAAAGATGGTGTGAAATTATTCAATAGCAAATATTTGAAAATAAATAAATAAATAAAAACTGCTGTAGTAACAAAAATAAATTTAAGACATTTTAAAACTGGTCTAACACTTTATCAAAAATGGGTATTTATTTTTTATTTAATGAAAAGTTACTCTTTTTTCTTTTTTTTCGAAAAACAGCTGTTTCTTTTTGCTTACAGTTTTAAAGCATTAAGTAAATTTTACTTTTTGAAGGACAATTCGGAATAAAAACATAAAAATTTGACTTAATGTGTTTATTTATATTAATTAAAACATGCTATTTATTTTCCTTCTAATTCACTTCATTCCATTTATTTTTTTAAATCTCTCGCATCTTTAAAAGTTTTGAAACGACAAAAAAAAAAAAAAAAAAAAAAAAAAAAAAAAAAAAAAAAAAATGTTTTTAGTGATTTAGTATTATAAATTCCTGTTTCAAAAATTATATTGCATGATTTCCTGTCAAAATATAGTTCCACGATTCATAACACCATTTTCGAAAAACAATATGTTTCTTATTTAATTATAGATACTTGCGATTAAATAAGATGACGTTTACTTTTTGAAAGTAGAGGGTACTCAAAAGTTGCACTTAGTTTTTTCTCTGCATATAATCTACATGCTAGATTTGGTATTGTTGGTATTGTTCATTAATTTTCACTTTATTTGGATTTGATTGTGCTCTTTTCTCACTGGTAAATTATCCTACCAGACAAAAAGCAACCAATAATTCAACAATAAATGTCAAATATGTTCTCAGACAATAATGATAGAGGAAAAAGGAAAGAGTTGTATGCTTAAACTAAAAAGAATCGTAAGAAATAATTCGTGGAACAAATGAGAAACCATTTCTGGAATAAGAATCTAAACAGTTTTTCCCATTGTAGTGCTGCCATCTATGAACATCAAATGAAACGTTTACATACATGCTTTTATCTCTTATGTTTTTGAAGTTGTAAAAGAATTATGAATACTTTAATGATGAATTAGACATACAATTTTTATCTAAATATATTCAGGTTGAAAATTAAAAAATCGATGTTATGTTTTTATAGAATTATTTAATTCTTGAGGCGTTCTTGAATCTTAAGGTAAATATTTAATTTTCCAAATAGGAAACATAAGAGCCTTCACCTATAGTGCTGCCATCTATGTATCACAAAAGTTACTTTTAGATGCATCTTTTTTAATTTTACTAGTCTAGTGTTGACAGAGTAATTAAATATTTTGTTGAAATGATTATTGCATAGTTAAGAATTGCCAGTTCATAAGAATAATTCATTTAATTAAATTTGATGTCTGGTAATATATTATGAATTTTTTAAATTTAAATTCCAGTAAAATATTAAAGGGATATTTTAAATCTTTCACATACATTCACAAATTTACATAAAGTGTATCTCGTGCAGCACCCTGATCTGTTTGTGAAAAAAAAGTAATATATAGAAAAGAAACTTTTATATTTTGTTATTTTACGCGAGTTTAAATTTTTTAATGATTTAATACAAAAAATAAATATTAATTCACGAATTGCGTCACACATCAAAAGGGTGGAGGAACTACACAAAGCGTGACAGAGGGAGGGGGTGGATTAATAAGTTGTGGTATTGTATGTAAAATATTAAAACTGTTAGGCAGGCATTATTTGTAAACAGAATAATAAAATTCATTAACAAGATATGCATTTTTAGTCAGCAAGTGTTAGGTATATATATAGGCCCGTACACTGAGTAGTTTGTCAGAGAGCATCACATCTGAACTAGTCATTTTATCGCAGCTCATGCTTTTAATTAGGAATGATATCATATTACACATTAACGAATGGGTGGTCAGATGGTCAATCAGCCGGGTGTGGGGGGGGGGGGGGGCATTATAGGTAAAAGAAGTGAAAAATAATCAGATTATAACACAGGTGAAGCCTTTTTCAGAACCTTTTTAAATTGTAAAAAGTCTAAAAAACCCAGTCAACGGACTGATCGTGGGTGGTCAGTGGTCAGATGTACGAACAAAAATGGAAAATGAAAAAAAAAAAAAAATGCATTAAATAAATAAATAAATAAATAAACTTATACTAGTGTCATTAAGATTTGGATATATGATAGTTAATTAGATTGGTTGGGTGGAATTTGATTGGTTAAGTTGGTTGTCATATAGATTGAAGAAGCTGAAATGCAAATTAACGAAACTGTTTTAAAAAGCCATTTTGCTTGCCATTTTGAAAATTCTTCTTGAGAGTTATTATTTTCGGAAATGATCAATATCAAAAACTCGAATAGAAACTTCTTAGCAAATGAAAAATGACTCGAATTCAGTTTGCTTTCATTTAAAAATAATTAAATAAGAAGCTGTTTCTAATTATTTGGCATCCAAAATGCAGCAAGAGAAATATAGCGTTTTTTTTTCTTTTTAAATTATTTTCTAAAATGTAACACCAAATGTTACCCACCCATATTTGTTACTTTCTGCTATCTTTAAAAGAAGAAAGTATTGGATTCGTGAAAAATTTCGACTTCCGATTTTCGAGGGATTTATACGTTTCAGAAGATCCTGATCACGATTTGACTGTTTTTAAAAAATGTCTGTCTGTGTGCTTGTCTGTCTGTATGCGACAAAAAATTTGTGGAGGCTCTATCTCAAGAACTAATGCACGGAATTTAATAAAACTTTAGAATCAGTTAGATCTTGATATAAATTCGGGCTGATTAGTGTTTGGTGTAAATCGCTCAACAGGTTGCGCTGCTATGCTGCATTTTTCAGTTTCCGAAAACGCACTATCCCAAGAATTAATGCACGGATTTTCATCAAACTTCAGATTCGGTTAGACGTTGACATAAGTTGTTGCTGATTAGGTTTTGGTGTAAATCACTCAACAGGTGACGCTGGTATGCTGCTTTTTTAGGATTTACACGATTTCAGCGACTGTCATATCTCAATAACTAATGCGCAGAATTTCATCAAGCTTCATATTCTATTAGACCTTGACATAAGTTGGTGCTGATTAGATATTTATGTAAATCATATAACAGGTGGCGCTGCTATACTGCATTTTTTTTTAAATTCTAAAATGCATAATTGAAAAAATTACGCTTTTTGAAGTATTAAAATGCATGAGAAGAAAGTTTTGGGATTGGCACATCTGACTAGTTTAATTCTATAAGCAACATTTTAAGTAAGTTTAATTTATTCATATTTGATCTATTAAATTTTGATTGCTGATATGTTATGGTCACGTAAAATAATTTTTTTAGAAATATCTGGCACGCGGATGTGAAAAGCTTTGCCGTCTTTCGTATATAAGTACTATGAACGCTTATTTTAAGACAAATATATTTAAAATTATATGGAAATAAGTTAATATGTATTCATGATTTTTTGTAATGATAACCGTATTTTTTTTAAAATACTGATTTAATTTTTTTTTCTTTTTCAACTGTCACAGTACATTCGAAAGGATCACATATATCCTCAAGAGATGAGGAAGCCCATTCCATCATTAGAATTTGATCAGCTAGCAGCCTACGCAGCTCTGAGGCTTTTTACTATTCAGGTAATAAAAAAAAACTATCAGCACTTCGGAAAAAATTACCATGTACAGGCTAACGTATAAATCTGTTCACATTTCAGAAATTCATAAAGAATTAACAAAGAGTCATATCGAAATCCATCATAAGACTTGAGTCGTATTTTTTTTTGTGTCAAAAAAGTTAAAATTTCACCGATAGGTGGCGTTATAATGGTTCCCTATTATTAAAAGAAATAAAAAATATTTAGATTATACAACAGCCATTTGTTTGCAGCTGAGAATATACTAAACTCTCAAGTGCAAATAAAAACTTGTTGCATAATCAATATATTTTTTTTTTATGTCTGTAGGTATTTTTTTTATCTCATTATTTCTATTTCTTTTAATAACGTGGACTTTAATAGCGATACCTATTGGTAAAAATTTGAACTTTTTGATTTTGCCGTAAAAAAAAATTCAACTGTTTGGTAAGTCTTACGGTGCACATCGCACTCCGAAATGCAGTTTGTTAAATTTGCACGATTTTTTTTTTTTTAAATGTGAATGGACTTATGGGGCAGCTAATATGTAAAAAATATGTATTTCATATTATTTTTTATCTGTATGTTACTTACTATACTTATAATTGATTATATCAATTTTGTTAAAATACTTTATTTTTCTTTTACACGTAGTCAAGCTGTGGCAGCATAGATATTCTCGTCATTATAGTAGTTGGATTTTTAACAGGACTTCGAGTAAGTTCTTTTTTAATCCTTTGTTTTAATTATTTATTTATTTTTCTTTGAATAAAATGCACTGCAAACTCAATTAAACGATATCCCAGTAAAAAAAAATAAGAATTTTAACTATAATTTTTACTTTTCTGAATTGGCTACATTAGATTATTAGCTTATTTAATGATAATTAAAATTAAACTTTTTAACTATTCTTCCAATGAGTTTATTTGCTTAAACATTTCTTCATTTTATTCATTTTTATTTGATTAAAAATTACTTTTTTAACCGAACTTCGGGTGAGTTGTTTTTAATCATTTGTTTTATTTATTTATTTGTCTTTGAATAAAATGCATTGTAAAAAACTCAATTAAGCGATTATATCAATTAAGCGATATTAAGAAGAATTTTAATTATAATTTTTACTTTTGTGGACTGGCCTACATTAGTTTATTTATTAGCTTAGTTAATAATAATTACAACTGAATTTTTTAACCGTTCTTCCAACGAGCTTATTTGTTTAAACATGTCTTCATTTTATTTATTTTCCTTTTATTAAAAATCCCTTTTTTAAACGAACTTGGAGTGAGTTCTTGTTTAATAATTTGTTTATTTTTTTTCCTTCTAATAAAATACAATATAAACTCATTTAAACGGTATTCGATTAAAAAAAAGAACCTTAACTGTAGTTTATATTTTTCGGAATTCTCCTATATAAGTTTATTTATTAGTCTATTTAATAATAATTACAATTTAACTACACTTTTTAACTGATTTTCCAATGAGTTCATTTGTTCAACCATTCCTTCATTTTATTTATTTTCTTTTGGTTAAAATACATTTGTAAACTGTTTAAACGATCTTTAATAATAATAAAAAAAAGTTGGAAATTGTACGTCAAACGTGACAAATGAGTTACGTTCGTACTGTTATTATTTCAGTGAAATGAATTATATCGTCTGTTATCATGATATTATTAATTTCCGTAATAAAATAAGTACATTTTAAGTTGGCAACATTTTATCTTTTGTTGACATTTACTAAAAATTCCACTGGGAAACTTAGGCCTAGCTTTGAAAATTTCAGAACTTGAAATCCATATTTAGACTCTTTTTCCATTTAATATCTATTACTCCCGAAACATCTATCCAAAAAACTGTGGGTAGATTATAGGATTGCTATAATTAAACAATTTTAGTATGCAAATTCGGTTTTTAAATTCAGTAATACGGAAATAATGCGACTTCATCTGAAATATGACGCAATCACCATGGCAACTTAGAATCATTACCTATCATGGGATATCGTTGAATTAATTACGTATGATAGAATTTAATAGAATGAAGAAAACTTTTATTAATATCTTTTTGAGTTTTTATTCAATCTTCATAAAATTTGAAATGGCTCAAGAAAATTCCACAGTGATTACATATATTAAATTTCATTTGGATGGGTAGTTTTTGTGCTACTAGATGCGGACAGACGGACGGACCAGACCACGACTATAGGTGCTTCGTATTTATATAATTAGGAACGCACTTAAAAAAGAGAAAATTACTATATTTTTTTATTTATATAAAAATGAAAATGAGATTATACAACAGGTATTTATTTGCACTTGAGAATATACTGCATTCTCAAGTGCAAATAAATACCTGTTGTATAATCTGAATATTTTTTACAACGTAGATCTGAATAGCGCCACCTACTCGTAAAATTTTTAACTATTCATTTCCCACACAAAAGCCCACTATTTGGCAAGTCTTGTGTTTGCAAATCGCACTTAAATATGGCAATTTGTTAAATGTTTATGAATTTTTGAAATGTGAACTGATTTACTGGACCCCGTGTATTTCTTTTTTCTGAAGTGTTATTATTGGTATTACCATTCTCTCAAAAAACCATGTTTTTAGCATTTGACTAAAATGCAATTATATTTAAAATTATTTTCTGTTTATTTTTACATATAAAGTTGATAAATATTTTTTCTTATTTAAAATACTGCAGCAACGAAAATGTAAGATATGAATTATTAATTTTGTGGATATATGATTTAAACAGAAATAATTTTGATAATTTCTAGAACGTTTATTAACATTTAGTTATTTATTTATTCTTTGATGATACATATTTTTAACTTAATATAATTGGATAAATTAGCCTAAAATGGAGAACAAACCCAAGTGTTATCCCCATGAAACTTTTTGAATAATTCTTAATTGATTTTCATTTCTTCTGATCAGTATAAAATAAATATGTTACCATAAAACAGAAAGCACAATTTTATTAATTTATAATTATTATCTTTTCTTTTTAAAACTCTTTATTATTTTTTAGGTCTACAGTGTGGTGTGTGTATTTTCATATTATAAAAAAGCCAAAAATGGTAGCCTAGATTTATTTGAACATAGTAAGTGTACTTTTAGTATTAATTTTAAAAATCTGGCATACCTTATTTTTTTCATCATTTATTGTATGTACGAGATGAATTCATGTCTTATATTTTTTATTGTCTTTACAGAGCATATAACTAATGAATCCGACACATCATCCAGGATAGACAGGTTGAAAATCTATGATGAATATGGGCTTAAAATGGGAAAGTAGTAAGTTTAAATTTTAAGTATTAAGTATTTATTTAGTACTTCATGTAGTAGCGAACACTGAGAAAAAAAATATACCTCCTTCAACTAGAATGAATAGTTAGACTGTTTCTGAATCCCTAAACTAGAAATATAGAAGTCCGAGCTATGCGAATAGGGTAAGCAACTAAACTGAATAGACGAAATGATCGAGAATTTCTAGTCTCTTGTTTTCTAGGTGACTAAACAATAATGAATAGTGTAAATTGCTAGAAATTATCACTTAATTTCTTGAATGAATGTATGAACTAGCATTATAGTTGCTATAACTAGAGTCTTGTGTTCGCATCTATTTTCAGACATTTTAAAATAAGTTTGACCACGAGAATATAGGAAAACACACTTGAATTCTATTAGGAGACTCTAGAACTCTCTAGTAAAGCGAACTAGAATTTATAGGGATGACATGGAACTATTTTTTCTAGAGCCACAACTTAGATTCTAGTTGAGAAGGTCAGATTTTTTTTCTCAGTGAAATACATTACACACAGAAAAAAGAATTGATTAAAACTACAAAACATGTTTTGTTGAGTACATTTTGGTTGTTTTAGCAAAATTCAAGTAAAATTGAACCATTTTACTCCAATTAACAAAACATTTTTTGCTGACGATACAAATATTTTTTTTTGGAATTGAAAAAAAAAAAAAAAAAAAAAAAAAAAATTTGTTGATTTAAACAAAATTTCCATTGACCTATATTTAAACAAAACTTTTTGTTGAAATAAAAGGTCAATAAATATTTTGTTTGAATCAACAAAAAAAAATTTTTTTTGCAATTCCATAAAAAAATTTTGTATCGTCAGAAAAAATGTTTTGTTAAAAAGAGTAAAATGGTTCAATTTTACTTGAATTTTGCTAAAACAACCAATATGTACTCAGCAAAACATGTTTTGTAGTTTTAATCAATTCCTTTTTCTGAGTGTAATTACTAAACATAAAAGTATTTCCTTGTTTTACTATCCTTTCATTTAGAGTAGTTTACACTACTCCTATAAATTTTCTGCCTAGTAGTCTTTTCAAAGGAAGGTGAGACAATTCTCCTGTGTCACATTTATTTTGGCTCTAAAAAAGAAACTCTGTGTACAGCAGTAGATCTTCTTTTGACTCCAGATGGTGAATAATAACGCACGACTATAGTTTTGAGAGTGATTAATTAGCAATTCTCACCCTCAGGTGTAACCCAACTAGGATAAAATACTTTCTGCAAAGAGATTTTTAATTCAGTGATGTAAATATGAAACGGAAAGGGGAACGGGGTGTGGTGAATGCCCCAAGTAGCAGTAAATCTATCAATAATGACCGATAATTCTAAAAGGAACGTGTTGGGGAAGGGGCAGGCAAACCATCCAAAGACAAATTAGCAAATGAAGATAAAAAAAGAGATACTAGAAAAAGGTCTAAAACGCTGACCCAAATTGAAATATCGAAGAATGAAAAACACGGAGTTAAAATGGTGTTAAAATATAGCTGAACGTAAAAGAACATGATATTAACAGTTACTTAATTATTAACTAAAAAAGGAAATCTACATACATAGAGGAAAAAAACATATATAAAGAGATGTTTGTAAAGAGATGTCAGTTCAGTATTTAATGTATGTATATTCTTTATTATAAATGCAAGGAAAGTTAGTACTGATGCAAGTTACCCTTGGAAAGGGTTGTGAAGAACGTTATTTGAAAAGAATATGAATAAAAATTTTTACAAAATTTTAGTGACGCATAGCTAATTTATACTCCTGAATTACCGGCTTTCAGTTCGAAAGCTAATATTATATATAATTGTAATACCTTTTGAAATTCAAAATACATCAAACAAGTTCTTATATATAAATATACTTTTGGTTAGAACTTTTAAGAATAAACGTATAATTGAAAGAAACGCTTAACTGATGATGTGTAATTGGGATATTACAAATTGAAAAAAAAAAAAAAAATCTGAAAAACGTACTAAATTGAAAATTTTGGATGTATCTCTGAATAAACGTTGTTTGGTTGAAATTTTATAATGTTTAATTACTATATTTTTGTTTGAAATTTTTGAAAATTGGCGCACCTTAGTGATACTTATAAGAAAAATGTTGTATGAGTGGAGGTTGATGATTTTACAAATAAATGCATATATAGTAAAAATACGCAAAATAGAAAATTTTATCGACGAATAACTTAACAGTCTATTGAAAGTTATTTAATGTTTGTTTCCTTTTTGGTCAAAATTTCTGTTAATCGATGTATAACAGAGAGAAATACCTAAAAGAGATAATGTATAAGTGCGGGATTATTGTATCCTAATAAATATATACAGTATGCCCACTAAAGTCCCTTGCCACCCTCTTAACTTCGGAACGGTTGCTGCTATATTCATAAAAGTAGTGTCTAGGTATAGTAAAGTAGCCATGCGCTACTCAATGAAACTGCCTACGGCGCCACCTGGTGGAATGTTGCGGAGTTAGCATTCCTATCTCGAAAACGGAAAGATATAGAGAAATAAGTGATTCACAAAGTTGTAGAGCATCATCGATTTAGTACAAAAAGACACCTTGTGGACATTAATGCAAAGAATAGAACGGTTAAAACGCGCAATTGTTTTTTCGGGATTTCCTACACTGTGACGTGACAAAACGATCTTAGAACGAAAAAAAACAACTAGTTATAATAATATACATTTATTTTAGATGTTCAAACTTCTCACCGTCAGCTGCAATGCATATTTGGATCCTTATTTGAATTTCACGTTGCACACGTAGGAGCATAAATAGTGACACGTTGGCACAAGCGTCCATAATGCGTCGTTTGAGGTCCTGCAAAGTTTGTGGAGGAGTCTCATACACCTGCTGTTTCATTACTGGTTGTTTCTTTCTTTCAAAGATCGTTTTGTCACGTCACAGTGTAGGGAATCACGAAAAAACAAATGCGCGTTTTAACAGTTCTATTTTTCGCATTAATGTCCACAAGGTGTTTTTTGTACTAAATCGATGATGCTCTACAACTTTGTAAATCACTTGTTTTCCCTATCTCTTTCCGTTTTCGAGGTAGGAATGCTAATTCCGCAGTATTCCACCAGGTGGCACCATAGGCGGTTTCATTAAGTTACGCATGGCTATTTTACTATACATGGACACCAATTTTATGAATATAGCAGCAGCCGTTCCGAAGTTAAGAGGGGTGCATGGGACTTTAGTGGGCATACTGTATATATATAACCATAATTCATAATCATAATTTTGCAAAAACTAAAAATATATTACAAATGCAAACAGCTCTAAAAACATATTTTTCTTTTATAAATAAGTTAAATTCTGAGTAAAGTATAATTTAATAGGATTCATAGATATTCTTTAGTTATTAGTATGCGTTGTAGAAAACTTTTAAATTAATAGAGAAAACCAAAAGAAAATCTGCTATGAATAATTTTAGCTAAAAATAGTTTTATCTTAATTATGCAGAATAACGGTTATTTTAAGAACAAATAGCAATAAATCATAAGTAGGTAGGAAATTTTGATAATTAACATCTTTCTTATGTAAACAAAAATAAAAGATAAAACAATCCTGCCGTTAATTGAATATTCTTTCTTTCTTTATTTTACATTCTTTCTCGAGAAGTATTTCATTATTTATTGGATTAACTTTCGTTTAAATAATAATTTATAGAGCTAATTATCGTACTACACAATGTACAGAGAACATATTATCAAAAATATGTAAGATTATATTATGAAAGGAAGTTACATAAAAGTTATGCATTTCTAAATTGAAATGAATTTTAATTAAGATGAAATGATTTTAGAATCCGCGCTATGCCTGGATTTGAACACCCAATTTTGCTTGACCAATATGCAGTATAATTTTGAAATAAGGATTCTGTAAAAAGTATAAGTTAGCATAAAGTTGAAAATTTTAGACTGCTATTTGCTACAGACCAAGTGAATATGAAAAAAAAAATCCCTGACAGCTCGGCCTACAGGCACAGGTAAATTTCGAAGATACAGACTGTGGGGCGCCTGTTTATTGGGAATTGAATTAGAAAGACTTATTTGCCATGATGCGGCAGTTGGAACCACCCACTTCTAAATATACTTCTAACTGTAATCAGAGCCAGCAGGGATTTTTTTGTTTAAAAATTTTTTTTTTTTGCTGTAAGAGTTGGTTCTATAAAAAACTTGTCAATTTAAAAGTTGTAGATAATACAATTAAGAAGATTTATAATAAATTTAAGCGGATTTGACATCTTGTGAAATGACGAAGTTATGCATTATTTTCTTCTGAAACCCCTATTTCCCCCTCCTCTCTTAGCGGCATTTTTAATGAAATCAAAAATCTGTCATATTACATAAATTTTTGGCCCTTTTCCTAGAAGTAATAATAACTTAGTTATGGTTTTAGAAGTTATGTTTTTTTTTCTGTTTTCACAAAAAGCCCCTCATTTACCCCCCCCCCCCCTTGGTTCGATTTTTCCCATTAACGAACTTGACATTGTTCCCCTTGATTTTATGTATCAGTTTGGAAGAGATTTGTGCAGAATTATGGAAGTTATCATGTCCATAAAAAGTGATATAGATAGATAGATATATAAAGTTTTGAACTGCGGGTGGTTTTGGGCTCTAGGAGTCATGATCGGTGTAGATCTGGAAATTTTTTTCAGGAATTCCAACTTAGGGGAGAATGTAATAGTTAGTTTTTTTTTACGAAATCTACCTAAAAGTGGTGATTAAAATTTTTACTCAATGCTTTGATTGTCAATTTTCTTACTCCCTGTTCTAAAAAGTGTAACAAGGAGAGACTATTTTACTGAAACAAACTTTTTTAAAAGCTCAAACGAGCTTACACTCTTTTATTTAACTCAATTTGGTATTTGTATGTAAAGGTGGAATTTTGTAATCGGTTTTTAAATTACTTTCTGATATGCTAGAATTATAAAAATTTTACACGAAGGTGTGTTTCCGATGACAATACAACATTTTAATATTTCTAGAACTTAATTATAAATTAATAAGTTATAATGAACACAGGAAAGTATTTTCAACTAGGTAAATTATATTCAATGGTTGAATATCATAGTTGAGATTTATTTCAACACAGCAAAAAATGCCGGTACTAGTACTCGAACCTGGGTACTTTGGTTTGCCGTGCCAACGCTCTTTCTACTGAGGTATCCCAAAGATATCCTGGCTGGCATATTCCACTCTTATTTGTTGGACAAGTCTGTGAACTGCAGTACTAATTACATTTATCCGAGCTATAACTATAGCATTTTACATGATGAATCTGAAATAACACGGCAACTCCTGTGTGCCATGTAATTAGGTTATAATGAACACAGGAAAGTATTTTCAACTAGGTAAATCATATTCAATGGTTGGAGTATCATAGTTGAGATTTATTCCAACAGAGCAAAAAATGCCGGTACTAGGACTCGAAACTAGGTACTTTGGTTTGCCGTGCCAACGCTCTTTCTACTGAGGTATCCCAAAGATATCCTGGCTGGCATATTCCACTCTTATTTGTTGGACAAGTCTGCGAAATGCAGCACTAATTACATTAATCCGAGCTATAACTATAGCATTTTACATGATGAATAAGAAATAACACGACAACTCCTGTGTACCATGTAATTAGGTTATAATGAACACAGAAAAGTATTTTCAACTAGGTAAATCATATTCAATAGTTGGAGTATTTTAGTTGAAATTTATTCCAACAGAGCAAAAAATGCCGGAAACAGGACTCGAATCTGGGTACTTTGGCTTGCCGTGACAACGCTCTTTCTGAGGTATCCGAAGGATATCCTGGCTGGCATATTTCACTCTTATTTGTTGGACAAGTCTGTGAATTGCAGTACTAATTACATTTATCCGAGCTATAACTATAGCATTTTACATGATGAATCTGAAATAACACAGCAACTTCTGTGTACCATGTAATTAGGTTATAATGAACACAGGAAAGTATTTTCAACTAGGTAAATCATATTCAATGGTTGGAGTATCATAGTTGAGATTTATTCCAACAGAGCAAAAAATGCCTGGACCAGGACTCGAACCTGGGTATTTTGGCTTGCCGTGCCAACGCTCTTTCTACTGAGGTATCCCAAGGATATCCTGGTTGGAATATTTCACTCTTATTTGTTGGACAAGTCTGCGAACTGCAGCACCAATTTACATTCATCCAAGCTATAACTATAGCATTTTACATGACGAATCTGAAATAACACGGCAACTCCTGTATACCATGTAACTAGGTTATAATGAACAAATAAAAGTATTTTCAACTAGGTAAATCATATTCAATGGTTGGAGTATCATAGTTGAGATTTATTCCAACAGAGCAAAAAATGCCGGGTCCAGGACTCGAGCCTGGGTACTTTAAAGATATGATCTGCACAGTGCTTGAGACTCCTGTAATATGGGCTGACACATAATATAAATAATCAACCATCTAAATCCACCACTCCTCAGAATAAGGGATAATTTCTAGTCGAGAGGGGAAAAATAAGACTTTTTTTCGGTTTTGAAGTTTGGATTTTCTCACCCATGAGAATGTATGGCACAAAATATATCTGATTCGGTTTGTTGTTTGCATTTGATCATGTAGGCGGTATTTGGCGAAATTCTTCAATACCGATTTATTTTCCTAAAGTTTTATAAACACTTTATATCATCTTTCTTCATTTATATGGAATCTAAATATTTTAAATCCGTTCCTTGACTTAGATCAATTTTCTGTGGAACAACCACCCATTTTTAACGATTTTATATCATGTTAATTACTCAAATGCTTCTAGCCTCATAGGCAACAATGGACAGCAATCTGTAAGTAGACAGCAAGATGCTTGATGAGCCAACCTGTATTATAGTAGTCCCAGCCGGAACACTGGACACTTTGCGATCCTACGCCAAACTAGTCCGTCGTTGACCCGTTGGGGAAGTATTGAGAAATAAATATTTTTATCATTGAAACTTATAATTACATACGTACAGTCATGTGCAAATTAGTTTAGATTTCTGAAACGTATACAGGTTATGCGTACGTTTCTCTAATTAATGATTTTTTTAAACATACTAATTACATTTGTAAGACAATTAAGAAAAAAAAATATTCCCAAAGACTTACATTTTAAATAATAACAAATAATTTCAAATATTTAATGTGACAAAATTTAATACTTAAAAGGTATGCTAAAAGGTACACTTAAAAGGCTTAATTTTCTTAAGCACTTTTCGTTAAAAAAGTTACAATGCGGCTTTAGGCTAATGTTTTATTTTCTATATTGTTGGTTAACTGATTTAACTATAATGGTAATTTCTATTTCATTCGTGAAATTTATATCAGAATTATTTCATGGTCAGAAGAGCAATTTATAGTTTTAAATTTAAAATTGATCTTTAAAGTCCTGAATGTGCGTGAAGAAACCGTAATGCCTGAATGCCATAAAAAACAACAATTTTCTGGAAATTGTATACAAAACTGTGGATTGAGATTGTTCTTTAAAATATTTTGTATTTTGTAGACTTACAATTATAAATTCGCATAAGAGAATATTTTCTTGAATGAAATGTTTCTGTGTTTATGCAGATGATTGCAAAGATGTCTTTAATCATTTACACAGAATTGTAGTACAAAACTTGGCACACGTTTATTTTTCTGTATTTTGGTGAAGAATTCAACGTAATCAACTTTTAAAGTACGTTCATTCAAAAGATTTTCCATCTAATGCGTCAGAAACGTGTACGAAAACTTTATGCAACCTTGTAGCTATCCATGGTATTAGAAATCTTCCTGATATCTTTAGAAACTTTAAGAAGAAGTACCAATCATAAACGTAAAAAAATACAATAGATTTCCGAGTCTTACGGAAACGTTTCTGAAATGAAAGGCAGGGCTTGACTTATACAGGGGCATGCAGAGCAGCTGCCTCGGCCCCCCCTCTCGTCTTAATTAGGAGTTTTGTTAAAAGGATGCAAAATGGTTTAAATTGGCCAAAAATGACCAAAATTATTACATTTTGAAAGATTTAGGAAGGGAGTGTAGCCCTCCACTTCCACCCCTCGGCATCCTGTGCCCCAAGTTCCCTCCTCCCCAAAAAGGAACTATCTACATCATCAGAAAACTAATGTTATAAAATTGTACATAAAAATACTTTAGAGCATGAGGAATGAACAACATAACAACATAACAAACAACATAACAACATAACAACATAACAAGCGTTGAAATTTGTTGCCATTAGTATAAGTGCATGCCTGCACTTGTCTTTCCATATTATGGAATCACTCAAACGCATGCTGATGCACTACAAAGATTAAATTTTATAATGTGGTAGACAGTTTTATATTATAACAAATAACCAAGAGTGACTAAAAGACCTGCATTTACATTTCAAAAGCTCACATGAGTCGTTATATTTTTATACAAAAAACAAACAAAAAACAAACAAAAAAACCAGTGTTCTGTCATATGTTAAAGTTGTGACAATCTTTCTTGTGATACCCTGTATATCAATGTATACATACAATAGGTATGAAGTTTAATACTAGTCACTTCAACATAATTTCCGAACAATTTCCATGGATAAATAGAGCTCCAGAACGATGCTTGCCCTAGAGTCCGAGATAGTCTAAGTCGGGCCCTGATTGAAAGGGTTCATTTGCAGCCAATACATTTCTAAAAAGACGCTTTTGTTAATTTAGTAAACTTATTGATCTATGATTGTTTCTCTTTTAAAGGTTTCTAAAGATTGGAAACATGTTCCATTATTCGTGATTAAAATACTAAGTTACATTTAAACTTAGAAAACTTTTATTTTGATATTAACAAACATTTCTGTAAACTTTTACACAGTATAATAATAGAATTATTACTCTTATCTTTCTCATATTTTCATTGCTTATGATGCTTAGATTGTGATATGTTTTCTTTAATTGTAGCGGTTCAGCTAAACGGGCTGCACCCTACAGAGCTGAGAAAAGTCGAGCGGGTTCAGTAACAGGATCGACAACATTTGATGAGGAACCTGCAGAGTTGAAAATCCAGGCTGCCGATATGCCAATGGAGATGCAGCGCTCGGCAGTATTCAGTGCCACTCAAGCTATTAAACTGTACAGCACCGAGAAGCACATAGCAGAAAGCATCAAGCAGGACTTTGATCAAATGTACCATCCCACATGGCACTGCATAGTGGGTAGAAACTGGGGTAGCTGCGTTACCCATTCCAAGCAGTGTTACATTAGATTAGCATATAAAGACTTGACTATTTTGTTATACAGATCTACGTGAAACTATTTAAAAAATGTTACGTTTAAAACGTTTCTAATCATCTGTATTAAGCGGTATTTTGCAATGTAAGTTCTACTTTAAGGCGAGCTTGTAGCTGATACTTTCATAGTAAAGTAATTTTATTTGTTATACGTGATGTTTTATATATCGCCAATGGGATATACAAAAACTATCAGCTTACACAATATTTGAATCTATTGGTATTCTGATAGTTTAAAATGCATTTTGTATTACGTAAAAATCTACTAATTTACGGATATACACAAAGCAAAAATAGTTCTTTTTTCTAACAATAGACTGAGATAACTGTTGAAAATGGGATTTTGATATGCAAGTTCTATTTTAATATGGAACAATGAGTAATGCTACACAAAAAACTATAAAACCACAAACTTCATAGTATTAAGATCTATTGGTAATCTCATAATGCATTTTGTATTATGTAAAAATCTACTAATTTACATATATACAAAAACGAAAAGAGATTACCCAGATTTTCCCTAACAGTAGTAGGTTTGAAGTAAGCGGAATTTAACATTGCAAGTTCTGATTTAACATGAAAAAGTGAGTGACAATATACAAAAAAAAAAAAAACCCTACAAACTTTACAAAATTTTATATCTCTAGATCTCTAGATATATCACAATATATTTTAAATTACGGAAAAATCTACGGAGATACACAAAACGAAAAGAGCTCGTATCGCTTTTGAATAATAGTAAAATCAGATAGCTGTTTGAAGTGTTTTATTTCGTTTTCTGTTCCATAGCGTTTTTCATACCATCTCTAAACGTAAATTATAAAAACAAAACATAATGAGTAATTAGATAAAAATTTAAGATTATACAATATCATTAAAATACAGAGAGAACTGTTAATGATCTTGCACATTATTTATTTGTAAAGGGTACAATTTTCACTAGCAATAATACAAGCATTATAGGTATTTTTTTTTCAATTTAGGTCTTTTTATATTTTGATGCCTTTATTTATATTAATTATTTCTGTTTATACTATTTCATGGATCATTAACAATATAACGGACATGTTTAATATTTTCTATTATTAAAAATCGATGATCCAACTTAAAAATTAATCCAACATGCAGAATATTAGTTATTTTAGTTATTCAAAAAAATGTCAAAGTTTATTTGATCCAGTTTCACAAACTTAGAAATTTTTATGAAAAATTTTGAAAACAATTACAATTTAAGATTTTTAATTACAAACTTTCGAAAAACGGTAGTAGGAATTTTATTAGTTTAATGCTACATTTTAAATAGAATGTTTGAGCGTTTAATTTCATTACCACTGTTTTTCGAATGTGTTATGAAATAATAAATATTTCGCAAGCATTATTATTTGTTTCATAGGCATTTCTACCCTGTTCTCAAAACAATAAATATGTTTCACAACTTAAAATAAACCTTTTACAATTAATTTTTTACACTAAGTGCACATTCTAGCTTTAAAAAAGTTTTTTTTTAAAAATAACATATATTTAAAGTTGTTAACAAATTCTTTAGTGGCACTGTTTTATATTTATGGCATCATCACCTAATCATAATCAATTTATTATTATTGAATATATGCAAGCACCAACCGTTTTTTTCAATAAATACATAAATAAATAAATAAATAAAAATAAAACCTTTTTAGGTTTACTTATTTATAGTTATTTACATCAGCTATTTTGAAAGAAAGTTAGTCATTTTACCTTCACTCATTAAAGAAAAAAAAATCAAATGCAAAATGCGTTAGCAAATTTTACGGATAGCGAATAAGTTTTTTCATTTTACAAACGTTTTCACAAATATCATAAACTTGTTGACTTTTGAAGTTTCTAACTGGTTTTTCATCTAAGCTTTCTGAAGATATTGTTATATTTAAATACTTTAATTAAAAAAGTAGTTTAAAACGACATATTCAATGTAATTTAATCGTAGTGCTGTATTTATCGATACCTAAGCACCTGCAATACAACAATTTTAAGTTAAATATTTATATTTGCACTTTTGTGCAGCTCACATAAATTCACACCAATTCACTATATTATATATAAAGATTTTATATCAATTTCATGAAATAATAGGAAAGAATTGTATGAGAAATTAGCTTTGAGTATAAAATATTCAAGTAAAAGATGGGGTATGTATAATTAAACTAATGATGTATTGTATCGTCTACTTTAAAGTTTTGTTATTTAAATTTTTTTAATGTTACTATCTGATTTCCGCTCTTTTAGACGGTTGGTTGGTTTGAGGACCCAAATGCAAATAGCAGCCAAATACTGGAAGCAAAGAATAAATTTTTGATTTTTTGATGATTTTTTTCAGGGAATAATGAAATGTATTTTTACGAATTATACTTGTGTTTGTTTTTGTGTTTTAGTAACCTGTTTTATTTATTTTTATGTGTATCATGTATTAGGGACTTCTGTAAATATAAAATTAAGTAATAAATTATTTATAAATATTCTGAGTTATTTTTGTTCAATTTCGCAAAATAAATGTGGCATGACCTTTTCTTGTTTTCGCGTTAATTTGTGTGTGATTTAAAGAATAAGCTTTAAAATTTATTCAAGATAAAGAGATAAAACAGAAATAAAACAGAAGTACGCACAATTTGATGGTATCAGTAATAACTTGATTACAATCACCGCATGTCAAGCAGACGATCGTTCATTTCTTCTCTTTTGTACGTTTGTTCACTTTTGCTTCACTTTTTGTTTATTGTGTAATTTAAAGTGAAACAGAACAAAAAATCATGCTTGAGGCATAGATTATGAAAAACTTTCCAACTTTAACATGATATTATTAAGAAATTTCATTTTTTAAAAATATAGTAATATAATATATAATATGTTTATATATTATATATAATATATAATAAATATATAATAATAATAAATATATAATAAATAATTAGTTATTATATATAATAAATACATGATATGTTTTAAATTAAGTAATATACAACTAGCTGACCAGACCGGTGTTGCCCGGGCAGACTGTCATTAAAAAATGTAACAGGACTCCATACAAAAAAGACTGAATAATATTTATTTATACTAAAAGCTTGTAAAAAAATTAAATAAGAGCTAAAATTTCAAAAGTATAACAGTTACGTTTAAAAAATGAAACGATCAGGGAAAATTATTACACTTACTTTTCCCTTTTTGTTTTATATTGCTAATTGTATTTTTTAAATTATAAATATTAAATGCCTACAAAAATTGGCACAGATGTCATATACGCACTACATTGGCGCAATTCCCCCCCCCCCCCCTCCCGCCAGTTTGGCTAAAACTTTGTTTATTTACTTTTGTTTATTTACTTTTAAACGTTGTTTATTGACTTTTATTTTTTATTTTAATTCTATAAATTATTTTTACTAAGTATATCAATATTTATTTAGTATATCAAACTATCATTTATTTATATTCTATTTTCCTTTTTAAAATAATAGAAGCTATTTCATTTTTATATTGAAATAAAAAATCACGTGCTATTATTGCATGCTGTTTGTAACTAATATTCAAAAACAAAGTTTTCGCCAAATTGGCGGGGGGAAAAATCGCGCCAACGTGGTGTGTATATGACATCTATGCCCAAAAATCAATATTTCAAATGAAAATGTATAAAAATATATCTATTTAATTGTTAATGTTGACAAATTATAATTACAATTTATTTGCACTATAATCAATAAATCACTGTTTGTTTCTCTTTTATTCCTGTAGGTGGCACCACCAACCAATGAGATGCATGTCATTCGGGCATTGCCATTAAAAAATTAACAAATAATCGCAATTTCTGTGCCACGTACGATAGCTTAATATATATATATATAGATGAAATCGACCATAGTCCATCCTGTACCTGTAACCGAATTCTTTTGTGCGTGTCTGTATCTCTGAAAATGAAGATAAATGTTACGCACTCCTTAATTTATAGAAAACATGTGGTAGGGCACATCAGTGATATTTTCTAATTTTATTCTGTTCGGAGTATCATTCATAGATCATAATTTATCGAAATTCTTTTGTACGTCCCTGTAAACAACTATAAATGCTATTTAATTTATACTCCTGAAAAAGCTTGTTTTAGTCCATCTCAGTGATTCATATCAATTGTATTATGTTTGAAGTATTGTAACATCATTAAAATCCATTGGAAATAATTTTTCCCAATATACCATAACGGAATTTGTTTCATGGCAATCCGAGTATATATATGAGAGTTAGAGCACGGACAGACGTACAGACAGACAGAAAAACCGAATTCATAAACACTTTTTAACTATGTTGAAAAGTGGTAATAGTAAAAAAAAAAAAAACAAGGGATATTTAAAAGCTTTTATTGCTTCTATATAATTTAATACTATATAAGCATGCATTTTTTCAGTATATAACGAGCAGCTGCTTGATATTATGCAACATTCAAAAGAATATCCATGTGAAATCGTAGTATTACCTGAAGTTACTGTCAGCAAATGAGCCACGATGTTTCAGAAAACTTTCCTTAAATCTATAAGACTGTTTTTTTTTTTAAAATTTTAAATTGGTTCATCTTTAATACATTCTGACAAACAAAAGGAATGTTTCATAAATTGTGGGTAACTCTAACGTTGAGTCCATATTCAACTAGTTTGGAAACAAATAAGTTGCATTTAAATTTCTTCCATTTCCAATAAATAGAATTTAGAAAAGTTTAGATTGTCTAAATTTGTGTATTTTGCGTAACCTCACTATATTTCGATTTAGAACTTCAGACAACAACGTGCAGAAAATTTTCTGTCGTATGCATGCTTGTCATAGGTTCGCTTTCCCTGGTTTATTATATTTTGAAACAGTGTTTCACCCTTTTTAAAAAAGAGTAGGAATTACACCACAAAAATAAATTTTTTAGATGACATTTTCCCCTTTATAACCTAAAAGAAAAATACAATTCAGTAAAAAAAAAAATATTTTTATGTTGTACCATATTAATTACATAATAATGATTATTATAATTGCCAGTATGGTGTAGCGGCAATTCCTTGCGCACAATTCACCGTGGAACAATTCATCGCAGTGTCAATTCGTCGCAGCGACAACTCATCGCAGCGTCAATTCGTCGCGACGTCAATTCGTCACGACGTCAATTCGTCGCAATGAAAATGTTTTTGAAGGCTATATTTGATAAAATAAAGACAATTTAGTAAAAATGTTTAATGATAATTAGTTTTTTAGATATAGAGATTTATAAAACAATTTACATGCGATTATATCTAAAAACAAATTATCATTAAATAATTTTACTAAATCATCTTTATTTTATCATCATAGCCTTCAAAAACATTTCGTTGCGAAGAATGGACACCACGACGAATTGACGCTGTGACGAATTGACGCTGCGATGAGTTGTCGTCGTGACGAATTGACGCTGCGATGATTTGTGCGCGATGAATTGTTCCGCGATGAATTGTGCGCGATGAATTGTTCCGCGATGAATTGTGCGTGACGAATTGACGCAGAGCCTTGCCAGTATTATGGCTATTATAATTAAAATGAAGGAAGTGCAATATATTAATTGTGGACAGAGTTTAAACTATTACTTGAAAAAAAAAGATTTTATACTACTACTTTTATAAATATATTTATAATAACGATATATTAAAAAACACAGCAATAATTATAACGAATGAAAGTGTAACCGGGAGGGTTCGCAAACAATCAAATTTAACATAATTTCTCATAATTGCTCAATTTTTAAAAATAATAATAAAAGTGGAAGAATTTTTTTTTTGCTTATTCATTATTTGAACCTTGCTAATAAAATTAGTAATAATATTAGTAGCAATAACGATACATAATTAAAAAAAATAATTAGAGATTATTGTTCATAATTTTATGAACATATGTAAATAAGTCAAGTGCTTACGTATAATATATTGATAGAAATCTTTCTTGCTTATACTTTATACATCCTAACACGTTTCTGAAAATTAAAATGTTAAAAATTTATGCATGATTGCCTTGCTGGCCATCTTAAAACATATATACAAAATAGCAAGATATTAAGTTAGATAACATCAATCTCGATTTTAAAGATGCACTTGGATGCTTAGAAATTCAGATAAACAAGTCTTTCATGCATACATTTTTTATTTTTTTATTTTCGGAAACACGTTATGATTTATTTAATACAAGAGAGAAGGATTTCTATCAACATATCATACATAGACATTTTGGTACATATGATAACTAAGTTAATAAAAAATGTTAAATAAGTACTAGAATATACGCTTGGAAAATTAATATCACACCTTTTTTAGATGCAACTTTCAACCGTTTTTTTTTAAAACTTTTTAAAACTTATTTCTTGTAATTTAATGCATACTACGCTAATTAAAAATATTCCTTTATTATATCTGAAAGAAAAAAAAAAAACATTTTTTTTCTAGAAATGCAACAGGCTTATATTGAGTGAAAATACTGAATGATCCACGAGAACAAAAAAAGTGCAAAATCTTTTTCAGACCACAAATTTTAATTTGAGTGAGTTAAAAAAAATCCAGTCTCAGTTTAAACTTAATTAGAAATATTAAACATAGTTTTGAAACCGGAAAGCTATGTACTGCATCTTTAATGCGTGTTATTATTAAATATTTTCGCAAGATTTCTTACATTCTTCTAATTAAAATCTTTACAGTAAGATTAAATTTTTAAATGGATAGTAAGATAGCACGTATTAAATTTATTACTTAGTAGATATGAAAAAAGCTTAATTATTTTGAATAAATGCAACAAGTTTTTACGGAATAAAAATTCTGTATAATCTATGAGAAAAAAATTACAAAATCTTTTCAAATCTGGAATTTTAATTTTGATGAATCAAAGAATTAAGTCTTAGAAACTTAATTAAAAATATTAAGTATCTGATACCGAAAGTTAACTTATTTTAATAAACGGATTAATTTCGTCGACGTTCAACCATAATAAGATTTTGAAATGCCTGAAAAGAATTTTAATTAAGACATAGAATTTTAAAAGAATAACTGTTGACGTTTTTTTTTTTCACGATAATGTTTCACGTTGGGATATTGGTTTTGTGACTCGTATACTCATTTTAATTAAAAACAACTTCATTTAAATTTTGAGTTAAGATCATTAAACGAATTCTTCTCTAGAAGATTTTACAATATGTATGATTTTAGAAGAATGATATCAATTTCCAAGCAAGAAAAATCCTGCGTTAAGCATAGCAATACCTTCCAACAGATCGATAATACTAGTACAAAATGTCTTCATTGTTTAATTATATAAAAAATTATATCCAAATAAACAATTTGAATTTGCGCATAATATATTTTAAAATCCAATTTCAGGAATTACCATCTGCAGTCGGAATATTATTTTATATTAATATTATGTTTTGTGCAACCGTATGTATGATTTATATATTTGTATATATACTATATAATATGCTAAAATTTAATTCAGTTAATAACCGTATTACATAGTGGAAAATACCCCCTCAGAAATTTTCGTCAATAAACGGAAATGTACCCTAATTCTTTTGTTATGCCATGTATATGATCTGTAGAATTTATACACATCTAGTAATATGCAAAAAATTAGATAAATTTAAAAAATATACCAAAAATCAAACTGCACTTACAACATTTATTGCTAAGATACAGTGCTGTAACCGAATTCGTTTGTATGCTCCTGTAAATAAACGATAAATGTTATGCACACAGTTTTCTACAGTAAGCATCTTGTAGTGCAACGCAACGCTATAGATCAGTTATGTATATCAGTTTCATTATGTTTGAAATAGTGTAGTATTATTAAATTTTATTGCAAACAACTTTGCCCCATCGGCAATTCCTTGGAGTGTCCATGCGAACGAAGCATAAATGGTATACACTTAACTTTCAATACCAAATATACCATAGTCAGCTGCAATAACATACATCAATCGCATGGCAATCCGACTATAGTTAGGCGAGTTAGAACACGGATAGAAGGACAGATAGATAGACAGATGGCCAGACAGAATTCATAAACACTCCTCAACTATATTGGAAAGTGTTAAAAATGAAAAGGGGAAAGAAAACTTCGATTTATAGAACGTTTAAATAGTTCATGATAACTGATAGATGAAAAAGGAAATTAGTTATTTTTTTACGATTTGTGGATATACTCTGCTTTCGATGGTTTAAACAAATAGCACTTGAATTATTCAAAACACTGTTACTAAACTTTACTATTTTCAATTCACTGTAAATACATAATGTCATTTACAAAGGTGAAGTTAAAAATTTTGTAATGGATACAATTCGTCAGGGAGAACTTTTCGAAATGATAATGATCCAAATTCCGATTTTTGTAAAAGTAAATTCCAAGAATTTTACACAGTCACCTTACTCGGACAGTGCAGAATTGAATCCGAAATCTTCAACTCTTAGCTGAATTTTGAAAAGCATAAGAATCACCAGATTCATTAATTTAATATTTGATTTCTAACGTAAAATTTGATGTTTTAAAGTACGCGATTCAATAATAAAAATAAAAACGCTAGTGAAAAGTACTTTTTCTTAGATTTAAAAAAAGCATAAATGCAACGCATGTTAAATGAATACAAATATTACAACAGCTATAAAAATGTTTTTAAAGTCTAGAATTTTTAATTTAGATGAATTAAAAAATTAGTCTCAGTATAAACTTAATTAGAAATATTAAATGTAATTTTGAAACTGAACTTGTTTTAATAAATAGATTGATCTCACCGAAGCAGGAAAATATAATAAGACTGTGAAATGGAGATGAACAGAATTTTAATTAAGACGGAGAATTTTAACAGAAAAACCAACCTTTTTTTCAAAAGATGATGTTTTACGTTGGGGTATTAGTTTTTTGGCTTGCATAATTCTTTTAATTAAAAACATCTACCTTTTAAATCTTTAATTAAAATCATTAAAAGAATTATTCCCCACAAAATGTTATAATATGTGAAGCTTTAAATCAATATCTATCGATAGAAGGGAAAGATAATATTAAAACTGCTAGCTGAAGGTAAAAAGAAAAAGGATTTTATTACTCTGAGAATTATGAAAACGTGTTGAATGTTTAAAATTTATCGAAGTAATTACAAACTTCAGCTTGCTCTTTCATGGCTTAAATAAATAGTAGGGAAGGTGGCTTAAAATGATCCCCTTAAGGGAAAAACTTGTGTAAAATAACACAACTGTTTAAATAAAAATTTGGCCCTTTGCTAGTATGTTTTACATTATATTTCGCATTATAAACATATTTTAATAATATTTTAAACCCAAACTGAGTAATGAAAAAAACAGATTTTTTTAAAAAGTGTCCAAAGGATTATTTTACCCTCACCATAGGGCAAAATGATCCTTCATTTAAAAATAATTGTAAATTGTATTTTTATCGGCAAAATAAAGGATATAAAAGTAATTATGACAATACATAAGTGTAATTTACATCTGAAAACATATTCCATTAAGTAAACCAAGTCATATATCTGTACATGAAATACTCTATATCAAAATAAATATGAAAGTTAGTGCTTACCTTATAACAGATATTATAAAACCCAAATTTTCAAAGAAATCTATTCAGACGCGTAATATACTACGATCGTTGGAATACCGCCATTGCTTCTTCTTCACTTATCACAACTAGTTTATGTGTTACCCTGTAGATAGCGCGATCTGTCTGGAAGAAAACATATGTGGATTGTTTTGCTCGTTAGGATCCTTTTAGGCCACCTTTCCCTACTTAAGTTATTTAAAACACATTTAACTTACAAAATTCATGTTAATTTTTATTTCACCACAAATAGATCATATAATATACAAAGCTGAAATTGCAAATTTTGTAATATAAACTTTCAGAAGACTTTTGAGAAAAAAGTTATCCGAATTTTACTTTTCGTAAAAGGAAACTTCAGAATCGTTGCACACTCACCCAGTTCCCAGCGTACAGAATTAAAATTCAAAACTTCAACTCTTAGCTGAACTTTGAACTAAACGATAACGACTGGATTCATTATTTAAAGTTAAGATTTGTAAAACAATATAGAAATATTTTTAATAATATAGAAATTAATAAATAATACGATAATTAAAACTAATTATTATCAAATTTAATAGCATAGGACAGGGTTGCTGACGAACCTTTATATGTGCACGTGCCAAAAACTCAATAATAATATTTATCAAAACTTATAACGTGCCAAACTTAAAAAAAATATTTAAAAACATATAATGCTTATAAGAAACATTGGTTAATATTATTAGTAGCTTTTATGCATTAAATAATTATGAACTGAAATCAGAATGCGGTTTTTCTGTACATTGGAATCAACCATTAAGTTATTGAAATTTTGAATCTGAAATTAATTTTATTTAAGTACTACATACTGTAAGAAAGAATAAAAATTAGGAATTTTTATTTTAGTAATTTTTAATTTATTGTTAATGCAATGTCTAACTTATAAGAATTCAAGTTGCATAAAAAATATATTAGTAATTTATTAATGAGATTTTTTGCTTTTGTAAGTTAGATGGAGAATGCTGTATATCTGGTGAATAGTTTGTTATTTTAGTAGTATAAGGGGATCCAACCCGAGTTACAAACTATAGGTGAAAACAGCTTTTTTTTTTAAATTTTAAAACAAAATATATTTTTCACATTTAATATATATTTGTTAGTCTACCCACTAACACCAAAAAGCTCTTTTTAGCTCAATAAATCACAAAAGATTACGCTACTAACAGCAGACTTTTTGATACTTAAATTTTCAGTGTTTAAGCGCGTTGTTTGACATTATATATTAAATTTGCGTTTTATTTTTTTTATTTGTTTATCCCTCGCTATCATATATATTAAATGAGCAAGCAATTTTCCTGATTACGGATGATATCGAAAATGGCTGGAACGATTTTCACGAAACTTACCTCCTATACTAAAATAAGCAAAATAAAATGATCTAGCCTGCATTCAAGAAAATTAATTTTGATAGGTTAAAGCAAATTCAGCGCGGAAAATGCTGCTTGCTATAAATCGAAGAAGTAGTCAAACTTCAGCAAAGTCCATTTTGTTTTAGGTTAAAAAAATCTTAATACTAATATGATGCTGACGTACTGTCATTCAAAATCTAATTAAAAACTGTTGAACTTAAATTTTGCAGATTACAAAGAAATGTCATGGGATAATATTCTGTTTAACACAAAAAATATCACAAAACATTATATTGAAACGCCTTTGGGTCATCAATATTTTCACCATTATTCTTCCGACACAATACCACAGGTGATACAAACGGATACTTAATAGGCATTATTATATCATCAGCTATCATCTTTTAGATATGATAATGAATCATACTCTGTTTTACTTTATAATAACGATATGGTTTGCTTGCGAACCAGTATTAATTTCGTGCCAAGAAACATGCGTTATCCCTGGCTTATCGAAAACACTTCACCAAAATCAGACAGAAATTATATAAACTTATCCTTCTTCCCCTCACTTAAACCTGATTCCTCTAAATCCACCGACACAGGTGACGACTCGTCTTTGCAAGTATTCTCATATTTATTTACCACCAACGTTCTCTTACAAAAATCCAAACTAATTCCTTTATACTACATATAATCTACCCCTATTTACCCCTACTATGCAATACTTTCTTAAACCATCGAGGACACAAAACTGCGAGCATGTTTTTACTGAACGAATCTCTACATCTAGTTCCACCATAACCTTATTCACACAAACTGATCCTTGAGCCGAATGAACCTCCAAATTTGAAAACTTTAGCTTTTTATACGAGAAATATTTTCGATAGGTATCATACGAAATGAAACACCGTTCCGCTTCCGTATCAAACAGACACTTAACCGCAGTATCATTCAACACGATTAATAACTCAGGTAATTCCGCTGGATTGATTCTAACACTATTTAAATCTACAGAAGACTTTCGCTGCTTAACCCGTGCCTGTACGTACATCTCCTGACCTACAGCCATTCACCAGTTTAACTGTCTTGAATTTTTCCCATTATTTCTCTGCACCATCCTTCTATTTCCAACACTTTCTCACACCGTAAACTGTTTTAAACGAGAAGGTGGGACATTCCTATCAGGAAATCCACATCTTTGACCATAATCACCATTTCCTCTATTCGCACCACTATTTCTAAAATTTCCGCCGCTATTTGTATAACTATTACCATGGCCAGCATTTCTATAATTTCCACTACCTCTATTACCAGCATCAGCATCACCCCCTGCGATTAACTCTATCATTACTATTTCCTAACTTTCTACCCCCATTTTTATAACCTTTATCAAATTTTCGTTCTCCTCCTCTCTCAATACATGTCTATTTCCTCTCATTCCTGAACTGCCTATTGTCCAAGATTCTCTGCCTTTCCTCTGGATCCGAGTCATGGCGTGTTTCGTATTTTAGCAAGAGTTGATATAGTTCCGCAGAACTATTAGGAGCTCGTAATTCAATATAGTCTTGGATATGTATATTAAAACGTGGGAGGACAATATCTAACAATTCGTCAAACGACAAATCTAGAACCAATTTGCTTTTCAAGTTTAATTTACGTGAGTAAAACTTAGAAGCTCTTTCAAAAATGTTCTGTTTGTTACAACACAATTTCCGCCGTAAGGAACTTTTGTCTTTAAGAGCCGAAAATGCTTTTTGCAGTTCTGCAACCATTTGTCAACGTTTAGAGTCATCGTTGACTAAAAATACCTTCCCACAATAGTCGCTTATCAGATAAAGCCTTAAATCCCCACGCGAGGAGAAATTCGACCCAAATCCGGTAATACAACCTTTCGGGTGAGCTTTTATACTTTGCCGATTGATCAACGAAGCTAAAATTTGCATAAACTCACTGCATAACACAGAAACCGCATTCAAAACACTAGAATGCCTTTATAAGACAGTTGCTAATCCACTACAAATTCATACCGAAAGGCAAATTATTTCTTGAAAACATTCTATAGCATCACAGAAAAAAAATTCTAATGTGTTAGTTCATGCAAAAATAATTGTATTACAGTAGATGCCGATTAATGTGATCACATAGGGACCACGCGATTTTGTTAACAATAAACGCTTGATAAGAATAAGCGATTTAGGAAAATAGGAAAATACTTTTTATAACATTCAGTACTACTAAGAAAATTGTAACTAATCATTAATAAAACAACATTTTAAAAAAGGTAGAAAACCTTTGTCAGAAGAATTTTGTAGTTTTTATTTGTTTATAATTCTTCCTTTAAAGACCAATAATAAATTGTTCATACTTATGTTGTTTTTCGAAATTGTCCGAGTGATGTTATATACCGCGGTTCAAAATTTTCAACGCGTTCCCCATTTTCGCTGTTTCGATGTTTTTTCAATAATTTTGCTCTTGTCTTTCTGACCATCATCATTACTTTGTATTAGGTTGTATCAAAAGATTTTTTGTTTTTCGAATGCTTTTATACCGAAGCATGTAGCTGGAACTTTCTTACCCCTATTGCTGAAAATAAAATGTTATTTAAAAGGATATATTTCTTTCTATATTCTATAATCATTCAGACTTCTTTCTTTCATTTTTAGGTCAAATAAAAAGTGATAGAAATGTTGAGATTTTATACATTTTAAGGCATTATGTTAAACTAGGCCTTAAAACCAATAAAGCTGTCTGCAAGAGTCGTGCCTTTGGAGGCCAGGACAAGAATAGCGTGCGGTTAGTTCAAAACAAATCCAAACGATTTAAGGAAAGGGACCTTCGTCTTGAAATCAACCCCAAAAGTGACAAGCCATCAGTTGGGAATTTTGATCGGTTGAAGAGGAAAGTAGAGGAGAATATGCCAACTAACATCCGAAAACTTTCAGAGGAAGTAGGGCACGCATAGCACACCATATGAAAAGTTTTACAGAAGTTTAAACAAACTTGCAATGAGTCAAGAAAAGTAAAAAAACGAAAATTTTCTTGATACACCCTTATATTTCTTTGCAATTGCTTTGGATGTGATCAGTTTCTGTGAGCTTCGCAGCTACAGAAATGTGGTTGTCGATTGCCATATAGGCATCTTCTAGGCCTTGTCTAGATCCCCCCTATCTTTCTTGGAAGTAATGCTTTGATTGGGCTTTAAAACAGAACTTCGCTTTCAACTGCACACTTTTAGTTGTTGAAAAAGCGATAACCTTAAGCGAAAAACTGATCACCACAGAGTGATTGATTTCAGTGTAGAATTGAATGCGAGCGGAGGGTACCGTTTCATTTCAATAGCATTAAGCGATTGATAACAATAACCATGATCACATTAAGCGGCATGTATTGCATTTGCGTTATTCGATACATATGAAACAAAAATTATTTTTTTATAGCAAAAAGATAAAGCAATTTTATTTATACGATGAGTATCAAATTTAAAATTTTCGTTTGACAGAGAAATTATCGAATGTGCCCATCTCCAGCACGCGGGCCATGGGTTCATCACTTCTGACATATGATTTAACATACGATTTATTATAAAATTTGTATAGGAATTAATAAATAATGCCCATATTGAAACTATTTCTGAGATGATTTAAAAATAAATAGTTATCTGTTAACGCGAAACCATTTTTTAATAATTGAAAATATTGTATAATCCTTCAGATAACGAAATACAAATTTTTTTCAAATTAATAATTTGAGTTTCGATGAAACTTTATTATAAATATTAAATTTAGTTACGAAATAGAAAGTTAAGTTATTTTAATATATCTATTACTCTCATCAAAGCAAGAAGATTTTGAAATAGCTGAATAGAATTTTAATTAATTTAGAAGCTTTTAAAAGAAAAAAAACAATCCTTTTTTTCACAATATAATGTTTCACTTTGAGGTATTAGTTTTGTGACTTGAATAATTTTATTAAATAATAAAAAAAGAAAATAAATAAAAAATATATTTAGTTTTCAATTAAAATCATTTAATGAAATTTTGTCAAAAATATGTTACAATATGTAAGCGAACATAAAAGCGAAAGATATAAATTAAAACTATCTCAACAAAACTAAATTCTGTGATCCATTAAGGATTATTTCCGGCAGTGTCTAGCGCTGCTTTCTTGGTCTTCGTGCTACATAATATACATAGATTTTCGTCAGGTGGCCAGCCTACCGCGGAACCGCCAAAGTTCAGTTTAGAAAATAGCTTCTACTCATTTTACCGACCGCGAAGGGATGAAAAGTAGAAATTAAAAACAGCAGGTGGGGACACAAAATTTTATTATTAAGAGAGCTTGAATAATTTATATTCAGTTGGTTGCAAGTAAAAAAACTGTGGAATTACCGGATTTGTATCAAGGATTTTAACTATTGATCCTGCATGAATAAGTAATACTATTAGGAATTATTTAAAACATATTTAACTAATTAAACTATTTTAATTTTCAACTCACTACGTCAAATAAAATTTTCTCCTTACCAGATCAAAAAAAAGTTCATGTGTTTGTTAAAATGTAAGACGTTTTCAATTAATAAAAATGCTGTCTAATCTGTAGGTGACTGTAACAACATACTAAAATTTCATTACTGTCAACATTTTACAAATTCCGCATTTACACATACATTAGTTTCATATATTCCTATTCTTTTGTGCGGTATTTGTATTCTAAGTAACAATAAATGCTATAATACACCCCTATCTGGGAAAAACATTCTGTAGGTGACTGTAATAAGATACTAAAATTTCATTACTGTCAGCAATTTACAAATCCCCATTTAAACTATATTATTTTGATATATTCATATTATTTTGTGCGGCGCTATAAAATAACTATAAATACCATATACATACACTTTTTTCGAGAAAAAATATGCTGTAGGTGACTGTAACAACATACTAAAATTTCATTATCGTCAGCTTTTACAAATTTCGCATTTAACATACAGTCTGTTACAAAAGTATAAGACCACAACTTATTTTGCTATTTAGGTAATTAAAGAAATATTTCAATCAAAATAAAGAGTATTCTATGTTAGTACATCAAGTTTTTAGTAAAATGTAGCAACTTACACAAATGAAATTAATTCGGAAAAAATAAAACATCAATATAACAAAAAAGTTTCAAAAAGAACTGTTACAAAATTACAGAACCACCTGTGGGAAAGACAGTTTTCTCAAATTTAGTGAGATGTTGCTCCACCATTTCTCTGAATAACTTCAAACACACAATTTGGCATAGAGTTAGATAATTTTTTAAGGAACGATTCGGGAATATTGTCCCATTTCTCCATAATGGCCATTTCAAATAATTATGTTGAATGATATCCTTTGTTATTTTCATACACTTGGCGAGACAAATAACCCCACAAGTTTTCTATGGGGTTTAGGTCAGGGTTTCGACTTGGACAAGGTAAAACATCAACCTTTTCTCTTTTAAGCTACTCTTTTGTTGATTTCGATGAATTACTGGGAACATTATCTTGTTGAAACTTTTGCACCTTCTAAAAGTGGTCCGAAGGGTATCAGACTTCGAAATAGCATCCGTTGGTAACTGTCAGAGTTCATTTTCTTTTCACGTCTTTGGAGATCGAATTTTCCTGCATATGAAAATGAGCCCCTCACCATAACGGAACCGTCTCCCATCTGCCTACTGAAGAACTCGCGAGGTCTTTGCCTTAAATCATGCCAGTAGTAATTATTGCCCTCTGGACCATCAAGATTGAATTTGTTCTCGTCTGAAAACAATATATTTCTCCATGCAGAGTTCCAGGACATGACATTCTTTGCCCACTATTTCAGTAGTAGTGGTTCATTTGCGTAACACCAGCATTAGATTTCAAACTTCGCCACACGTTTGCATGTGATACCTTTTTAGTTTTCTGTTGTGCTATTTTACGAGTCGACTGGTATTTTTTCGTTGCCAGTTTGACAATTCGCGTATTATCACTATCTGATAACTTCTTTTTACGACCAGATCGTTTATGCGTTCCATACAATTCTTTTTTACTTAAAACATTGTGAATCGCAGTTTTAGAACGATTAAGAATCTTACTTATTTCACGTTCAGATTTTCCTTTTCCTTTTTAGAACCACACTCTTCTCACTTCTATTTCAGACAGTTCACACGGACGTGGCATTTTACTAATAAATTTAAAGAATCAGATACAATTCAGAATTTCTGCATTTTATTTTTATTTTTAAATTTTACAGTTTGTTTAGGTTACAGTTAAACTCTGAGTTCAAAATAAAATCGTCTGCTTTATTAATAACTAGCAAGCTACGCCCGCTACGCTGGTCAATTTCTTATAACGAACTTTTAATCCAACAAAATATTGACATTTCATAATTCACTTTTATATTTTAACAGAATAATAATGCTACTATAATTTGTGACTCGTGCTATAGCCAATATACACGCCAGGACACGTCGCCCTTATCATTATCTTTTTACGCATGAAGGTTTCGCTATGGTACTCCATTGTAAAATTTGGTAATTTTTCAAATTCAATATTTGAAAAATGGCATAATCATTAGATTTGAAATTTATATCAAGAAAAATACAATTTTTTACCTTTCAAACGCAGTTTGCCTAACAATTTTCTGACAAATACTTTTCGAGCTACTATTTTTTTTTAGTAACTTCAAATGTTTCATTTTCCGAGATTAATCTGTGGCAACACTTAGCGAAAAACCCAGTCGTCAGAAACGCATAGTTTTTTATTAAAGAGGCTGTTGGAGCAGGGATTGTCACCACCAATTTGCCACCATCACTTTTGAAATTGGTTCGGTAGTTCTAGAGATTCCATAGAAATTGTAATTTACAATGTTTTTAGAACGCTTTTCGCTCATTTGACCCTTTTAAATTTCGAATTTTTTTTATTTTGTTTTTAGAGAGCATTTACATCTTATAAGTAACTACAATGCCAAATTTCATATTTCTGGCTCCTTCAGTATAAAAAAATTCGCAATTTTAGAACGTTTTTCGCTCCTGCACCCCCCCCCTGGGGTTAGTGACACCGACATAAAATATAGCCTATGTTGAAGCAGTGGTTGTCACCATCAATTTGCCACCATCACTTTTGAAATCGGTTCGGTAGTTCTAGAGAGTCCATAGAAATTGTAATTTAGAATGGTTTTAGAACGCTTTTCGCTCATTTCACCCTTTTAAATTTCGATTTTTTTAAAATTTTGTTCTTAGAGAGCATTTACATCTTATAAGTAACTACAACGCCAAATTTCAAATCGGTTCGGTAGTTCTAGAGATTCCATAGAAATTGTAATTTAGAATGTTTTTAGAACGCTTTTCGCTCATTTCACCCTTTTAAATTTCGATTTGTTTTTAAATTTTATTCTTAGAGAGCATTTACATCTTATAAGCAACTACAATGCCAAATTTCAAATTTCTAGCTCCTTCAGTATAAACAAAATCGCAATTTCAGAACGTTTTTTGCTCCAGCACCCCCCCTGGGGATAGTCGCACCCACAAAAATATATCCTATGTTGGAGCAGGGGTTGTCAACATCCATTTGCCACCATCACTTTTGAAATCGGTTCGGTAGTTCCAGAGATTCCACAGAAATTGTAATTTAGAATGTTTTTAGAACGCGTTTCGCTCATTTCACCCTTTTAAATTTCGAATTTTTTTTATTTTGTTCTTAGAGAGCATTTACATGTTATAAGTAACTATAACGCCAAATTTCAAATTTCTAGCTCCGTCAGTATAAAAAAGATCTCAATTTTAGAATGTTTTTCGCTCCTGCATCTCCCTGGGGTTAGTGACACCGACATAAAATATAGCCTATGTTGGAGCAGGGCTTGTCCCCATCAATTTGCCACCATCACTTTTGAAATCGGTTCGGTAGTTCTAGAGATTCCATAGAAATTGTAATTTAGAATGTTTTTAGAACGCTTTTCGCTCATTTCACCCTTTTAAATTTCGATTTTTTTAAAATTTTGTTCTTAGAGAGCATTTACATCTTATAAGTAACTACAACGCCAAATTTCAAATCGGTTCGGTAGTTCTAGAGATTCCATAGAAATTGTAATTTAGAATGTTTTTAGAACGCTTTTCGCTCATTTCACCCTTTTAAATTTCGATTTTTTTAAAATTTTGTTCTTAGAGAGCATTTACATCTTATAAGTAACTACAACGCCAAATTTCAAATCGGTTCGGTAGTTCTAGAGATTCCATAGAAATTGTAATTTAGAATGTTTTTAGAACGCTTTTCGCTCATTTCACCCTTTTAAATTTCGATTTTTTTTATTTTGTTCTTAGAGAGCATTTACATCTTATAAGTAACTACAACGCCAAATTTCAAATCGGTTCGGTAGTTCTAGAGATTCCATAGAAATTGTAATTTAGAATGCTTTTAGAACGCTTTTCGCTCATTTCACCCTTTTAAATTTCGAATTTTTTTTTATTTTGTTCTTAGAGAGCATTTACATCTTATAAGTAACTACAACGCCAAATTTCAAATCGGTTCGGTAGTTCTAGAGATTCCATAGAAATTGTAATTTAGAATGTTTTTAGAACGCTTTTCGCTCATTTCACCCTTTTAAATTTCGAATTTTCTATGATTTTTTTCTTAGAGAGCATTTATATCTTATAAGTAACTACAACGCCAAATTTCAAATCGGTTCGGTAGTTCTAGAGATTCCATAGAAATTGTAATTTAGAATGCTTTTAGAACGCTTTTCGCTCATTTCACCCTTTTAAATTTCGAATTTTTTTTTATTTTGTTCTTAGAGAGCATTTACATCTTATAAGTAACTACAACGCCAAATTTCAAATCGGTTCGGTAGTTCTAGAGATTCCATAGAAATTGTAATTTAGAATGTTTTTAGAACGCTTTTCGCTCATTTCACCCTTTTAAATTTCGATTTTTTTTTTTTGTTCTTAGAGAGCATTTACATCTTATAAGTAACTACAACGCCAAATTTCAAATCGATTCGGTAGTTCTAGAGATTCCATAAAAAATGTAATTTAGAATGTTTTTAGAACGCTTTTCGCTCATTTCAACCTTTTAAATTTCGATTTTTTTTTTTTTTTTGTTCTTAGATAGCATTTACATCTTATAAGTAACTACAACGCCAAATTTCAAATCGGTTCGGTAGTTCTAGAGATTCCATAGGAATTGTAATTTAGAATGTTTTTAGAACGCTTTTCGCTCATTTCACCCTTTTAAATTTCGAATTTTTTTTTATTTTGTTCTTAGAGGGCATTTACATCTTATAAGTAACTACAACGCCAAATTTCAAATTTCTAGCTGCATCAGTATAGAAAAGATCGCAATTTTAGAACGTTTTTCGCTCCTGCACCCCATTGGGGTAGTGGCACCGACATAAAATATAGCCTATGTTGGAGCAGGGGTTGTCACCATCATTTTGCCACCATCACTTTTGAAATTGGTTCGGTAGTTCCAGAGATTAACCCCTACAAACAAACAAACAAACAAACAAACAAACAAACAAACAAACAATCTTTACTCCTTTATAACATTAGTATAGATATAAGAGTGGTCTTATATTTATGAAACAGCCGGTCTGCGTGAAATCGTTTGGCATGAAACAAAAAGTTATTCAAACTTTTTTTCCTTGAGCTAAATAAACATTATAGAGTTATTTCTTTATAGCCGCCTTACAGGGTGGCTTATTCTTACACGCAACAGTAAAATTCATGTTTATGAAAAGTCATAGCCATCCATCGTTGCCACAGGTTAATCTCGGAAAATGAAACATTTGAAGTTACTGAAAAAATTAATCGCTCAAAAAGTATTTGTCACAAAATTGTTAGACAAACTGCGTTAGAAAGGTAAAAAATTGGATTTTTCTTGATATAAATTTCAAATCGAATGATTATGCCGTTTTTCAAATAATGAATTTCAAACATTACCAAACTTCACAATGGAGTACCATAGCGAAACCTTCACGCGTAAAAAGATAATGATAACGGTTGTTGCTTTCTTTCGGTCGAGAATGGACCAAACGATGTTCGCATTTTACTATTTTAACCGTTTTTAACGAAAATCTGTAACTTTAGAAGATTTTTTTATGCGTTTTTAACGAAATTCTGTAACTTTAGAAGATTTTTTTAAGCGTTTTTAACGAAATTCTGTAACTTTAGAAGATTTTTTCTTTGAATAGGCAATAGAAATGCATAAAATCGTTACAAAAATGTTAAAATTACAAAAATGATAGATGCAAATTATCAGATATGAAAAATAAAGAAGAAATTTGGTACTTTCGTGTTATAGCAGCCACCAAGCATGAAATATTTTTGTTTCTGTTTTCATTAATATTTTGTAAATTTGGTACTTTCGTGTTATAGCGGCTTCCAAGGATGAACTGTCAAGAGGCCAAGATTTATCGCCAAATTATAAAGCATGTATGACATTATAATAATATATTATATATATATAACACTTCTTGATGTATGTGGCCAAGTTATAGTCATATATGATGCATATATGATGTTTATATATGACATGTATATATGATGTATATACGACGTATGAGACATAAATAATATGTGTATAAAGAAGTATATTGCACATGTAGGAGTGTTTGGAATATATATATGCGTATATAGGATGCATATATAAGCTTTGCAATGATCTTGGCGAAATCATAACTGCAACCTTGGTATAATCATAATTGTGGGAGCCGCTATAACATAAAAGTACGTTTTTTTTTTTTTAGCCGACAAAGGGCTAATTTTTTAAGTCTACCGTAAAATTCATGTTTATGAAAAGTCACAGCCATTCCATATATAAAGGAGGCCACCCTTTATACATAGCTATACAAATGGTTGTTACTGACGATATTAAAAATCAAATTGTCTCTGTTTATTATGCCAATACTTCCGCTTGTATTTTCTTTCTTAGTGCATAATTGCCCTACAGCGGGTGCAGATCTGACTTAAAGGATCCAACAAAGTTAAACTCATCGTGGTGGACATTTCTAAGGGGGTCCCGTGGCCCTATCTCCCATAGGAAGGAAGTTACCCTCGGGGGGTATAAGTTCTTGTAAGTTCCGGGGGGGGGTAGGTTCAGTAAGACCTTTTTGGTGCTCCCCCCTCATGTAAACCCCTTCATGTAA
The DNA here is from genome assembly GCA_963931845.1 of Maratus michaelseni. NCBI lineage: Eukaryota > Metazoa > Arthropoda > Arachnida > Araneae > Salticidae > Maratus > Maratus michaelseni. Next base: position 125,485,576 of record OZ007593.1, on the reverse strand, counting down.
CATATCAATAGATAGATCTCGTCAAGCACTATGGTCTGGTCCTACTCTCACCCTCTCATTCCCCCCATCGCTTAAGAAACATATTTTTCTGTTTCAACTTTTTTTAAATTTTAGTTTTTTCCATCTTTTTTTAGCCCTTTTTAAGCCCCACAGAGGACGTAGACCTCTTCTAAAGGATCCAACGAAGTTAAACTCGTCGAGGCTGACATTTCTAAGAGGGTCCCGAGGCCCTATCTCCCATAGGACCGGAGTTATCCCCCCCCCCACGGGGGAGACATTCAAGGGGTTCAAACCCCGTCATGACACATATAAAAAGTTTGATCTCATCAAGCACTTTTGTCGGGTTCTACTCTCCCCTTCCTTCACTCCCGTCTCCTGTCAGGAGAACTTTTTTTATTTATTTTTTTCAATTTCTCATAATTAGTTTTTCCCATTTTTCTCTGTTCCTATGGACCGGATAGCTCCAAAATTTCACCAAAATTAGCTGTAAACCGCCTAAAGGTATTCCCCCCCACACCCCGCTTCTTTTGGCGCCCTCGGTTTTCATGTATCTCTCGAGGGGGGGGCATCACAGGGGCGCAAAAGGGGGGATCCCTTTTAAAGCCCTATCTCTCAATTTCAAGTGAGGATTCATTTTAAAGGTCTCGTAGAGCACTTGTGTTTTGTATAGCTCCCCCTCCTTTCCCCCCACTGCTCTCCCAGAGCTCGTCAATTAGTGCCAACTCATCATTTGTTAAACAACTTCTCTTAGTTGTATCTATCATAAAAGCTGCTGTCATAGAACATTTCATTACCTTTTTTAAGTTATCTATTAAGTGCTAAAGTGTCTTGAACCATTAAAAATAGTTTAAAGGGTGTCATCAAGCCAGCACATTTGTAAACAACATCTACCTCGCCACATCTCAGCCCATTGGAGCCACATCTTTTTACTATTATATTTATTAAAAATACTTCTAGTCACCGAATCTTTTTAAAACTTGGTGTGTTCGTGCCTAATATATTCCGCCAGCCTCACAAAAAATCTTAGAGCGTTAACTAAATTCTAAAGTGGAGAAACTAGCTTATGCTAAAACAGTTTTTTTGACGAGTTAGACTTGGCTGAAAAAATCTCAACAATAAAAGCCATGGGTGGCCAATCTATATTCTGCCGTAAGGTAGAATTTTTCCCGCTTGTCATACAACTACTTTTAAATTCAAACTAATATTTTCTTTGTTGAAAAAAGGTGAAATTCTGAGTGGTCTTCTAATTTTGTGACAGACTGAATATTAGTTTCATATATTCGTATTCTTTTTGTGCGGTATTTGTATTCTAAGTAACAAAAAATCGTATATAAACCCCTTTCTAGGAAAAACATTCTGTAGGTGACTATAACAACACGCTAAAATTACATTATCGTAAGTGTTCTACAAGTCCCGAAATTAATATATATTCGTTCAATCATTCGTTTTATTCGCTTAATTAGTCATTTCATAAAGTCGTTTCATTGGGATTTTATATATATAGAGTAGATATGAAATAGAGTTTCAAAACCGAAAGTCAATTTACCAACTTACTTAAATACTCACAAGGAAGATTTCCTTAAAGCGCATACTTAGAATATTATGAAAAAAAAAATGCTAATGAAATTACTCATGTACGTAATAAAGGATCAGTCAAATTTAGCTACGGAATTCCAGTAGAATAACTGTAAAAACTAAAATAGTTTCGAGTATTTAGTGCAAAAAGACGCGATTTGGTGAGCAACATTTTTTCAACGCCAAATGCTAGCGATTTTGATGAATTCGGAAATTCCTCGTTAAATGAGTGTTTAAATACGCAGTGATTTATGAATTTAAACTTGAACGAGTAAATAGTTTATTATATTTTCTATAAGCTTATCTATATATATAAATGAAAGTCCTGACTGGGGAGAACATCAACGCGCAGCCTAAACTACTGAACCTACAAACACGAAAATTGGGGGAAAATACTTCTTTGGATGTAGAGGTGCACTAAGAAGGGATTTGCTAAAACTAAACCCCTAAGGGTGGTAAAAAGAGTAACAAACTTTAAAAAAATTCCTTAAAAATCGGCTATTATAGTTATGTGACAAATGATAACACATTTTAATGTAATTTTGTATGCTGAATCGAATGGTATCAAGTACATTCTTTTAAGTACAATAGTTTGTAAGATATTGCATATTTTTGTAACGATTATCGTATAATGGTTCTACGTTGCTTACTTATAAAATTAGGGGCGAAAATTCTTTAATCAGTTGAATCCATGAAACAATAGCCTTTTTAAAAAATTCTGCAGAATGGATTTTGATGGAACTTGGATTGTTAATTTTCCAGGGACTTAAACTATCCCTGGAAAATTAACAATCCAAGTTCCATCGACTATGTATATTGCATAATATACTATATTACTACTATATTGCATACTATACTATATTGCATAATGTACTATAATATGTATATGACATATTTTTATATTGCTTTTTAGCAAATACTACTGTAAATGACTAAATAAAAGAGTTGGTCTTTAATAACCCAAATTTGGTGCAAAAATTAGAAAATATAACAGAGCAATAGCGTTCGTTTTGTTTTACAGCATTGCGGAAGGACAGACAAGGTAAAAGTTCATATTGCTTTAAAACACAAGATCAAATTCACGGATATATTTCCTTTGGAGAAACTGAACAGCGTAGCGGGCAAAGCCTGCTACTATAATATATATACAAGTTGGGTGTTGCTGAAGTTATTTAATTTTACACAGTTTCACCGGCTGGATAAGTTTTAAGTTCATTTTACCACTAAAAGCCCGGTTAAGAATGATCTCATTATACATTTTGATATTGAATTAGTCGTTGTTTCCATGGCAACAATATTTTTCTCTTGTTGTCTCCGACACTAACAATATCGAATTCAAATTGTCAGTGCTCAGAATCAGACTTTAATTTTTAGTTTGAAGTACTTTTAATCAATTTAAATTTCGCTCTAAATCGTAAAATACGATCGTTAATTTTTTTATATATAGATATTAATATGTGTTAGTAAAACATTTATTAATATAGATATTAATAAATGTATATGGCAAAACTTTAGTTATAAAAGTGTGTTTATTTAAGTTAAAGTTACTTAAACTGGTTTAGTAGGAAGAGTAGAAAAGGTTTTGCCTAAAAGAGTATTTATCATAAAACGTATTTTTTTAAATTTGATTCTTTGTGTCGTCAACCAGTGATTAAATCGCCAAAAACACGAAATTATTATATTTTTTTACGGACGTTATGTCGAGGTTTCAGAACAATTTTTTTATAAACTTATTTTCTCATGAGAAGAATGATCTGTAATTTTTTCAAAATTTTCTGAGTATGCTCTGATCGAAGCAGGGGCAATAATTTGGAGACTGTGCTAATTATTGTTGCCAATTTATCGCGTTTTTTATTCAGAATATCTACCAGAATTTTCAAATAGCATTCTTTTCTTTGTTCAATGACAGACATTCTGTGATTAATAAAAGAAAAGTTACTATTCGAATGTTCTGTTTAGCTACTTTGAATAAAAATACGTGATTAATTAACAACACAGATCAGCACAGTCTCCAAACTTTCTGATCGCACTGAAGAAACTTTTTGATCGATAATGAAGCTTTTTGAAAGTAATAGTTCACATCTATGTATCAGTTTCGTGGCTTAAATGATTTTATAAGGGCAAAAAATTTTGAATTAAAATGATTAAATTCATTCTTTTGAACATTATGTTATGAAATGCGTGGTTTTAAATTAATATAATATCTTGACTAAAACGAAGTATAAAAATTAAAAGTGGTATAGGTGAATATAGAAAAAAGATTTATTTAAAAAGATTTCTTAAATAATTCATAATCAATTAAATAATAAAACCCAGTTAATTTTTAAAAAAGTGCGGGAATTTTAAAATTAAATCAGAACAGTGCATTGTTTAAATACATAGTACTCGAGTTCTTTGAAAAAAAAATAACTAAGTAAACACATTAATTTTAATTGGTATGATATAAGTTTTTAGTATATAATTTTCAATTTCATCATATAATACACGAAAATGGAAATTTACCGATTAAAACAATTCTTAAGAGAGAACTTTCGAACGCTGAAAGAAAAAAATTGCAGAAATGTTTCATGATATAAAATAATCACGTACGAAAATCCAATAAAGTTTAACTTTATAGTTATGACCGATTTTGTAAACATTTTCATTATTTTAAGAAAGCTTTAAAGGGAAAAATCAATCAGAAACATCCGAAACCAAAGTTTTCCCCAAATTAATCCAATAACCTTTTCTGTAAAACCCCATGCCAATTTTGTTTTTATTTCAGAAACGTTTTCGCAAACCACCAAAATCGACTGTTTAGCTATGTTTCTCATTGTCATTGGTCTTTCTCTAAATGGTTCCGTTGGATAAAGAAAAGGTTTTCGAATTTGCAAATAAATACGAGGTTATTTGGAGTTTCATAAACGTCTCTATTAGTATAATACGAAAATATTCGGATTTTTTTTTGCAATGAACAAAAAGTGATTCAAAATCGGATTTCCGTGCACGGAAAATTACGAAATCCTTACAAAGCCACTTTGTTCGGGACATGCTGAATTGAACCAGAAAATTTCTAAGCTGACGTCTCGCTGGATTTTGCCAATCATACTATAATAATTATTTTGAGTTATGATTTCTAACATAAAGGTAAATTTTTAATTATAGAATTTACTAATAAAATATCCCAATTAAAAATATTCCTTACCCGATTCGAAATAAAAATTAAGATGCCAATTAAAATGCAACATGTTTTAATTAATTAAAGTATTACATAATTTGTAAGTAAAAAAATGTGGCAAAACTTTTTTAATTTAAAAGTTCAAATAGAATGAATTGAAAAAAAAATAGTCTGACTTTTAACTTAATTACAAATATTAAAAGTAGTTACGAAAGTCAAGTTATTTTAATGAACAGATTACTTCCATCAACACAGGAACTTATAATAAGATTTTGAAACGGTTGAATAGAATTTTAATCAAGACTGGGAATTTTTAAAGAAAAACCTATTACATTTTTTAAGATAATGTTTCAGGTATAGATATTAGTTTCGAGCTTACGTAATTTTATTAATTAAAGATAATTTCATTTACATTTTGTGTAAATTTATTAAAATAATACTTCGTTGCAAAATGTTTTAATATGCATGGTTTCAAATTAATATAATCTACCGATAGAAGAGAAATATATAAATTAAAAATGCTCAGTTGGAAAAGGAAGTGTATAGAATTACTAGTATCTGTGGAATTAATTATAAAATTAAATCATGACCCTGCATGCTTTAAATAAATTGTACTTGAGTTATTCAAAACAACATACTAAACTTATAACAATTTTTAATTTACTGTTAACGTATCATATGACTTATAAAAATGTAGTTACTATTGTAATAAATACTACTTTCGACGTAAAAGTGAACCAAATTATGCTTTTTGACCAAAAAAACCCCCAAAAGCCATACACATAGTCACACTGTTAAAATAAATGAGCAACGTAAAAATAGCACAAATAAAAAATTATAAAATAGCAAACAGCTGTTTCGCAGCCTCTAAAGCTCCATCATAAGTGCCAAATTTAAAACGATTTAAAACTGATTTAAAAGTTTAAGCAATGTAAATATGCTTGCGTCTCCGCACGCGACCAAGATAGAATGGGGGTGAGTTTTTTAAAACAGCAGCGGAGTCAATAAAAAGGAAAGTGCCCAGTTAAACTGATGGCATTGAGCTCACAGACTATTTACATTAATTTTATATTATACTCTTATTTAAAAGAATAATGCCCTCGAAAAATAAAGAAATCGATAATAAATTAAGGGGGGGATTAACCCTCCTGTTCCCCCCTTTATACTTAACCAGTGAATCCCAAAACTAACCAGGGAAGCGCCTTATCACAATCAACCTAAATACAAAATTTGAAGCAAATCAGATAATTCTGCATGAAAAATCAATTTATCTAACTTAAGAGGGGAATCAATCCCCGTTCCCCCCTTTATAGTTAACCAATGAACCCCCAAACTAATCAGGGAAGCGCCTTATCACAATGAACTTATACACAAAATTTAAAGCAAATAGGATAATTCTGCATGAATTATCTAAATTAAGGGGGAGGGGAATTAGCCCCCGTTCCCCCTTTATACTTAACCAATGAAACCCCAAAACTAATCAGGGAAGCGCCGTATCACAATGAACCTATAAAAAAATTTGAAGCAAAACGTATATGTCTATCAAGAGTTATTGCGTTACGTACATACGTGCATACGTACATACGTACATACAGAACGGGCAGGCACATTAGCTCTCATGCTTTGATAACCTGTGAGCTAAAAACTCACCGCCATTCTGTCTTGGTCGCGTGAGGAAACGCAAGCATAATTAAATGGTTTAAACTTTTAAATCAGTTTTAAATCGTTTTAAATTTGGCAAGGACGATGGAGCTTTCGAGTCCCCGAAACAGCTGTTTCCTATTTTATATGGTTTTTTTTTTTTTTTTTTTTTTTTTTTTTTTTACGTTGATCATTTATTTTAATATAACAGCACAAAGTTTAATCCACCTATTTTACACAGTTGCACTGCTGGGGCAGTGCAGAATTGAATATGTAAACTTCAACTCTTAAGTAATTTTTAAACAGCAAGATTAGGTAATGGATTAATTATTTCAAGTTGAGATTTGTAAAGTGTTGTTTTAAGCAGAGTGTTGTATATATACTGCGTTAATTAAACTTATTTCGTACCAATATTTAAAAATGTTTAATATCATGAGGGCCAAATTTAAAACGATTTAAAACTGATTTAAAAGTTTAAGCAATGTGAATATGCTTACGTCTCCGCATACGACCAAGATAGAACGGCGGTGAGTTTTTGAAAATAACAGCGGAGTCACAAACTCACCGCCATTCTATCTTGGTCGCGTGAGGAGACGCAAGCATATATACATGATTTAAACTTTTACATCAGTTTTAAATCGTTTTAAATTTGGAAAGGATGATGGAGTTTTAGAGGCTCCGAAACAGCTGTTTGCTATTTTATATATTTTTATTTGTGCTATTTTTACGTTGATCATTTATTTAATATAACAGCACAAAGTTTAATCCACCTATTTTACACAGTCACACTGCTGGGGCAGTGCAGAATTGAATCTGGAAACTTCAACTCTTAATTAATTTTTAAATAGCAAGATTAGCTAGTGGATTAATTATTTGAAGTTGGGATTTGTAAAGTGTTGTTTTAAGCAGAGTGTTGTATATATATAATGCGTCAATTAAATCTATTTCGTACCAATATTAAAATGTTTATTAATATATTAAATATTTTTAATTAATGAAAATGTCGTATAATTTATAAGAGAAAAATGTACAAAAATCTTTAAAATTCTCTTTGACATGAAACTTGATTAATAATATTGAATATTGTTTGTAAGTCGAAAGTCAATTTATCTTAATAAGCATCTAACCATCTAAGCATCTAACCTCTCATTTAAACAGTAACATGAAAGATGTTAAAATGACTGAATATAATTATAATTAAGATAGAGAATATTAAAAAAAAAAAAGTTTTCTTTCAAGGCAATATTTAACGTTAGGATATTAGTTTCGCTGGCTGGCACTATCATTTTAATTAAAAATAGATTCATTTAAATTTTGAATTAAAATCAATATTAACTGAAATATTTTCTAAAAAAATTATAATAAATGTATAGATATCTATATGGGTGCAGTTTGAATTAATATAATCTTTTGATAGAAGCGAAAGAAGTAAATTAAAAATTTCTGGTTCAGAATAAAAAAATCGTTATAAAAGAAACTTGAATAATTTATTTTCAATCGGTTGAAAATGTAAATTTGTTGAGTTTATAGTATTTGTGTATGTAATTACAAAATTAAATCTTGACCCTGCATGGTTTTAGTAAAATTCACTTGAATTTTTCCACATTTCTAACTTCTAAATTTACGTTTATTCTGAATCCTCTCTAAATGTTTCATATTATAGACAAAGGTTAAATATATATATTTCTTTTTTTTACGAAGAACCTTTGAAATAAATGGGATGCAAATTCAGTTTGTAGATTACATAAACCGTGAAAACTTTGCACAGTCACACCTATTAGGCAATGCAGAAATGAATCAGAAAACTTCATCTCTAGCTAAATTATAAACGATAGGATAACTACAGGATTTATTTTTTTCAATTTAAGATTTATAAATTATCATCATCGTTTCAAAGGATATTATTTAATAAATAACAAACTATTTTAAACTTTTCTTTTTACCAGATTTGAAAACAAAAGTTCATTAATATGAAACGATTTTTTAGTTAATGGAAATATTGCAAAATCCATAAAAATTTACAAAGCTCTTTTTTTATATGTAGTACTTTAATTCGAAAGAATTAAAAAAAAATTAGTCTGAATTTCTATATGAATATTAACTATTTTTTCGAAACCGAAAGTGAACTTATAACAATAAACAGCTTCAACCTGGAATATGTATAAAACGTTTGAAATAGAGGAATGGAATTTTAATTCAGACAGATAAGTTTAAGAGAATTAGTAAATTTGAAGGATTTATGAAAAAGAAAAAAAACATTTAAGTGAATTCTTGGTTCTTCATGTTTTAAGGACGAATTATTTGAAATACGTTTAAATACCTTTAATTATACAAATTTTCACCTTGAAAATTGTAAAAAACTAATTATACAAGATGATTATATTGAATCATTATAATTATTACTAAATAAAAAAAACTAATTAAACTTAGGCTTGCTAATAGAGAGGAAACACTTACGAAAATTTAGTGTACTTCCATAGTTTCCTTTAATCTTTGAAACCACAATATTATTTTCAGGTGAAAAAAAAATTGAAACGTCAGAAACCAAATAGATTTCCGGTACTATTAAAATTCTTTTTCTGAAATTTTTGGGCAGCAAAAGGCCTTTCTTATTTCTGAACCGTTTCCATAAGTATCGGAAACTCATTACTTACCGCAATGTTTGATTGATCATTATTCTGATCCGTTTCTATAAACATCAGAAACTTATTACTTACTGACAGGGTGGTGCAAAATTTTAATTATATTAATGATTGAAAACTAACGATTAGATGTTTAATCATGACTAAAGATTGACCGATTGAACTTCGTTTCAAACCTACTCTTAGACTAATGATTAAAGATTAATTTCATTCCAATCCCACTCCGATTACCGATAAAATCAATTCTCAATGTAATTAGTTATTCTAATTAATGATTAATAATTAGAAACGTCACGTTTTGTTCCGGCATTGGCCCTTTTATTTTTTTTATATTTTCCTCAAGTGTCTTCTTGTTTTACCGCCCTGGGTTCGCAGCTAGAGTCCTGTATCTGGTCGTGCACCCCAATTTAACCTGACTCGACACGCGGATTGGCTTGGGAAGGGTTGAGTTTAAATATTTCAGGTTTGGTTCGGTTTCGAGTTAGGTTTTGACTCTTGGAGGTCGAGCTTGAGTTAACCAATTTTTTCAGAAGAAAGTCCTGAATATTTATCAAATGAAACAAACTATATATTTGAATATAATGAGTGTATATGGGCTTATTTTTATACAAAAATGATAGAATTAATAATAGAGGTTTAATTGAAGAGGTTTAATTGAATTGATTAATTTTATTTTACTTCGAGTTCGGGTTGTGTTGGGGTGTGATACTTCGGGTTCAGGTCGGGTTTCAGGTTGACTTTAAGAAGAAATATCGTGGTCAGGTACGATGCAGTGTTGCCAGTAGGCTATTGTTTTTAAAAAACTCAGATTGCTTGATTGGTACCACTTTTTTGAAATGGTGTAATTCGTCTTATTTTCGTCTTATTTAATATGTCATTAAATAACGCGAATTTTACTTTCTCAAAAAACTGGTGGTAATAAAAAAATTGGAATTAAAAAGAAGTAGTCCACTGGCAACACTTTTACGATATGAGCATAACGCGATCAGTGTTATGAGTAAAGAGTGAGCTCGAAGCTAATGCGGTCGCCTGATGCGTTAAAAGCCCCAGTCCTGATTGAGTCCGCTGATTGGTGCGATTAAGTTAACGAAAATTATTTTTAAATTTTTCGTTAGAATCTTCTGTGCTATTCCTTTTCTGACAGTTTTGAAAAAAGGGGGAGGGCAGGTTTTTTTTTATTACATTTAGACTATAACACTAAAAAATTAATTGTACTTTAATTTGGCAATAATTTCATCTTGAAACTTGATGGCGTAAAAGTACCGTCAAAATGAAGAATTTGTACATCGTTCCTGCCATATCATACCAAGATATCACGAGACAGAAGAAAAATTTTGCTTTGAAAGATTTGCAGTGTACTAGTCAAGAGAGATCGAACGCTAAAGTTTCATGCCGTAACTCGAAAACGTGATAGCACAGTTAAAATAACGCATTGGCGCCCTATTCTATTCATATCGTACCAAGATATCAGAGGTAGATTAAAAAAATTGTATTTACAAGTCAAGGTATATGATATGTTAAATAATTTTACCGTAAATTAATAACGTGATAGTTCCTTCAAAATCACCAATTGGTTCGCTGTTCTGGTCATATCTTACCAAAATATGCGGAGGCAGACAAGTAATTCTTTCATTTATTATTAATAATCTTGTCTTATATCACAATTCCATCTCGTAACTCGATGACATTAGTCATTTTTGTAACCGCTGAACGCTCTATCACAGTTGATTCTTTCAACACAGAGAAAACATTATCTAAATATTAGATGATGAATAATTAAATACCAAACATTGATTAATAAAGGGGTTCAACTGTCTCTACACCCTTAAATGATTTATACATTTTTACATCGGTGTATCTGGATAATTTTATGTGAGCGTGTATAATTTTCAGTGAGGAAAATCGTATAGTGACCCTTAATAACAGCCTCGTAGGAATGAAAGCGAATTTAAGAAAGTTAAATGACGGCCATATTTAATTTTCGTCTGTGTAATTAGATTAATGATTAAAGTAATCGCGATTGAATTAGTTCAGATTGAATTAATCATGAAAAAATTTGTAAAGGGTAATTACTTTTTCAATTTCAATCATCATTACATTCATCATGATTAAATTTCGTATGAACATTTAGTCGATTAATCAATCAACTAAAACAGTAATCGATTAATGCCAATCCTGCTTACCGAGATGTCACAGTAGTTTTTTTTAACCGTTTCCATAAACATAGGAAACCTATTATTTACAGTATTGTTTGACTGGTCATTTATCAATTAGTTTCTGAAGATAAACGAAAATAATCGTAACTACGAGCTTAAATTGAAATTTTGTAAAAGCTTCTCGTGTATCACAAAAAGCATTCTGGAATTTTTTTACAGTGAAGTTAAAAGTGGTGCATATTCTGCATATATCGTCCACAAAAAACTCCGGAAACCTTGCATACACACTTCATTTGAGACGGACAGAACTGAGCCCGAAAACTTAATTCTAGCTCAATTTTAGTTAGTACAGCAATCACTGGATTTATTGTTTTAGTTGTTATTTCTAATATAAAGTTAATTTTATAAGCATAGAATCTAACAAAAAAGTACACTAACGTTAAAAATTCATTAAAAAAAATGCTTGTCTCTTAACGCAACAATATTTTAGTTAAATGAACATATTACATAATTAATTCCCAAGCAAAAAGTGAGTAAAACCTTTTAAATAGAAAACACACTTGAGGGAATTGAAAAATTAGTCTCGGTTTAAATTTAACTTAAAATATTAAATGTAGTTTACCAAACGAAAGTCGACTTACTTTATTAAATACAATAATTTCATTTAAGCAGAAAAATATAATAAGATAGAATGTTAATTATTAAAGACAATTTTAAGAGAAAATCCTGCAATTTTTTCCCGATATAATCTTTCACGTTCGAGTTTAAGTTACATGGTTTACACAGCTGATAGGTAAAAGAAAAAGGTACATTTTTAATTAAAAGCAATTAATGAATCTATCTACAAATTCTTATGATAAACCTAGTTAAAAAGTAATATACTCTCGCAGAAGACGAGAGTGGCAAGGATTAGAAATGGCAGGTGTAAAAATAGTCTTCATTATCAAAAGCGTTATAAAAATGTATATTTATTCAGGTGAAAATTAAAATCTTCTGCAAGTTTTGAATCTGTGGAGAGAGTTATTCAGAAACGAAATGTTTTTACTGTATAATTTACTGTAAGTGATCATATTATTACAGCCGCCTGCAATAATTGGCAATTTATCATTTTAGTAAATTAATAAAATGAAAATGTACTTAGTTTTTTCTTATGAAAGAATAATGCTTACATAGAAAAAAAGTCAAATATTTCTCAATCTAGGAAAGTATAATAGAACCACGAACGAAAATATACAATAATCTTTGCCGGCTTACCCACGATTCCGAAAATTGCTATTTATCTTTAGAAATCTCAGCAACCAATATATTTTCGAGACTTAAAGAAGCAATTATAAAAAAAAAAGTACAGTTTCTTTTGCTGCCACTGTCTTTTATAAACATTTCCGAGTAGTTTTTACATTGTATTAATCAAAGCCTGATTATAATTACATTGTAGAAACCATTTGAATCTGGGATGTATGTTTTTCGGATGCTATTCATTCTGAAGTAAACATTTTCATGTCCAGCAAACTTGTTTTACAGGCAAACATGATAAATTAACGGAATCAAACATCAACATCAAAATTAATATTATCTTGTTACTCTTGCATGTATAAATTGAGTTATGCACCTAAAAATGTTCAAATGAGAATTGATAAGCATACTAAAAAAATCTGCGCTTTAGTTAAATATTTTTATCCATTAATGAGCGGGTTTTTAAGGTTATAATTAATATATTCCGTTAATGAAGACATTTTCAAAATTTTATGATTTTCAGCGTGACAGTAGGTTTTCAGCTGTAAGTACAGAAAATTTCAAGTCTGTAACTTATACAGCTTCTGAGAACCGGCTTTGCTACAGACAGACAAGTGAGACGTGTAGGGTTTTGTGAGATGGACGAAACCCTAAAAACGATAATCCAGTTTGAGAAAACTGATTAATGCACTATAAAACATACACGGAAACGTGTCCGAAAACCAATGGCACCAAAAAAAAATTTTGTTTTTATAAATGCTTCTTTAAATCTCGAAAATACATTGGTTTTTGATGTTACTAAAGATAAAGAACGCTTTTCGGAATAGTGAGTAACTCGGAATAGCTTAATGTCTTGCACGTGGTCTCACACGTCTTAATGTTTCGTATTTGGGTATATTAAATTTTTGAAGATTAAGAAACATTCATCTTTTTCTACAGTTTATATGACCCTATGAAGCTGTTTTGATTAGCACCCTCAAATACTGCATCATAGTCACGTTGTTCATTTATTAAAGTTTTTATTTTGTTAGATTACTTAAGTGCTGGTAAGTTCTAGGCAAGTTATAAAAATAACCCGGTTACCACCTAAAACTCAACAACCCAAACATATACACTATACAGTGGGGGAAAAGGGTTAACAGTCGTTATTACCGTGTTTTTCTCTATTACAGATATGCGATAAATAATAAAAATAATATTTTATAAAATTCCTGGTTGAGAGGGAAAATTAGAAGTAATAAAATTTAAGGTCATAAAATTTAAAAATAACAACTACACTAACTATAAGGTGGAATGAATTACATTAGCGTTGCGATTACTTTTTGTAGACTCAACTTTTTGGAATTGACTAAATTTGAATTTGAAATAAACAAATATCAAGGGAAGATTAAAATTAACATCCCTAATACCTGCAAGAAGACGAGGAATATTAAATATTACACCTCTAAAACTCGATTCGAAAATTAAGTAAATGAATTACATGCTAAAATAAAACAGTGGAAGAATTAAAAATTAGCAAATAAATTTTATTTACATATCCATATATTTAAAGCTAAAGCTGAATTCTATCAACTCGTGCAGAATTGGGTTCTATACTCATGCGTGAGCATTCAGCCAGTGAGTTGAGGGCCGGTTACTATCCAGAAACAGAACTCCCTTAAAATTGTGTTGAATACGCATGCGTCGGCATTCAGCCAATAAGCTGAGGGCTGTTGCTCTGCAGAAGCAGATTTGGATCACCTAGGTATTTATACAAATTATATAATAAATAAAATAAATACCTTCAAAACACAGATCAGCGTGCATTAAACCATGTAGATAGCGATATATGTTTCGTCAATCCAAATCTGCTTCTGGAGAGTAACAGCCCTCAGCTTATTGGCTGAATGCCGACGCATGCATATTCAACACAATTTTAAGGGAGTTCTGTTTCTAGATAGTAAACGGCTCTCAGCTCACTAGCTGAATGCTCACGCATGCCTGTAGAACCCAATTCTGCACGAGTTGACAGAATTGAGCTTAGCTTTAAATATATGGATTGCATGTTCGTTCTTGGGCGATTCACATGTAACTCATAATTTGTCACAAATTGGTGATTTTATTGATTTCGTGCTTTGCCCAAGAATGCGAAAAAAACTATTTTTGACTTCAGGTAAAATGAATGAGGTTATTTCGGTTTTTCTTTTGTATATAAAAAAAACCTGGCCATTAATCACATTGTTTTTTGTATATTTAAAGACGATTACGTATTCTTTGTAATTATTTTTTGTTGGGGTTTTTGGGCGAAATAATATACTTCATAGATAGAACCAGTTCCGCTAATCATTAATATTTACTTAATCATCTGACCGCCGAGCAAATGGGCAAATTTGTAATATTTTTTCTGTTATTTTTGTTTTAATGTAAAGAAAAGATGAATTTTCAAACTTGGTATAAAAAACTTAATTACGTATATTAGTATATTCCTTGACAGTATTAATCATTACTCAATATTTTAAAACTGCATCAAATTTGTAGAATTATTTAAATTTAAACAATGCTTCTATTGCAGTGAAACATGAGCATAGTGAACGGATATATCAGTTCACAATGGTGAGAAGGTTAATGTTTTATACAAGATTTGTATACATACAAACAATATAATGGGTACTTTTCCATTATATGGACAAAATAGATTAAAACATTCAGTGATGTGTTAGATGTATGTTTTTATCAAAACAATTATAATTTGTGAGTTTTAAAAAAAAATTCCCATTTTCTCGCATATTATGAGTTTTATTGTAGTAATCGGAACACCGTATGAATAAATAATAAACGAACTATAAGAGTTCCAATTTTGTATTATATTATGTGAATTATTTTCTGTATTATACAAACAAAAGGACAGAGCTCAAAAAACGCAATTTCCATTTAGATCAATATGGCAAACTATTAAATGAGCCTAAATTCATTTTTAACGCTAAAATTAGAATCGACACCTAGTTATTTATACACAATACAACAAATAAAATAAATACCTTCAAAACCCTTTTGATCATCACATCAGCGTGCAAGACAATTTTTTTTACCGGAGACCGACGAATTTTACGATTTTACCGCAAACGATTGTTGAATTTCGCAATTTATCGACTATTGATTAACGAATTTCATGATTTCTTCTATGAACGTTTGACGAATTGTGCAAAATAATTAATAATATCGTCAAATTGTCTCGGGTAAAAAAATTTTGAATATTGTCAAATGTCTTCGAGAAAAAAGTTGCAAAATTTGTCAAATGATTTTGAAGAAAAAATCGGGAAATTCACAAAATGGTTTCAGGAAAATCTTCGCGAAATGGTTTAGAAATTCTTTGAGCGACAGCGGGAAAAAAATCTCATTTTCCATTCAATCATCACAATTAGCGAGTGTGACTATTAAGTTTAGCCAGTGGTGGCAATAACATCAATCACCAATTTTCAGTATTACTCGCCGATTGGTGAGTGTTAATTTTGTCTTATATCACAAACTGCATTTACATATACTACTAGATATAATGATTATGAACCATGATTTTTCTGTTATTGGGCGAGATTCATGTTTTTTCAGAAATTCTTTGACGAAATTCGTGTTTTTTCAGCGATCCTTTGAAGAATTTCGCATTTTTCTCGCGATCCTTAACGAAATTTGCATTTTCCAGCGATTCTTTGATAAAATACATTTTATTCCTCAATATTTAGACGAAATTTAGTAAAAAAGCGTGATTTTTTGGTGAAATTTCCTTTTTTTGCGATTCTTTGAACAAATTTGCTTATCTTTCGCGATCCTTTTGCATAATTCACGTTTCTTCTGTGATCGTTTAACGAAAGTCATGTTTTCCCATGATCCTTTGATGAAAGTGTTTTTTCCTCAATCATTTGACGAAATCTGTGATTTTTTCCCCCGCGAAGATTGGTTAGATGTTTTTAGTCTGCAGGTGCCCTAAAAAGTCTGTGACGCTCGTTGCTGCATCGCACATATTCTTCCATGGGGCATCGAACGAAGGGAATTCATCCTAAAGAATAATTGTTTCATTCCTGACATTTCTGGAAAGAAACAACGTTCAACTCATTGGCTGAATTGTAAAGGGCGAAATGTGTCAAACATTAGCGGAAAGAAAGTGCGCAATTTGTTCGTTCATGGAAAAAATCGTGAAATTCGTTAATCAATAGTCGATAAATTGCGAAATTTGTCAATCGATAGCGGAAAAACTGCAAAATTCATTAATCGACAGTGGAAAAATCGCAAAATTCATCAACTGGTTTCGGGGGAAAAAGTTTTCGAATATCGTCGAATGGCTTCGAGAAAAAAAACACAATCCGTCAATTTCGGGGAAAAAATCGTGAAATTCGCCAAATGGTTTCGAAATTTTACTAGCGACAGCAGAGAAAAAAAATCTTTTTCCATTCAATCATCGCAATTGGTGAGAGTGTGACTATTATGTTTGACCAGTGGTGGCAATAAAGTCCATTGCCAAATTTTCAGTATTACTCGCTGTTTGCAAGTGCTAATTTTGTGCTATACTTCAAAACCCTTTTGATCATCACATCAGTGTGCAGGACAATTTTTTTACGGGAGACTATTTGATGAATTTCGTGATTTTTCCGTTATCGATTGTTGAATTTTATAATTTATCAACTATTGATTAGCGAATTTCATGATTTTTTCCATGAACGTTTGACGAAATGCGCAAAAAAATTAAGAATATCGTTAAATTGTCTAAGAAAAAAAAATTAATATTGTCAAATGCCTTCGAGAAAAAAGTTGCAAGTTGAAACGTCTGTGACCTCTTTTTCATGTTATGCATCTCTGGAGTCCATCCCCCCACTCCCCCCCCAAGTGGGACACTTTTCTAAATTTTGCACACACCCCTCATGTGATATATCGCTGGAAAAGTCTTTGACCACTTATTCATGTTATGTACCTCCGGGGTCCATCCCGCCACTCCCCCTCTAAGGGGGGCACTTTTCTAAATTTTGTTGACACCCCTCATGTCATATATTGTTGGAAAGGTCTGTGACTGCTTAATCATATTATGCATCTCAGACGTCCATCTCCCCACTTTGCCCCCCCCCCCCAAAGGGTACTTTCTAAATTTTGCACACAACCCTCATGTTATATATCATTGGAAAGGTCTGTGACCACTTAATCATTATGCGTCTCCGATGTCCATCTCCCCACTTTGCCCCCCTCCCCCCAAGGGGTACTTTCTAAATTTTGCACACAACCCTCATGTTATATATCTTTGGAAAGGTCTGTGACCACTTAATCATATTATGCATCTCCGATGTCCATCTCCCCACTTTGCCCCCCCACAAGGGGTACTTTTCTAAATTTTGCTGACACCCCTCATGTCATATATTGTTGGAAAGGTCTGTGACCACTTAATCATTATGCGTCTCCGATGTCCATCTCCCCACTTTGCCCCCCTCCCCCCAAGGGGTACTTTCTAAATTTTGCACACAACCCTCATGTTATATATCATTGGAAAGGTCTGTGACCACTTAATCATATTATGCATCTCCGGTGTCCATCTCCCCACTTTGCCCCTCCCCCAAGGGGTACTTTCTAAATTTTGCACACACCCTTCATGTGATATATCGTTGGAAAGGTCTGTGACCGCTTAATCATATTATGCTCCCCACTATGAAATTTGTCAAGTTAAAGCAACTATAAATTTTATTTTTATGGTACTATCAAGTTGTTTGCCGTCAAATTTTGACGGGTTCCATCTAGTATACATAAAAATACAATTAACAGAAAATGCATTAAGGAAAATTTAGTAAAATGCAATTATGCTTTCAAAAGCTTTTAGAGGAAACATTCCTAGATGTATATCTTGTGATATGTGTCACACATGTATAATAAACAATTAATTTAAATATTGATTTAAATTAAATGTAATAAAATCTTCTTCTGACTGCTGAAAACCCCTAATTTCAATAAACATGTTTGGAATACACAAGCTAATACATAAGGATTACCTTTATATTTTGGGGTTACATCCATCAGCTATTGTCAAGTGAAGATCAGCAAGTTCAATGACACAAATTATAAAAAAATGTAGAAATTTAATTGATTTGTAAATGTACTTAATACTGTTGGAAGCATCACAGCTTCACAATTTGTTATTAGAACATTTTTCAGAAGCATATGGGCTACATACATATTGGAAGCATAACAGCTTCGTAATTAAACAGAGCAGATCTTTTTCAATAACGATCTGAGAAGCATCCTTGCTTTGCCCCTTCCTAGAAGATCTTTTTCCATACTGTCAATACGAACTTTTTTTCGTGAAGTAAAAACAAGTTTATGAGAGATCTCTCTATAGAGAAAACCTAGAAAGGTAGAGCCTAAAAGACCCTAAAAACAGTGAGCTTTCATTTGCTGCGGTTGACATTGCAGTACTGCCTTAGCGTTCCCATACTGCAAACACTGCTGCTACACATAGGAACCCCAGTGGATCTCAGTGAGGTTCAGTGAGACTCATTGAGCTTCAGTGAGCCTTAAGATTCAGTGAGCCTCAGTGGGCCTCAGTGAGTTAGTGAGTGACCTGAGTGGGTCGAGATTGGTCGAGATTTAAACAGAGGGACACACTCAAATTGGCTCGGCCAGGGATATAGACTGTCGTACACCTGCATCATGATGCAATCCAATTTCTCTTAAGGTTGAGTTTTATGGAGGGGCCATATATATATTAATATTAGCCAGTCCCTTCCATTGTGGAGTAAAGACACTCAGGGACGGGGGTTATAAATTTCCATTGTAAATATGTCAATGCGTGTGGTCCTACTTACTTCTCGTTCTAAGCCTTGTTGCTATGGGTCCACAGATATAATGTCTATATCAGAATATTACATAATATTAAAAGTAGTTTTTTTTAAAATTTTTATTAGTATAAGTTTTTTTGATTAAAAAAAAAACGAATGCGGGGATTTTCACAAGCATTATGTACTTAATTGTTGGTAAATAGCTTGTTTTAAGATATATGTATCAAATGGGAATTTTTTTAACGTGAGAAATATCGATTTATTTATCTGGAAAAAGTGCGTATTTCTATAAGTATGGTGGAAGTGCCCTCCCCAAGGACATTGTAAGAAGTAAACACGCATTTAACCCTTTGTGGTTTTATTTACTTAAATTAGAATGGTTATTTAACCTCATCCCTTGGGCACTGATCACGAGTTACACTTGTGATTGATGTCGAAAACAAACTTTACAAACGGATCGCAACGTTCCTATATTTTTCTACATTTCCTTTACCATTATTTCAAATAAAAAATCTTCGTGGTAAATTTCGTTAACATCTGCAATAGAAGTCTACAAAAAAAAAAAATATATATATATCGTTTTAAAATAGTGATAGCAAAGTGAGAAAATTTTAGGAAGGCTGCGAGCCTTGGTTTACTTTACAAGGCTTAGAACGAGAAGTAAGTAGGCTACAGTCGTGATTAATGCATAACGGGTTAATAAACATTGAAGGTTTCATGGAATATAACCTCTATTATCTAGAAGGTACTTACTTAAATTTTAAGTAAAAGTTTTAAAATCTGCTTCCATTTCTATCTGAAACTGAAAACACATTTTTCACAACGTGTCTCTAATAATTTGATCATTCACTGTATACAAATATTAATTGAGCTGTAACGAATGCATGCAATTAATTAAATTTTTGTATAATTTAAACTTATGAAAAATTCCTCATGTTGAAAAGTTAAAGGTAAAGTTTTAAATAATTTAATATATTTTTTAATAATGCGATAAAAATAAGTTACTTAATTCGGATAATCAAATTTATAAAAGTTTATTCGATTATTATTAGCTAAGTGCGTAATTTTTTGTCTTTTATCGGTAATGAATAAAAATGTTGCTTTGCAATATTAAAGACATTAAAACTCAACCTTTAAAACATAATTAACTTTTAAAATAAACATTGTATAATGAAAAAATGTATTAAGTAAATGAGATGTAATTAAAATAAATAAATATATAACATCAAAATAGAATAGGTAAAAATTTTCATACACATAGCTAACGTGTTAAAATCTTCTTCAAAACTAAACTTTAATAACCTTTTGAAGAGCAGTTGTATATTATTTATGACGCTTAATTTTAATTCCAAACAGCAAAATGGCATCCAGAAATTTTGAATGAAATTTTGTTTTTATAATGTACATGATGAAAAGAATTTATTTATTTTCAAATCAATTTTTTCGTAAATTCTTGTGACATTCAATGATCTTAACATCTTAGCAACATAATTATTTTGCCCTCTGAGAGAATTAAAGCATGCACATTTTAAAGATAACATCACAATTTACAAATAACTCTAAAAATTGCTTTGAAGTATTTAAATAATGATAAACAAAAATCTTACTTTGCAGTGCTAAAGTCATTAAAATGCAATATTTCAAATAGAATTAACTTTTAAAATAAAGGAAAACATTACATAATTATACAAATATTTTAAAGTAAGGTAATTTAATTTTTAAAAACTTTCATTTCAAGTACTTAATGTAAATGGAACCCATTATTGAAGCATTTACTTAATGGTGTTCATTTATTACTTAACATTTTTTTAAACTCTGAAAATTTTAAACAAATTTCCTTTAATAAATTGTCCAAAAGTACTTTTAACGAAACGCTCCAGAGGGAATTCCTGCAATTACAAATTTAACATTATGCAATAACAGTGTTTTAGTTTCTTTAAGTGAATTATGTAAGGAAAAGTTGATGAAGACGAAGAATTGAATTATTTGTACGAAAAGTCCACGTTTTTTATTTTATTTAATGTAACGTTATTTGGTTTTAATACAATTTTATTTTGTTCAGAATATAAACTGTCATACCCGATAAATCTTGTAGGCAACAAGTGTTTATTTTATTTTAGGTTTTGAAATTTTAAAAATTTTAGCGTATATTTTAAGTTTTGTTTGGTTAAATTTAAAATTAATTATTTATAAAATTTTTCCGTATGATTTATTTAATTAAAAACCGAGAAAAGACCAGCACAAAAAGAAGAATTTCAGAAAAACAAACTAAAAATAAAAACAAATATCGTAATGCGTTTTGAAAAAAACTTAGTACTTTTTCTTCAGGCACAAAAGGACGTGCTACCACTTAGGGAATATAGGAAAGTGAAGAAAAAAAGCGTGACAGGTAGGAGGGGACAATTTGAAAGAAAAGCGACAGATAAGCTTAACACATTAAGTACAAAAGGAGAAGTATGAAGCAAATAGATAAAAAAGCCACAAACAGAGTTAGGAAACGAAAATAAATAAAATAATAGAAATTAATATATATATATATATATATATACGAAAAAAGAAAATATGTAACAGATACAAAAATGGGATCATGTTGCTTTAATAATGGTTATTCTCTCCCACTTGTCCCACTTGTCCTATTTTTTCCTTTCTTTTCTATTTTCTTCCAGTTTTCGTTCGTCTTCTTGTCTAGTGGTTAGCGCGCTGGCTACTGAACAAAATGTGTCGGGTTCGAATCCCGACCCAAGTATAGATGTTTGTAATAGGTCGGATTCCACTTTAAACAGAGGTCCCGGTCTATTTAGCCCTTTATGGAAACACATACCTACTGAAATTAATCCAACAGATCTACCATCTAGAAGCTGTAAAGCAGTTGGTCTCTCTCAAATTCTGGGAGAGCCTATCTTAGAGTTCCTGAAGAATATTATAAATAAATGAATTTCACGTGTCAAAACATAGATGAAATTGTAAAACAAAATTACTGTCTACAACTTTACTGGTAAATGTAGATGAAAGTCCAGAGAAAAAATAGTACTACCGGTATTTTTCCAGTTATGAAAAAATCGTGCGTCTCGTTGGTTAGATACTCCTTTTTAAACGTAATTCTTCTTAGAAAAGGAACAAATTGAAGGGGAATTAACACGTCGTGAATTTAAGAATGCAGAAACGAAGAATTCTGCTTTTCCGATGCAAAAGAACTGCTGGATAATTTAACGAAGTTTCGCAAAAATGTTATCGAAGGAGATGAAAGAATTAATTTCGTACTGGCAGGTTTTGGCTTGGAAAAAAAAGAAGATGATTGAAACTTTCGAAAAAAGAAAGGTTACACCGATGTTTCTAAACATTTATTCACTGTTGCTACTATATTAGCAAGTACTATTTCGAAGCAAGATTTAAGAAAAAATTGCGTTTTTTGCAACGGAAAACATCTGAGATCTGAATGGTTTTCAACACGTAAGATGAGTTTTACTAAGAAGAAAAATGTTCCTTAAAACATTCAAAAAATGTTAATTTAACACTTTAACTTTCAGAAATTTAATGGGGACACTAGTTATTATCTTAAAGGATACGGAAAGAAATCATTTAATCTCTTAACCCCATTTAACCTATTTTCGAAACCGGTTTCGAAAATGAAAGTATCCTAATAAAAAAAAAAATCTTTAAGAGGCTACGCTAGTCACAGAAATTTTCGGTTCAAGATGGCCGCTGGCGTTGAGAAACAAATAAGAGGATGGTCTAACTTCAAATGATTGACAAGACAACTCCTCCAATTGGGAAAAAGAATGAATTCAACAAAAGATAACTGACATTTCTGTCACTATTGGGTAGTTGCCAAGATTTTAAGTCTACAAAAAGAAAGGATTTTGCATCTTATCTTTGCATGGAATTAGAAAAGAAAAATGTTAAACAGATATACAGATTTAAAACATTGTGTATTTTGTACTAGGGGAAAGGGGAAATTAAATCTAAGTGAAAAGAGAGAGCGATGGGCCGATCCCCATTTTTTGGAAAATTTAGAGTTTAGAAAATTAGATTTTTTTAGAAATTTGCCCCCACCCAGGGCTTAATTTCTAAAAAAAAAAAAAAAAAAAAAAAAAAAAAAAAAATTACCGGAGCCCTAATATTCCGTAGTATTAACAACCGTAGCGTACCGTTCCCCTCCGCCGTCACTCCAGTCTGCATATTTATATTTCATATATTATTTTCAAAATTTGAAGTATTTTTATGTTATTATTATTTTTTCACATAATAAAAAATTTAAATGCATCTCTCTGCGCACACTTAGCTATCAACTATTCTACTTTTTAGTCATTATTACTTCCAAATATAAATCTTTGTCGAATGTTAGTGTTAGTTAATCGCATAATTCTGCGATTAAATAAGTTCAGAATTATGATTCGGAAATTGTGTTAACACAAAAAATGAATAGTTCGCAGCTATGAAGAATAGAAAAAGACTTTACTTTTTATTCTGATCAAAATAGCGTTAAAATGATTTGAAATGGAAAAAAATTAAAATTTGAAATTTAAAAACAGATTGAGCTGGAGTCTGCCGAAACCCCAAGACTGATATAAAAACCGAGCCCGTTTCATCTCCATTTCTTACGTGAGCGACACTTTACGTCATTTATTAGTGTTTTGATACAAAAGAAGGCAAAAGATTGGAGATGGGAGGAAAAGGAAAGGGTAATTTAGGATTCGTTTTTCGGAAGCGTTATTGCATTGGGCTCCGGAGTTTCTATCTTTACAAGAAGAAAATATTGGATTCGTAAAAATTTTCGACTTCCGATTTTAAACGGATTTATACGTTTTAGAAGACCTGAATACGCTATGACTGTTTTTAGAAAATGTCTGTCTGTATGTATATGACAAAAAAATTTTGGGGCGGTCTATCTCAAGAACTAAAACACAGAATTTAATAAAATTTTAGATTCATTTAGACCTTGATATAAATTGGTGCTGATTAGTTTTTGGTGCGAACCATTTATGCTGCTTTTCTCACGATTTCCGCAATAGATCTCTCTCAAGAACTAATACACAGATGTTCACCTACCTTCCGATTCAGCTAGGCCTGGATATAAGTTGTTGCTGATTAGGTTTTGGTGTAAACCGCCCAAACTGCCATGCTGCATTATTCACGATTTTCATATCTCAAGAAGCACATGAATGAATTTTCATTAAATTTCAGATTCAGTTATTACGTTGATATAAGTTGTTGCTTATTTGGTTTTGGTGTTAACTACCCAACAGGTGGCGCTGCTATGCTCCATTTTTCAGGATTTACACTATTTTAGTGATAGTCATATTTCGAGAAACTAATGCATGGGATTTAATAAAACTTTAGATTCAGTTAGGTATTGATATAAATTTGTGCTGATTAGTTTCGGTGAATATCGCCCAAAAAGTGGCGCTGCTATGCTGCATTTTTCACGATTTCCGCATTAGCTGTATTTCAAGGACTAATGCACAGATTTTCATCTACCTTCAGATTCAATTAGAGTGGACATAAGAAATTTCTGATTAGGTTTAGCTCTATACCACCCAAGAGGTGGCGCTGCGAAGCTGCATTATTCAGGATTTTCAAGAAAGTTATATCTCAAGGAATAATGTTCGAATTTTCACCAAATTTTAGATTCAGTAAGACGTTGACATAAGATGTTGTTTATTAGGTTTTCGTGTAAATTGCCCAACAGGTGGCGGTGCTATGCTGCATTTATCAGGATTTATACGATTTTAATGATAGTCACATCTCAAGAACTAATGCATGGAATTTAATAAAAGTTTAGATTCAGTTATGCCTTGATATAAAATGGTGATGATTAGTTTTTGGTGAATATCGCCAAAAGGTGGCGCTGCTATGCTGCATTTTTCACGATTTCCGCATTAGCTGTATTTCAAGGACTAATGCACAAATTTACATCTATCTTCAGATTCGGATAGATGTGGACATAAGAAGTTTCTGATTAGGTTTAGCTGTATACCGCCCAACAGGTGGAGCTGCGAAGCTGCATTATTCAGGATTTTCAAGAAAGCTATATCTCAAGGGCAAATGCACGAATTTTTTCAAATTTTACATTCTGTAAGACGCTGACATAAGTTGCTGCTTAGTATGTTTTGGTGTAAATTGCCCAAAACATGGCGCTGCTGTGCTGCAATTTTCAGGATTCCCACAATAGCTGTACCTCAAGAACTAATGCACAGATTTTCATATACCTTGAGATTCAGATAAACGTCGACATAAGATGTTGCTGATTAGGTTTTGGTGTATACCGCCGAACAGGTTGCGCTTATACGCTGCATTTTTCAGGATCTCCACAATAGCTTTATCACAAAAACTAATGCATGGATTTACAATAAATTTCAGTTTGCGTTTGACATTCACAAAAGTTGTTGCTGATAAGGTTTCGGTGCATACCGCCCAAAAGGTGGTGTTGCTCTGCTGCATTATTCACGATTTTCAAGATAGCTATATCTCAAGAACTAAAGCACAGATTTTCATTAAATTTAAGATACAGTTAGACGTTGACATAAGATGTCACTTATTAGGGTTTGGTATAAATCGCCCAAAAGGTGGCGTTGGTATGCTGCATTTTTCAGGATTTCTGCAACAGCTGTATATCAAAACTAATGCGCAGATTTTCATCTACCTTCAGATTCAGTTAGACGTATACTGTATTTTTCTCGATTTCCGTAATAGCTCCATTTCAAGAAGTAACGCAGGGAGTTTCAACAAATTTCAGATTCAGTTAGACGTTGACTTAGGTTGTTGCTGATTAAGTTTTAATGTATACCGCCCAAAATGTACGCTGCATTATTCATGATATTATATAGCTATATCTGTAGAAATAATGCACGGATTTTCATTAAATTACAGATTCCGTTAGACGTTGACATAAGTTGTTGCTTTTTAGGTTTTGGTGTAAATCGCCCAACAAGTGGCGCTGCTATGCTGCACATTTTCAGGATTTGCTCCATAGCTCTATCTCTAGAACTAATGCACAGATTTTCATCAAACTTCAAATTCCGTTATATGTGGACATAAGTTTTTGCTTATTAAGTTTTCGTGTATACCGACGAACAGGTGGTGTTGCTATAAGTTACATTTTTCAGGATTTACACGATTTTAGCGATAGTCATATCTCAAGAACTAATGCACGGAATTTAATAAAATTTTAGATTCAGTTAGAATTTGATAAATGTGTACTGATTATTTTTTTGATGTAAATCGCCAAACAGGTGGCGCAGTTATGCTGCATTTTTCAGGATTTGCGCACTAGCTGTATCTCAAGAACTAATATACAGATTTTCTTCAAACATCAGATTTAGTTAGAAGTGGACGTAAGTTGTTGATTAGGTTTTGGTGTATACCGCCCAATATGTAGCGCTGCTAAACTGCAGTATTCATGAATTTCAAGATAACTCTATCTCAAGGACTAATGCACGGATTTTCATTACAGTACAGGTTTAGATAGACATTGAAATAAGTTGTTGCTTAATTGGTTTTGGTGTAAATCGTCCAACAAGTGGCGCTTCCATAATGCATGTTTCAGGATTTTACACGATTTTAGTGATAGTCATATCTCAAGAACTAATGCACGGAATTTAATAAAATTTTAGATTCAGTTAGACTTTGATAAATGTGTACTGATTATTTTTTGATGTAAATCGCCAAACAGGTGGCGCAGCTATACTGCATTTTACAGGATTTGCACACTAGCTCTATCTCAAGAACTAATACACAGATTTTCATCAAACATCAGATTTAGTTGGAAGTGGACATAAGTCTTTGATTAAATTTTGGTGTATACCGCCCAACAGGTGACACTGCTATGCTGCATTATTCATGATTTTCAAGATAGCTCTATCTCAAGAACTAATGCACAGATTTTCATCAAACATCAGATTCTGGTAAACGTGGATATAAGTTGTTGCTTGTTATGCTTTGTTGTATATCTCGCAACAGGTGGCGCTGTATAATGCATTATTCACGATTTTCAAGATAGCTCCGTCTCAAGAAATAATGCACGAAATTTAATAAATATTTGTATTCAGTAATGACCTTCATATAAGTTGGTGCTGATTAGGCTGATTAGTTTTTGGTTTAAATCGCTCACCTGGTGGCGCTGCTATGCTACATTTTTCACGATTTTCACGATTGCTATATTTCAAGAACTAATGCACAGAATTTCATAAAATTTCAGATTCTGTTTGATCGTGATATAAATAGACGATGATTACATGCTTTGGTGTAAATAGCCCAAAAGATGACATTGCTATGCTACTTTTTTATGATTTTCACGAAAGCTAAATCTTAATGCACAGAATTTCGTCAAACTTCAGATTCATTTAGACGTGATCATAAGTTGTTGCTGATTAAGTATTGGTGTATAGCGCCCAACCGGTAGCGCTGGTATGCTGCGTTATTCACGATTTTCAAGATAAGTCTATCTGAAGGACTAATGCACGGATTTTCATTACATTACAGATTCATTTAGACGTTGGCATAAATTGTTGCTTATTACGGTTTCGTTTAAATTTCCCAACAGGTGACGCAGCTTATGCAGCATATTTTCAGGATTCACACGATTTTAGCGATAGTCTTATTAATGGATGGAATTTAATAAAACTATCCAGTTAGACTTTGATATAAATTGGTGCTGATCCGTTTTTGGTGAAAATCGCACAATTTTGGTGTAAATCGCGTTGCTGTGCCGTATTTTTCTCGAATTCCTCAATAGCTCTTTCTCAAAAACTAATGCAGAGATTACCAACAAATTTCAGATTCAGTTAGACATTGGCATAGATTGTTGCTGATTAAGTTTTGGTGCATACCGCCCACTGGGTGGTGGTGCTATGCTGCATTATTCACGATTTTGAATATAGCAATATCTCAAGGACTATTGCAGGGATTTTCATTAAATTTCAGATTTAGTTAGACGTTGACAAATGTTTTACTTGTTAGATTTTGGTGAAAATCGCGCAAGAAGTGGCGCTGCATTTTTCAGGATTTTCGCAAAAAACTTTCTCCTGAGCAAATGCAAAAATTTTGATCAAACTTCAAATTCAGTTGGACGTGGACATAAGTTGTTGATGATTATGTTTAGGTGTATACCGCCCAACAGATGGCACTGTATGCTGGTCATTCATGATTTTCAAGATAGCTATATCTCAATAATTAATGCACGGAATTTATTAAAACTTTATATTATGTTAGACCTGCATATATATTAGTGCTGATTAGTTTTTTGTGCAAATCTTTCAACAGGTGGATATACTGTAGTCGTTAAAATATAGTAGGCTAAGTTGTAAACTATGCTACATTTTTCTCTATTTTCACGATAGCTATATCTGAAAAACTAATGCACAGAATTTCATCAAACTTCAAATTCAATTAGATGTTGACATAAATTGTTGCTTATTAGGTTTTGATGTAAATTTCTCAACACGTTGCGCTGCTAGGCTGTATTTTTCAGGATTTACACGATTTTTGCGACAGTCATATCTCATGAACTAAAGCATGGAATTTAATAAAACTTTAGATTCAGTTCGACTTTTGTGTATGTGACTTTTGTGTTTTTGGTGTATGTGAAACATGTATGAGATAAAATAAAGTTTTTGGAGTGGCACATCCGACAAGTTTTCTTCTATCTACACAAGAAAGAAAGTATTGGATTTGTGAAAATTTTCGACCCTTCTTTTTTCTCTAGAACTACTGAAGTAATTTCAATAAGTATATATTATAAGTATTATAATTAGCTATATTCGGATAGTTTTGTTTTCTGGAAAATCAGTTCCTTTTTGTTATCATTTGTTTTAAAAAAACTAGAATTATTATTTATTAGGGAAGAAATTAGGGTATTAGGGAAGAAAGATGTTTGGGTCTGGGAACGGGTTTGTTTCGAACCTGGTCCGGTTTCCATTCACTTTACTGGGACCGGACATGGTCTTCGCTCTTTCAGGGTTGAGCCAAGCCCGGGCCTTACTTTGTCTGTCCTACATTTGCAGGTTTGTTTGGGCCAGTCTTCTTTTTTTATTGGGCTGACCCTGAATACCTGATTAAGGCGACTCTTCGAGGTAGAGTTTTTAATGCCTCCCTCTGGCATGTTTTTAGAAATTAAGTCGTGCCAGCCCGTCTCAATTAAGCTTTTGTACGGGCTGAGCCGACCTCGGGTAAAACTTTTAGCTTTTATATCGTACCAGGCCAATATATATATATATATATTTGTACGGGCCGGGTCGATCTGGGCCGAACTTTTAGCTTTTATATCAGTTGAGCCATTAAATTTTTTTGTGCAGGGCGTTGAAATTCCGGGCCTGGAAATTTCGACCCATGTAGACAGCTAAACAACATATCTAAGCTAGTTTTATGGGGTTTTATGCTTATTTCAGCCAACGTATCATAGGTACTGAATGTATGTTCCTTTAATATGTTTAAAAAATTGTTTACCGAATTACAAATAATCTTAGTTATAAAAGGACGCACGTCAACCGCCGCGCCCATGTCTTGGGGGACTTTAACGCACTAGACCAGGAGGGTCCTCCTGTAAGTGCTGCGTGCCGGTAGCAGCGCCACCACCTGCTGACCACTCCTTTTAACCCAAGAGATTGACGACAAAAGTCGATATGCAGTGTAGCCCACACATCGAGGACACCACCACAAAACACTTGGGGGGACACTGAAGTCCTCCGACAGCTTCGTAGCTGGAACCCAAAAGAGCGAACCGGTAATAGGCCTTATGCCGGACTACCCCAACGACGCTTATTGTACAGCATTTTCTGATCATCGAATCCTAGTGGAGGAGGTGCTAGTACAGAGTGTTAATTCAAGCCGCCTCACCCAGTAACCAAGCGTCACTGCACAGCCACCATGCACCGTGCTATTCGGAGTTCGATCTTGCCTCCGTAACGGCTCTAGATAAAGATTTTGAAACGATATGACCGCTGTTAGCTAGTCGTTGCTCAGCGTCACCTTCCTCGACGCAGGGCGAGGGTCCGGCTAGAGCAACTGAGATATGCCTACGAGGCATCCTTCTACCACCTAGGGAGGAGACTTCCAACATTGACCGAGTCTTCACGCTGCAGAAAACCTAAGCATATGAAGGGTAGACCCAAACTCAGTGTCCTGCTTCACCTCTATCACCGGCGCACCACATGGAGGTGGCGGTGCAACCGTGTCCTGCCCCCGTCGTGTCAAACATCTCGCTGTGTTGGGCTCCCGGTCGTCTTTCTCACTGAAGGGTTCGAGTCGAAATCTCCGGAGGAGCCCGTCGAAATTCTTAGCTATAAAGAAACAAACAGTCTTATATCTAGTTAATATTTTTGACTTAATTCTGAATACTGGAGAGTAATTAAAGCTTAAAATTGTCACTAGTAGTAAACTGAAGAGTATTATTGCCCTTCAAAAGATTGCGCCTTTATACGACTTCGAAAAGGTATCTCCCAATGTGTCCTGATATAGACATTTCCTCTAAAAAATATTTTCTATGAATGCTTTGTATATATATCGTCCTACTGTAGTATAAGATAATTCTAAAAAAAATCCGAACACCCATTTTACTATTACTAGTGTTGTAACGTTCTATCCTATAGCTCTATTTCCAAAGGGTTCGTTGTTCCTTTGGGAATTTTATTACAATATACAATTCCTCCATTGAGTCATAAGGGATGTTACTGAGATGTGAGCTCACCCTGTCTCTCTCTACCCACTGGTACCTCTGTATGCTGGGCGACAATATTTAACATCGCATCCAAGTGCGTTCCGATCACATTCTGGAACGGCTGCCCTTTTGTCATCTTCTTTAATGTGGGGAGTATTGTGTCGTTCTAGAACGGACCAGAGTCCTGACATGGTTATAACTTACCCTGCACTGTTAAAATAAATCCATTAATTCACGGTAAAATTACTGGCAGCAAAGTTGCCGGACTTTTTCCATTCCGATAATAGATTTTTCGTTTTAAGAGATAAAAAAAGGAAAAACTCCGTTTGAAGAAGCGGTTACTTTCCGTTACTCTCTCAGAAATTCTTCGAATCACAGAAATATTCCTGGCATTACTGTCAGGAAAGAAAATTTTCCGTTATGAATAACCTCGGTTATAAAAAAAATTACATCTCTCTTTGTGCAGCCATCTGTAGATATTTATTATTTGATATACCTCAAGAATATTTTATGGCTGACCTTTGACTCGAACTAGGGACCTCAGTGCCTTCAGCCTTAGTGTTTTACATGTAAGACCATTGGGCCCTTTCTAGAATAGGATTTTGAATGATGATACTGGATTTCTTCAAATCGCGGCTTAGGACTTAGAAACCTGGTTATTTTTAAGTTAAATGCGGGGAGATTGCGTAATGAGAAAGTGGTGAAGGTTTCAAAATTTAGTATTACTAGAGGATAAAACATGAATTATTTATATTCTTAATTGGATTGTTAGATGTAAAATATGAATATTATATTTAGAATAAAATTCGGTAAAAAATGTTTCCTTTCTTGAAAAAATCGATTTTTTTCAACTATTAATTATTTTTAAATGTGTTCGTTTAAAATATATTTTCTGCGCGAGTGTTTTTTATAACTTTAAAAAATAAATTGTGCATAATTTTAAAGGAATGGGAAAGTTATTTGTTACATATATTTCTTTTAAATTCTAAAGCATTATTTTAGTTTCTTTTTTGAGTAAAATCGATTTTTTTACCTAATTTAACTAATATATATATAGTGAATTATATTATATATTCTTAATGGTTTTTTATTTCCAATTTAAATATTTCCAAACTTATTTTTTCCAATTGTTATCTCGTAATAATTCAGTATACTTGGTTGATTCTACTGTTCTTAGCATCATGCCAGTAGAATTATGAAATACTGAATTATTTTTTAAAACACATGTGGGTGCAACCAAGCTGACGAGTACATCTACATGTGTTTTTTCATATCCAATTCTTGTTTGTTCTGTTGTGGTCCAGTTTTTCATTGTATAATGTTCATATTTGATTTATTAATCCATTTGTGTTTACTTAATAGCAACTCCAATCTATAATTTTTTTTTTCATTTTTCTCTCTTTCTTTTTTAAATATTATTCAGGTATGAGTAAATTTGGCCAATTACCATTGAAGCACATGCTATGGTAAAATTATGATTGCATATGTTAATTATTAGCTATGCGGTATTCTGTTTACACAATATCATTATTTATCTCTTTGTAGATTAAAGTAGAATGATAGTAGAACTTGATATGTTTTTTGAAATTCATAGATATTATAATTATATATATATATATATATATATATATATATATATATATATATATATATATATATGTAATAACAATAAATTTGCGCTATTTTAGTTTAATTAATTTAATCCAAATTCTTACAATTCTACTTTTTTTCCTTTCGTTTAACAATATCTTAAGTACCATTTATATTTTAATTCCGTAACTTTAAATCAACATCTTCTTTTAATTCTTAATCTAAAAACATTATTCTATTAAATGCAACACCTCTTGTAAAACACACTTGTTTTATTTCTTGATACTTTAAGACATTGGATTTTTATTTCTTTGGAACATTTTGTAACACCATTTTTTATAAAATTATCATTCCATATCCCATGATTCCTTTCAACTCCCGCATAAACTATTCACCTTTTTAAAATTCTGCTCTAAAAGAAAGAGTTACAACACGATGTCAATGGCACCCCCTTTTGGCCCACTTTTTCAATCATTAGCAAGCGCTCCACCTCTTACTACCCATTTTTTCTCCTAACACAGATTTCGTTGGTTTCTTAGAGAGCACAATGTAACTTAGATTTTAGTTTTTTTATACTTATACAGCATACACTGACTTGGAAGGCAAATTTTTACGCATGCCGAAGGTTCCAAATAACCTCGTCACTTGAGAAGTCCTTCCTCTACGCGTCGATAGATTTTCATCAATAAATTTTAATAGATCTAATTGGGTCTGAAGCTTCTATTGAAGTTGTGTTTATGTGGAGTTGTGCATTAGTATAATTTAGTATGGAATAAACTGTTTGTCTCAAACCCAGTCTCCTAAATTCTTTGGAGAAACAACTTTCGGAACTGTTGCCACTACTCAGCTCGATTGTACGACTGCAAATACTCTAAATATTTCAACTGCTGCTTACACTAAGAGTGTGAATTATATCAGCCATTTAGTTAACGTTTTGTGACACAGTCAGCGCTTGTCTTGAAAAAACTTTCATTGATCTCTTAACCAATGCTGCAGTTAAAACAGGATTCAGGCCTGATCATACTGATAACGTGTTATATATAATTTTATATTACACACACACACACACATATATATATATATATATATATATAGACCGGTTGCGTCATAAATTCGTGCAAACTTAAAAAAATCATAATAAATGAAGTAATGCTCGGAAAATTTTTCGTTTTAAGCGAGTATGATCAGAAGGATTTTGGATTTTTTTCCATGTAGTATAAGAAAAAAATTATTCTAAAAGTAACCAATAGAGGGCTCTCATACGTAAAACTGAGGCGTTTTATGCAAATCAGGCTCGCAATAAAACACCTGCCTGGAAATGGATTCGTCATTTGATCTCGACAGCATGCTATCGTTACCAGATTGAGCGCTGGTGGTTAAACTTTTTTACAAGAATAGTGAATCGAGAACTATTGCATTGGGAAAGTTTCGCACGGAGAAAGAACTTCAGGCGCAAAAAAAAACCTATTTCATTGAAAGGGATACTCAATTTAGTACGACATTTTGAGAAAACGGGGAGTTTGGAGGATCGTCCACGTAGTGGCAGACCATCCTCGAGCACGGATCGCGTCAATGTTGTAAAAAGTGTCATGGAAGAATTGGAAGCCGAGACATCAATGGGGAGTAGCAGTGCTCGTGAAGCTGGGAGAATAACGGGGATTCCGTAATCGTCGATTCGACATATTCTGAACGGAATCTTGGATCTGTATCCGTACAAGATACAGGCAATTCACCAGTTATTACTGGCAGATACAGATAAAAGACTAAAGTTTGCTACATGGACGCTGGCAAAATCGGAGGGGGACCCACAATGGTTGTTGACCGTCAACTGGACGGATGAAGCACATTTTTCATTGCATGATGACGTCAATACGCAAAATCAATAAAATCAATGAAATCGTCAATACGCAGTCGTATTTTGAACAACGTCAAACCCTCGTAAGTACCTGACCAAGCCACTGCATGCTCCTCATTTGACTGTTTGGTGTGGTTTCACCGCGTCTTTTGTTCTGGGCAGTTCCCAACTTATGCAGGGGCCTGTGGGGCAGCTGCCCCAGGCCCCCAATCGGAGAGCCCCCCTCCCTCCCCTCTGCTCTTAATTAGGATTTTTGTTAAACGGATGCAAAATGGTTTAAATTGGCCAAAAAAGACAAAAATTATTACATTCTCAAAGATTTAGGAAAGGAGTGTAGCCCTCCACTTCCACCCTCTGCTTCCTGCGCCCCAAGTCCCCTCCTCCCCTAAAAAGAACAATCTACAACATCAGAAAACTAATGTTATAAAAATTTATATAAAGGTATTTTAGAGCATGGGGAATGAAGTAACAACGTAACAAGTGTTGAAATTTGTTGCTATTAGTATCAGGGCATGCCTGCACTTATCTTTCCATATTATAGAATCGGCCAAATACATGCTGATGCACAACAAATATTAAATTTTATAATATAATAGAAAATTTTACATTATAACAAATAACCAAGAGTGATTGAAAGATCTGCATTTACACTTCAAACGTTCACATCCGTCATTAAATTCCTATACCAAAAAACAGTGTTCTGTCATTTGTTAAAGTTGTGACCCTTTCTTGTAATACACTGTATATGTATAAGATGTAAATAGCACTTGGTTCGAAATTTATGTATACATAAAATAGGTATGGAGAGAGAGAGAGAGAGAGAGAGTTTAATACTAGTGACTTCAACATAATTGCCGAACAATTTTCATGGATAGATAGAAGGGGGCCTTCCAGAATGATGCTTGCCCCGGGCCCCAGATAGTCTAAGTCGGTCCCTGGTTCTGGGTCCTTTCTTTTTTGAAGAGTCTTGTCCTAAATTCGGCTGGAAAACCTGTACCGTCACTGCAGAACGGTATTTTACGCTTTTGCGTGACCACGTTTTGCCTGCATGCAGGATGGTACCCCGCCCCAGGTTGCACGTGAAGTCAAGACGTTCCTGTTGAACACTTTCACTGAAGACCGAGTAATAAGTTGAGGATGTAAGTTTGAGTGGCCCGCACGATCTCCAGACATGACCCCGGCAGGTATTTGGGTGTGGGGATACTTAAAGTGTCGTGTACACCGGGGTTCCCCAGAAACTTTGGTGGAACTGAAAGATGCCATTCGACGGACCGTCGGTGGCATCGATGCCGACATGCTACATTCAGCTGTAACAGGTGTATTGACGCGCCTCACTTCCCTAATACCTGGTGATAGAGGTCATGTTGATCATCTTTTACTTTAAAATAAATGCACAGTGTCATATTATTGTGATTTGTTTTATTGTCTATTTGTGTTTGCCTGATTTGCATAAAACGCCTCAGTATGACGTGTGAGTGCCCTCTATCGGTTACTTTTGGAATAATTTTTTATTATACATGGAAAAAAATCCAAAAACCTTCTGATCATACTCGCGCAAACCGAAAATTTTTCTGAGCATTACTTCTTTTATTATGAATATTTAAAGTTTGCACGAATTTATGACGAACCCGGTATATATATATATATATGCCATGCGGACGTGGATATTATGCAGAAGTTTCTATATTATTTTATTTACAATTTAAAGGTTCTAATTTCCAATATTATGTCAAAAATGATATCTAGTGGTAATTTAGTGAGGTGATTTATAATGTTTTTAGGATAATCGATGTAAGTGAATTATATTATATATTCTTAATGGTTTTTTATTTCCAATTTAAATATTTCCAATCTTATTTTTTCCAATTGTTATCTGGTAATAATTCAGTATACTTGGTTTTGATTCTACTGTTCTTAGCATCATGCCAGTAGAATTATGAAATACTGAATTTTTTAAAACACATGTGGGTGCAACCAAGCTGACGAGTACATCTACATGTGTTTTTTCATATCCAATTCTTGTTTGTTCTCTTGTGGTCCAGTTTTCCATTGTATAATGTTCATATTTGATTTATTAATCCATTTGTGTTTACTTAATAGCAACTCCAATCTATAATTTTTTCCCCCTTTCTCTCTCTTTCTTTTTTAAATATTATTCAGGTATGAGTAAATTTGGCCAATTACCATTGAAGCACATGCTATGGTAAAATTATGATTGCACATGTTAATTATTAGATATGTGGTATTCTGTTTACACAATATCATTATTTATCTCTTTGTAGATTAAAGTAGAATGATATAAGAACTTGATATGTATTTTGAAATTCATAGATATTATAATTATATATATATATATATATATATACTAGCTGACCCGCCCGGCGTTGCTCGGACCCATGATAATAAAATTAAACAAAACTAAAGTTTGTATGATTTTATAACTTTAACCTGATTTTGTACTAAATTATTTATTTAAAAGTGCTTTGCACGTCGACTGAAAATCCTGTATCTCCATTTTCCGCAAGTACGGGCGCATTCTGTTAAAACGAACCACCGACACGTGTTCCCACTGCCTGCCGGACCGTATAGTATGCATGCAGCGCACGCGCTGCAAACTTTTTTAGTTCCACCTCCCGCCGCTAGGGGACGCACCCTGTTCTAAAGAAACCACCTTCTGTATAAAACTCCAAATTGTGTTCCCGCTGCCTCCAGCATCGAATAGCAAGCGTGCTGCACACGCGCTCATAATCCTTTAGTACCGCATTCCAACGCCAGGGGGCGCAATTTGTCCCATACGAACATCCAACACGGGTACGCGTTGCTTAAAGGAGTTGAATGAACCAATGCCCGTCGAAATCAGGCCCACAGAACTCTAAAAAATAATGCCGCCCTTGGCGGTGGAAGGTGGAACTAAAATCTGTATCACGAACGAAAACAATGTCGAATCATCTAAAGGCCGTTGTGATTGGGAATCCGTAGAACCCGAGATAAGAATGCACAGTTAGATAAAAAAAACTCGTAGGATTGCTTCTAGGGCACTCGGTTAAGTGCTCAACAACAATTCATTTACTTTGATTGTTGGTAACCATCAGGCATATACGGGTTGTGTACTTTTATTAGGAACATAAATTAAACATTTATGAAAATCGTTATTTAAAATTTCCCGTATTCTCTATACATAACATTTAAAAAACGCTACGTTAGAAGCTAAAAATATTAAATTTCTTGGGAATTTGTTTTGTAAAAATCAGAGCAAGGCGTTAACCCCCTCCCTCCCCATACCCGCAATATAATATGTTCAAGAAAACCACCTTCGCATACATTAACGTGATCATTAAAAAAATTATTTTTTTTTATAATCAGAATATAACGAAGACACTACGCTAGTCGTGTCGGCAGATGACATCCCTTCTCATCCACAATTTCCAATCTATATCTTAATTATTTATCTAAAATTTTGTTCATTAGTAAAATTAGTAAAATCCTGTACCAAGCATAGATTATGAAACACTTTCCAACACTAACAGAATACTTTAACAAACCATCGCTGTTTAATAAGGTAAATAAGCTATCTAAGTAAACATTTCAGAAAAACACAAAACAAATTTGAAAACCAGGTTTCAACAATTACCACCCACAGCCGGAAAAGTACTCCAATTCTTTTCTGCAGCCCTGTATATAATTTATATATTTGTATATACCCTATAGTATGCTGCAGTTTAGTTTAGCAATAAAACAAAAAAAAAACACAGTTGGAAATTCATCTTCAACAGTTTCTACCAATAGATGGAAACATACTTGAATTATTTTGTACAGCCCTGTATATAACATAAGCTTTTTGTACACGCGACATATTAAGCTATAGTTTCATTCAGGCAAATACACGCTGAAATCACACTTCCAGGAATTATCGCATACATAGTCAGCCATGTATTCAGTTCTTTACGTGGTCCTGTATATGATTTTATTTATATTCCACAAACCTTCCTTGGTATACTAAATATATTTCACGTTCAAAATTCATAACTCGATTAAAAACCCATTTTAATCAATTTACGCTGCTGCACCGTAATGCTTACAATTTTTTTTATTTAGCCCTGTATATGATCTCTAGCATTTATACATAACACATA
The DNA here is from genome assembly GCA_963931845.1 of Maratus michaelseni. Classification (NCBI taxonomy): domain Eukaryota; kingdom Metazoa; phylum Arthropoda; class Arachnida; order Araneae; family Salticidae; genus Maratus; species Maratus michaelseni. The sequence continues at coordinate 125,447,156 of OZ007593.1, read as the reverse complement.
GCATTCAAAAATTTAGTCAAACCCATACCTAACTAAAATCCTACTTCCAATTATGGCTTATAAGCAATACTTCGGACACAGTACTATATCTGAAATATTTATATGTCCCTGTAAAAGAATGATAAATCCTTTTCGCATAACAAATGTCTTGTAGTAAACCTCAATAATGTATATCCATTTCATTATATTTGAAATGGCGTAACATAATTAAAATATGCTGCAAATAGTTTTTCCCCCGTAGATCATCATCTAAAAGAATACTTTTGTGTGGCACTGTAAATGAAAGAAATACAAAAGGAAAACTGCTCAGTTAAACTGGGGGCATTGAGCTCACAGCTTATTCACACTAATTGTATATTATATTCTTATTTCAAAGAATTTGAAATAAGCCCCTCGAAAAATAAAGAAATCGACAATATATTAAGGGGAGAATCATACCCCTCCCCCCTTATAGTTAACCAGTGAACCCCCAAAACTAATCAGAAAAGCGCTTGATCAGAATGAACCTATATACAAAATTTGAAGAAAATTGGATAATTCCGCATGAAAAACCCATTTATCTAAATTAAGGGGGGAAGGATTAGCCCCCCCCCTCTTTACCCCTTTTATACTTAATCAATGAACCCCCAAAACTAATCAGAAAAGCGCTTTATCACGATGAACCTATGTACAAAATTTGAAGAAAATTTGATAATTCAGCAGGAAAAACCCATTTATCTGAATTAAGGGAAGTTAGCACCCGTTCCCTCCCTTTATACATAACCAATGAACCCCCAAAACTAATCAGAAAAGTACCTTATCACGATTAATTTATGTACAAAATTTGAAGAAAATTGGATAATTCTGCATGAAAAACTCATTTATCAAATTCAAGGGTGGGGGGGCTAACCCTCCCCTTTTATACTTAACCAATGAACCCTCCCCCCCCCTTCCCCTGGAGTCTCTCCAAGTCCGCTCTGGGGCTATTAGTCAATTATTACGAACGTTAAAATTTATAAAGTAAAAAAAAGTACGTAAATATTCAGAGAGATAAACTTATTGCTTACAGTCTACTGGAAAGATATACTTCTCCATCAAAAGAAAAAAAAAAGTATTAAAATTGGAGTATCCCTTCTAAAGTTTTGCGTGGATATACATACAGAAAAAAATATATATACGCTGAAATCACACTTCCAGGAATTATCATACATAGTCAGCCATGTATTCAGTTCTTTGCGTGGTCCTGTATATGATTTTATTTATATTCCACAAGCCTTTCTTGGTATTCTAAATATATTTCACGTTCAAAATTCATAACTCGATTAAAAACCCATTTTAATCAATTTACGCTGCTGCACCGTAATGCTTACAAATTTTTTTGTTTAGCCCTGTATATGATCTGTAGCATTTATACATAACTCATAGCATTCAAAAATTTAGTTAAACGCATACCTAACTAAAGTCCTACTTCCAATTATGGCTTTTAAGCAATATTTCGGACACAGTATTATACCCGAAATATTTTGTGTGTCCCTGTAAAAGAATGATAAATGCTTTTCGCATAACAAGTGTCTGCTTGTAAACCTCAATAATGTATATCCATTTCATTATATTTGAAATGGCGTAACATAATTAAAATATGTTGCAAATAGTTTTCCCCCGTAGATCATCATGTAAAAGAATACTTTTGTGTGGCACTGTAAATGAAAGAAATTCAAAAGGAAAACTGCCCAGTTAAACTGAGGGCATTGAGCTCACAGGCTATTCACACTAATTGTATATTATACTCTTATTTCAAAGAATTTGAAATAAGCCCCTCGAAAAATAAAGAAATCGACAATATATTAAGGGGAGAATCATACCCCTCCCCCCTTATAGTTAACCAGTGAACCCCCAAAACTAATCAGAAAAGCGCTTTATCAGAATGAACCTATATACAAAATTTGAAGAAATTTGGATAATTCTGCATGAAAAACCCACTTATCTAAAGTAAGGGGTGTTAGCCCCCGTTCCCCCTCACTTTATACTTAACCAATGAACTCCTAAATCTAATCAGAAAAGTACCTTATCACGATGAACCTATGTACAAAATTTGAAGAAAATTGGATAATTCTGCATGAAAAACTCATTTATCAAATTCAAGGGGGGGGGGGGGGCTAACCCTCTCCCTTTTATACTTAACCAATGAACACTCCCCCCCTCCTCCCCTGGAGTCTCCCCAAGTCCCCTCTGGGGCTATTAGTCAATTGTTACGAACGTTAAAATTTATAAAGTAAAGAAAAAAGCAATGTAAATATTCAGAAAAATAAATTTATTGCTTACAGTCAACTGGAAAGATATGCTTTTCCATCAAAAGAAAAAAAAGAAGTATTAAATTTTGAGTATCCCTTCTAAAGTTTTGCGTGGATATACATACAGAAAAAAAAATATATATCAGAAAAACATATAGCCATTATCGCGGTGAGGTTTTTCCGAGGGGCGTATCTACAGAGTTCAGAGAATGCTTTGTCCAATCACAGAATACCAGTGGGCGTACCCGATTGGAGGCAGTCCGCATATAATTAATTCAGATTTTTTTTCTCAATTTTTCTCAAAGTTATCCCGTGATTATACTAGCTGTAATTGCAGTAGAATTATAAAAAGCATATTTTTGGAAAGCTTAAACCCTGAGCTATCGTTCTTAGTTCTTAATTTTTTTTTAATTTTGCTGGTATCGATTTTATAAGAGTTTAAAAGACACAACAACTCGATTTTTACCGGATCCAACTATTGAGTTGGTCCTCAGAAATAAACTAAAACAGAAATCGAAAAAGTAAAAACTAACAACGTTGTAGATTGGTCTCAGCTATCCTATGAAAAAAAAATTATTTAAAAATATTAAAATGCGAGCGAGAAAACGCGCGATAACCTTCCCATAGACTTAACATTAGCGTGAGCGTTTCTTCGCGTGACTATTGTAGGCTCTTAAGCAAAAGTAAAAAAGGCCTTTGTAGAGAACGGACTCAGCTGACAAATACAAAAAAATAAAAAAAATAAATTAAAAATATTGAAATGCAAACAAGATATTTAAAAACACTTCTCCCATAGAGTTAACATTAGCGAGCGGGTGTTTTCGCGTGAGTAAAGTATCATCTTAACCTTTCAAAATACTAATAATTCATTCAACGACAAAAGTTTCTACGTTTTTCCTAAAAAAAAAAAAAATTCCAAACAGTAAAATAACTTTGTTTTTTCATATCACATCTAATAAAACAATGCATCACGAGAGATAAAAATGAGAGGATAATAATAAAATAAATAAAACATGGGCAATAGATGCAACAAAACCCACTTTAAACGGAGGTCTCGGTCTATTTAGAAAAAAAAAATGTGCATAAAAATGATTGAAAAGTACCGTTTTACACGGTACCAACCAACCAATAATCTTTTCAGTATTATCCCTGCTGGCTAATGACCGTAGCAGAAGGAAAGGATTCATCCAGCATTTCACTCAACACAACATTATAGTCAGCAAAAGTTGCTTGACCTTGCTGAAGGAGATAATTTTGCTGCGTATTCTTGCTTATCCAACTTTTTCGAGATCACATATCTAAAAAATTGGGTATTTAATCAGCCAACATTCATTCTATCTTATCTAGAATTCGTTGATTCAGCTCTCAATCAACTGAACCAATCGGAGCGAAGCTATAGATAGGATTTCAAGAAAAAGAAAACATCACGAAGATATGCGAATTTATCATGTAACCCTGTCCGTTCAACATGCGATAGATAACCCTACAAAATCTTTGAAGAACCCCATTACCCAACACAGAAGCCGAGCGAACATGTTTTGTAAAATATTTGTTGGTTATCTTCTTCCGTCTGACAGGGCCATTACTGGTAGCACGTCGCTTTGTGCCTGATGAAGAAAGACCAATTTCGTTCGGTACATGTTGTGGTTTTGTCATTTTTCTTGGTGTTTTAAATAAGTTCTTTCCATTATAACATCATCTTTCCTTAACAACATCGTTTGATTGATCAGTTTTAAATTGATAGCATTGTAAATAGCATATTTATTGGCTTTTAAATATCAATTAAGAATAACAATATTTTCGAGGCAATTTATTGAATATGTATGATTTCTAAATGTCTCTGAAATAAAAATATTTACGTAAGTTATGAAAGGAATACTTATTTTAAAATATCACATTCAGATATTTTCAAATGAACGTAAGTTGTATCGCATGGTCGAAAATTTAAATGCGTATTTTAAGTGCTCGTTACTGTAATGTTGAAAAAAGAAATTTTTAAATTATATATTCGTTCCTTTAAAGATTGTTACATCTTTTTTTTGTAACGTGCAGTTTAATTAGCGTTGAGCCATTAAAAATAATCAGATGTAATTCTTTTTAGATGTACGTGTACTTTAATATTGAGAGATAATTTTTGGATTTAATTGTAAAAATTCTATTTAAGAAGATATAGCAGACAAAAATGCCATATTATTTAACAATAAAATCCTTATAATTAATTACAAAAAAGTTAAGAATTAGTTTCTGAATAATAAATAAAAGAGATACTATATTTTGATTTACATTTAGTATATTTCTTTTAAATGCTAAAAGGTGTAAATGAACAACATAATACAAATTAAAAGAACTTTTATTAGGTTGTTTGACATGTTTCGACTGACTCCGAGTCATTTTCAAAAACAAATCAGAATATTCCATAATTGCACGGGCTTTGAAGTTATTATTTTCATGTACTTATTTAAAAATTACGCACGTTATCTTTTATTTTTACTTGGTTGTTTATTTTCATATCTCTGACCATGGAGTAACTCGAGCCACAATTTCGGTAAGTTAAAAGATGCCGCATGTTCACAGATATGAAAATAAACAACCAAGTAAAAATAAAAGATAACATGCGTAATTTTTAAAAAAGTACACGAAAATTAAATGATGGCATTTTAAATAATAACTTTAAAGCCCGTGCAATTATGGAATATTCTCATTTGTTTTTGAAAATGACTCAGAGTGCGTCGAAACATGTCAAACAACCTAATAAAATTTATTTTAATTTTTATTATGTTGTTCATTTACACCTTTTAGCATTTAAAAGAAATATAATATTACAAGGTGTTATAATTTATTATATTGTTACATTTAGTAGTTAAACACTTAAAAATTTCTGTTGCACAATTTTATTTGTTATTGAAATTTATAGAACCTCCCTCCCACTTTTGAACATTTGCTGCACACTTTTTAAATCAATAGAATTAAACTTGAATATTTCACAAAAATAGGCGCCGTAGTCTTCTGAAATAGTTTTACTAAATTTTGTATTCATATTCAGGCACATAATATATGGATGTTACAATAAAAATTTTATTTGAAAAAGTGCAAATCAACAATAGCTTCGATAACATAACCGGACTTTAAGTACAACAATACAAAGCTTAGATTAGTAAATTTATATTTTAGAAATTTTGTTAAGAAGCTTGATTAATTTTAAAACATCATTTGATGAGAAGAGACATCTTCTTTAAAGTGCAAGTTTTCATATGTAAAGTGAGCAGAGTTTGAAAATGTAACCTTTTCAACGCAAGCTCTCCTCTATTTATCTTTTTAAAACGAGTCATTAAATCTTTATTGCAGCGTGAGTTGCTGTTTCCAGTAAGTTGTTTGGAATTACTTACCTACGTTTTGTTGTTAATCTAATTTAATACTGCAGTTAGCATTAAAAATAAATTTTAAAACAAATAAATTTATAACTTGTTGATGTTTTAAATACTTATATTTATAATAAAACTAAAAATGGCGTTATTAATTTATAAAATGCGTAAAATGTTCTCTCATATTAGTGAGTTTTAATAAATTTGACAAATTTAACTAAAAAGGCTTAGAATATCTTTACATTATTATTACAGTTTTAACTTAGACCACTTTCCCTTTAGGAAGAAGATAAATGAATAATAACAAATAAATAAATGTGCAATTAATTGATAAGTTACAAGTTACACTATTCCCAATTGAAGAATGACTAAACAAAACGTTTTTCCTAATCTTTCTTCAAAGTGTATTCTGTATTAGTATATTTTAATAAAAACGCTATGCGAAAAGGAAATAACACGATATTGTAAGATAAACACGATTTTTTTTCTGTACAATCAGAAAGCTTTCTGTAGCACTTTAACGATATCGATCATTGGCTCACTGGTAAAAATGATTGTGTCGGTAAGTTCTTCTATCCCTTAACTCCTTCGCGACAAAAATCTTTAACTCTTCTTTTAACTTTTCGGCCACCAGTTTTTCCAAACTATAATTTTTTTCTTATTGAATCACTGAAAATCTGTGATTAGATAAGGCGAAAATCTGTGTACTAAAATGTTGGTGTTCAAATTCAAGAAATTCGTGCATAATAAACGGCACGTATACGTGCTGCTCGTCGTAAAGCGGTTAAAGTTTGTGCACTTTTAGGTAATTTTTTCGAAACATATTGTTTAATCAAAAATTAAATTAGCTTAAAAAACGCTTTGTAACAATAACAAAATTTTTATTTACTTAAATTACGAAGTAAATGTATAAACAAATCAGAAATTAAAGTATCGTAAAGAAAAACTAAGATTTTAACTTTAAAACTAACTTTTTAATAGCACCATAACAAGAATGAATTAATTTAAAGTATTACTAACAGAGGATTTACCTTTTAAAATGTGACATCAGCTAAACGACTAATCCACTGAAAATAATGGTTAACGTTTCAATAACGTTTCATTTCCGACGAAAATGCGTTCTCTTTTCCACACTAGCTATTAAATTTTCTTAGTACCAGTTACCAACTTAGTACCAACTTTATACGTATCACACAAAACGTGACCGTTTTCACAAAGCTTTATTGGGCAAAATGACGGCGACTGCAGCAAAAGGTGACAGTTAATCGATAAACATCTTGAAAACGCCATATATTTACAGACGAAAATTATTAACGAGGGATTAAACAGTTGTATCAGAAAGAGTTAATATTAATGTTTAATCATTCAAAAAGAATTAAATAAAGCACTTTAGATAAGTATTTACTAAATGTCATGCTTCACTTATTGAAACAGCAAATTTCATATATTTTAACTGACATTTTACTGTGCATTTCTGACGGAAAATATGATGTACGAATGCTTAAGAATTTTATAAGCGTTCATTCTAATTTATTTTAATACACTGCTCAAAACAATTAAAGGATATTGCAGTTTTAGGTGGATTTTGTATCTGGGAAACTTTTTAGCTGATTGATACATGGTCGACAGACATAGTAGGTTATATGAGAATAAATTACACATGTTTGGCAGAAAAAATGCATTTTATTGCGCATTTGTGTACAAAAGGAAAAAAACACAATTCGTGCATATGAGAAAAAAAGAATAAGAAAAGGTGTTTTCTTCAAAGAAAATCATTTTCAGTAGGGGGTATGGTTTCCACGGGCGGCCAGCAACGTTGAACACCTTTGAGGCATGGACTCAATGAGGCTATTAATGATGAGTTGGGGTATTCTGCCCCACTCTTCCAGAAGAGCTCTTTTCAGTTCTTGGAGAGTTTGTGGGGGTTGTTGGCGGCCAGAAACTCGTCTTCCTAGAGCGTCCCAAACGTGCTCGATTGGATTCATGTCTGGAGAACACGCTGGCCATTCCATTCGAACGATTCCTTCCTCGAAAAGGAAATTCTCCACCAGGTTTGCACGATGTGGCCTGCAGTTATCGTCCATTAAAATGAAGTTATCTCCGATTGCTGCAGCGTAAGGGACTACAATAGGTCTGAGGATCTCATCCCTATATCGGCGACCAGTCAGAGTTCCATCTCGAATGATGTAGAGGTCAGTGCGCCCGTCAATGGAGATGCCACCATACACCAACACTCCTCCACCGCCAAATCTGACACTTTCGTGCACGAACGCAGGATTATTCCTACTGCCACGGTCCCTCCAGATGAAAATACGCCTATTATCCGGATGCACAGAAAAACGGGACTCGTCAGAAAACAGAATATTGCTCCATTCATTTCTCCTCCAGTTGACATGCTCGGTTGCCCACTCCCTGCGGTCGCGACGATGCCTTGATGTTAATCTAACACATACCATCGGTCGGCGAGCATACAGACCTACAGCATGGAGCCGATTTCGGACAGTCTGAGTTGAAATTGTGGTGCCTGTAGCCGAGCGAAGGTGTTGTTGGAGAAGAGTAGCGTTCATGTTTCGGTGTCTCCGAGCTGTTAACGCTAAATACCGATCTTCATTGGGCGTTGTTGCCCGTCTACGACCTTGCCCTGGTCTTCGGCCTGCACATCCACTCTCCAAAAAACGGTTCCAGATCCTGGAAATGACACTTTGTGACACTCCAATGGCTTGCGCTACTTCGGCTTGAGTTTGGCCCCCTTCTAACCTATCAACAATTCTCCAAGCTTCTGAATCTGTCAAATGACTTCGCTGAGACATCGTACTCATTGAAACAAAGCAATCACTGAATGCCGATCATCCTTGTCTTCATTCTCTTTTATCCAGTTGAAAGTCAAATTTCATTCGCTGCCGCTGAAGCGACGTTTTTGACGTCGAACTCAAAATTTGCATACTCCACAGTTTAAAAACCAGAAAAATTTGCATTTGTGATTCTCTTCTTCTATTTTCGGCAAAAAAAATTTCGTTTATATCTTTATTTTATATAAAACTTCAAATATCCTTTAATTGTTTTGAGCAGTGTAGTTAATATAGTTGTCTTTAAAATTATTGAGATTATATTTTTATGCATAGTTTTTAATATATATTATTGTAATAGTTAAGAATTTGTTTTTACTTTTATTAGTGAATATATTTTAATGTTTCTATAAAATAATTTAATTAAAATACAGAATATTCAACTTTTTCTCTTTTTAACTATTGTAATTGTTTTCTAATATGTGTAATTTGGATAGAATACTTGATTTTTATACTTTTATTTTAAATTTTGTTTTTGCACTTTTATATGTGAAAAGTGTATTCGCCACATACATATTATTGAGAACTAAGATTAAAAAATGTAAGGATCGTCCAGGAAAGCTTATGAATTGTTAAAATTATTCTAGCATGATAGGATATATTTGTATATTACTTTTAATTGCTAAAGGTGTAAAATTAACAACTATAATATAAATTAAAATAACTTTTATTAGTTGTTTTAAAAGTTTTGACTCGTTCCGAGTCATTTTCAAAAACAAAATGAGAATCTTCTAAAGCTGCACGGGTTTTGAAGTTATTATTTTCATGTACTTTTTTAAAAATTACGCACGTTATCTATTATTTTTTACTTGATTGTTTATTTCCATATCTTTGACCATGGAGTAACTCTAGCCACAGTTTCGGTAAATTAAAAGATGCGCATCGTTACAAATTGTATTTTTGCGCGTGAGTATCTCTATGGTTTCTCTTATTATGGATGGATAGTATAGACTGGAGGGAAATATTATTTTACTTTCATTGAAATTTATTTGGATGGTTTCTTCTTGATATAATCTTGCCAGGGCTGCTCACGCGCAAAAACACAATTTGTAACGATGCGGCATCTTTTAATTTACCGAAACTGTGGGTAGAGTTACTCCATGGTCAAAGATATGGAAATAAACAATCAAGTAAAAAATAATAGATAACGTGCGTAATTTTTAAAAAAGTACATGAAAATAATAACTTCTAAGCCCGTGCAGCTTTAGAATATTCTCATTTTGTTTTTGAAAATGACACGGAAAGAGTCGAAACATGTAAAACAACTAATAAAAGTTATTTTAATTTATATTATAGTTGTTAATTTTACACCTTTAGCATTTAAAAGTAATATACTATTACAAGGTGTTATAATTTATTATATTAGGATATATTTGTTTTCATCAGACCGCTTTTTATATATTTTGAATTGCGTTGTGTTCCACAAAACTGGATTTATCCGATTTCTAACATCATATTTTCAATTTCTCAATTATTTGGTAAAAATATATTTTGACAAATGTAACTATACTAAGCAGTAAATTCTTTACTCATATAAATTATGAAGAAAATACGTAGACAAATTAAATTTACAATAGCGTGATGAAAAACTAAGTGCTTTTCAACAATTACATAATACTAGTCAATTAAATTACAATGTTAACGACAGATTTAACGTTTAAACTGTGTCATCAGTCAAAAGACTAATATCAGTGAAAATCATTTTTAAGGTTTTTAACCATTAAATTTCCAAATCCCAGTAAAATATCACACCTGTCACGAAGAAAGTGACCATTCTCAAAAAGCTTTATAGAGCCAGATGGCGACTGCAGTTAAAGATGATAGTTAATCGATATCGATCTTGAAAATGCCATGAAATTTCAGACAGAAATTATTAACGAGAGATTAAACGTCAGAAATTGCATATAATAACATTTATTCATACAGAAGTAATTCAGTAATGCATTTTAGATAAGTAGTTGATAGGTATCGTGCTTCATTTGTTGAAAAGATGAATTTAATATATTTTGCATTTTGTATGGAAAATATGATATAGTGGAATCGCGATAATTCGAACTAATGACAAGGTCTCGGAAACATCGTTATATTAGTTAATTCGAATTAAAGGCACTGATATCTTTAAGCACGTTTTCAGAGAAAAGAAATTGCAATATTTCTTGCCTTTTAGAAAAGATTTTTTTATATTTTTTTATGGACTGTAGTTAAAGTTATAATATTAGATCGTAAGTATAGGGTTAGGTGCTTATTTTTTTGTATGCCGTTTGGAATTCTGCAAAACAAAATAATAATTATTATTGCTTCCACCTTACCACATTTACCGATGTGCATGAAATGTGCATCATAATGATAACAACATGATGTGCCTGACTTGCACAACGTCAAAGAAAATGCAGCTGCAAAAATGTAACGTTTTCTGAATATGTAACCGTCGCTAACGATTTTGAAATTTATGGGAATTTAAGTGATGAAAGAATTTTAAAATTATTTGAAGCAAACAATGATTTAGAACTAATGATAAAACTCATTTGTTAATTCGAACTTTTTTTTATCACATCGGTTAATTCGAACTTATATTTACCAAATCGGTTAATTCAAACAAAAAAATTAATATCTTCAAAACAACTTTCACAAAAAAGAAGTTACGATATAGCGTAGCTGCCAAATTTACGCTTTTTTGCTACCACTAAAAATTAATAGAAATTTTTGCCTTTTTGAATTACACGATTTCGGCGATTTAATAAGTTTAAATGTACTATAAAATTTTGGTGGTAGGAAAAAAGCGTAAAATTTGGCAGCTATGGAGTTACTCTTAGAATTTTTTTTCAATGGACTGTAATGGAAGTTATAATGTTACTTTGCTAACGGCCATTATTATTTTGTATGCCGCGTGAAGTGCTGTGAAGCAAAAAATAATAATAAATTGCTGTTACCATGTCATATTTATAGATGAGTAAGAAACGGATCGTGCAGAAAATTATGATAACAGCATGATGGTTGAAATTTACTATTTCAAAGAAAAATTGGCGTGTAAAAAAATAACAAATTGATTCCACCATGCCAGATTTACAGATGAGCATGAAACGTATCATGCAAAAGATAATGAAAATAATATGTTGCCGGAATTGCGCTACTTCAACGAAAAATTCAGCTGCAAAAATGTAATGTTTTCTGAATATGTAGTAGTGGTTAATGATTTCGAAATTTATATAAGAATTTAAGTAATGAAATAATTTTTAAAATTATTTGAAGCGAACAAAGATATAGAACTAATGCTAAGACCAATTTGCTAATTCAAACTTATTTTTATCATGTCATTTAATTCTAAATAAAAAATGAATGTATTCAAAAAAACTTTCAGAAGAAAGAAGTTGTGACAGTTATTGTTGTATTTTTTTCCCTATGGACTGTAATGAAAGTTATAATGTTACTTTGCTAACGGCCGTTAATATTTTGTTTGCCGCGTGAAGTGCTGTGAAAAAAAATAATAAATTACTTTCACCATGCCAGATTTATAGATGAGCAGGATGCAGATCATGCAGAAAATTATGATAACAGCCTGATGGATGAAATTTACTATTTCAAAGAAAAATTCGTGTAAAACGAAGACAAATAATAATTTGCTTTCACCATGCTATATTTACAGGTGAGTATGAAATGATAATGATAAACAAAATATAATGATAACACATGATACCTGAATTGCAATACTTCAAAGAAAAATTCAGCTTCGAAAATGTAACGTTTTCTGAATATGTTGGAGCAGGTAATGATTTCGAAATTTGCGAGAACTTAATGATGAAGTAATTATTAAAATTATCATAAGCAAAACTAGCATTTGAACTAATGTTAAAACTAGTTCGTTAAGTCGAACTTAGAAACAATCAATAATTATCTTTAAAAAATATTTCCGAAAACAGACGTTACAATATTGCTAGTCTATTACAAAATATAATTTTTTTTTCTGTAAATTGTCTTGAAAGTTAAGACGTTACGTTTCTAACGGCCATTAATAATTTATATGCCGTGTTTAATTATACGAAACAACAACAACAACAAAAATAATAAATTGCTTTCACCATTCCAGATTTACAGATGAAAAATAAACGCACCATGCAGAAGATTATGATAACAACATGCTTGAATTTCACTTCTTTACAGAAAATTCAGCAGCAAAATTGTAATGATTTCGTAATTTGAAAAAACTTAAGTGATGAAGAAATTATTAAAATTATTACAAGTAGAAACAGCAACAACAGCAACAACAACAAAACCACTGGTTCGGAATATGATTGTGTGTCAGATAATGAGACTTGCAACGTTTTAAATGTTCTAAAGAAAAACCAGTAATATATGCAGTTAATATTAAGAAAACTTTTATTCAAAAAGAGCCTTTACCAGAAAAAAACCCTGAAAGGTTTATTACAGCGGATGTAATTTTGAAAGTGTATGATAAGACTAATACTATTAACAATCATTTACTGATTCATTTTCGTTGAATGCATTCTCTTTCCAACATCAGCTTTTAAATTTTCCAACCGCCAAGTAAAATGTCAGTTCTGTCACACAGAACATGACCATTCACACAAAACTTTCTTGAGCAAGATGACAGTGACTGCAGCACAAGGCGACAGTTAATCGATATTCATTTTTAAAAAGCCATGAACTTTCTTTCAGACAGAAATTATTAAACAAGGGATTAAGCGAATCAGAAAGCACTTATAATAATGTTAATTCCTAAAAAATATTAATATACTTTGGATAAGTATTCATTATCTATCATGTGCTTCATTTGTAGGAAAGATGAATATCACGTATTTTAACTGTTATGCATTTCGGAAAAATATGATGTAAGAAAACTAAATAGTTGTGTAAGAGTTTTTTGTCATTATTTAAGTAGTTAAAGTTTCTTTATTTATGGTAGTTTCTGGTGTATTCTCATTTATATCTTATATTTATTACGTTTCATATTTGTAACTTCTGTGTAATTGATATAAGAAATATTACAAGTTTAGAAGAGTATCTTATCACTTGTTTCAATTGTTTATGTATTGTTTTTGTGATAGTTTATTTTAATAAAATATTCCATAATTTATTTAAAGTACTCAATTATTGTTATTATTATTATATCATTTTACATTATATTTTTACATTTCAAACGATAAGGTTAGTAGATAATCCTAACGTTGTATGATATATTTCATACCACTGTTTTTTTATGGATTATCAAATGCGCTCTTCTGCTAAAACTTCAAAAGATTTCTAAAATAGTAGTACTTTTATTTAACAGTTAGGTGGTAAAAATAAAATTTATGTCAAATTTAACCATTCAAAAAAGCTTATTACTTTTATATACATAGTTTATGAAGCAAATACAGGGAAAAATAAAAATTTAAAGGCACGAGGAATAACTATTCACTTTATATTAAAAACATGACACAGATGAATTAATTTATAATATCAGGAAAAGTAGATCTCATAAAAAACAACTCGTTGTAAATGATCCTGCCAAGCCACAAACATAAAACGTCAGCCATAAAAAGAAGTGATATCACATAAAAAGAAGCGATATAGAAGTGCATACTCCGAGTCCCGTGTAAAAATCTATCACCACTCATAATGTTTCCAAAGGACTCGGAGTGAGGTACAGTATGTGAAAACTGCTTGGCGACCTGCAGGCTTTTATAATGTTCGCGTTTCATGCAATTACATATGACTATATTATTTTTATTTATTTTTTATTTATTTTTATTTATTTAACTATTTTGCTCCCATAAAATTGTAAACAGTTGAAGCTTCTGTGTTTGCATGTCTTTTCTTATTTATGAGCTTGAAAAATTAATTTGTTGATTTTATTTACCATTATTTAAACTAGAAACACCACTCCTGCGAAGAAGATTTCTTAAGTAAACATGTAAAGATTTTGAGTTTGTAATATATATATATATATATATATATATATATATATATATATATATATATATATGTAATGATCATACACATATTAATAACAATGCACTTTATAATAAACGTTAACTAAATTGAGATATATTGCAATAATTATAGCGTAAGCGGAATCGCATAAGTCTGGGGAAAAATCCGTTCTGTCAGTTCTTTCGCATGAAAAAATATTTATAAAAGTGATATAACAAAAATTAAAAATTTATTTTTTCGATTTTCAAAATTGATATACTGCATATATTCTAAAACCTGCAGGTCGCCAAGCAGTTTTCACATACTGTACCTCACTCCGAGTCCTTTGGAAACATTATGAGTGGTGATAGATTTTTACACGGGACTCGGAGTATATCGCTTCTTTTTATGTGATATCACTTCTTTTTATGGCTGACTTTTAGGTTTGTGGCTTGGCGGGATCATTTACAACGAGTTGTTTTTGATGAGATATCACTTCTTTTTGTAAGGTATTTAATTTCAATTACACAGATTCCATTTTTATTCAGAAAAGAAAAGATAAAAGAAAGATGAAAGGGGCAAAATAAAAAAATAATTGTGATGCTATAAATAGAATTATACATCAGAATTATACAATTTATTGAGTGACTTATTCCAATGTATATGTCTCTACCATAGCAAAGGGGAAACTTTTATATTCATTTCCTTAGATTGTATTCATCAGATTATTTATGACATGTTTATTTTCCTTTTTCTTTTGTTAATATCACTCTTCCGTTTATGTACATTCAAAAAGCAAAAAATTAGAAAATTTTACAGTAGTTTACAAAGTAATTAAAATACTACAGTTTCAGAAAAATGTAGATAAATAAGAAGTACCTTTTTTTTGGTCAATTATAACAATGAGTTTACTTTACCGAGAATAATCAAATTTGTTTTTCTACGAACCATTGTTACTTACAGGGATTTTTATACTAATATATTAAATATTATTCTTGAAAATTACTGAGCACCTTAAAAGTATTTTTATTTGTTAAGTTTTTTAACTCAACGTTTCGAGAATCGGAAAAATATAAGATTCGCAACGTTTGCAAAAGTATAAAAACTATTAAAGTGATTTCAAAATAGAAAATGTTCGTAGGATGACATGTATTCCAAAATTTTGTGTGATTCTGTAAATATACCACAAAGACTAATGCGTTTACATAATAAACCGTTTAAAAAAATGTAAAATTTTATTAAAATTTTTGATCTGATAAATCATAAAGCTTTAATTTAGACTTTAAAAAGGAGCGTGATTAAACCAAAAAGGATAATATTTACTAAATGCACAAAATACATAGACACAAAATACATAATTAATGTTTCTAGTCTGTCCATTCCAATTCGGGGATCCTAAAATATAGGTCCTCAATCCCCGGCAGTCCATGAATTAATTAGGACATATGTAATGCAACTGTTAAAATGTTCCCAAAGTCGACAATAGAAGCAATAAGTATAGCTGGTCAAATATGAAACACGGCATTGCTTCATCATGACTTTGTTTCGTGAGGTGTTCGTTCTCCAAACATAAAAATATTTTGAAAGTGTTCGTTAACCGAACATGTGTTCGTTATCCGAACATAAAAATCTCACGCGAAAGTGTTCGTTAACCGATTTGTTCGTAAACCGAACAGTTCGTTACCGATCACCTATTGTATACGAAATATAGCATTTTTAATTTTTATGAGGAATTTAAGAAATTATTTCCTTTTCATTGTGCTCTTAGGCCTGTTTTTAGAGCATTTTAAGTTCGTCATAGCCGGAGATTCGATGAACGGCAAATATTTAAACGCAAAACTTCTAGCAACATTTTTACATTCTATTACTCAGCGCATGAATGTAAAGTTGGGATTTTTTAATCGCTTTTTTCAATCAATTCCTGATACATTTATTAATAAACACAGTTTTTTTTAATCGATGAAAATACTATATTTTAATAGATTTAGAGCTTAAGATCGACGAGCTTTCAGACAAACAAAATGAACCCGTATTAAATTTTAAAGCAAGATAATAAAACCTTACAGAGATTGAAACAGTATAAAATCATTAAAATACATCTCACTCAGTAAATATACATCGGTTGTAATGTAATCAAGATCTTCTAAGAGACTCTGTAAACGAAACGTATATGGTTCAACAATACAAACAATAGAGAGTTTAAATGAATCGGATGTAGTAACATATTTGAATATCTTGTGTATATAGCAACTTTGACAAATATTATGCTATTTACTATTGTTTTTCCTGTGTGTTGAGGAATCAAGTACTTCAACGTAAAAATTCGCTAATTACACAATTATTAATCTTATTAAAAAATCTTTTGAGTTACCCTGTAAACAAAAACTAAATTCTACAGTTCTGTTTCACAATAGGAAGCTAACTTAGGTCGTTCGTAGTAACATATTTTAACATCCTGCGCATACGTTCTTTTTTAAAAGAGTTAGACCATTTAATGTGTCTTTGCTTCATCTTAAGTATAGGAATAAATCACTTTAAAGTGATATATATATATAAAACTAATTCATATTTTACACAAAATATTAAACATTTGAACTATTCATAAAAACAATGCAATTGTTGCAAACCGCGTAAAAATCGGATAATTACACAATATATATATAGATAAAATATATATATGATATAGAATCCCTATATCAAATGATCTTTTGTGAGAACCTGTAAACGAACCTTAAATGTTACTATTTTTTTATAATAGGGAGCTTACTTGGGTCGACTGTAATAACATATCTTAATATTATGTGTATACGACCATTTCTAAAAGAGTTGGGTCATTAATTATTTTTTTTGCTCCTTGTTAAATATAGGAATCAATAACTTTAAACTGATATAAATCAAAAACTAATTAATATTTTTTCATGAAACTTACAAAGGTTTGAATTACTCATAAAAACAATTCAAATGACGTAAACCACGTAAAAATCCGATAATTACACATTGCTGTAGCCCTGTCAACAGTTTTTTGCTACATGTTAAGTATAGGAATCAATAACTTTAAACTGATATAACTCAAAAACTGATTGATATTTTTTCATGAAACTTACAAAGGTTTGAACTACTCATAAAAACAATTCAAATGACGTAAACCACGTAAACATTCGATAATTACAGATTGCTGTAGCCCTGTCAACACTTTTTTGCTACATGTTAAGTATAGGAATCAATAACTTTAAACTGATATGACTCAAAAACTAATTAATATTTTTTCATGAAACTTACAAAGGTTTGAACTACTTATAAAAACAATTCAAATGACGTAAACCACGTAAAAATCCGATAATTACACATTTCTGTAGCCCTGTCAACAGTTTTTGGTCTGTACAAGATTTAAAAAGGGCAAAAAACAGCACTTTTAAAATTAAAATCGCATTTACTGAAAACCTATTCGACAGATCTTGCTTTTCTTTTGATTTCTTAGTCATTTGGCGCGCCCCATTCCATAGAATCAAGAATTTTGTTTCTATCATAAATAGAACGCGAGATATAGATGTGTCAAAAACCCGTTTTGTCCCGTCCGCAAAATATAAACTAGACAGAGTTAAAAAAAAATTGTAAAATCGTTTGGCATCCATTGGCGGAAATTCCTTTCATTTACTGTGTAATGCATTGCTGTTTCTTATGCTTGGCGAGAAACTCTGTCGAGTTTCTATGATTTAATTAAAAAATATATCATCAACTAGAAGATTTATACCAGTGAAAATCATTTTGAACATTTCATTTTGACTGAAATACATCCACTTCCCAACACCAGCTATTAAGACTGTTCTTAAATCCAAACTGGCTACATTTAGACAAATTTTTTAATTCATTTTCGTTCGTAAACATATCAAATTGTCAGGTGCTATGTAACCGAACTGTTTTAACCGTTTTTGGTAAAGACAGAAAATGCTCTCAAAGTTGGCTTTTTAATTCGAATTTCCGGACGTGACTGTGCAGGAAAGAAAGAAAAAAAAACTGGTATGTCGAGACAACACGTCGCTTATAACTCAAGAGGTAATTAATTTATTGTAAAGGAAGAAAAATATATGATTATAAATCACTTCAATAATCATACCGCAAATATCATGCTTTTACGTTTAAAAATGCATCAATAAATGTGTTAGAGAGTTTCGCATTATTCAGCTTTTTTTTTTTTTTTTTTTTTTTTTTTTTAAATTGAGCCTGAAATTTTCAGAGTTCTAGTAAAATGTTACATTTGTCATACGGAACTTGGCCGTTCACACAGGGCTTTATTGAGCAAAATAATGACGGATGCAACAAAAGGTGTCAGTTAATCGATATTCATCTTGAAAACGTCATGAACTTTGAGATAAAAATTATTAACGAGATATCAGAAAGTGCTTATAATAACGTTTATTCATTCAGAAAGAATTTTGTCATGCTGTTTGGATAAATATTCATTATCTGTCGTGCTTCATTTATTGAAACGTTTCAATTTCATATATTTTAACTGTTACGCATTTCGGATGAAAAATGTTGTATAAGTAGGCTTAAGAATTTTATATAATTTTGTTCACATTTATTTAATCAGTTAATGCATTTTTTTAATAATAGATTAGAGTATATTTATAATTATAAGCTTTAAACTTAATAACATTCATAACTTTTTAAGCTTAATAACAGATATGTATTTATTATTATACTTTCATTTATTTAAACGATAATTTTCATACATTTTATCTGTTATTTATCATATTTAATTATTCTGCAGATGAAACTGAAAACATGAGATGAGAGGGATTAAGTAGTTTACGAGTTTAGCCTTATTTCTTAAAAATAGTTAATATAATAATTAGGCTAGTTAATGTTTTATTTTTCTGCCAGTTTAGTATCATAAATAAATTCATGCTTTAATTCATGCAGGAACTCGGTTATTAATATAATCAACTTACATTTTATCTTTGCACTTTTATATGCGAGCAAGTTATTTAAGTCACAGTAGTTATTCAACGGTCATATTAAAAATTTTAATTATTCATGTTAAATTTATTGTCCATGTTTTATTTATTTTATTATTGTCTTTTCATTTTTAATTATCGCAATGCCTTTTGTAAATTATGTAACGTGAATAAGCAAACTTTATTACGGTTTGTATATTTTTTGTAAGAAAAAGGGAAATTTTTACCGTTGAATAAATTATTAGTATTTTGAAAGCTTAAAAAGTTGAATAACTTCTTTTCATATGCTATAACATAGTAATTCGCGTTCGCATTATTTTTTGAAAGCTGAAGAGTTAAAATAAAATCTTTTTGAACGCTTTAAGTAATAATTACCATGATTTCTTAGAAAAGTTTTTGGTCTTGGCTTTGGAAAAGTTTTTGGATGTTTCAATGTTAATACATATAGTAAAGTGGCAGAATATATGTATGTATTTTTTATTAATGGTTTCTGAGTACTCTGGTGCGAAAAACCTCATTTAAAAGATTTTGATTTTAGATCGTATTTTCAATTCTCACTTAGGTGGAATAAAATATTTTTTAAGCTGATAATTTTCGTTAGTAATATACACAGTAAATGAAATATATTTACAAATGAAAACTGAAATATCATGAAGAAAGACTGACCGCTTTATTACAAACACGAATAAATTGAATTGCAATTTTACAAAGACAGAATTAAAATTTTAAAATATGTAATCAGTCACAAAACTAATGTTACTGCAAATCATTTTGACGTTTCTATAACGTTTCATTTTCATTGGAATGATTTCTCTTCCAAACATCAACTATTAGATTTACCGAACCCCATCAAAAAATCAGGTCTGTTACACGAAACGTGAAACGTTATTAAAAAGCTTCATTGAGCAAGAGGGCTATAAGCGCAGCAAAACTGTTACAATTGATCAATATTCATCTTGAAACCGACATGTACTATCAGGTAAAAATTATTAACGAGAGATTAAACGATAATACCAAAAAGTGCCTGTTATGTTATAACATATACTCATTCAAAAAGAATTCAATAATAATTTTGAATAAATATCCATTAAGTGTTATGCTTCATTTATTGATACGATAAATTTTATATCTTTTAATTTATGCAGTTAGAACAGAAAAGATTAAAAAATATGTTAAAAAAAAACTTACGATTTTTATAAGAGTTTATTCGTATTTATTTAAATTTTTGATGCACCAATTAGTAATTTAATCAGGTGTTCAGTAGTTTAATTGTATGAGTAGTTAATATTCAAATCTCTTACATTAGTAAAGTCGTTTACTAAAGAAGTAGGAAAATGTGTTAAATGAAAGCCCTTAGCAAAAAATGACATAGGATTTTTTATGGAAACATATGGTTTTATATGGAAAACCATAAAAATTTTATGTCATTATATGTAAAACTACTGTATTCATATGGTAATAATTCTTCTGTCTATGGTATTCCATAGCAAAGTGTATGGTAAAATTATATGGCAATGCAATTTACCATATATTATATGGTACTCCATAGCAAAGTATATGGTAAAATTATATGGCAATGCAGTTTACCATATATCATATGGTACTCCATAGCAAGGTATATGGTAAAATTATATGGTAATGCAGTTTACCATATATCATATGGTACTCCATAGCAAGGTATATGGTAAAATTATATGGTAATGCAATTTACCATATATCATATGGTACTCTATAGCAAGGTATATGGTAAAATTATATGGTAATGCAATTTACCATACATTCAATGGTGTTTCATAACATGATGTATGGTAATTATATGGTAATTATTTGTATTTGAAGAAATGGCAACGGTTAGAAATGTTTACTTCTCTTGCTTCCGGCTCGGCTGCGTCTGGCGTGAAGCACAGTGAAGTGTATAGGCTTGATGTTTATCTGGTGATCGACTCTCAAGACTGCTAGTTTACTGGATTTATTTAGGTATGTATTTGTCTGTTTTTTACTTTATGTAATCATTTTTGATTTCAGTAATCACGTTAAAAACATGTTCTAATAAAAGCTTTTGCATGTTGGCAGTTCCAAAAGTTGTATTATTGTGATTAGTTTTAAGTTATATTCTATTTTTAATTCTACTTCTTATAATTTATCAGCTTAATGAAGATGTAACGGTATGAAACGTCATTGTTTAATGGACATTTGGTGTTAAAAGGGTTGAAACGGTAATATGTGATTACTTTCTGATTTGGGATGGAAACGACACACGCTATGTTGTCAAGCCTATTTTGATCTTTGGAAAGTGAAGTTTTGCGTCAGTTTGAGATGCTGTAGTTTAATTTTGCTGTTTTAAAAATTAAACTTCTAAAATAAATAAATATACATTCTTAGTTAAATGAATTCCATTAAAACGAAAATGGTTTTTGTGTTCGCTGGGACATTTTTCATTACCTGAACTATTCAACTATTTTAATGCAGTATATATTGTATATATACAGAGAGAAAGAAAACATAAACATATTTAAAATGTTTGTGAATGCAATAAATGTTGAATAACACTTTGTTTTAATAGATATATCTACACATGTAGCTTAGCTTGGTTAAATTATTTCAGTTGTAAATTTTACTTAATCATTCCTTTTTCAAATGCTGCTGTTTTATGATTTATGTAGAAATTTTCTCAAAAAGATGCATGGTCACAATGGCACTGGCACAACTTTTGCATTTAACTTAGTGTGTGCAATTAGTTATGCTATATGCAGTTGGTTTGTAAGATTATTTTTCTGAGTGTTACGTCTGAGCTCGCTTTTATGTGCTTTTTTTCTTGTATTATTTGATATTTGTACATGTCCTAGTATTTGGTACTCGTTTATTTTGCCAAAACAGTACTCGCTACACTATTTTAAATTCATAATGCTGCAATTTTTTATTTTCAAACTTAGAAAATAATTAGACATGTATTTGGACTAAGTACTTTGTGTATATTTGGTACTAGGCTAATTCAGAATAATTGTTCAGCAGCCACATTTTGATTGTGCTTGGCTGAATCAATCAGAAATAGTAGTATAACATTTTACTATTTTTTTTAAGCATATTAATTGATAATATATAGCAATATTATATTAAGGGGCCACTCCACTGAAACTCCCCGATTTCAAAAATCCCATGTTTAACTTATTTCAAAACATTAAACCGCAATGTTACTTTGGCCTTGTTATTGAGTACTTGGCTGTTGGCTATTAACTACTCTACCGAGTACAGAGTATTGTTACCAAGTACTAACAAGTAACTTTGTGTAAGAAAGAATCGCTGATGTACTCATGAAGTGGGCTTAGAGTTAATGCCCTGTGTATGTGCGTTTATATATATATATATTAGGGTGGGTCGAAAAAAAGAAAATTTATATAATCGAAATGTAATAGTGTGGGAAAGTTGTCATTGGTAATAAGGAATAAATTAGCAAAATATTACACCAAATGGTTAAAATCTTACCGCTGCAATGAGGGCAAAATTTTGAAAAATCGCCAAAAAATTGTTTTTTTTTTTTTTAATTATCCAACCATACGAATGCAATTTCTAATAGAATGCAAAATCTACATCAAGATGCTAGTAACGTTCCAGTAAAATTTCATTATGGTGAAATCATTTCTATTACCGGCACAAGAATGGTCAAAAATTAAAAAAAAAAAAAAACGCCAAAAATTTAAAATTTTCGTTATTTCTAAATTTTTCCATTTTTATTATATGTCTACAATTAAATAAATTTACATTATAGCTAGTAATAACTTATAAATGTCCAGTAATTTTGATCATAGGTATTGCCAACCAAGGGCGAGAGCCGCCCCCCCCCCAATTTGAGAGAAAGGGGCTTTTTGAAGGGATTTTGGGGATTTTCTGGAAATTTTTTTTGTAGGGGAGGAGGCAAAAGTGAAAAATGAGGGGGAATTTATGTAAGAGCCTCCCCCCCTACCAAAAAATCACCAAAATTTACCGGAAAATCCCCAAAATTTCTTCAAAAAGCCCATTTTTCTCAAATTTAGGAGAGGGGGGCCCCTATCGCCCTTGGTTGGCAATCCCCATGATCAAAATTACTAGACATTTATAAGTTATTACTAGATATAATGTAAATTTTTTTAATAGAGGCATATAATAAAAATTGTAAAAAACGGATAATTGAAATTTTTGCCATTTTTATTTTAAATTTTGGCCGCCCCTACGGCAGTAATAGAAATGATTTCACCATAATGAAATTTTATTGGAACATTACTAACATCTTGATGTAGCTGTTCCATTTGAAATTGAATTGGTATGGTTGGATAATTATTTTTTTTTATATAAAATTTTTTTTTTGTAATTTTTTGAAACTTTGGCCCTTCTGCGGCAGTAAAAGATATTGACTCTTTGGTGTAATATTTTGCGAATCTATTCATTATTACCAATTGCAACTTTCCTGCACTATTATGTTTCGATTATATAAATTTCGGTTTTTTTGACCCACCCTAATGTACATGTCGTAGGCTAATTGGAAAATCCGGCTCTTTGCAAAGAGCCGGTCTAATTGGAGAATCATTTCCCTTTTCCCAATCAGCCTGGTGTTTTTCAGGCTAATTGCAAAGAGCCTAGATAACATTAGGCTAATTGAAAAATGACAATGTCTATTTAGAAAATGACCAGATCTTTGTCAAAATATGGTGTTGTACCCAACTCGAACCTGAACATTACATTCAAAGTTGACCTGAACCCGACAGAAAGGTTGATCGAACCTAAAAATTCAATGTTAACCAGTAACCTAACCTGAACAAGACATAAAAATTCCATCAAACCGTAACCAGATCTGAACCCGATAAAATAAATTTCTTCGTGTCGTAAACCGACCCAAACCCGAAAATAATTAACCCGAACCAGAAATTTTTTTTCCATCAAACCATAACCCGATCCGAACCCGAAAAATAAATTTTGTTGTCATGCAACCCAAACCAAAACTGAAAATTTAAATTAACCCCAAACCGATCCAAACCTGAAAATTTAATTTAACCCGAAACCTAACCCAAACTGAAAATTGGAGTTAACCCGAAACCTGAACCCGTCAAAAAATCCATCAAACCGTAACTTGATCCGAACCGGACAAAATAAATTCCTTCGTGTCACAGCCCGATTCAAACCAGAAAATTCAAGTTAACCCAAAACCCGATCCGAACCCGATAAAAAAATCCATCGAACAGTAACTCAATCCAAACCCGATAAAATAAATTCCTTCGTGTCGCAAACTGACCCGAACCTGAAAATAATAGTTAACCCAAACCAAGAAAAAAATTCCATCGAACTGTAAACCAATCCAAACCCGAAAAATAAATTTCGGCGTCACGCATCCCGAACCAATCTGAAAACTTAAGTTAACCCAAAATCGACCCGAACCTGAAAATTTAATTTAACCCGAAATCTAACCCAAACTGAAAATTGAAGTTAACCTGAAACCCGAACCTGTCAAAAAATCCATTAAACCATAACCGGATCCAAACCCGATTCCTTCATGTCACAACCCAACCCAAACCAGAAACGAAGGAATTTATTTTGTTGCGTTTGGTTCGGGTTACGGTTCAATGGATTTTTTTATTGGGTTAAGGTCGAGTTTCGAGTTAACTTGAATTTTCTGGCTTAGGTTGGGTTGTGGCACGAAGGAATTTATTTTGTTGGGTTTGGATCGGGTTACGGTTCGATGAAATTTTTGACGGGTTCGGGTTTTAGGTTAACTTCAATTTTCAGTTTTGGGTTGGGTTGCGTTTCGACTTTGTGGTTCGAGTTAACTTTAATTTTCAGGTTTGGGTTGTGTTTCGTGTTAAATTAAATTTTCCGGTTCAAATCGGTTTTTGGGTTAACTTAAAATTTCAGTTTCAGATCGGGTTGCGTAACTACAAAACTTAATTTGTCGGGTTTGGATCGGGTTGCAGTTCGATAGATTTTTTTATTGGGTTCGGGTCAGGTTTCAGGTTATCTTGAATTTTCTGGTTTGGATCGGGTTGTGACATGAAGGAATTTATTTTGTTGGGATCAGGTTACGGGTCGATGGATTTTTTTGTCGGGTTCGGGTCAGGTTTCGTGTTAACTTCAATTTTCTGGTTCGGATTGGGTTGTGTGACGACGAAAATTATTCCAGAAACTTATTTTAGCCAAATTTGATTGTACAAAAAACTCTCAAATCCATGTATCATTGGAGATGTAAACAGTGAAATTTACAGTTAAGTTGAAGGAACAAAATTCTAAATGGCACTGAAATCAACAGTGATCAGTGTTTTTACAAAATTTTTTGTTAATTATGTTGTTTTGTCTATTAAAGCTGATTAATTAATAAATAAAATTTTATTACTTATGATTTTGATGTACTAAATTAGTGTATGTAAAGCAAAAATTCGCCTTATTGTATCCTGCACAATATGTATGCTATTTCTGAGTGTTATTATTATTATTTTTTTTATGGAATGTGATTTCTGAAAATAAACAATACTGCCAAGGTTGAATATATGATTTCTACTTGTGATTTTTTCAGAAAACGAATGCTAATCCTAGAGGTGGTAAACAATTTAACTACTTGGCAAATTATTGCAACTGTTCATCACACCAGCTATTGTTTATGCATGGCCGCAAAGAATCAAAAGATAGGTAATTATATTCTTTACACATTTTAGTAACATACTGTAAATTACACCAGGATTTCCAAACAACAAAACTACATGGCATATTTTTATATATTTAAGATTATTGTTTGGATAAAATGGTGTTAAAATAGTTTTTTTTTTTCCAAGACAAAAGTTGAACTCTACTAGTAATGTTAACTTTGTTGTATTTGTTATCTCTGACAATTTTAATTGCTCATCTTTGTTTTTAACTCGCAATCTTAATTACTCGTTTTTGTTTTTAACCCTTTTATAAGTGTTAGCAGTCTGCCTGTTGTTGCAAACATATGTTTGGTGTATTTTTAAGATGCCAGTGGAAATTATTTCAGAAAATCCCTTTAATGCTAAATTAATTGATGCTTGTTGAGATAATGTAAATATTTAATAATTTAAGCATGATCAAATTTATTTCATTAAATTTAAAATTTATATTTATTTTGATGTTTTGTTCTGAGAGATTCTATAAACTAAAAAGCATAATATATTTTTTAAATAGTACTATATCTTGTATTTATATATTTTTTGTTATACCAACGTTATGCAAAAATGTACGCTAATGTGCCATTTATATTAACCCTGATCATCCAAGTGAGATTTTTATTGAAAACCCTGCCAAATACTGTGACTCGCTATTTATTTAACATAAATCATTTTTGGTATTTTTTCGGTACTTTTGTGTTAGTCGGGCACCAACGATCACCAAAATTGTTTATTCTTGCCAACTTTTTTTTTTTTTTTTTTTTTTTTTTTTTGACAATCTTTTAACATTAGCTAGTAACCGATATTTTAACATTGCAATGTAATATCTTAAAAAGCTTACTTAAAAATGGCTAAATTATAATCGTAATAAAATAAGTAAACACAAACACATCAACACAAATAACAAAATCTCAAGAATTGAATTGAAATTGAAATTCAACTCATTGAATTCAAATTATTTGGATTGAAAGGGTTGCAATTCAAATGATGCCTGAAACAAGATTTGGCGAGTTATCACTGGCACCCAGCTAACTTAAAAGTATTCTTTTCTGTTATACCAACACCATGCCAAAATGTATGTAAATAAGCCATTTATTTCAACCCTGACCGTGCAAAGGATTTTTATTGCAAACCATGCCAAACATTAAAATTTGCTAGTTATTGAACATGAATAAGTTTTTTAATTAATATTATTTAATCAGGTTAGTTCCTATTTGACTCTACCATTTGGCGAAATTTTGCCAAATAGTCGATAGTCAGCCAGATATAGCTCTTTTATTGTTGGAAAGGCTGAGCAATGATAATTTGTGTTACAATATGATAAATGTAAGTAAACAATTTAAAAAGCGCCGAATGGTGGAGTGAAATAGGATTGTGTCATTTAATCGTAACATTTCAAAAACATCTTAATTTGCTATTTTTCGATTACAAATAATTTTTTATTAAGTTATAACTTACATTTATCATTGGCGCTGAGATGGTTTTTACCATTATATTGGGGTTATACCAATGAAATTGTTTCAGGACTTTAGGTATATAAAAATAGTTTTTATTAAAAATTATCATAAATGTCTTCATTCAAAAAATGAAATGTTTACTTCAATGCTAAGAGACATTTACATGCATCATTCACATCATCATGCCTGCAGTTTAAATTGAGTTTTGTTTCATTATTTTATTGTATAATATTTATTTGTTCTTTTAATTAAATATATATTGGTATTGATTTAATAAAATAATCCGTGAAAGTCCTAGTTTTCAAATGTGATATTTTAAATGCCTAATTCCATACCATCAATGTTATTATTATTATTTTTTTTTTTTTCCAAATGATTCATTTCATGTGATTTTCATTTTACACATCAACTATTACACTTGGCAACAATGGTGTTGGTATTGTGGAAAAATACCTCATTTTTTTATTATTTAATAGTGTCTGCGAAAAATCTTAATTTGCTATTTTTGAAATTAAAAGACAGTTACATGTCTGCAGTTTAAATTGAGTTTTAAATTGTTATTTTATTTTAGAATATTTATTAGCTCTTGTATTTTAAGTATATGTATTTGTTTTGATTTAATACTAAAATAGTTCGTGAAAGTCTGAAATTTCCAAATGTTATATATTTTAAATGATCACTTTCGTACTAACAATGGTAAAAAAAAATATTTCAAATGTTTCATTTGGCACCAACTATTACATTAGCATTGGTATAACAGAAAAGTACCTTTTTGTTTTACTTTGCAGTCTTTAAAATGTTTCATTGTTGTAGTTTCAGAGCCTATTGGCTTATTTTAAAGCGTGTGGTTTGGTGCATGATTAACTTCATTGTTGCTGTTTGTAACTTGTATACAGTTTTAATAACCCTAAACAATAGTCAGCAATTTATAACCTGTTATTGATTGATGGAAACCTTATTAAATTAATATTTTAAGGTATAAGTTCTTAGAATATTAAAATTTTGAAAATCTTTTGCAAAGTAAAAAAAAAAAAAAAAAAAAACTAATGCAGCTTAACCCCTTTGGGATGAGCGACCGGTATAGGTGCTGAGGCTTGTGGTTTTCAGATCCTGCATGACCAGTATACATGCCTCACACTTGGAACATTTTGTTTTAAGACAGTTTAACATACAAAATTTTATCATAATCATATTAGAATTTGTATCAGGAAAGAACACATTTCCTTCTAACTAATATTATTATTACAGGATAATAATGCTGTGAATGATGTTCTGGCCAGGATAGATTATCTCTGTCTACTTGCAATTGCGGATATGAAGCAAGATACTTTGCTATTCTTACATTTTGACAGCATGATAATGTTTAAAGAAAAATGTCCTATTATGGCAGTATTGTAGTTGCTAACATGTATTGCAGTTTTTACATAGTTTGTGGCAGAATCAAGGCCTGCATTCTTAATCAGTCCTGTGGCTCTGAAAGATGAAATGTCATTAGCACCAATTTCAAAATGTAACCTTGTAAATGGTCTGTTAAAAAAAAAAAAAAAAAAAAAAAAAAAAAAAAATCTCTCTCTCTCTATATATATATTAGTTTTATTGGAAATAAATGTAATTTTTAGTATAAGTGTTTTTTATTTTTTCTGTTGTTTCTATTTTTTCATTATTATATTAGTAATGTTTAAAATTTTTTTAATTTTAAATATAGTAGTTTTTATTGTTAATGTCTGCAGTTTAATGTATTGGAGCAGATTAAATTTTATAATTTATTTTACTAAGTTTAAATTTTAAAGAAGATGTATTTATGATATATTTCCTCCAAATTGTTGATGAAATTTTTAATATTATAGCCTGCCACTGATGGATAAAAAATTGCAAACATTTTTTTTCTTCTCTGATTAATCATAACAAAATTTTGATTTCAAAAAAATATTTTTACAGGGTCCCTGCTGTCCTAAGAAAGTGCTTAATGTCTAATTTTTGTATTGCATTTCTAAGAAGCTTTATAAGTACTTACATTTCACAAGTCCCTATTTAATTCTTGAAACAGAATGCAGTTTTCAAGTAATCAGTTTGCTTCTGAGAGTTTATGTAGCACAGTGCCATCACTATATTTTTATTAAATATAATTTTAATCTTAATTACTTATAAATGTAAGCTAATTAGCAACTAAAGTTTTTAAAAAATATATAAAGACCTGATTTTAAAATTATTTTATTTAAATCTAATAAATCCAACTTTTATTCACTCTGAACTCTGTAATCACTAGAAATTCATAAAGCTAGAGAATTGGTGTTTCTTTTAAACAGTTTAATAACAAATAATTTTTGCAGTTACATTGAAATTATTTTAAGATTTTTAATAAAGAAATTTGGTTAAAACAAAGTTTTGTAGGGAATATAACATAATGTGCCAATTTTATGTTTTTACGCCAAGAGTATTTAAAAACATTTTTATATAATGTAAATAATTTAAAAGGTTCAGATTCTCCTTTCTTTTTTCTTTTTGAAAGGAGGTGGGGGGTGAAAATTATTATATTCTAATTATGCCTGTATGAGATATTTTTGTGTGAACAATATTTATCTAATTAAAAAAAAAAAATGAAAATTTTCAAATTACTTTATTTTGATCTTTTTCAAGCAAGTTGTTGCTTTCGATAGGCTGTGTGTGACAGGTTTCACAGATTTATTGTTATTTTTATGTGTATTTTGCATATACAGTGATAGTGCTAATAATGATTTTCTAACTAAATAATTGAAAAAAAAGGGGGGGGGGTGATGGATTCTTGATTATAGATTATTCTGTTATATTTTCAAAGAAGGGTTTTAAAAGAATAAATGGAGGGTGGGGTAGGTATTGATAATTTGGTTTGAGGGAAAATAATAGCTATTTCTGTGTCGCATGGCACACTCAATTTACACTACCTATAAAATGGAGTTAATGGTTTAAAAATTCTAAGTCTGTGTAATCTATATATATATTTGTCTTACGTGGCGCGAAAATAGGGCTGAATTTGTAGCATATTGTTTGGCAACAGCCGTAGTTTCCAGAGCTCAGACCAATGAACAGACTGGATTGTGTTAGATCAGCTCCGCCTCCAATCCAATATGGCGGTCATTGTGAGAGCAGTGAAAAGTGAAACCATACAAAATTAGCAATTATTAAAAATAAAGTAACATGTACGTAATCCAAAGCGTCTGAGATGATTCCTCATTTTAATTATGAGTAATATTGTTAATTTCAAAAGAATTCTCAACTCATATTTAGAATTCATTTACGAATTTCACTCACTCAAGAATCGAAAAAAAAAAAAAATCAACTGACTAGGTGGCACCTGCCACCATCTGTTGCTGTAAATTGAAGTAAAAAATAATTTTGTTTGTAAAAATCTATAATCATTTTTTTTCTTAATGAATTGAAGCCGCACTGTACAATATTATAGGTGCAACAAGTTTTAAACTAATTATGTTTCCAAGATCCCTTTTTCATAGTATTTAAATGATTTATATGACCATTGGTAGCGCCAAGTAAATGCATTTTTAGTTCTGTTTTCAACGAAAAATTACTTTTTTAGATTAAAAAAATTGTCAATTTCATATGTTCAAATGTTTTATGGAAGAACTTATTCCGGCTAGAATTGCTGAAAGATAAAAAGGGGCGAGCGAGCGAAGCGGTCTCAATGTGAATGGCTTCGCAATTCACCATTAGAATTACCATAAAAAAAAACCATAAGGGAAATCTTATGGCGTTTTGCCTATGGTAAAAAATATCCTATGGAAAACCATATAAACATTAAGTCACAGTGTATGGTAAACGTCTACATAGAATTACCATAAAAAAAACCATAAGGGAAATCTTATGGCGTTTTGCCTATGGTAAAAAATATCCTATGGAAAACCATATAAACATTAAGTCACAGTGTATGGTAAACGTCTACATAGAATTACCATAAAAAAAAACCATAAGGGAAATCTTATGGCGTTTTGCCTATGGTAAAAAATATCCTATGGAAAACCATATAAACATTAAGTCACAGTGTATGGTAAACGTCTACATAGAATTACCATAAAAAAAAACCATAAGGGAAATCTTATGGCGTTTTGCCTATGGTAAAAAATATCCTATGGAAAACCATATAAACATTAAGTCACAGTGTATGGTAAACGTGTACATAGAATTACCATAAAAAAAACCATAAGGGAAATCTTATGGCGTTTTGCCTATGGTAAAAAATATCCTATGGAAAACCATATAAACATTAAGTCACAGTGTATGGTAAACGTCTACATAGAATTACCATAAAAAAAAACCATAAGGGAAATCTTATGGCGTTTTGCCTATGGTAAAAAATATCCTATGGAAAACCATATAAACATTAAGTGTATCAAGTGTATGATACACTTAATGTTTATATGGTTTTCCATAGGATTATATGGTTTTCCATAGGATATTTTTTACCATAGGCAAAACGCCATAAGATTTCCCTTATGGTTTTTTTTTATGGTAATTTTATGTCATTTTTTGCTAAGGGAGTATTCATTATTTAAATTGAATAAAGTATTTTTCTGATAGTTTGTTCTTTATAAAATTCCTCATAATTTATGTATAATGCATGATTTATTTCCTATTTAAATTATATATTTACATTTTTAAGTGGAGTGATTTGTTTAAATCTTGTTTTTTATTTAACACTGAGATTAAAAAAATAAATATAAACAGGGTTTATTAGGCATATCTTTGTTAATATAATGTAAAATGTCTGAATATATTCTTTTACGAAACTCCGTTTTTACAGGGATTTTGAGTATGGTTTTTGAGCTAAAATTTTTATGATACCAATGTTTTATTAGTATTTTGTTTTGTTAAAAATACTGGGAAATTAAACTTTTATATAAAAGTAAGTTTCTGTTATTTATTTAAAATATGAAGCAAATACATGAACAAATGAAAATTAACTTGTCCTGAAATTAAACTAAGCCCGTTAAAATAATCCCATAACTCCAATAAATTGATTTGTAATATTACTTACAGTGGATTTAAGTTTTAAAATATGTGATCCAAATAATAATATATGTGTAGCAAAAGACTAATGGCTTTTAAAATAATTTTTAACGTTTCGATAACGTTTTATTTTCGCTGAAATGTATACTTCTTCCAACATCAACTGTTAAAATTTTCGAGTCATGTTAAAATGTCAGATCTGTCACACGAAACGTGACCGTACATGCAAAGGTTCATTGGTGAATGCAGCCAAAGGCGACAGTCAATCGATATTCATATAGAAAACGGCATGAACTTGCAGAAAGAAATTATTAACAAGAATTTAAACGGTTATGTCAGGATAGGCTTAAAATAATGCTTATTCTTATTAATGTTAGAAAGAATTCATTAATGCACTTTGGTTTTGTATTCTTTCAGTGTCGTGTCTTATTTATTAAAACGACGAATTTCCCATATTTTAACTTCTATAGCTCATGTCTTTTATATGTTAAAGTTGAAAGAGAAAGGATAACATAACAAGAATTTAAAGTGTTCTGAGCATATTTTCATTTATTTAAATGTTTGACACATAATTTTTTGGTAACGTATTGATTTTTTGAAAGTTTGGTCTTATAAAATATGCCATGATTTATGACAAATTATCGGTTAATTTTATTATTTTTTCATTTTATATTCTGTTATCTATTTTTAGTTCTTCATACAGGAAAAAGTTACTTAAGTTATACTTGTTTTTAATGATAAAAGAAAATTTTAAAGTATTAACCGTATTTTAGAGAAGTTTACAGTTATGAATAAAATATTGTGTTGATAAATATACACTAAAAACACCAACGTTTAACACACAATATCATAGTACAATGGACAGACGTACGTTTCGTGAGTAACTTGGACTCACATCCTCAGTGTTAATAAAATAAAATAAAACATTATTTTATCCCCCGAAAGACATGAAATTGAATCGAGAAACCAAAATGAAAACAACAACACACCGAGAAACTCATCACGCATGAGCCACCAATGAGATGAAGCCGGAAGTGATACACTATGACACAGTAACTCAACCCAGAAAGGTGAGATGTAAGGTACGCTTGAAAAAGCATTGACCAGGGAGTTACCAAATTTATGAATATAAACTGCCTCAAAGAAGTCTAAATCTAATGGAGTGTTACATTTATTAATAATAGTGGCTGAATCAAAGTTAAAATTATGTCCCTCACTCCAACAGTGACAAGCAATAGAGGATTTTTGTAATTATTTTTTCTTAATATAATTTCTGTGTCCATTGAGTCTGAAACGGAGTTGTCGTTTAGTCTGTCCTATATAGCACAAACCACATTAACATTGGATGTTGTAAATGCCCCAAAAGTTTTGATGTGAAATTTTATCCTTTATTTGTGAAAAATTTAGTTTATTAACTGGCTTAAAAACAACCTTAAAATCATACTGTCTTAAAATATTAGCTATTTTGTAGCTAATGCTATTGTAAAATGGCAAAATAATGAGGTTAGAAAAAGATACTGGAACAACAGAAGAATCAGGATTCTGCAAGAATCCAACAACAGAAGAATCAGGAAATATTGGTTCTGCTTATTACCCACTTGCTAAATTTTTGGTTAAACGTTTTTCTTTTCTTTCAGTTTCCAATTTATATACTATTCATAATTCTAGTGCTTTTGTAAACCGTATTAGGAACTCTCCCCCCTTCCCCCTCTTTACGCATGGTGTCTTTTGATGTTATTTCACTGTTTACCCATGTTCCTGTCCAAGGGGCACTTCAGTGTCTCACTTTACGATTAAAAGAATTCCATTAGACAGATTATGAGATAAACCACATTATCGAGTTATTCAGTATTTGTTTAACGCAAAATGCATTCCAGTTTTAAAATTAATTTTATTCTATGTCAGACGGTTTAGCGATGGGTAATCCTTTAAGTCCTTTCCTAGCAGATTTGTATATGCATTATTTTGAGGATAAATTGTTTAATCTTATTAATTTTCCGTTTTATTGTAAATATGTTGATGATTGTTTTGCACTCTTAGACCCATCTATTTCATCCATTGATAATGTCTTAACTATTCTAAACTCAATAGATCCTGTTATCCAATTTACATATGAAGTTGAAGTTGAAAATAAATTATCTTTTCTTGATGTGTTAGTTACTGGTCAGCCTAATACATTTGATACCTGTGCATACCGTAAACCCTATGCAGTCTCACCCCCCCTAATTTTAATTCGTGTCACCCCCTTCTCAGAAAGCCTCGGCTTTTCATTTCTTTATTAATAGAGCAATTTCCATTTGTTCTGATAATGATTCCCTTGTTACAGAATTGAATTATATTAGATCAGTTGCTATTAATCGTGGTTTTAGTTTGTTTTATATCAACCGTTTAATTTTTCGTTGTCTAAATAAAGGTATTAGTAATTCCTATTCTTCTGTTGTTCCAGTATCTTTTTCTAACCTCATTATTTTGCCATTTTACAATAGCATTAGCTACAAAATAGCTAATATTTTAAGACAGTATGATTTTAAGGTTGTTTTTAAGCCAGTTAATAAACTAAATTTTTCACAGTTAAAGGATAAAATTTCAAATCAAAACTTTTGGGCATTTACAATATCCAATGTCAATGTGGTTTGTTCTATATAGGACAGACTAAACGACAACTCCGTTTCAGTCTCAATGAACACAGAAATTATATTAAGAAAAAAAATTACAAAAATCCTCTGTTGCTGTGGAGTGAGGGACATAATTTTAACTTTGATTCAGCCACTATTATTAAGAAATGTAACACTCCATTAGATTTATACTTCTTTGAGGCAGTTTATATTCATAAATTTGGTAACTCCCTGGTCAATGATTTTTCAAGCGTACCTTACATCTCACCTTTCTGGGTTGAGTTACTGTGTCATAGTGTATCACTTCCGGCTTCATCTCATTGGTGGCTCATGCGTGATGAGTTTCTCGGTGTGTTGTTGTTTTCATTTTGGTTTCTCGATTCAATTTCATGTCTTTGGGGGTATACAATAATGTTTAATTTTACTTTATTGACACTGAGGATGTGAGTCCAAGTTACTCACGAAACGTACGTCTGTCTATTGTACTATGATATTGTGTGTTAAACGTTGGTGTTTTTAGTGTAAGTTTACAGTTAATTGTTTCTGTTAAAATTATCATAATGTAAAAATATATTGCTTTTCACATTGAATATTTATCTAGGTTTTGAATCTCACTCTAATGTTATAAACGGTTTAAAAAAGATTTTTTATATTGGATTTTTATTTCTCATTTTTTGTAGTAAAAATATATAAATATCTGTCAAATTTAACTGTAGAAAAGTGAATTTCCATTATTTATGTAAACTATGAAGTAAATATTTTGACAAATGGTAAAACGCTTAACAAATGGTAAAATGATTAAAAGATTAAACTGCTTTAACAAAAATACATTTTACAAAACACAAACAAACAACAACAACAACAACAAAGCGATTTTTCTTTATTTATGTAAATTACGAAGGAAATATGTGAACGAATGAAAATTAATCTAACGTAAAGAACTCTTTATAAATCAACCATAATACACATTAGATATGTTCCGACCTTTCGGTTTTTAAATAAAAAAATATATGAAATTCGAAAATTTATTTAATAGAATTAGTAATGTGCCTTGTTTCTATGTGGTAATTACTTGATTTCATTTATTTATTAAAATTTTGCATTAAAAGTATGTACGACTTAAAAACCGGACGGTTCGCAGTTATGAAATAAATTAATTTTGAATATTACTAACTGCAGATTTAACTTTTAAAATAATGTCATTGCTCGAAAGACAAATGTCACTGAAAATCATTTTTTATGTTTCGATAATGTTTCATTTTCTCTGAAATGTCTCCTATTCCCAACGTGAAATAATAAGTTTCCCTCACCCCAGTAAACTTTCCATCTGTCGCACGGAACATGACCGTTCACATGTAGCTTCATTGAGCAAGTTGACAGCGGATGCAATAAAATATGACCATTAATCCGTATTATTCAACTTGAAAACGCCTTGATTCTTTTATATGTTGGTATCATTCGATCTCAACAAGGCAGATTTACACAATAAAAATATAAATTGTGTCAGACTGGATGTAATTTGGGTAGCTCAGTGGTAGAGTATTGGCGCGTATAGACAAGGTCCCAAGTTCAAATCCTGTCCTTGATACTTTTTACTCTGTTAAGATAATTTGTTCAACTTTGACCTCTACCTATAAAGAATATAATATTTGAGTTGAAATCTCATATAATATAATTATTATCCATGGAGTAATGAAATTCCAAGCCTAACGTATTTTCATCGTGTAAAGCTGCCGGGTTCCAGATCGGATGATACCAACATATGAGTGAATTGGTGTCAGGCTGAAAATCATCGGGATAGCTCAGTGTGAGAGCATTGGTGCGTATTTCCAATGCCCCAGGTTCGAATCGTGGCCTAGATACTTTTCACTCTGTTTGAAAAATATGTACCACTTTGACCTCCTCCTACTATAGTATTTCAGAATAAAATATCATATCTAAATATAATAAAACGCAGTGTAACGATTCCGGTGCGAACCCATCCATCTAACCAGTCGGCAATAAGATGGGGCCATGTTAGGCTTCATTTGAAATTGAGATGTGGATGAGAAAACGTATCTGCCTAAATACAAATATCTTCTACCTCAAATCACCTCTGTTCAGCATATTTTTCTATAAAACATTAAAAAATAACCAAATTTCAATGATTTGGGCAATCTCCTAGATGCTAAATAATGTCATACCAGATCCCCTTTTCCGCCAACGGTTTATTTTGAAAAAACCTGAACTGCGGTTAGATGATTGGTTAATACGCAAGAAGGTGCGTTCATATTTCGTAACCGGTTGTATTCACTCGTGATCTGGTAGTTTTCTAAGCAGTATTTCGTCGTGTAGCAACAGATTACGGGCTAAACTATTTTCTTTAAGACGTGAGAGGGCTGCAAAGGTTAACTGGATTGAATTTAACATGAAAATTTATGAGAATGATCGGAGAGATTGAAAAAATAAAAATGAATTTGCTGATATTAAAATAAAACTGAAAAACAATTCTTTTTAAATGATTTTAAATGAAAATGAATTTTTAACCTTTTTGGAATTTTGAATACGAATAAAAAGATCGTTTAGAATCATGAATAGGATAGGTCCAAATGACGTTGCAAATAAACCGTTGAAGGTAAAACAACCGTTGGAGGTCAAGCAACCGTTGGAAGTCAAACAACCGTTGCAGGGCAGTTGTGATTGGTAGCTGTGGGGATTAAGGACGTTGCTGGAGATCAATCGGGCGGCTGTGATTGGCGGATGAGAAAGTCATCAGCTGATTGCAACTTCCCTATATGATTATAAATTAACAGTTAATTTTTTAACGATTTAAATTATTTTTATTATTAATTTTGAAAGGGAAATATTTGATTTTGTGTAAAAATTACTGCATTCTTTTAGATTTGGAATAAACTAAAAGATCGTTTTCGTATTATTGCGAACAAAAATTAATACCTCCAATTAACTTACCATAATTAATTATTGAGATCGTTATTAGGATTGAGATTTTAATTATTCAGAAAAATATTTTGATATTTTGAGCTTAAAAACAAAAATAAAGTAAAAGGTTACGTCTCGTAAAATTTACCATTAACAGTAAAATTTACCATCAACCCTGAACTTACCGGTTCAGGCCAGTTTTCCTTATTATCGATAAATAATATATGAATATTTTTATAAATTATTTTAAATTTTAAATGAAATCCCTGATTTCTACCCACCGTCCTAGGACGGGCATTTACACTAGTATATAAATATTATCCATGAGTAACGTATTTTAATCATGTTAAGCTGATGTGTTGCAGATCGGATGTTATCAACATGCGAATGAATTGTGTCAGGCTGTATATGATCTGAGTCGCTCAATAGAAGAGCATTGGCGCGTGTAGGTTGAAATTCTGGTGTAGGTACTTTTTACACTGTTGAGAAAGTTTGTTCAACTTCGACCTCCAACTACAAAGACTATAATATTTCGGGTTGAAATATCATATATATAATTATTATCCATGGAGTAATGGAGTTCCATTCGTAACGTATTTTATTCGTGTAGAGCTGCTGGGTTACAGATCGGATGACATCAACATGTGAGTGATTTGTGTCAGACTGGATATGATCTGACTAGCTCAGTAGTAGTGCATTGGAGCGTATAGCCAAGGTCCCAAATTCAAATCCTGGCCCAGACAAGTGTTTGTGTGAAATGTTTATTTCACCCTGTTGAGAAAGTTTGTTTAACGTTGACCCCACTTACAAAGAAAATACTGTTTATAGGTCTACTTAAAAACTCCTTTAAATTATAGTTAAATTTGGATAAGAAAAAAAACATATTGTGTAAATAAGGATCATGAAAATAAATTTAAAAAAATAAAAATATATTTATTGTTCGTAATCAATTGGCGATCAGATAAAATTTCTCAATAAGACAATATTTTTTATTAATATTAGTGGCAATATTACAATAATTATTATGACCTTTTATATTTAAATTTTTGAGATTTTGTAAATGAAGAAATGTTATTGATTAATTTATTAAAGAAAAATAATAATAAAAAAAAAATCTATTCATTATCTAAACTTTCCTTCTACACTAGGGGACAAAACCATGCAATACTGAAGCAATATTTATTAAATTACTTTTAAATCTTTATTCGCTGTAATTATCTTAAATTATAAAGTAAATTATATGCAGCATCATTAAATATTGATAATGTAAGAGAGAAACAGCTTACATGTTAAAAATATCCTGACAAAGGCTGCATGATATAGAGCCTTCTTAATTCTTTTGAAATTTACGAAATTCATATTGAGAAACATAATTACTTTTGAAAAATCAATTACAAGGAGCTGTGTATTTCGCTGCAGCTTAATGATCGTGTTAGATCTAATATAGTTTTGAATTTGAAACATTTATTTTACTTGCAAACTAAATAAAGACACTTATCTAAAGAAGCAGTAATGACTCCTTTTAAATGGAATTCGAGAGTAAAGAAGCGTAGAGAATGATTATATACTTAATTTGCAAGACGGCTTTAATTTTGAAAATTTGAAAGTTTATTAGAAGTTACAGCGTGTTTGCCGTTTTAATACTAGCTATTAAATCTTAGTTGTAACGAACCGTTTTATTAGCTCCCAGTCATTAAAAATAAGTGTTTCGTTACTTTTATGGTTTAATACTCTATGTCAAAATGCTTTAGTTATAATTTACAAGAAGATTATTATTTAAGAAATGGTTAGTTTATTGCATGTTGTTGTTAACTGAGGAATTTTGAGTAATTTATAAATGTAAATACCGAAGTGTTTATATTTCATAATTTTTATAAATATACAGGATATTTATAAACTGTTTTCGCAAATTGAAAGTGATGATAATACTCATCAAGGTTAAATAAAATTGTATAGTAAACTAGGGTGGCAATTTACTTATTCAGTCACAAATACAGGGTGTACTACTACAAGCTAAATCTATCTGTATTTTTGATTCTAACTTTACCAATGCTGAACATGTTATGATGATTTATCTACCAAGTTTATAGTATCCAGTGAAATGTGATGACAATGGGATGACGTTTTGGAGAAGACCACCATTCATGTATAAACAACTCTGAATTGACCGTTCCTTATTCAAACATTTATTTATGTTGTAAACTAAATAAAAACAATTATCTATCAAAGCAATAATAACTTCTTTTTTATGATATTGGAGAGAAAAGAAGTATTGAGAATGATTATATACTTAATTTCCAAGACGGCTTTAATTTAAAAAACATGAATGTTTATTAGATAATACAGCGTATTTGTGTTCTTAATATTAGCTATTAATTCTTAGTTATAACGAACCATTTTATTAGTTCCAAGTTATTAAAAATAAGTGTTTCGCTGCTTTTAGGGTTTAATACTCTATGTTAAATATGTTTTAGTTATAGTAACAAGAAGGTTATTATTTACGAAATCGCTAGTCTATTATATGTTGTTGTTAACAGAATAATATGGAGGATTTTATGCATGTAAATATGTATGGTGTTTTTTTATATTTTATAAATATATTGGTATTTGTAAACTGATTTCACAAAATGAAAGGAACGATAATTTTCATTAAAAAAAATTCCTTTAAAAAAATTGCATATTAAATTAGCGTTGAAATTTACTTACTCATTTAAAAATAAAAGGTATTTCATTCCAAGCTGAACTCGTATTTTTGTTTCCAACTTTTCCAATAATGAAGATATTTTGACGATATCATCTAAAATTTTTTTACGAATTTCCAGTGAAATGTGATGACAACAGTGAAGTCCTAGAGAAGAGCATCATTTATATCTAAAAGACTCTGAGTGTATATGGTCAACATTTATCTAAACTGCAATTTACGTTCAAAATACTTAAGTTACAAGTTACAAGAAAATTACTGTTTACGAAATGTCCAGTTTACTACATAGTATAGATGATGTTGATTGAAAATTTCGGAGCAATTTATGAATATAAATACCAAGTTACTTGCTTATACTTCATAAATATATGTTAAAATACAATTCTTGTAGGAAAGGCGTGGTTATTTCTTGACATAATATTGTTACTGATTTAGAAGATTTTTTTTTATTAAGATTGATTATATTGCGCCGATGGTATGTAAGACCCACCCAAAAGACATAGAGATTTCAGTTGATTTTGAGAGTTTGAGCTCAATTTTTATTGTAGCTATGAAGCAGTTTGTATGAGGTACTATTAACAGCTGTTAAATCGTAGTTGGATCAAACCATTTTATTAGCTACGAGTCATTAAAAATAAGCGTTTTGTTCTCATTATTGTTTAATATTCTAAGTTAAAAGTATTTTAATTGTAGGTTATTTATGAAGTGATATTTATGTAGTGAGTGCAGTGAAAGTTGTTAATTGAAATATTTGGAATATTTTATGAATATAAATATCCAAGTGGTTGTTTATAAATGAAAGATGATGTCCTGTTCAAACTTGGGCGATAAATCTCAGAATTTCGGCAAATTTTCCTGTTACCAAAAAGCTACTTTCTTTTTGATGACTTACTTTTGGAGCTAAAGAGGGCACATGTGTGAGTGCATGCGCGCGGATACACGTGCGCCAGTGCATGTGTAATCATATGTCTACACTGCACACACACAAGTACGGGGAAAGTTCCATAATTAGTACTACATTCGATTGGTCTGGTGCGTGGTCTGATGCGTAATTACTCCATTGTTGTAATTCTCATACAGTTTTAACTACATTGTTTCCAGCGTCCTTACGCTGTCAGAGTAACTGCCGAATATTTTTGTGCTTTATAATACATATATGTTAAAATATCTTTCTTCCATGGATTTTGTAGCTTATTTTTAGGTATGATAGTGATGGTTTTCACTATTATTCTCATTAAGTCAAGTGCTTAGTGTATTTAATGTTGTGTTCGGTAAATAGTTAGGTGTCTATTGGCTATGAATGGTTTTAGAATTTTTCTTGCATGGAATTAGGATCATCATTGCCCTTCAAATATCTTCTTAAAATAATTCTTCTGGTGATGCGACGTTACGACAAAACTGGCTTTTCTAAACGCTCAATGCTTCTGACCATTATTGTGCAGATGTATTACTGAAATATCTAATTTACAGCTGGTTATAATTTATTAGTAGAGAATGTTACCAATATACAGTGTGTCTCTGTTACTTAAGAGGTATAGCTCCATTAGATAAAATGATTCAGATGTTGTTTTGCATCATATCCAAAGCCATATAGATCAAAAAAGTTATTTTTTCACAATCGCGAAATAAATATGTTTGTACGGTCCTTGGATTCTATAAGTTATATTTAGAAAACTTTTCTACATTCTATAACAAGTAAAATATTGAAAATTCCGTTCTTCTAAGACCAAAATGTACCGAGTTATGCTACTTTGAATATATTGTGCATCGGATTTTTTTAACACTAAAACATTTTTCTGCGCACAGATAGAGTAAAAGACAAATCGAAGTCACAAACAGTTTTAATCTCTTCTGGAAAGTGTTAACAAGTTGAAAATTACAAATTACTTTCTACATACACAGCAACACAAAAGTTTAATTTTAAAAATTTGAAGCTAAATCATTTAATAAAGCGCGGCATACGAAAATATGACGAGAGACGAGTAATAATTAAAAAAATAAACAGATTTGTTATAAACATTATGTGGACATCTTTAAACTGCTTTAATATAAAAAAAATGGAAAGCAATATAGATATGATTTTTAATACACTTTAAAACTTCTCATGTATATATATTTTTTAAATCTGAAAATCATGAAATGCGCACAAAATGTTTTAAAATATAATTGAAAATGTATAAATTTTACAAAAGACATTTTGTCTAGTTGAAGGTGAAATATTTTCCGGAAAAAACATATTTTTATGCATACTTTTTGTTTGAATTGTGTAAAAAAAAAGTGGAAATTTATTTATATTTTTAAAAGATAAATGCTTCAATTTTTTAGAAATAAAATACTAGAAATTGGATTTAAAAAAATAAAAGTTATAATGGATATATGTTTAAATGAAACGAGAAAGTGCTCAAAGGGACAAAATAATTGGGTAAAAGAAGTAGTTAATTTTCAATAAAAATCCACGTGGGTTTTCCATCTCCATTTCTTATTAAAGTTAATAAAAAAATATTTTTCTCCACAGAGTTTCCCTTTTGTTTAAATAAGTCGAAAATTCGCAAAAGTACACTCGAACAAAAAATAATTTTTTTTTTTTTTTTTTTTTTTTTTTTTTTTTAAATTCTTATGTGCATATTTAACAGTGATTTTCATTTCCTTTTTCACATATTCTGCGTGATGTAAAAATGTTTAATGGCATTTATTTATTTAAGAAATATGTAGTTATTTAAAAAAAAATGTGTGTAAGGAGTTCCAAAAATAGTAAAACACTTTTTTTTTATTATGATACTCAAGTATTAAATATTTATTTAAATATATTTAAATATTTTTTGGTAAATATTGAAATGTCTTGTGTAACTGAAGCACTGTTTATACGTTTTTCAAGGGACTAAGAGAAAGAAAAAAATATAAATAAAAAAAAGAAAACGTATAAATGAAATTCACAAAAGTAAGAACATTTTCGTAATAACCAACAATAAAAAATAAGAGGTAAATTGAAATGTTACAGGAAAATGAAATACAAGAGGTATGTAATACTAAACTTTTTATTCCGGATTTAATTCACAACTAGTACTATTCATATTTATTCAGCATGTACAAAATATTTTGTTATTTTAGTTTCTACGGCTTGTTTGGAATGGACAGAAAAATGTTAATTGCGCACTTTTAAAAGTGCCATCTTAACATTATCATTTAAATCACTACTAATGAGGTATTCTCGCATGGTGTTAAAACCGACCAAAGCTTGTCGAAAACTTGACAGTGGCTTTTCTGTGCAATTATCCTCTTCTTCACTGATAGTTTCCTCATTTGCGATCATTTCATCGATTGTTAGAAAATATGTTGCAAATTCCGAATCACATTGCACAAATTCTCAAAAGCATCACTTAAATTTGACCAGTTTTCTGGTGGAACAAAATGATCAGACTCGGCGTTTTCAATAGGATTGACATCCACTTGAGTTATAAAACCGCCAAGGGCGAAGCATTTTTTATTGTTTTCGGTAAAACATTTTGCCAATTCATCATTATGAAATTCATAGCTTGTAAGACGTCAATGTTCATATTTTCAAAGTCTCCATGGTATATATGGCGATAGCTGTTTTCACCAAATGTTTTCAATAATGTTGTTTTAGGGATTTTATGACTTCTAAATCCAGTGGCTGCAATTTGCAGGTACAATTTACAGGGAAGAACTTGACAATTACGTTTTTTTAAAGTCCGTATCAGGTTGATGATCTGGACACTGATCAATGAATAAAATGACTAGTCATTTATGTTATTAGCATTTTATCATCTAATCCTATTAACCAATTGATAAAGAAATACATGGTAATCCATAATTTTTTATTGGTCAGGTATTTTGTTGGTAATGCTTTCACATTTTTGAAGTAGCGGGGCTTGTTTGATTTGCCAATAATCAAA
Organism: Maratus michaelseni; assembly: GCA_963931845.1. Lineage (NCBI taxonomy): Eukaryota > Metazoa > Arthropoda > Arachnida > Araneae > Salticidae > Maratus > Maratus michaelseni. The sequence goes on along the minus strand of OZ007593.1, from coordinate 125,402,565 downwards.
GTAGGTAACTTTTCACATCCATCTGCATTGCACACAATAATACTGTCAATCGCACTTTACTTCTTTTTCCATCATGATACGTATCCGATTTTATTTCAAGAGTCATAGATGACAGAAGATTATAAAACAAACCTGTTTTATCTGCATTGAAAATGTCTTTTTGTTTATATCCTTTTATCAGATCTGTCAATTGGTTATGAATCTAATCATCCACTATTTCGCAGTCAACATCTCCAGACTCTCCACTTACAGTTTTGCATGGTATGCCGCGTCTTAATTTAAACTTGAAAAGACAGCCTGAGGAAAATTATGAACCGCATTCCACATTCAGTTTCTTCGAAATTTCTTGTGCTTTCTCCATAAACAAAGGATCATTGATGGAAATTTTTATACTACGACACTGATTAAATCCCTGTAAAAGAAAATTTTCTACATCAACAAATTTGCCGCTTTGGACTCTTGAGCTTTTTTTTTTGAAGCACTAGATACATTTTGATGATGGCTTTCCTTGATGATCTTACGCTTATAAATTAGCGTGTTTAAAGTTGAAACTGGTAAACCTATTTCTGTGGGAAAATCCACTCTTTTAAATTTTGGTTTTCATCCATTTTTTTTAAATGCACATGTTTTCCTTCAACGACAGAGGTTTTCTACTGTACGAGGTAATCGTGAACCGCCAGTGAACGATAGAATCCAGACACTGAAGCTGACAGGAAAAGAAAATGCCCCCTGCTGGGCCTGAGGAGAGGAAAAAAAACAACCCCTATCTGTAGAACGTGGGATAATCAACATTCCTCAGAGGTACGGCTTTTGTTTAATTGTGCAGGTTTTGCTCAAGGTCACTTTTCTAAGACAGAACAATAGGCAGGTGGGAATCTGAGGTTGAAATGTGCATTCTCTCTCTTCTTGATTTGGAGAAAAAAACGTACAAATGAAATTTGTGATTTCAGGAAAACGTATAAATGAAATTATTTAACGTTAATATCTATTGGATTTTGCCGGGATTATTAAAAAAAAAGTATAAATGAAAAAATGTATAAACGAGAAACGTATAAAAGGTGCTCCACAGTATGTTAAAGTACACATATTAAAATTTTAAAACTACAAAATATCTTTCACATTGCTGAATAAATTTAAAATACTCCTTAAAAGTACTCTACTTTTTCAACAATTATTATTTTAATTACTGAAACGTTTGTGCTCTTTGAAGAATAAAGAGCGTAAGAAGATGCACATTACAACAATATAAGTCGCTATAAAATGTATCATTACTTATTACCTTCTCTGAAATGTGAATGCACTTTTGTTTGCCACGCCAAAAATATGTATGGTATTTGATAATGAATTTGTTTAAATATTTTTATACTTGAACAAATGTTTGTTTTTTAAATAAGACAGCCTAGTTATTTTTTTAATTATTTTTTTCTTTCTTTCTTTCGTTTTTTTAACATAAGAAGGCCTTTCTATTTTACATATCTCATGTATCTATTTTTGCAAAACTCCATTGAAAATTGACTCCATCTTTTACTTCATTCAAATACTTTAAGTTTCAATACTATATTTTTAACTTTGGTACAAATTGTTGCTACAAAACAACCCAAATACATAAATTTAGGTCTTTGCATAACATCAGGGTAGCTTTAAATGTAATATTAAAACAGTTTTTTAATGATATAGAATTTTTTAATTATTTTATACAAAGCCTATTATTACTAGCATAGCAGTAACCTTAGTAATACCTAAATAGCACGATTTTCTTTTAAAAATCAAATTGATAAATTTATTTTATCGCAAGTATATTATTTATTTTATAAATTTATTTAGGTTTATTTTTTCTGGTAGAATTTCGTTGATTTTTCTTTTAGCCCAAAATCTATTTTATTGCTTTACTATCACATGTTGAATATTATTGTTGATGGGGAGAACTAGAAACTCCATGACACAAGTTATACACACACAAAAAAAGTACACAATCATAACTCACGAAAGGCATTCTATCTGGCATTCGATCTGTCTGCACGAGACAGAATTAAAAGTTTTGTTATCAAAATAATTAGTTAACATAATCATCTTCTATTAAATAATTTATTAAATTCACATTATTTTTTTTTCAAAATTAAGTATTTCAATTATAAATTCAATGATGATCTAAGCTAATTAAAAAAATATTAATAGAAAATAAAACTAGAAGGTCCTTGAACCTCTTCACACTGGTAACACTGTTTCACCTTATACATGAAATCAATTCAATTTTCACTTGGAACTATTAGTATAAAGATACTTCGGAGATTGTTGAGGTCTCGTGATCGTGATACTCATATCAGTAGGTTCAGTCATCACCGAGAAGAGTCAGTCGCTTTTTACTTGAAGTCAGTTTTTTGATAATAATAAATTTGCTAATATTAATTTTTGTAACTAATAATAAATCCGTGATGGTTTTATTAATTGTGCTGTTGATGCCAAGACGATACATAACATTTCTTACTCTGATGTTGATAAAGTGTTGTCTACGATTAAGCTGAAAAATCTGCAAAGCACGTATTTAAGTGCGTCAACCTAGGATTTCAGAAGTTAGAAGAATGGCAAGAAATAATTCCAAAATACTGAAAGTGTATTGGAATTCCTTTAAATGAGTAAAGGGAGTACTCAATTAAAGTTATTCTGTCATAGTGAAAAACCCACTCGAAGTCCTCTGGTATTGTATATGTGCTGTACTTAATTTTAAAATCTTCATTTGGGACGCAGGAAAATAATCTACCATACACGCCCTACGACACTGAATGGTGGTGGCTCCGTTCCCCAATATGTTTTATTTGTCTTTAGCTGTAGCCCCTCCCCCCAAATAGGGTACTTACCCCTTCAGTTGTATATTCAGGACTATAACTATTTCAACCCTATAGTAAGTTTCCAACTAATGCTCGCTTCTTTGGTGCCATTGAAAATAGAAACATTTCCCAAATACACCAGGACTCCATGCAGAAAGAAACATAAAAAAATATAAAACATAAATATATTGTTAACTCATCATTATAAATATATACACATATACAATACACATACTTCTTAATTGTTTGCTCAAAAATAATTTTTTTATCTATATTTTCTGCGGAGATATGCGTCCTTAAAAGTCCAATTATGCTGACTTTTCATCAGTCGCAATGATGATGGAGCAGAAATAGAATAAGATAAACGATCAAACCATACGGTCAAACGCCTCACCAGTACAGGTTCTGAGGAACCCAAATGCGCTACACGTCAAAAGAGACAGGCTAAGACTAAGACTCCTATAATAGGAGCTGACGCATATCCATTTTGTTTCGGATTATTGGTACCCAGTTCAGCATCAATCTAACGAAGACGGAGCTGGGGTTGCCCTAAGACTCCTATAATAAAACAGGTTCTGATTAGCTTGGTTTTTCGACTGGGCTCCAATTCTTTTGCAAAATCTGCGAGGATGCGCCAGCCTCTATTATAAGAGTTCTAGCTAAGACTAGAACTCGTATAGTATAAGCTGAATCATACCACCATTTAATAACCTAACGGACCAAACACCAAGCTAAAACCGGTTAGCTTACCGCAGTGACAGGGACGGCAAACACCTTCTCTAGCGGAAAATTAATGCTGAGCTGGGTTACAATATGGCGGCTATTTTGGGTTTTTTATTGATGTGCGTAAGCTTTCCTTATAGGAGCCTTAGCCAAGACCAGCGTGTAGCCGCCATGACACAAAATGCGCCACCTGCGCATAAATATTCCTGTACCCAAGTCACCATAGACGACTTTGTTGCTACGACAACAGAGTCAATGTACTTAAGGAAATTGCCGTATTACACTGGGGACGCATGCGATTCCCCCAGGATCTTTGGGTAACCGGACATCCATAGGGGCACCAGGCCCAAGGCTTCCCAGACACTAGGCTTCCCAGACAAGTACTTAATTTACAATGCTTCCGGACGTGAAAATCTACAAAGATAGTCACAGGTCCTTCTGCTATGGCACGAAGGTTGTGGTACCACTTGCGAGTCCGGGAGGTCACGGAGACTTCTTCGCTGAGCGCATAGACACGCCACCGTTGAAGCTTAATGTGATAGGATAATTTCTCTTCAGAAATTGTCACGAGAAAAGAAAATCCAGTATTTGCTGCTGATACATTAAAAGTTTTCCGCGAAGGATATTTTACTGTAATCTAAATATAATGTAATGCAAGAATGTGCAGTATTGTTCTACATGTCAGGTATAATTTATTTTTGGAGAAAAATATTTTAAAGCATGATTTTAAAATGGAAGTAAATATGATTCTTTTAACACAAAGGCTTCAAACAAAATCATACAGTTTCTTCTCATGTAGGTAACATTTGGTATAATAAAATAGGGTATCACCTTTAAATATTCTAGGAAAAGGGTAGATTGGTATGATCAAAATATCCGCCTCTTTAGCGTAGGCATCGTATAATTCCTCAAAGTGTCAACGAGATCATTATACTGAGGAGGAAAGAAGTAGGAATTTTACGTTCTCGACGATTTCGAAGTAACGTTGGGTGATTCTTAGATGTATGGTGTGTGTTTATGACATTATTTGCATCATGGCGTCCACTGCTAACAGTATGTATGTTATCACCACATGGTAAAGACGTTTACCTTAAAAGATCTCGGGGGTTAATGTTACTCAAAAGGTTAAGGACATGTAGCTTACTGTGGCTTTCTATATGATAATTTGATAAAGTTAGTTTAAAAAAGTTTAATTAAGTTTTGAATGGAGGACGAAAAGCTTTCTGATAGCACTTTAGTAAAACGTTTATTTATTTTACGAAAGTTTACAAATATTTTCAAAAAGAGCCCTGCGAGACATTCTTTCTTTCGCCACCTTTTACTTAAATGGGAAAATGTTTAAGTGGAAAATCAATTAGAAAAAAGAAATAGTTTATTGAGAATAAATATCCATGTGGATTTACCATCCGTTCTTATTGTTAAATTTCGAATTTTTCCCCGCAGAATTCTTTCTTTATTTTAATAATAACAAAAAAAAATCACCAAAAACATATTGAGTAATAAATTAGAAAAAAACAATGTTTTTCTTTTATCTTAGATTTTCTTTGAGCAAAATATGTTTTACAATACTTTTCAATTTTTTTTTTTTAATTTACAACTTAAAATAAAACTTTCTGAAAAACAAGTGTATTTATTTTTCTGAAATGCGCATCGAATGAAAAAGATCATTCTTCCGGCACATGCTGGCAGAAATAAATCAGTGCGCAGCAAACAATATGCAAATATCGTAAATTCATTGGCTTCGACCCTCGGGTGTTTTAAAAGCAGCGTATTATTTATCACGGTGTTACAGTTTTTTAATGATTTTTACTGAATTTGTACTTGCTATTGATTTTTACTGATTAGGAATTTCCACAACTTTTTAAAATGAAATAGCAACAAGATGAATTTTTTAAGATGTTAAACTAAGTGACATGCAAAAAATGTTTAAAGAAAAACATAATTTGTAAAAATTGCAATATAATTGACTGTTAATATAGAAACAATTATTACAAAGGAATTTCCCATCTGTTTTCATTGATTAAGAATTTTCTCTTCCTTAAAATAATAACTCAAACCTTACATAAACGCTCTCAAACCCAAACTGATACTAATTTTGTGAAAAGGATATATATATTTTTTCATTTTCTTCTAGTTGAGTTTCATAAAATAAAATGCGTTTGAGAATGTTTTCATTTCCCTTTTTTATAATATGAACATGAAGTAAAAGGATTTAGTGGCATCGATGCAAGTAAAGAGTTAAAAAAAAATACGAGTACATTTATTTTTGGGAAAATTTACATCGAAAGAAAACATAATCACTCTTTCCCCCTCAAACAACGCAGAAACAAATAAATAAGTGCGACGCTAACAATATGTGAAGGCTGTAAATACAAGTGCTTTGAGCCTCAGGTGCTGTAAAATCATTGTATTCTTTATCACCATATCAGACTTTTACATTTACGCTTTGTTCGAATTATATACTTCAGATTTAGCGCAACGAACAATAAAGATGATTGTTATTTTCACGATGAACTAAAAAAAAAAAAGCGAAATTTATTTGAGTTCCAAAATAACAAATGGGTTTCTTTTCTGTTGGATTTATATTATGACACGAAATGTTCAGGATGATAACGTTTAAGTAAATAAAGGAAAAAAAATGTTATATTGACATTTTCTTTAAAAATATTCTGTCCTTAATTCTAAAGCAAGTCTAAAAATTAAAATTGCTATATGTATAAACAGAAACGCAAAAGTTTCATTTTAAAGAAATGGCTCGCAAAAGTTTCATTTTAAAGAGACGCGCTTAAAAATATAACAAATTATCACGCGGTTATTTCATTATTGTATTTCTTAAGCAAGCAAACTCTGAATTATTTTTCAAAAATTTAAAGATTTGTTATGGAAATCAAATTCCTCTATCCGCCAATATGGAAACCATAACTTACCGCAAATCGTGGTTACCTGGATCGAAAACAAAGAGTTATAATTTTGTTATGGATCTATTGTGTTAAGAGTTTTGAAGTGATTCACTAATACAAAGAGTTATATTTTAGTTATGGATCTATTGTGTAAAGGGGTTCTGAGGTGATTTACAAAGAGTTATAATTTTGTTATGGATCTATTGTGTTAAGAGTTCTGAAGTGATTCACTAATACTGTACGGTAACAGCACTAACTAGTAACAAAAAAAAAATCACCAAAAACATATTGAGTAATAAATTAGAAAAAAACAATGTTTTTCTTTTATCTTAGATTTTCTTTGAGCAAAATATGTTTTACAATACTTTTCAATTTTTTTTTTTTTATTTACAGCTTAAAATAAATTTTTCTGAAAAACAAGTGTATTTATTTTTCTGAAATGCGCATCGAATGAAAAAGATCATTCTTCCGGCACATGCGAGCAGAAATAAATCAGTGCGCAGCAAATAATATGCGAATATCGTAAATTCATTGGCTTCGACCCTCGGTTGTTTTAAAAGCAGCGTATTATTTATCACGGTGTGACAGCTTTTTTTTAATATTTTGTATTTTAATTTCCTCAACTTTTTAAAATGAAACAGCAACAAGCTGAATTTTTTAAGATGTTAAACTAAGTGAAATACAAAAAATGTTTAAAGAAAAACATAATTTGTAAAAGTAGCAATATAATTGATTGTTAATAATCATTCCAGTCAGGATGGTTTTAAGGCTGTTCTCAAATCTGAACTGGTTACTTTATGACACATTTTAAATAAATTTTTGTTCGCAAATGTATCATATTGGCAGTTTCTTTTATTCAGAAAGTTTGTAATCGAAACACATTTTCTATTTTTTGGTAAAGACAGAAGATCTTTCAAAAAATACTGTCAAAGTCAGCGTTTTGAACCGAATTCTTGAAGCGCCATTGCGTGAAAAGGGAAAAGTGTGCCGTCACATGATACGAATGGTTTCTAACTCGAAAAGTAATTTGTTTATCAAAAAATAAAAAAACTCATTTCGATTACAAATCAGTCCAAATGGGTTTTTAGTTCAAGGTTATTGAAATAAGAAACTGATTCAAGGAAAAAATAAGTGAAAATAGTAATAAGAAATTGTTTAGAATAAAAATTCATATGAGCTTTCTATCTTCATATAATTGATAAAGTTATAACATGCTTTGACTCCGTAAAAGTCTCGCTTTGTGTTAATATAAAACAAAACACCCACAAAAAAAAAAAAAAAAAAAAAAAAACACATTCAAAACAAAACGATAACTTAGAAAAAGAAATATTTTTTCTTATTTTATTCGAATTATTCGTTTCCCAGTTCCCTCAAATAAAATATATTTTCTGTATTTTTAAGTTTTTGTTTCACATTTTCAATGTAAAACAAATTTATTTTCTGGTGCTAAAGAAATGTAAGTAGTGTTTCAAAAAATTGAAAATACATTTATTTTTGTGAACTACGCACCGAAAAAAAATATTTTCCACTTTAAAGTAGTTACAAATAAAGTAGTATAAAACTAACAATATGGAGATTGCAAATCCAAGTGCTTTGAGATTCAGGTGTTATGACAGAGCGCTTTAACATCGTATTCCAATTTCACTTGCACATTTTTTGTCGAATAGCAATTTTGATGTTCAACGCAACGAGCTATAAAAAATGGTGTTTATTTTTCGCAATGAACTTTTACACACACACACACACATATATATATAATAATAAGTATATATATATATATATATATATATATATATATAAAATTTATATATATATATATATATATATATAAATGCGAGTTTTATGCATTTTACACAATTTCTTCATCATTACATCATTCACAATCTTATCTGCATTATGTCTCCTTATACAAGGCTAAATTTTATTTACTACTAACTTCCAATTTGCTCTTTATAACTATTTAAATCTTTTAAAAACACAAATTGCACAAATTGTGCTTATTAGTTGCTAAAATCAGTGTAAAAATTGTTTTAAACTCATAAAAGAGCTAAAATCCTACATGTTTCGGCTTTAAACTTAAAGCCATCATCGGGGAAGAGGAACAACACAAACGACTAAAAAATTAAAAGATTATAAGACGATTATTGACGACGATTAAAAGATCAGTAGTCGTTTGTGTTGTTCCTCTTCCCCGATGATGGCTTTAAGTTTAAAGCCGAAACATGTAGGATTTTAGCTCTTTTATGAGTTTAAAACAATTTTTACACTGATTTTAGCAACTAATAAGCACAATTTGTGCAATTTGTGTTTTTAAAATACTAGTTAACAGTGTAGTGTCCAAATGGATTCAATTATTTAAATCTTATTTACATCCTTTAGTTTTCATTACTTTTTAAATTTTATTTACATCAATTACTATATTGTCTGTAATTTATTTTAAGCAGACTCTATGTATAATTCCAGCTTCTCCTTTTATCTGTTAGATGGCAGCGCCAGACTTTTTCATTTCAATACTTTTCGTAGATTCAGCTATTCCTTTTTCATTTAATAATAGATGGCAGCACCAAACTTTTTCCTCTTTTATTATAATTTTTTACAGTCTGCTATGGCTCAGTTTTTCAGTTCTTCAGTGTCCATGGAGACTTTAAGAGCTCCTGAGAATGTAAGCATTTTCAGTCATGTTTTATCACAGCCACACTTTGTTTTTATGGTGAGCTATATCCATTGCTTTATAGTATATTATATATCACCGTTCTATACTGGTTATTTATTTATTTATTTAGTTAGTTAGTTGATCTTTGGGTCTCATTTTTTAATACATATCTATATCATATTGGTCTCTATATGTTATAAGGGGCATAATATTATCAGTTTTATGCTAAATGCCGACAATAATGCCGAGGAAATAACATTTGAGGAAATAACATATATTTACTATGAATTATTCTTATGATGCTCCTCTGAAGAATCCATAAGATATTCATAGTATTCCATTCTTGATTTTTCTTTTTATTAAGTTTAATTCTTGCAGAATCCTTTCCATTGCTTTTTATAATATTTCTTCCTTTGTCTTTCATATTTGAGATTTCATTATATATATATATATATATATATATATATACACACACGTATATATATATATATATATATATATATGAGATTTTTTAAAATTATGAAATAAAAAAATATGCTTTCTTGAATCTGGAACTATGTTGTGAAAGGAAATGTTCCGGATGAAAAATGTATTCAAATATGTTACATGGAATTTTTTTTCTGTTAATAGGGAATATTTTGACTTTGAACTGACACAGATATTGTGCCTTTTAGTATGTTGACAAGTTTGTCGTATTTTTATAATTTTAAACAAATTATTACTGTGTTTGTTTATGACATTACTCGAATCATGATGTCATTGCTATCAGTCCTTCTATTAGCGCCCTATGGTGAAGAGGTTTACGTGAAAAGAATCTCGAGATAAATGTGGCTCAGAGAGGTAACGTGATATACTTTACTAATGCTTTTGTTAAGGTTAATTTGATTCGAGGTTTTCTATTTGCAGGTTTTCATAAAGCTCGAAAAATATTACTATTTTCAACAAAATATTTTTATTTTCGTTTTCTTAATGACCCCAAAATTTACAAAATTTCCACTCGGACAAAAATAACAATTCAGAATTTTTTTCTTATATTTTTTTAGTTGGAGTACCCAAACAAAAAAAATTATCAATGCTTTTCCTTTTGTTCTTCACATTTCCAACTTGAAATAAAATCATATAATAGCATCGGCAAAATGCAAGTAAAGAGGTAAAAACAAACAAACAGACAAAGCAAGTGTTTTTAATTTTGTGAAAATATTCATCTGTCTCAAAAGCGAAAACAAAGAGATCAATGCAAAGCTAGCAAAATGGAGACTGCAAATTTAAGTGATTTGAGCCTCAGGTGTTATAAATTTCTCATTATCACTGTGTCATAGCTTTGTGACTTGTAAAATCATTTTAATTAAAAACAACTTCATTTAAATTTTGAGTTAAAATAATTAAGCAAATTCTTTTCCAGAAATTTTTACAATATGCATGATTGTAATTGAAAGATATAAATTAAAAATGGCCAGTGAAAAATAAAACCTCCAAGTCCAAGAACGTTTAAATAGCTCATATTACGTCAGGTGCAAAAGATGATGTGTTGAAATTTTAGAATTTGTGGAAATAATTTGGTTTTCATGGTTTATAAAAATAATACTTGTATTATTCGAAACACTTTTACCTACTACTAAACTTTAGTTATTTTCAATTCACTCTAAATCATCTTATAATAATCTAACTTACATGAAAATGTATTAATAATTTATTAATGAGTTTTTTGCTTTTGTACATTTATGAATATTTTGTTATTTTAGTAGCGTACATAAGACAATAAAATTGGGTCCACTTGTCTTTTTACAACACTGGCTGTATTATGAAATTTATTTGAAGAAATAAATCCTTTAAAATTCATGCATAAAAGCAAAGTAATTACTTGTCGAAAACATTGCATAGCATCAAAGAGAAAGACAATTTTATAAAGTGAAATTCATTCACGTTCATTCACAAATAATTCTATTACAGTAGATGGCGTTTAATGTGATCACATCGGGACCACGAGAGTTTAATAATAATAATCGATTGGAAACAATAAGCGATTTAGAAAAATACTTGATAATAACATTAATAAGAAAATTATAACTAATCCTTGATGAAATAATCACTTTTTTAAAAAGGAAGAAAACCTTTTTCAGAAGAGTTCTGTAATTTGTTTTTGTCTATAATTCTTTCATAAAAATGAATAATAACTTGTTCATACTCTTGTTGTTTTTGAAAATTGTTCGAGCGAAGTTTTATACCCCGTTTCAAAAATTCCAATGCACGTTTTCCTCATTTTCGAATTTTTTACACTTCTCGTGTTCCTGATCATCATTATTAATTTGTATTTCTTTGCAATTGCTTTGGAAGTGTTCAATTTCTATGATCATGCGAGCTACGGAAATGTGACTGTCGATCAGCATCGAGGCATCATCTAGGCCTTATCTAGACACAGTGCTTTATCTTTCTTGTCTTTGAATAGACTTTATAACAGAACTTTGCTTTCAACTGCACACTTTTGGCTGCTGAAAAAGCTCAAATATTAAACGAAAAACTGATCACAACCCGTTTCATTTTGATAATATTAAACAATTGGTAACAACAACCGATATAACAATAAGCGACATCTATTTTGTTTGAGTTATTGGTAGATTTTAAACAAAATTTTATCATTTTTTTTTAATAGAAAAAAGAAAAAAGAATTGATTTATGTATTGGTTATCAATTTAAAAATTTTTCGTGTTATAGAGAAATTATCGTGCGTTCCACCTTGAGCACATGGCCATGGGTTTGCCCCTCCTAACATAGGATTTAATATAAACTTTATACAGGAATTAATAAATAATGCACACATCAAAGCTATTACTAATTGAATTTGAAAAAGAAGTAATAATCTATAATGTGAAAAAAGTTTTTAATTAATGAAAATACTGCATAATCTTTAAATAAACAAAAAGTTTTTCAAACCCAGTATTTGAATTAAAAAATTTAGTCTGACTTTAAACTTCTTTATAAACATTAAATATATTTCCGAAATTGAAAGTTGACTTATTTTAATAAACATGAAGCAGAAAGTCATAAAATTTTGAAATGGCTAAATAGAATTTTAATTAAGACGGCGAATTAAAGTGTAATTACTGCTTAAAGTGATGAAAATGTAATACAAAAGGCTTAAAAATACATTTTAATATAAAGATGACACATGTTTCATGAGATCTAACGGCGACTTCTTCAAGATCAAAATGATAAATAAACTATTTTCGCAAAGTTTATTTATGATTTTGATCTTGAAGAAGTCGCCATTAGAACGTAGGAAACAATGTCATCTATATATTAAAAGGTATTTTTAAGCCTTTTGTGTTATGTTTTTTTCACTTTAAGCAGTAATTAGTATACTTTAAAGTTAACAACTGATTTTATTATATTATTTGTAAGACAGAGAAGTTCAAGGAAAAAAACCCAATATAGTTTTATCAAGATAATGTTTCACGATTGGGTATTATTTTAGTGGCTTGAATAATTTTATTAAATAATAATAATAAAATAAAATAAAACTTCATTTAAGTGTTCAATTAAAATCATTTAATGAAATATTAAAAAAAATGTTTACAATATGTATGATTGTAAATTAATACTATAGTCGGATGTGCCAATCCCAAAACTTTCTTCTATCTTACACATGTTAATGCATAAAAGAGTGTAATTTTTTTAATTATGCATTTTAGAAAGAAAAAAATAAGAACCTTAAGGAAAAAAAAACTAGTTTTATTACATTTTAAGTTTTTTTTTTGTCAGTAAAAGTTTCAAAACCATGGGGGAGGAAAAACAGTTTCGTAATGAAGTCTAATGAACTGGTAATATATCAAAAACCTGGATTTTATTTATTACAAATATGCAAATTAAATCTAGATTCGCCAATTGGGTGATTCAGTATGATTTTGTCGTCAACAGCTGTCGCTGCCCGTCCCAAAAATCAAATAAATTCGCTTTCACAGAGCAAAACCTTCAGGCCGATTTTCTCCAAAGTTTTATACAAACCTCAGGCTATTACATTACATCTAAATGTAATTTTTTTTCGAAAAACATTCATAAATTCTTATCTTAAACTGAAACTAGTCGTTGGGGGCCACCGTAATACTTACCCATCATGGGTATGTATAATATAAAATATGAAAATAAAACATGTGTAAACTATTTATAAAATGCATTGGAATTCGAATAAAATCCTGGCTTGATGACGTCATAAACTTTAAATGCTCTATTACTCCAAAATTGATAATCATATTAACTAACGGTTTGTTGTGTCGGATTACACGTCTCATTTCGAATTAAAATATGTATCTTTGAATTGAAATTTGAATGAAAAACAGGGTCATGAAAAATGAAACAGTGTGAAAAATAGGATTACAAATATCTCGGCAACTCATTATCCGATCGACTTCCTTCTTTATGCAGAATTCATGTTTTTTTATTGTCTTTTATTTTCCCTCCTTAAAATAAACAATTTGGAAAATTTTTATATACCTTTTATCAGAACGAATATTTCGAGAGTCCGAAAAAAATAGTTCCGGATAATCGAAGTTACTGAAATTCAATAAGCCTCTTTCCATTATTACATACTATGTACACACCAAATTTCAAGTCTCTATCTTGATTTGTTCGGGAGATAGAGCGTTTACAGACACACAGACATACAGACGGACGGCAAAATTTTGTTTCTAAAAATATGTTTTTCGGAATCTCTAGTGTCTGAAACGTGTCAATCCGTCAATTTTTTTTTCGATTATCAAAACGATTACAAGACTTATCCTATACTGCGTATGATGGGTAAGTAAAACAAATCGAGAAAATTGCACAAAAATCTCTATTATAGAGCCCTTTTCTGTGGGAATATCCCCATTTTCAACTGGGACCTGACGTTCACAGTCCAAAACATATATATGAAGTTTGGTTGAATTATATCCACAACTTCATACACTTTTCGATGATAGAAAAGAAAAATTGCACCTAAATTCGCTATGACAACCCACCTTTAGGCCGATTTCCCCCAAAATTTTACACAAAACTCTGCTTATAACATTACATCTTCATATTAAATTTCGTCGAAAAATATTCAGAAATTCTACAATTAAACTTAAAAAAAATCGAGAAAATCGCTATCACAGCGCCTCCTTCCCGCGGAATATCCCAAATTTCAACTGGTACCACTGGCCATAGCGAAAAACATATGTATGAAGTTTGGTTAAATTCTTTGCACAACATAATATACTTTTCAAATTCAGAGCGGACATACAGACACACGGACAGACAGACAATTTGAAAAAAAAAAAAAAAAAAAAAAAAAACGTGTTTTTCGGGATCTCTGACCCCTTAACGTCTAAATCCGTCGAAAATCGGAAGTCGAAAAAACATTCGATAACAATATTTTCTTTTATTATAGATAGAAAAATGTTATAATCTGTCGATAAAAGCGAAAGGTATAAATTAAAAGTAGGTAAATTAAACTAAATTCGTCATCGCTAAAATCCATTAAAAATCATGGCTGACAGTACTCAGCTCTGCTTTTTTAACAATCTGCCCTGAGACGCTAGACAGAGTGTCCCAAAAAGATTGATATGCGGGTAATTTTTTTAACCTGTTGGAGATACGTAGGCAATGTAAATTGCAAAAGCGTTCAAACAAAGGTAAGAATTAAGATTGTTTTGATGAAAAAATACTGTCATTAATTTTCAGAAAGTTACACTTTTTAAATTTTTATATGGTCCCTGGATCCTATAAGCTATATTTAGAAAACATTTTCCATGTTCTGACAAGCACAAGAATAAAAATTTCATTCATCTACGACTAAAATTCACCGAGTTATGGTACTTTGAATTTTAGATAATTTCGGAAATTTTCGGCACTAAAAATGGACAAAGGATATTTTAGTGAAATAAAGATATGAATTATCACTTTACTAAACAGCGTACAACCAACAGAGTGAAAAAATGCCCAGTCTGAGGATCGAACCCATATACCTTGGTATAGCGCACCAAGTGCTTTACCATTTAAGCCATCAAGCCGACACCCAGTCTAGCATTCTCCCACTCTTATATGGTAAGACTACAACTCCTGCAGCACACGATGGAACGTCAATCATGAGCACAACTTCAGTGGCATACATAAGACAAATTATACACAGTATCGGTGAATATTTATATACCTAACTAAATTTTCAATAGAGCTGAAATTACGCTGTTAATTAAAGAAATAAAAAGAAAACTGCCCAGTTAAACTGAGGGCATTGAGCTCACAGGCTATACACACTCATTGTATATTGTACTCTTATTTCAAAGAATTTGAAATATGCCCTCGAAAAATAAAGAAATCAACAATATATTAAGGGGGGGGGGTAATCCCCCTGTTACCCCCTCATAATTAACTAATGAACTCCTTAAACTAATCAGGGAAGTGTCTAATTACAATGAATATACATACAAAATTTGAAGAAAATCGGATAATTCTGCATGAAAAACTCATTTATCTAAATTAAGGGGGGATTAGCCCCCCTTTCCCCCTTTATACTTAACCAATGAACCCCCAAAACTTTTCAGAGAAGCGCATTATCACAATGAACCTATATACAAAATTTGAAGAAAATCGGATAATTCTGCATGAAAAACCCATTTATCTAAATTAGGGGGGGGGGGGTTATCCCCCCTTTCCCCCTTTATACTTAACCAATGAACCCCCAAAGCTATTGACAGAAGCACATTATCAAAATGAACCTATATACAAAATTTGAAGAAAATCGGATAATTCTGCATGAAAAACTCATTTATGTAAATTAAGGGGGGATTAGCCCCCCTTTCCCCCTTTATACTTAACCAATGAACCCCCAAAACTTTTCAGAGAAGCGCATTATCACAATGAACCTATATACAAAATTTGAAGAAAATCGGATAATTCTGCATGAAAAACCCATTTATCTAAATTAGGGGGGTTATCCCCCCTTTCCCCCTTTATACTTAACCAATGAACCCCCAAAGCTATTGACTGAAGCACATTATCAAAGTGAACCTATATACAAAATTTGAAGAAAATCGGATAATTCTGCATGAAAAACTCATTTATGTAAATTAGGGGGGGGGGTTTCCCCCCTTTCCCCCTTTATACTTAACCAATGAACCCCCCAAACTATTGACAGAAGCACATTATCAAAATGAACCTATATACAAAATTTGAAAAAAATCGGATAATTATGCATGAAAAACTCATTTATCTAAATTAGGGGGGGGGTATCTCCCCCTTTCCCCCTTTATACTAAACCAATGAAGCCCCAAAACTATTGACAGAAGCACATTATCAAAATGAACCTATATACAAAATTTGAAGAAAATGGGATAATTCTGCATGAAAAACCCATCTATCTAAATTATGGGGGGTTAGCCCCCCCGTTTCCCCCCTTTATGCTTAACGAATGAACCTCCAAAACTAATCAGGGAAGCGCCTTATCACAAGGAACCTATAAACAAAATTTAAAGTAAAACGGTTAGTTCTATCAAGAGTTATCGCGTTACGTACATACATACATACATACATACGTACGTACATACAGAACCGGCGGGCACATAAGCTCTCAGGCTTTGATAGCCTGTGAGCTAAAAAAGAATGTGAATTATCACTTTACTACACAGAGTACAACCAGAAGAGTAAAAAAATGCACAAGCAGGGGATCGAACCCAGATACCTTGGTATAGCGCACGAAGTGGTTTGCCATTTTAGCCACCAGGTCGACACACAGTCTAGTATTCTTCAACTCTTATATGGTAAGGCTACAACTCCTGCAGCACACGAGGGAACGTCAATCATGAGCACAACTTCAGTGGCTTACATGAGACAAATTAAACCCAGTATCGGTGAATGTTTATATATCTAATTAAATTTTCAGTTGAGCTGAGTTTGTCTCTCGTATACTGCTCTAGTTACTCTTGGTGCGCTATACCAAAGTATCCGGGTTCGATCCTTGCCCTGAGCATTTTTTTACTCTGTTGGTTGTACGCCGCGTAGTAAAGTGATAATTCACATTCTTCTTTTCATTAAATAACAGCGTAATTTCAGCTCTGCTGAAAACTTAATTAGGTATACAGATATTTTAGTGACGGAAAGCTCCGAAATTTTACAAAATTCACAGTATTATAACTCTTTGAGTTTTGACCGTATAAGGATAGAAATTTTACTTTATTACTTGTCAGAGCATAGAGAAATTTTTTCCAGGTATAACCTATAAGACTTAGGCATCGTATAAAAATGTAATTCATCACCGTAATCGTAATTCCTATCTTATTTTGAACACTTTTGCGATTTACATTGCCTATATATCTCCATTAGGTAAACATTTAAAGCGCTTTTGAATTTTATTGGGACACCCTGTATAATTTATATTCCGGTCAAGTGGTCAACCTAAAGCGGAACCCCCAGAGTTTAGTTCCAAAGCAAGATTGGTAGTCATTTTATCGACTCCGAAGGAATGAAAGTTTGAGATCAAAAGTAGCAGATGAGGACACAAGACTCTTTAAGAGTGAATGAATAATTTATCTTTAGTTGTTTGCAAATGAAACGTTGTTAAATTTCCAGATTTCTAAGAATAATTATGAAATTAATTCTTGATCGCATGCATGAATAATGCATGAATATGTAGTATTATTAATAATTATTTGAAACGCGTTTAACAAACTAAACTTTAAATGAAGAGAGGAACATTTTTTTTCAACTTGGTTAATCATATTCAATGGTTGGAGCGTCATAGTTAAGATTCCAACAGAGTTAAAAATGGAGGCTACTAGGACTCGAACCTGGGTTCTTTGGCTTGACGTGCCAACGCTCTTCCTACTGAGCTATCTCAACAATATCCTGGCTGCATATTTCACTCTTATGTGTTGGACAAGGCTGCGAACTGCAGCGGTAATTTCATTCATCCGAGTTATAACTATAGCATTTTATATGATGAATGTGATGCTCTGTTGTAATTTTCTCTTTGTTGGAATGAATCTCAACTATGACACTCCAACCATTGAAAACTAAACTTACTTTAATTTTCAACCCAATGTACTACATACATTTTTAAAAATCTTCCTTATCATATTTAAAAAAAAATAGTTTAAGCGTCTCTTAAAATGTAATAAGTTTTCAATTAATAAAATATTCTTATTGGTCTTTCTCGAAATAGTTTCAGGAGATAAAGAAATGATTTTCGAATTTGCGAGTAACTACGAGCTTATATTTGAGTTTCTTAAACGTCTCTATTATAACAAAAAATATTCTGAAATTTTTTAAAGTGACAGAGCGTGGTTTTAAAGTTTTTTGTACACGAAAAACTACGAAATCCTTACACAGCTACATTGTTCGGGACATAATGAACTGAATCAAAGAATTTCTAAGCAAACTTCTCTCAGGATTTCGGTCATCACGGTAAGGACTGGATTAATTATTTTCAGTTAGGATTTCTAACATAAATGTAAATTATTGATTATCATATATTCTAGTACGAGCAAATCTTGTGTGTGGTTATATATATATATATATATATGCAAATTTTATCTTAAAAACGGCTCTAACTATTTTGACGAAATTTTGTATCCTACCGTTCTGAAGCACCAGAAAAACATTGGGCTAGTGTTCGAGAAAATTTGATTAGTGGGTCATTTTGGGTCATCAAGGGTCAGGGTCAAGCTAATTCTACACCCAGAAAAAGGAATTGATTAAAACAACAAAACATGTTTTATTGAGTACATTTTGGTTGTTTTAGCATAATTTTTAGTTGAAGTAAAAAAATTGGTTTTGTTGCTTGGACAAAAAAATATTGTTAACACTCTTACAAAATTTTAACAAAATTTCATCAATTTTACTTTAATTAACAAAATCTGTTTTTTTAATTTTACAATAATTTTGCAATTCCAGCAAAATTTTGTTGTTTTTGCAAAATTTAAATTGTTGTATAGTAGCCATAACTCTCTCACGTAACTCGATTTATTTGACTCATATAGCTATATAATTAAAGGATTAACATAATTTTTGGATAATTAAAACTTTTTTCATTGGGGCGGACCAAGGTAGTTTTAAAAATCCCCCTGTCCCATTTATTACTTTGTTCTATCTTTACAAGAAGAAAGTATTGGAATCATGAAAATTTTCGACTTCCGTTTTCCGATGGATTTTAGAAGGCCCTGAACACGATTAGACTGTTTGTAGAAACTGACTGTCAATGACTTTATCTATCTATGTGTGACGAAAAATTTGTGGGCGCTCTATCTCAAGAACTAATGCACGGAATTTAATAAAACTTATATTCAGTTACTTCCTGATATAAATTGTTGCTCATTAGTTTTTGGTGTAAATCGCACAACAGGTGGCACTGCTATGTTGCATTTTTCGCGATTTCTGCAATAGCTCTATCTCATTTTCAGCAGTGAATTACGCCTGTAATCTTTGAATAATAACCAGTGAATTTTTATCCTGCTTTTTGCAGGCGTAATTCACTGCTGAAAATGAATTAAAAATTAACTATATGTTGCCGTATGCTGGGCTTTGTATTGTCGTCTCATGTTTGCCGCAGAAATTTGCGTGCTCCTGATGACATTTCCATTTTGTGCTGCGGTTGCAGCCGTTCCGACATATATAAGAGTGAGAAATGCCGAGCTCAGATATCGTTCCTAGTAGCTTAGTGGTAGAGCCTCGGAGCGCTGTTCTGAGGACCCGGATCGGCTTAGGCAATTTTCACCCTCTCGGTTTGCACTTGAAAAAAAGACGGATAAAATTCACTTGTTTATTATTCAAGGTTTACAGGCGTAATTCACTGCTGAAAATGGATTAAAAAATAGTTAAAATTGCATATTTAGATTGGTTCATTTAACAAAAGTTTTTGTAGTATAAATAAAACAAGTTCGTAATATAACATATTTTATTATTTAAACAAACAAAATATATTTTGTTGAAAAAAGAAAATAGATTGTTAAAATAACACATAGCATATATCTCTGTAACAAAACATTTTTTTTGCTGACGATATAAATTTTTTTTTGGAATTGCAAAAAAAAAAAAAAAAAAAAAATCAACAATATTTTTTTTGTTGATTCAAACAAAATTTCCATTGACCCATATTTAAACGAAAAGTTTTGTTGGCTCAACCAAATTTTTGTTGATTCAACAAAACTTTTTTTATGGGTGTATCTAAAACACGGTTCAAACGAATTTTGACTAAATTTTGTATCTTACCATTTTCGAGCAGGAGAAGACTATTGGGCTTGGTCAAATGTTCGAGAACTTTCGATTAGTGGGTCATTTTTGGGTCTACTCGGGTCAAGTTAATTTGAACTAGAAAACGGCTCTAATGATTTTGATTAAATCGATATTTTGTATCCTACGAGTTTCGGGAACGACAAAATCATTGGGCTAGGTCACATGTCCGAGAAATTTCAATTAGTGGGTCATTTTGAGGTCACTGTGGGTCAAGCTAATTTTATCTAAAAAACGGCTCAGAGTATTTACACTAAATTGTGCCTTCTATGGTTTTCGGGCACGAGAAGACTGTTGGGCAAGGTCACGTGTTCGAGTAAATTCGATTAGTGGGTCATTTTGTTCATGGGTCATTATGGGTCAAGCAATTTTATCTAAAAAATGGCTCAGACTATTTACACTAAATTTTGCCTCCTATGGTTTTCGGGCACGAGAAGACTGTTGGGCTAGGTAACGTGTTCGAGTAAATTGGATTTGTGGGTCATTTTGGTCATGGGTCATTATGGGTCAAGCTATTTTCTCTTAAAAACGGCTCAGACTATTTAGACTTAATTTTGCCTCCTATGGTTTTTTGGCACGAGAAGACTGTTCGGCTAGGTCTCATTTTCGAGAAAATTCAATTAGTGGGTCATTTTGGTCATGGGTCATTATGGGTCAAGCAATTTTATCTAAAAAATGGCTCAGACTATTTACACTAAATTTTGCCTTCTATGGTTTTCGGGCACGAGAAGACTGTTGGGCTAGGTAACGTGTTGGAGTAAATTTGATTTGGTCATTTTGGTCATGGGCCATTATGGGTCAAGCTATTTTATCTTAAAAACGGCTCAGAGGATTTGAACTAAATTTAGTGTCCTAAAGTTTAAGGGAACGAGAAGACTATTGGGCTATATCACATGTTCGTGAAATTTTGACTAGTGGGTCATTCTGGTCATGGGTCATTATGGGTCAAGCTATTTTATCTTAAAAACGGCTCAGACTATTTAGACTAAATTTTGTCTCCTTTGGCTTTTGGGCACAAGAAGACTCTTGGGCTCGGTCACATGTTCGAGAAAATTCAATTAGTGAGACATTTTGGTCATGGGTCATTATGGGTCAAGCTATTTTATCTTAAAAACGGCTCAGACTATTTAGACTAAATTTTGCCTCCTGTGGATTTTGGGCACGAGAAAACTGGTGGGCAAGGTCGCATGTTCGAGAAAATTTTATTAGTGGGTCATTTTGGTCATGCGTCATGATATTTGAACTCAAAGCTAATTTTGACCGAGCATAGCCCGGTCTTCCCTGCTCGTTAGGATTTAATAAACAATGCTCCCAATTAAAAATATTACATATCAGATTCGAAATAAAAATTAAGATGTGAATTTAAATGCATCAAGTTTTAATTAATGAAAGTATTACATGATTTATAACAAAAAATGTAACAAAAGTTTTTTAAATTTAAAAGGTCAAATTGAATGAATTGAAAAAAATTAGTCTGACTTTAAACTTAATTACAAATATTAAAGTTACTTCTGAAAGTCAAGTTATTTTAATAAACAGATTACTTCCATTGACCCAGGAACTTATAATAAGATTTTGAAACGGTTGAATAGAATTTTAATCAAGACTGAGAATTTTAAAAGAAAAACCAATTACGTTTTTCAAGATAATGTTTCAGGTATAGGTTTGGAGCTTGTATAATTTTATTAATTAAAGATAATTTCATTTACATTTTGTGTAAATTTATTAAAATTATTCTTCGTTGCGAAATGTTTTAATATGCATTGTTATAAGTTAATATAATCTCTCGATAGAAGAGAAAAATATAAATTAAAAATACTTAGTCGAAAAGAATATTTATAGAATTATTAGAATCTGTGGATATAATTATAAAATTAAATCATAACCCTGCTTGTTTTAAATAAATTTTAGTTGAGTTATTTCAAACGGTTGGTTCCTATTTGAGGGCACCATTTGGTGAAATCTTGCCAAATCGTCGATAGTCAGCCAGATGTAGCTCTTTTATTCTTGGAAAGGCTGAGCTATGATATTTTTTGTGATGACGCGTTTGTTACGTATGACGTATTTGTTACGTCATCAAGTGATTCTTTATTCAATGTTTATTTGTATTTTAATGATGTTTAATGATTTATTATTTATTTAAAACATTTTTAAATATAATTAAATAACACTTACGTCATTAAATGGATATGTCATGATATTAAAAGAAAAAAAGCATTGAAAAAATTTCATCATCTGCGTGTTTATTTAAAGCTTGATTTTTTCTTATTTTTTTATGTTTGTGAGTGGTTACTCTTTTTACTTTAGAACGGTATAAAAATTAATTGACTGCAGTTTTTATGGAAGTCTCATGTTCACGAAGCGATCATACATGCGGTATAGTGATCGCCGCATTTACAAATTTTGTGTATTTTTTGTGATCGCTATACAACGAGGTTGCTGCATCCAGATATGTCTTTTTTCGGTTTCATGTTCGCGAAGCGATCATACGTGCGGTACAGTGATCTCGGCATAAACGAATTTCGTATATTTTTTGGGATTTCGATACGACGAGGTTGCTGTATCCAGTAATGTTTTTTTTTCGGTTTCATGTTCGCGAAGCGATCATACGTGCGGTACAGTGATCGCGGCCTTAACGAATTTCGTGTATTTTTTGGGATTCCGATACGACGAGGTTGCTGTATCCAGTGATGTTTTTTTTCAGTTTCATGTTCGCGAAGCGATCATACGTGCGGTACAGTGATCGCGGCATTAACGAATTTCGTGTATTTTTTTGGGATTCCGATACGACGAGGTTGCTGTATCCAGTGATGTTTTTTACGGTTTCATGTTCGCGAAGCGATCATACGTGCGGTACAGTGATCGCGGCATTAACGAATTTCTTGTATTTCTTGGGATTCCGATACGACGAGGTTGCTGTATGCAGTGATGTTTTTTTTCGGTTTCGTGTTCGTGAAGCGATCATATGTGCGGTACAACGATCGCGGCATTAACGAATTTCGTGAATTTTCGTTTTTTCAACTTCACACTAATCGTTAACTTTTATGTAATATCGATGAAATGTGTATAAAAATGTTGTTTTTTACTGCTCATATTATCTTTTTCATATGTATCTTATTAAATTTGTCAAATAAAATATTTTATTTCACTCATAAATGCAGTATCTAAGAAAAATCACCTGTGTATGGTTTAATTTAATAATTCTGTATTTAAATTATCATTCTTTTGTCCAAATTGTTTTGAACGAATAAAATCTTACATTCGTTACATTGTTACTCTCGTATAAATGCAATCTATTTTTCAGTTACGTTTTTATCACTAAATCTATGACTTTTCCTATGTATAACTATTTAAAAATTAAGAATGGCAACATTTTACCACTTGCTTATTGTGGGTTACAATATGATAAATGTAAGTAAACAATTTAGAAATCGCCAATGTGGCATCATTTTTAAAAAGCGCCAAATGGTGCCTTGAAATAGGATTAAACCATTTCAAACAATACACTGAACTTATAACAATTTTCATATTACTGTTAACGTATCATATAGCAGATAAAGATGTAATTACTATTGTAATAAATATTAATGGATATATAATTATACTTTCAACGTAAAAGAGATCCAAATTGTTCTTTTGATAAAGAAAGCCTTACACAGTCACACTGTTCCGCCAGTGTAGAATTGAATCCGAAAACTTCTAGGCTTAACTAATTTCTGAACAGCAAGATTAGCTATTGTGCTAATTATTTCAAGTTGAGATTTGCAAAGTGTTTTTTCAAGCAGAGCGTTTTATACACAATGCGTTAATTAAAACTATTTCGGACCATATATAAAAAATGTTTATTAATCTATTACAAGTTTTTAATTAATGAGAAAATCACATAATTTATAAGAGAAAAATGTACGAAAATCCTTAAAATTATGTCTGAATTTAAACGTGATTAAGAATATTGAATATTGTTTGGAAATCAAAAGTCAATTTACCTTAATAAGTATACTACTCTCATGTAAGCAGTAACATAAAATATGTTAAAATGACTGAATATAATATAAATTAAGATAGTGAATATAAAAAGAAAAAAACACTGCAGTTTTGTTTCAAGATAAAATTTAACGATAGGATATTAGCTTTGTGGCTTTTGCACTATTCTTTTAATTAAAAATAGTTTCATTTACAGTTTGAATTAAAATTATTAAATGAATTATTCTCTGAATGAATTATTTATTTAGGGGAAAATATATAACAAATGTATAGATCTCGACACGTGTGCGATTTTGAATTAATATGCACTCTCGAAAGAAGCGAAAGAAGTAAATTAAAATTTCTAGTTAAGAACAAAAATATCGTAATAAAGGACGCTTGAATAATTTATATTCAATCGGTTGAAAATGTAAATTTGTTGAGTTTATAGCATTTGTGTAGATAATTGTAAAATTTTGATACTGTATGGTTTCAGTAAAATTCACTCTAAATTTTTTCCACATTTTTAACTTCTAAATTTATGTTTATTATGAATCCTTACACCGTTTTAAGCATATTATTTGATAAATAACAAACTATTTAATTTTTTTTCTATCAGATTTGAAAAAAAAATTCATTAATATGAAATGAGTTTTTAATTAAAAAAATATTGCATAATCCATAAATATCTACAAAACTCTTTTTTTTCCTATCAAGAAATTTTAATTCGGAAGAATTAAAAAAAATATTCTGAAATTGTTTTATAAATATTAAATATTTTATCGAAACCGAAAGCGAATAGGTGAAAATCAATGAACAGGTTATTTTCATCGAATATGTATTAAATTTTTGAAATGGCTTAATGGTATTTTAATTAAGACATAGAATTTTAAGAAAATTTGTAAATTTTAAGGATTTATGAAAAAATATTAAAGTGGAATTTTCGTTCTTCATGTTTTAAGTACTTGAATTATCTAAAATACATTTAACTAACTTAAATTATACCAATTTTTGCCTTGAAAACTGTAAAAAACTTCAGAAACGTTTGTTGGTAGAGAAGAAGAATTTACGAAAACTTAGTGTAATTTCATAGTTTTCTTTAATCGCTATTATTTCAGGGGAAAAAATGAAATCCCAAAAGCCAACAGATTTACGGAATTATTTAAACCTTTTTTGTGAAATTTTTGGGCAGCAAAGGACCTTTCTTATTTCTGATCAATTTCCATAAACATCGGAAACACATTGCTTACCGCGGTATCTGTTTGGTCAGTATTCTGAACAGTTTCTATAAACATCCGAAACTTATTACTTAACGAGATGTCTGATTGGTCATTTTTCTGAACCATTCCCATAAGCATCGGAAAACTACTATATACTACAATATCTGATTGGTCATTTTTCACTTGGTGTCTGAAGATAAAGAAAAATAATCGTAACTACGAGCTTAATTTGAAATTTGGTAAAAGCTTCTCATATATCAGAAAAAACATATTGCAATTTTTTTACAGTGAAATTAAAAGTGGTTTAACATCCACGAAAAATCTCGGAACCTTACATATCCACTTCATATGGGGCGTGCAGAACTGAACCTGTAAACTTATATGAATGGGCAGATTATTTTCACTGAATATGTAATAAACTTTTGAAATGGATGGATGGCATCTTAATTAAGACAGACAATTTTAAGAGAATTTATAAATATTAAGTGTTTATGAAAAAAATATTAAAGTGGAATTTTGATTTTTCATGTTTTAAGTACTTGAATTATCTGAAATACATTTAACTAACTTAAATTATACTAATTTTAGGTTAATTATACTAATTAACTTTTTTCTCAGTTTTAGGCAGCACAGTAATCAAATGATTTATTGTTTTAAGTTTGTATCTCTAAAATAAAGTTAATTTTATAAGTATAGAATCTAACAAAAATACGCTTATTATAAAAATCCCTTAAGAGATTCGAACAAAACAAGGGTTTACCTCTTACAACGCAACACGCTTTAATAAAATAATAAAAGTTAATGAAAATATTACATAATATCCAAGCAAAAAGTGAGTAAAACCTCTTAAAAGGAGAACACACTTAAGGGAATTGAAGAATTAGTCCCCGTTTAAATTTAGTTAAAAAAATTAAATACAGTTTTGCAACCGAAAGTCGGCTTACTTTAATAAACACAATTATTTCATTGAAGCAGAAAAATATAATAAGATTTTGAAATAACGGAATAGAATGTTAATTATTAAAGATAATTGTAAGAGAAAAGCTTGTGATTTTTTTTCCAAGAAAATGTTTCAAGTTCGAGATTGAATTACGCTTATAGGTAAAAATAAAACAACTACTTTTTTAATTAAAAGCAATTAATATATCTTACTCTATAAAATATTATCATAAATCTAGTTTTAAATTAATATTCTCTCGCAGAAGAAGATAATAGTAAGAATTAAAAACGTCAGGTGAATGAAATATACATTTCATTATCGAAAGCGTTATGCAAATTTATATTCACACAGGTGAAAATTAAAATCTTCTGCAAGTTTAACAAAATGTTTTTACTGTATAATTTACTGTAGGTGATCATAGTATTAGAGCCGCCTCAAATAATTGGCACTTTATTATTTTAGTAAATTAGTAAACTGAAAATTTCTTTATTATATTTTTATGAAAGTATAAGTGAATGTAAAGTGATGAATTATGAAAGTACAGTGCTTACACTGTAAAAAGAGTCAAATGTTTCTAAATGTAGGCAAATATAATATAACCACGGAAATATAACCGAAAATATATAATAACATCTACCCACGACTGCTAAAATTAATTTCTATCTTTAGAAACCCAAGAAGCCAATATATTTTCGAGACTTAAAGCAGCTTTTATAAAAACAGTTTCTTTGCTGACAGTTATTTTCGGAAACATTTCCGAGAAGTTTTTATATTGTACTAGCTGACCCGCCCAGCGTTGCCCGATCCCGTGTAATAAACTTAAATTTCTTAAAAAACGAAACTCTGGCCACGGTCTCCGATGGCTTCGGCACTGTATACCGGGCATGCTCGTAGGCTCCGGAAAATGTTTTATATCCCCTTCCACCGCCAGGGAGCATTCTGTTCTAAACAAACCTCTTTCCGGACGAACATCTGAGACAGGTCCCTGCTGCCTGCGGCACTGTATAGTAGGCGTGCTACAAAATTGAGGTGGTTTGGAGAAGATGGAAACATTATTAGCCGAGTTATTGAAATAAGACACAGTTAGAGAAAATAACCTTCAGGGAGATGACGGAGGCGGGGGATGTATGGCTAATTAGAAGGACTACTATGCATCTTTAAAAATTCGTTTGTTTGGTTAAGCTAGGAACTTAATTACAAATTTGGCTTAAACTATTATTCGGAAATAGAGGTAACCGCTACTCATAAATTTAGTTTAATGTTATAGAGGGTGGCTATTAAGTTAATTATAATGTTTTGAATAATTTACGTTGAAATCGGAAAGATAGTTGCTGAGATATGGAAACGGGGTATAGTTAGAGAAAAAAAAACTTGAAGGAGGGGACAGGGGGAAGGAGAGGATGTTCAAGTACCCTTCAGCAAAGGACTAATTAGAAGGACCACTATACTTCTTTAAAAACTCTTTCCTTTGGTTAAGCTAGGAAATTAATTACAAATTTGGCTTAAACTAATATTCGGAAATAGTGGTAACCGTTACTCAGAAATTTAGATTAATGTTATAGAGGGTGACTATTAAGTTAATTATAGTGTTTGGAATCACTTGCGTTGAAATCGGAAAGATAGTTGCTGAGATATGGAAACGGAGCATATGTAGAGAAAAAAAACTTGAAGGAGGGGCCGGGGGTGAGCGGATGTTCAAGTGCCCTTCAGCAAATAACTAATTAGGAGGACCACTATACATCTTTAAAAATTGATTCATTTGATTAAGCTATGAACTTAATTTGAAATTTGGCTTACACTATTATTCAGAAATACTGGTAACTGCTTTCTAGAAATAGACCTGGAAGCTATGAATGCTAATTTTTACGATAATTTAGTAAAAATGGAACTGGTTTGGAGAAGTTCGGAACAGAGATTTAAAATAGTGGTATTCTCTATATAAAACAGCAATTAAACGCTACGGGTGAAGCTAAATACTGTAAAATTTTTAAATGTAATTAGTTCTGTTGATATCAGAGCAGTAGATTTTGGATTTATTAATAAAGGGAATCAATTAAGGAAAAGGTCTCCGCGAAGTGGCGGGCGGTCAACTAAAAAAAATGCGTATTTAATAAAAAGTTTTTTACCCTTACCCCTCTCCATCCACACAAATATAACAAATAATATGTAAATAAAGTTTTCTGTATTAATAATCTCTATCATAATGATATACGTCATGTAACCCCCCGCCCATTAAACCCAGCTAATTATCATTAAGAAGAACGTGCCTGGAAAAATGTTTTAAACAGGCGGCGTCTGTTTCATTTGTCGTGTGCAGGTGGCGCTACATTAATTAGGCTGCACGCCGGTAACTGCACTCCATATTAACACTATTTCGTTAGTTAGCTTTGCATCGCTACTCTGGTTAATTTGATTACTTCTGTGAAGACTCTATACAACCAACCAACCGAAGAAAAAAACGTATTTTTGATGTGAGTTCTTCGTGGATTTTAATTAATATTTCAGTAAATAATTAAAATATTAAAATTCTGAGTCTCAGGTGCATCAGGAGAGGACTTGGACTACCTAAATCTAAAATTTCAGGCTTCTAGGTGCGCTAGAGTTTCCTAGCCTTCGCCGACATACACACACACACAGAGAGAAACTTTGTTTTATTAGTATAGATTAATCAGTTTTCTCAAACTGGAATATCAGTTTTTCGGATGTTATCCATTCTCATGTAAACATTTTCATGTTCAACCAACATGTTTTACAGGCTAACATGTTAAATTAATAGCATTAATTAACGTTATAATTAATATTATCTTGTTACCCTTGTATGTATAAATTGGGTTATGCAGCTGAAAATGTTCAATTGAGAATTAATAAGCATCCTAAAAACCGATATTCCAGTTGGATAAAACTGATTAATACACTATAAAAACTACTCAGAAACGTTTCTAAAAATTAGTGGTAGGAAAGAAAAAACTTTATTTTTATAATGCTTCCTCAAATCTCGAAAATATATTGGTTTCTGAGGTTTCTAAAGATGAAGAACGTTTTTCGGAATCGTGAGTAACTCGAAAGTGTTTATTGTATATTTTCGTACTTTATTATATTTTCGTAGATAAGAAACATTCGTCTTTTTTTACAGTGTATATGACCCGCATGAAGCTATTTTCTATTGGCACTCTGTAATACCGCTTGATAGCCACGTTGTTTGTTAATTTATGGTAGTTTTTAGTTTTTTTAGATTAGTTAAGCATTTAAGTGTTGGTAAATAACTTGTCTTAAAATAAATGCATGGAATGTAAATCGTTTAGCGTGACATATATAGATTTATTCACCTGGAAAAATTGAGGTGGGTATGATGCATGTTCTCTTCCCAAGGGCATTGTAAGAAGAAAAATGCATTTAATTCTTTGTGGTTTTACAAGGTGGCTATGATGCAAGTTTTCTCCCTAAGGGCATTGTAAGAAGAAAAATGCATTTAATTCTTTGTGATTTTACAAGGTGGCTATGATGCAAGTTCTCTCCCTAAGGGCATTCTAAGAAGAAAAATGCATTTAATTTTTTGTGGTTTTACAAGGTGGCTATGATGCAAGTTCTCTTCCTAAGGGCATTGTAAGAAGAAAAATGCATTTAACCCTTTGTGGTTCTACAAGGTGGTTTTACAATTTGTGTTTTTTTTAAATTTATAAACTCACTCTATTTAAATTAGTTAAGTACTTATAATTATTATTTAACCCTCTTCCTTGTGGATTAATCACGAGTCACGCTCGTGATTATTGCACAAGGTGTATTTTACTTACCAGCAGCCATACTCGTGATTGATTTACAAGACAACGTTTACTCAAGTCTCAATGCGTTTTAGATTGTTCTACATTCCCTACTGCTATTTTAAATAATAAATCTTTATGGTTCCTTTAAAATAAGCAATACTAGTCTACAATAAAGATCATCGTTTTAAAGTAGTGGTAGCAAAGTGAGAAAATTTTAGGAACGTTACGTGCTCTGGTTTACTTTATAGGAATCGCATCGTGATTAATACTCAAGGGGTTTACAAATATTGAAAGATTCAGGGGCTGTTTTCTTTATTTTCTAAGGTATTTATTTAAATAAGACAAGTTTGAAGTAAAAGTTTTTAAAAGTTCTTTTATTTCTATCTTAAACTCAAAACATTTTTTCCACAATGTGGCTATAATAATTTAATCACCCACTGTAAGCAAATATTATTTAAGTTGTAATAAATGCATGCAATTACTTGGCTATGATGCAAGTTTTCTCCCTAAGGGCATTGTAAGAAGAAAAATGCATTTAATTCTTTGTGGTTTTACAAGGTGGCTATGATGCAAGTTTTCGCCCTAAGGGCATTGTAAGAAGAAAAATGCATTTAATTCTTTGTGGTTTTACAAGGTGGCTATGATGCAAGTTCTCTCCCTAAGGGCATTGTAAGAAGAAAAATGCATTTAACCCTTTGTGGTTTTACAAGGTTTTTTTACCCTTTGTGTTTTTTTAATTTATAAACTCACTCTATTTAAATTAGTTAAGTACTTATAATTATTATTTAACCCTCTTCCTTGAGGATTAACCACGAGTCACGCTTGTGATTATTGCACAAGGCGTATTTTACTTACCAAGGCCTTGCTTAAAAAACACCACTTACTTATTTAACTTTATCAACTCACGATAAATGCTTCATACTGAGTCAACATGAAGCTTAGTATAATTTAATATAATTTGTAATTAACGAAATAAAAATAAGTAACTTAATTCGAGTAATCAAATTTATAAAAGTTTTCGCAATTATTTTTAAATAAGTGTGTAATTTTTTGTCAACTGTTCTTGTTAATGAATAAAACATTTGCTTTTCAGTATTAAAGACATTAAAACGCAACCTTTAAAATAGAATTAACTTTTTAAATATTGCATAATGAAATAAATATTTAAAATAAATAAAATGTAAGTAAAACAAATAAACATATAACATCAAAATAGATGCAAAACAGATAAAGTAAAAGTTTTCATACACATAGCTAACTTGTTAAAATCTTCTTCTAAATTAAATTGTATTAACCTTTTAGAAAGCTGTGGTATATTGTTTATACTGCTTAATTTTATTTCCAAACAACCAAGTGGCACCCAGAATTTTTGAATAAAATTTTGCTTTTATAATGTACATGATGAAATTAATTTATTTACTTTAAAATAAATATTTTCATAAATTCTTTTGATATTCAATGATTTTAACATTACAGCAACAGAATTACTTTGCTCCCGAGAGAGTTAAAGCATAAAAAGTTTAAAGATAACGTTACAATTGACAAATAACTCTAAAAATTGCGTTGAAGTATTTAAATAATGATAAACAAAAATCTTACTTTGAAGTATTAAAGTCATTAAAATTCAATATTTCAAATAAAATTAACTTTTAAAAGAAAGCCAAACATTACATAACGAAAGAAATATTCTAGATAAAGGTAATTTAATTTGTAAATACTTTTATTTCAAATACTTAATTTTAATGTAACTCATTATTGAAACATTTACTTAATGGTGTTCATTTATTACTTAACTTTTTTTTTTAATTCAGAAAATTTTAAACAACTTTATTTTAATGAATAGTCTAAAAGTACTTTTTAATGAAACACTCCAGAGGGAATTCAGGTATTTGCAAATAGCGAATTTTACACTATGCAATAATAGTGTTTCAGTTTCTTAAAGTGAATTATGTAAAGTAAAGTTGATTAAGAAGTAAAACTGTATTATTTGTACTTAATATGCATGATTTTTAGTTTATTTAATGTAACATTAGTGGCTTTTAATGTAACATTCTTTTGTTTGGAAAATAACCTGTCATATAATATGTAAATATTACATATATATATTGATGGATTCATGACCATTTAGAGTATATACAGTGTGTCCAAAAAGTTTGGAAACGATCGAATAACTCGAGAAATACACCTCGTATTGAAAAACAGAAAATATGTGTTCAGTATTTCTGAAAAATCTATTAAGTAATATCAACGTTTCCCCCTACCCCTTGGGGGGTAGAGGTAGGCAACATTGAAATCTTAAATGAGAACGCCTATTTTTTATTACATAATCGGATTCTATGGGAAAAAATACGTAAATTTTGTATCTAACATTTTTCTCGGATCATCTCAAATGGCTTTGTAATCGATCTAAATGTGGTGTTAAACAAGTACTCCGAATTATGAAAGGCAATAGAAGAACTGATGGTTATTCACCAAAATTTGTGAAGATCTTTGTTTTGACAGTAGAGAAGATTTTTAGTGAAGATTCGATGAATCCACATAAAATAAAGTTGTTTTACTATGTTTCTTTTTTTTCAGGTGTGGGGAGAAGTGGGACATTTAACTCATGGGGTGGAGCGAAAACTCAACTTTTATTAAATAGTTGAAGTGAGGTGTCGTTTATAATATATATTATTTAAAATTCTGAATCGAATGACGACACAATACGGAAGTCGATACGATGATTTTTTTACAAAATTACGACAGATTTTATGATTAAAAAGTCGAATGTTGTACTTTATACATGTAATGTACTTTATACATGTGTTATACATGTAAATTTAGTACATCATTATGGCTATTTTAGGGACACATAATAGGACTTTATAATAAGTCAATATGATATAAAGATGATTCAATACGATATAAAGAACATGTTTTGAACGCAAAATAAGTGTAACAAAGTTGTGCTCTCTCGTAAAGTATAATTTTGGACTTTTTATTCATTAAACGCGCCGTAACTTTGTAACAAGTTGTTGTATCGACTTGCAAATGGTGTCACTCTATTTAGAATGAAAAAATACATAATAAACGACTCCCCACTTGATCTACTTAAGAAAAGTTGAGTTTTTCACTCGCCCCTCTTATGAGTTAAAATAATCTCCTTTTGCCCCACCCTCACCCCTCAAAAAACATAGTAAAACAACTTTATTTTTGGGGACTCATTTGTAGTGCCAAAACGAAGTTCTTCTCATATTTTGGTGTATAGCCATCAGTTCTTGAACTACTGCTCCGCACGATTCGGGGTGCTTGTTTAACGCCGCGTTTTGCTCTATTACAGCGATCTAGCGATCTATTATTATCTACAATGATCCGAAAAAAAAATTAAATACAAAAGTTACGTATTTTTTCCAATATAATAAATAATAGGGGTTCTCATTTATGATTGCAAAGAAGATCCCCTCAACCCCCCCCCCCCCAAAGGGGTGGGAGGTGGGGCGACAACTTTGATACCATTGAATAGATTTTTCAAAAATATTTAATGTGTATTTTTCCGTTTTCCAATCCGATTTGTATTTCTCGAGTTATTCGACCGTTTCCAGACTTTTCGGACACACTGTATTTGCGTATATATCATGCATATATAACCTTAGCGATGATCTTGGCGAAATCGTAACTGCAATTTTGGTATAATCGTAATTGTGAGGGCCGCTATAACAAAGAAGTATTTTAATTTAGTAAATTTTGATGTCAACGAGTATTTATTTGATTTGAAGGTTTATAAGTGTCCGTATTTTAGCATATATTTTAAGTTTTATTGTTGATTTAAAAAATAAATATTTATGAAGTTTTCTCGTATTATTTATTGAACTAAAATCTAAGGAAATATCCATACAAAATAGAGAATTTTATAAAAAACTCTGTAAAAATGAAAAAAAGAATTCAGTTTTCCTTCATCAGACAGAAAAGTACTTGCTACTACTATGAGAATAGGAGGAAGACTTAGGGTATATGGGAAAGTGAGGAAAAAAAGACTAACAGGTGGGAGGTAACAGCTAATATGAAAGGAATCGCGACTAGAGTCTTTTACACTTCTTTTAATTCTTCGACACCAGTTTTTTCAAATTTTAATTTTTGCCTTATTTAATTACTCGAAATCTGTGACTAGATAAGGTTAAATTTCGTTACTGAAATACCAGATGTTCATCTTCAAAGATTTCGTGCATGGTAAACGTGCTGCTCGTCGTAAAATTATTAACGATTGAGCCATGTATGTTTAAAAACATATTGTTTAAATGAAAATTAAATCAGTTTAAAAACGCTTTGTGACAAAAACAGGACTTTCATTTATTTATTTAAATTACGAATGAAATGTATACATGGCGTAAAGAAAAACCAAACTTTTACCTTAATTTTTTTTAAAAACACCATAAAAAGAATAAATTAATTGAAGATATTGCTAACAAAGATTTAACCATTAAAATGTGACATCAGTTAAAAGACTAATCCACTACAAATCGTTTTAAACGTTTTGATAACGTTTAATTTGTGATGAAATGCGTTCTCTTAACAACATCAGCTATTTAATTTTACCAATACCAGTAAAATGTTATATGTGTCACACGGAACATGATCGTTCTCACAATGCTTTATGGAGCAAAATAACTGCAAAACGACTGCAGCAAATGTGACACTTAATCGATAATAATCTGGAAAACTCCATATTTACAGAACGAAGTTATTAACGAGGGATTAAACAGTTCTATCAGAATATGTCTATAATGGTGTTTATTCATTCAGAAATAAATAAATAATGCACTTTGGATAAGTATTCATTAAATGTCGTGCTTGATGTATTGAAATAATGAAGTTCACGTTTTTTAACTGTTATATACTTCAAACGGGAAATATGATATAACAATATACTTCAGACGGGAAATATGATATAACAATGCTTTAGAATTTTGTAAAAGTTCATTCTAATTCATTTCAATAGCTAATATATTTGTTTTTAAAATTATTGATAATATAGTTTTATTAGTAATGTCTAGTATGTATTAGTTTGGAATTGTAACGAATTTGTTTTTACTTTTAATAGTGAAGAGATTTTAATATTTGGAAAAAAATAACTAAAAGGCATAATAATTGACTTTTCCTTATTTTAGGTATTATAATTGTTTTGTGTGGTAGTTTGGTCATTCTAAACATGCGTAATTTAGATGGTTTTTATACCTTTTGTTTTGCAAAAATCTTTGCACATTTATGTGAAAAATGTGTTTGACGCTTACACGTTATTGAGGACTTTGATTAAATATTTAGGATATTTTAGAAAATTTTATGAATTGTTAAAGGTATTCTAGCGTGATAGGGTATATTTGTTTTCATCAGACCGCTTGTTATTTCTTTAAGATTGCGTTGCCGAACAGAAAAATTTATTTATCCGTTTCCTTTATTAACATCGTAGTTTCATTTTTCAATTATTTGGTAAAAATATATTTTGACAAATTTAACTATTCTAAGTAGTAAGTTTTCTTTATTCATGTAAATTGTGAATCAAATACATGGAAAAATTAAAACTAAAATAACGTGATGAAACACTAAGTACTTCAAAACAATAACATAATACTAGTCAATTAATTTACAATGTTAACGATAGATAATTTACTATTTAAAATGTGTCATCAGTGAAAAGATCAAAATCAGTGAAAATCATTTTTAACGTTTAGATAATTAAATCATTTTTAACGTTTCATTCCCGTTGAACTACATTCTCTTACAAAAATCAACTATTAAATTGCCAAGCCCCAGCAAAATGTCACACCTGTCACAAAGAATGTAGCCGTTCTCAAAAAGCTTTATTGAGCACAATGACGGCGACTGCAGCAGAAGTTTACAGCTAATCGATATCTATCTTGAAAACGCCATGAACTTTCAACCAGAAATTATTTGCGAGCGATTAAACGGTAAAGTCAGAAACTGCTAATAATAACGTTTATTCATACAGAAGTAATTCAGTAATGCATTTTAGATAAGTATTCGTTATGTATTGTGCGTCATTTGCTGAAAAGTTGAATATCATATCTTTTAAATGTGGACATTTCGGACGGAAAATATGATACAATGGACCCGCAATAATTCTAACTTCATTAATTCTAACTTTAGATTAATTCGAATTATTGACAAGAGGTCGAAAACTTTGCATTAAAACTAATTTTAAATATTTTTATTATATCGGTATATTGGTTAATTCGAACATCAATATATATATCTTTGTTGGACAGAAATTAACACCTTGATTTAATTGCTGGTAATTATAAGTCATTCTATGCAGCATTCACCAAAAACCTCCATAAAGCCATGTTAGTTTTTAGTATACTTTCAATTAAAATAATTGTGATCTTAAACCATAAAATATCGTTTTGGCAATAGAATAATGAGAGCTTTTTAAAATTAAATTAACAACGCTCACGTTAAGAATTAAGTGGTTAAAAACAATTAAATTAAAATAATGCGTTGTGTGATTTCGCAAGATTCTATTGCGTTTAAACCTTCCGCCACAATTAAATTTCATTAAAATAAACTTTGATACTTTCCTAGGAAGCCTATAATTAAACTGGCGGGAAAAGTAAACTAAACATTACCTGAAAAGCAAAATCTAATTAACTTAATAAGAAAATACACTCTCGTGATGATTAATAAATACAAAGGAAATTATTTAAATTAATTATTTATTTACAAAGATTAAACATAAAATATTTACAAATAAAAAGAAAAAGAAAAAGAGAGAAAGAAATAGGAAGGACATGATCTTCCTTTGACATTAATTTCAGCGTATCGCTGATTAAGATTTCTTTGTTTTTTAGCATTAAGAGATTCATTAAATAAATATGCCATGTTGACATAAAACCCAAGTAACATTATTACTTATAATTTTAATACTTAAATAAATAATTATTATATCTGATAATTTTTATCATTATTCAGTTAGACCATTGCAGCGCTAGCCCTAAAAATTTGATATACATTATTAATAGAAATAATACAATTGTAAATTGGTAGAGGCATACCTTGATATGACATGTCTTTGACAACGGGAGTAGCAGACATCCGAGATTGACTCCACGTTGCTCAGGTATGCATACTATTTAGTTAATAATACGTCATAGGATGTAAAATACATCAAACTTAAATGATGATATCGCATTATAAATATTTCGAGAATATTTAATTATCATAAGTGAGATTTAAATAAAAATGCAAAAGTTCCATTAGGAACTCAACTTAAATTATTTCAAGTCGATATGCAAACATTTGTTAGCTTAGACTGGTACTAGAGTCGATGTCATATTACAACTGTAGTCAGACTGAATATATTAAACTACTATATTGAAGATTCAAGTTAATACTGAATATATATTTTTACTACTGTAAAATCTCCTACTTTCTCAAGAGGAGGGACACTATATATATTTCTCAAGATAAACACACTATTTTTATTGGATATCTCTGTCATTCGATGAGTTAATGTCCAATGAGCGAGGTACCATAGTTTCATTTGATGCTTAAAATTTGCATATGACCTGACCCTTGTTTACAGTCATTGCCTCACATTAGGTCACAGGTCAAGTTCTATAAACTACCTAGTTATGTTTATGTTTTTACAACATCTGCAAGTTTGCAGAGGTAATAAATTTCCTTCTGCTTCCATTCTCTGAAACTGCCAGTACAGGCGACAGACAGACGAACAGGTCTTTCGAACAGAATCTGGTTACTTGACTCTGCGTGAATTCAACGCAGTTCTAACAATTATAATTAATTAAGTCATTAAAATGTTCGTAATTGATCTAAACAATATTTTTGTTAGATTCATCAAACCTTATAGTTCATGATAATATCAATTATATTTTTCTACTATTCGTAGAATATTTTATAGAAATTGTCTTTTAATTGTTCTTGCGTCATCAATGTTGGGATGAGAAAGCTGCCCAGCAAACTTTAAAAACGTTTTTAGAAAATAGAAGTTACTATATTGCTAGTCTCATAGAAAAAATAATATTTTTTAAGTACTGTAGTGAAAGTTACTATAATATTACGTTGCTAACGGCCGTTATTTTTTTTTGTATGCCGCGGTGCATGCTGCAAAACAAAAACTAATAACAAATCTCTTCCATCATGCCAGATTTATAGATGAGCAACAAATGCATTGTGCAAAAGATAATAATAACAACATGATACCTGAATTGCATTTCTTCAAAGAAAAATTCAGCTGCAAAAATGTAATGTTTTCCGAATATGTAGCAGTAGGTAATGATTTCGAAATTTTAGGAACTTAAGAGATGAAGAAATTTTTAAAATTATTTGAAGCAAACTATGATTTAGAATTAATTTTAAAATAAATTTGTTAATTCGAATTAATTTTATTAGATTATTTATTTCGAGTAAAAAATAAAATTTTCAAAAATATTTTTAGAAAAAAGAAGTTGCGATTTTATTAAACTCTTAGAACAGTTTTTTTTCTATGGACTGTAGTGAAAATTATAATGTTACTTTGGTAGTGGGCATTACTTTCTTGTACGCTGAGCCGCGTGAAATGCTGTGAAACAACAATAACAAAAAATAAATTGCTTTCACCATGGTATATTTAGAGATGATTAAGAATAGGATCATGCAGAAAATTACAATAACAACATGATACCTGAATTTTACTACAAAGAAAAATTCAACTGCAAAAATATAACGTTTTCCGAATAATTAGTAAGGTAATTATTTCAAAATTTGTGGAAGCTTAAGTGTTGAAGAAATTATTAAAATTATTAGAAGCAAGGAGCCAAAAAAAAAAAAAATGGAATATGACTGTGTATCAAGTAATGGGACTCCCAACTTGCTATGCACTCTAAAGACAAATCAGTAATAGATGTACTTAATATTTTGAAAACTTGTATTCAGAAAAAGCTTTCACTGGACACGAAACGGAAATGTTTATTGGAAAGAAAAAAAGATTGCCTGAAAAACGTATCAGTAACAAATTACACATTACAACAAACATCACTTGACCACTTTTGTTTCAAACATGTAACGTTGATATATTAAAAATTTTAATTAATTATGTATTTCAACTTCTGTTGCTTTATTACTCTTATGTGCATCTTTTTACGATAAAGGTAAATATTTTAAGATGTTTAATATTAATATGCTTCCAATAATTTTAATTTTAGATTTTAATATGTTTTTTTCTATAACTTTATATGTTTAAAACAATTCGAATTATAGAAAAAACTCGTGTTTCTAATGTTAGATTTTTTTAAGTGATTGCACGAAAAGTTCATTTAAAACAAAATCGGATGATTGAAAATTTTCTTTGTCCCCGAGACCTCTAATTAACAAACGTCGACTGTATAAGAAAGCTGAAGAGTTTTATAAGAATTTGTTCCCATTTAAAAAGTTAATGAATTTTCCTTTATAATACTTCACAGTATATTTGCATTTGTGTCAATATAGTTTCATTTATAATTATTTTTACACTGCTAAAAAAAGAAAAATGTTTCTTAATCTATGAAAATATACAATAACCTGTTCCGAGTTACCCATGATTCCGATTATAAATCTCAGAATTATATTTTCGAGGTTTTAAGAAGAATTTATTATGTCAAAGTTTCCTGTGTTGTATGTTAATCAGTTTTCTCAAACCGTGATATCTGCTTTTCGGATGCTATTAATTCTCAATTAAACATTTTCTGGTACGTAACTTAATTTATACATGCAAGAGTAACAAAATAACATTAATTTTAATGTTAATGTTAATATTGTTAATTTATCATGTTGGCCAGTAAAACATATTTGTTGAACAAGAAATGATAGCATTGATAATTGATAATTGATAATTGATAATTGATAGCATCCAAAAAACATGTATTCCGGATTGATAAAACTGATTAATACACAATAAAAACTACTCGAAAACGTTTCCGAAAATTAGTGACAGAAAAAGAAACGTTGTTTTTATAAATTCTTCTTTAATTTTTAAAACTATACACGTTTCTCAGATCTTTAAAGATAAAGAATGCTTTTCTGAATCATGGGTAACTCTGAAGAAGTTGTACATTTTTGTTCGTAGTTATATTATATTTACCTATACTGTTAAAAATTTGCAACAAACTGTCCAGTCATTTGACGGTTTTTGTAGAAAACGGTTACATAACCGTAATTTAACTATATTCTGACTGTATTATTGCCCACATTATGGTCAGAATAGAGTTTAATTACACTGAAGTAACCGTTTTTTATAAAAACGGTTGAATGACTGGACAGTTTGTTGCAAATTTTTAACAGTGTAGATTCAGAAATATTTGTCTTTTTTTTTTTTTTTACAATGTAGCGTATTATTCTTAATTTTTTAATATATGTAGATTGACTCCACTTGTTGTTCATTAACGCACATTAGTTGATCAGTTATTATTACATTCTATGAAATGAATTCTTGTACCTACGGTTTTTACTGATTATTTTGTAGCAGTTGTATACTACTAGAGACATATGATCAATTTATATTTCATGGTTAGTTAACTATAGAAGTGAGTGATAAACTTCTAGCGAAACATGGATTTTTACGCCTTGAACATAATAACAAGTTCATGACACTGTATAGAGGAATGTGCTGAAATGTGTTTTATTCAGCATAAAAAAAACCCAAAGAAAATCATTAATTGAACATAAATTTACGCGAGCTGAACAGACGATGAGATAGCTGAAAAAAAAATCTAATTGATCAACTACTGCCGCAGTCATGCTATATTTCCTATGACAAGAATTGGATTTAAAAATACACTATATGAAATACATGCGTGAGTGAAATGCTAAACGATTGAAAAATAAAATCAGCTAGTTTTCCTTATTTATTCAAATAATGAAGAATCAATTAAATGAATCAATTAAATGAAATAATCAATTCATATGAATAAATGGTAAAATTTTTGATTAAAAAAATACAGCATTTACAGCAAATATTTTGAATTATTTTATTTATATAAATTAAAGGGTAAATATATGAGAAAATTGAAATTAAAAATCATTGCAGAAAAACTAAAGGATTTAAAACAAAAGTAGCGTTTCTTTTAAAATTTAATTTTTGAAGAAATTGGTTGAAAAAAAGGAAAATTAAAATAGCGTGAGGAAATATAACTTATCTATAACACCACCATAATGTGAATAAATTAATTTACAATACTAAGAACAGCGGATTTAACTTTTAAAGTATATGATAAGACTAATGACACTGACAATCATTTCCAGCGTTTCGATAACGATTCATTTTCGCTGAATGCATTCTCTTTCCAGAATCAGATATTAAATTTTCCAACCGCCAAGCAAAATATCAGTTCTGTCACACGGAACGTGACCGTTCACACAAAGCTTTATTGAGCAAGATGACAGTGACTTCAGCAAAAGACGACAGTTAATCGATATGAATTTAAAAAAGGCATCAACTTTCTTTCAGGCAGAAATTATTAAACAAGGGATTAAGGGAATCAGAAAGTGCTTATAATAATGTTTCTTCATGCAAAAATAATTTAGTAATGTAGTTTGGATAAGTATTTATTATCTATCATGCTTCATTTAAGAAACGATGACTATCACGTATTTTAACTGTTTTGCATTTTGGGCTGAAAATATGATATAAGAAAACTGAATAGTTATATAAGATTTTTTTCTCATTTATTTAAGTAGTTAACGTTTCTTTATTTAGGATAATTCCTTGCGTATTTTCATTCATATCTTTTAATTATTATGTTTCATATCTGTAACTTATAGTAGATATAACACGACTGTAAGATATACCACGAATTTAGAAGAGTATATTCTCATTTATTTCAATTGTTTATGTGTTGTTTTCGGATAGTTTATTTTCTTAAAATATTCCGTAATTTATGTAGTTTGCTCAATTATTATTATTATTATTATTATTTTATTATTACAGTAAAACCTCCGAATAACGTACACTGAGGAAACTCTAAATGTGTCCGTTATTTGGAAGTGTCCGCTATTCAGAGGTAAAACTATGCAAACAATATTTGTGTTGGGGATTGAAAAATTGTCCGCTAAATAAAAGTGTCCGCTAATCGGGAGTGTCCGTTAGGGATGTTTTACTGTATTTCCTTTTACGTTATATCTTATTTTTATATGTGAGAAAATTTATTAAGTTATACTTGTTATTGAACAGTAAAATTAAAACGATTAGGTTTTTTTGCAAATCGTAACGTGGTATGATATGTTTAATCACTTCATATTTTATGAATTTTCAAATTCGCTCTTTTACTAAAAATTTAAAAAATATTTCTAAAATAGTATTTTGATTTACCATTTAGGCGGTAAAATTAAATTTTCTACCAAATTCAAACTTTCAAAGGAACTTATTTATTTTATGTACATAAATGTTAGTATTACTCTGACGATGTGGCGTTGGACTTGATGTTTAGCAAGCAGGAAAAGGATTTGCATAACATTACATACTTTTAATGAAATTGTCTGGATTAACAGAAGTTATTTGCAATTAAGGGAATTATAATATTGTAGGACTTTGGGCTTATGTCCCATAATCGGAGCAATTCTCCGTAGAATGCGTCAGGACAGGACGTGGAAGAAAATGCGTCGCAGAGCACGTGTGGATATCAATTTATACTGCGTCAATAGCTGAGTTTGCTACTTTTCACACAAAGCAAGTTATGTGGAATAATGACTTCTTTCATACAAAGGATTTAATAACTTTCACTTAGC
This sequence comes from Maratus michaelseni, assembly GCA_963931845.1. Taxonomy (NCBI): domain Eukaryota; kingdom Metazoa; phylum Arthropoda; class Arachnida; order Araneae; family Salticidae; genus Maratus; species Maratus michaelseni. The sequence goes on along the minus strand of OZ007593.1, from coordinate 125,359,592 downwards.
AGGATCCATTTATTGCTGAGCTCAACTTGGGCTTCGACAGTAGTTCGAACTCAGCTCAGAAGTATTGTCGGTATGCGTTCTTACCTTATCGCTGTTGCTATGCGTTGTTGTGTCCCATTCTGTCATACCAATATTAAATATGAAGTAAACAAAAATCTAAAGACAGAAGGACAAACCAACAGCTTTATATTAAAAAAAAGTAACACAAATGAATTAATTTACAATATCAGGAAAAATAGATTTAATTTGAAAAAATATCATCAACTAGAAGTTTTATATGAATGAAAATCATTTTTCAACATTTCATTTTGAATGACATGTATTCACTTCCAAACATTAGCTATTAAGACTTTTTTCAAATCCAATATTTTTGTTCGCAAACGTAATAAATTTGCAAAAGCTCTTATTCGGAAACTATGTATTCAAACTGTTTTTTCCATTTTATGGTAAAGGCAGAAGATTTTTAAGAAAATGCGGGCAAATTTGACGTTTCAGTCTGAATTTCCGGACGTGATAGCGCAGGAAACAAAAAAAATCTGCCGTTCTGAGGCAACAATCGCTAATAACTCAAGATGTAATTAATTAATCGGGAAATGAAAGAAAAACTGTTCCATTACAAATCACTTCAATAATAATGTCTGCAAGTGTCAGGCTTTTATGTTTGAAAATAAATCATACAATATGTCAGAAAGTTTCGTGTTGTTGAACAGAGATTTTTTTTTTGAGATCTGCCCTAAATTTTTCGAGCTCAGGGAAAATGCCAGATCTGTCACACGGAAATTGACCGTTCATGCAGAGCTTTATAGAGCAAAATGCAGCAAAAGATGACAGTTAGAGTTAATCGAAATTCCTCTTGAAAACGTCATTAGCTTCGAGATAAAAATTATTAACGAGATGTCAGAAAGTGCTTATAATAATGTTTATTCATTCAGAAAGAAGTTAGTAATGCACTTTAGATAAGTATTCATTATCTGTTATGCTTCATTTATTTAATCGATTAATTTTATATATTTTAATTGTTATGCCTTTCAGACAGATAATATGTTATAAGTAGGCTTAAGAATTTTATATTAGTTTCTTCGCATTTATTTACTTAGTTAATGTGTTTTTATTTATAAGACTTGAGAGTACATTTATAAGCATTAACATACGTCTAAAAGGTGGATTAAAACTTTGTGCTGTTATATTAAAAATAAATATACAACGTTAAATTAGCACAAATTAAAATCATTTATACTGGCAAACAGCTGTTTCAAAGCCCTTAAGCTCCATCTTCAGTACCAATTCAAAAGGTAAAAACGAATTAAAAACTCCTAAGCCATGACCGCTTGCCTGCTATCTCTCGCCCGCGGCCAGATGAAATGCCCTAACATTTCTTTTTTTTTTTTATACCGCTAACCAGGCCCCTACCTGCCCGGCATGAATGCCTAGCTTAACGGGTTAGTACCTGGGTGCGGGGCCGAAATCGCCTGATCACAGCATGGCTGTGATTCACCTGACTATTGATTTGTTCACATCGCTGCTGTGCTTGCTCTCTTGTGATTTGCTACCGTTATCTTTGTTTGCCGGTTCAAGGTTTCTGTTTAACTTTGTTGAATTGACAGATTTAATAGGTCTCGTAATTTTGAACCTTGATCAGGTGACGAGACCCTCACCTGACTAGGCACCCCCAGAGGTATTATTCACAGGTAACTTGGAGGGCTTTGCACCCACGACGGATTTTACATGCACCAGGTGCCATTAGCGTAGATAGATTTACATATTTACCATGTCTGTTGGCTTGTCACGTTCATGGTGGGTTGTCGCTGTAGTGTTTATCGCCTCTTTTATGGGCTGATTTCTCTTCTTGTTGTATTTGTCTCTGTCAAGGCTTTTTGGCGTTTTTATAGGCTCGCCCCTGTTGTGGGTTGTTTTTTGTCTATCATTCATTGGTTTTTTGTCTCTTTCTTGATATATTTTTACCTCTAGCTTGTGCTAGAGCTGGTTTTCACATTTTGAATCTTGGTCTTCTTTCGAGAGCTTCACTGGTTATTATGTCACTATCGTGGGTTTTGTCACGTTGTAACTTTTGTTACTGGTGGATGGCCTAACATTTCATCTGGCCGCGGGCGAGAGATGGCAGGCAAGCGGTCATGTCTTAGGAGTTTTTAATTAGTTTTTACCTTTTGAATTGGCACTGAAGATGGAGCTTAAGGGCTTTGAAACAGTTGTTTGCCAGTATAAATGATTTTAATTTGTGTTAATTTAACGTTGTATATTTATTTTTAATTAACATACGTGTATATGTATTTATTTTTGTACTTTCAGTTATTAAGACGAAGATGTTCCTAAAGTTTACATGTTATTTACCATCTTACTTAGATTTTCGGAAGATGAAACTGAAAACATGATATAAAAAGGATTAAGTATTTTATGAGTTTATTCTTATGTTTTAAAAATATTTTATGTATTAATTATGCTAGATAATGTATTATCTCTCTGATAGTTTGGTATCATGAAGTGTGTTTTAATTCCTGTAGGGGGTTCGGTTGTTATTAATTATAAACATTTTAATCTTAGATTATATTGTTACACTTTTATATGTGATAAAGTTATTTAAGTCACAGTAGTTATTCAATAGTCATACTACAAATTTAAAGTATTAACATGATTTCTTAGAAAAGTTTTTGAATAATAAATATAGTAAAGTGACAGATTATATTTGATTTTCTTACCGAATGGTTTCTGAGTTCTCTGGTGCAAAAAAATGTATTTAAAAGAAATTTAAAATCGAATTTCCAGTTCTCACTTAGGTGGAATAGAAATATTTTTTTTCTAAAAACTAGCTGAGCTGTCCGAAAATCAGTAACTTTCTTTTGCGGTTTCAATAAAAATAGTCCTTTTCGGCGCGCATTCTGTTTTAAACAAACCTCTTTCCGAAACTCCAGCACTCGTCCTCGCTGTCTACGGCAATGTATAACAGGCGTGCTGCGCACGCGCTTCAATATCGTTCAGTTTAAATTTCCACCGCTAGGGGCTCAGAAATCATCTTAATTATTTATCTATATCTTACTTAGTTCATGTTAAGTTGAATGAACCAATTCCCGTTGAATCCCGCTGCCTACGACATTGTATAGCAGGCGCGATACGCACGCACTGCAATATAGTTTAGTTTCAATTTACACCGGTAGGGGTCGCGAAATCACTTTGCTTACTTATTTATATCTTCATTATTTCATTTCAAGTTAAATGAACCAATTCCCGTTAAAGAAGATTCCAAACATTTTTTAGAACATTTTGGTCGAAATACGCAAATGCACTACGTCGGCACTACGAGACTCGAGGCTACTACCACACACAAACACCAGTGGTCTGCGCTGGGTAGTTGTGGCTGCAAATTGAAATATAGGGACACACACGTCTATGTATATATATATATATATATATATACACTGCTCAAAACAATTAGGGGAGCAAGCAAAAAAAGTGAAGAGAACCGTGCGAAACAGCCATGCATGGGCATATAATGGAGAGTACAGGTGTATAAATGCGCAATAAACAAAAAAAAGACACAAGCAATTTTGAAAGGTAGCTTTGATTCTTTGAAATGATGGAAAGAACATGAAAAGCTGGTTTAAGGCAACAATTTGGTTACATGTAAATGTCAAAAAATGTATTGTTTAGAAATGATTCAAGATGTTTAATTTGGAGTGTGGTCCCATCGAACAGCTAAGAAGCTGCACACCTATTTTCCATGGATTCGATGAGGTTTTCAATAAGACTTTGGAGAATACTGTTACACTCCTCAAGAATTGCAATCTCCAAGTCCCGGACAGTAAAATATGTTGTTGTTTTCGCTGCGATGGTTCGTCCGATTGTGTCCCAAACGTGATCGATCTGATTCAGTTCAGGAAAGCATGCTGGCCATTCCATACGCTGTATTGTTTCAACTTCAAGCCTGTTTTCCCCTAGACGATCTGTAAACGATCTGGCATTACCATGCATAAAAACAAAGGAATCACCATGGCTGCAGCGTAAGTTACGAAATGAGGTCTCAGTATCTCGTCTGCATATCTTTGAACCGTCAAAGTATCATTCCTAATGATATGCAGGTCCGTACGTCTACCTATGTTGATTCCAACCGATATCATCAGCCCACCTCGTCTGTAATATGATCTTTCACGAACGAATGTTGGGTTATTTCAATTGCCCCTTACCTACCAAACCAAAACACGTTGGGTGTCACACTCCAGACTGAATTGGGACTCATCTGTAAACAGCACTTGACTCCAATCACGTTGCCTATAATCTGGATGTTGAGCAGCCCACATTCTTCGGGCCCCACGGTGGTTTGGGGTCAACGAAATACTGACCATTGACCTACATGCATAAGGACCACCCTGATGATGCCTATTTCGGACTGTTTGGCTGGACTACCTTCGTCATGTTACCACGAACAACTCTCTTTGCAGCTGAGTAGCATTGCCTGTTCTGTTTCAACAAGCTGTTAACAGGATATATCGGTCATCAGTTGCTGGGGTAGCACGTGGCCGACCTTGCCCTTGTAGACTTCTAACAGATCCTGTTTCTTGGAATCGATTCAACAGATTTGCGATGACATTTCTTGCGACTCCAACAGCATCCGCTACACTTCTTTGTGTTTGCTTGGAATCAAGTTTCTCGCTAGTAAGCCAAGCCATGGATCCCGGTAAATTACGTTGTTGGGACATTTTCAAGTCACGTTTTCTCAAAACAAAAGCTGAGCAATTGAATTTAACAACTGAGACAGAGAAACAGACGTTTCTGCAAAATCCCGATTTCTGCACTTATCGCCTTTTACCGGTTTTTAACGTCATAAACTTTGATTTACATATGAAGTTTTAATTTTCTGCTTTCTGGCTACGCTTTAGATTATAGATGTTTTAATTTAAGTTACCTATCGGTGTAAGTATTTGCGTAATTTTGTTAAAACCATGTGCTCCCCTAATTGTTTGGAGCAGTATATATATATATATATATATATATATATATATATATATATATATATATAGAGAGAGAGAGAGAGAGAGAGATAGAGAGAGACAGAGAGACAGAGACAGAGATTAACCAATTAAATGTGATAATTTTCCTTAGTTGTATACACAGTAAATGAAATGAAAAGTGAAATATTTTGACGAAAGTCTGACCGCTATATAACGAACACGAATCAATTAGTTTACAATATTACAAATTTATTTTTAAATTATATGATTAGCTAAATGACTAATGTTACTGAAAATAGATTTTGACGTTTCGATAACGTTTCCTTTTCGCTGAAATGCATTCTCTTCCCTACATACTATAAGTGCAGCAAATAGTTACAGTTGATCAATATTTATCTTGAAAACGCCATAAGCTACCAGACAGAAATTATTAACGAGAGATTAAACAGTAATGTAAAAAAGTGCCTATAATAACGTTTACTCATTCAGAAAGAATAGAATAGGGCATTTTGGATAAATATCGATTAAGAGTCGTGCTTCATTTATTGAAACGATAAACTTTATATCTTTTAAGTTATACAGTTCGAAAAAAAAATATAAACTTTTTATAAGATTTTTTATAAGAGTTTCTTCTCATTTATTGTAATTTCTAATGTAGTAGTAAAAACTTTAACTAGTAGTTAATAATTAGTTTAATTGTTTCAGCAGTTATTAGGAAAATCTCTTACATTAGTGCAGTTGTTTACTAAAGAAGTAGGTAAATGTATTAAATGAAAGTGTCCATCATTTCAACTCAATAAATCACTTTTCTAATAATTTGTTCATTATAAAATTCTTTATGTAGAATGCATGATTTTTTTCAAATTCCCTTTTTGCATGGGTTTTGAATAATGCTTTTTAGCTAAAAATATTATTTAAAAATTTTCTGATACCAAAGAATATAAAATTCCACATAATGTACGTAGAATGCATAATTCCCCCCCCCTATTTAATTTATATTTTTATATTTTTAAGTACGCGTGAGTTGTACTGATATTAAAAAAATAAATATTAACAGGATACAGGTACAGGGTGATTATAAAAAAACTATCCCGTTATATGAGCACCTAACTGTCATACCGTTCATAGAAACTGAATGAAATTCTGGCCTAAAGTATTTTGAGGTATGCGCTCAAGAATCATGTGAAAAACAATAGTTAAATTCAAACAGTTACAGTTACAGTGACAAAATTTCGAAAATTTCGAATGGCAACACCTACTTTTTTATTGGAATGTGATCTTCACAGTGAAAAACCATAAAGTACCTGTAGCACGAAAATTGCCGGCGCTAGACAGACTAAGAAGAAAAGTGAAAACAACCAATAAAGGACAGAGAAGCAACAGAAAGTAAAACATTTTATTGTTCAGTGCTATCCACCATCTGCCGCATGTAAAGTGTCGTCGTGTGTGAAGTGGAAAATGTATGAAACACAATGAAATGTTTTGTTTTCTGTTGCTTCTCTGACCTTATTGGTTGTTTTCACTATTCTTCTTAGTCTGTCTAGCGCAGGCGATTTTCGTACTACAGGTACCGTTCCAACGCTTTTTATGGTTTTTCACTATGAAGATCACATTCCAATAAAAAAATAGGTGTTGCCATTTGAGATTTTCGAAATTTTGTCACTGTAACCGTAACTGTTAGAATTTAACTTTTGTCTTTCATATGATTCTTGAGCGCATACCTCAAAATACTTTAAACCAAAATTTCATTCAGTTTCTGTGAACGGTATGATAGTTAGGGGCTCATATATCGGGATAGTTTTTTTATAATCACCCTGTACATTAGGCATATTTGTGTTAATGTAATGTAAAATAACTGAGAATTTTTATTTTATCAAATTTGTCTTTCCACGGAAAAACAGAAACCGTAGATTGTTTCGATAGGATTCCCAGTTGTTAAAAACTCTACTTCCTTCCTGTCTATGAGTATTTGTGTATCACATCTTAAAGGAACCATGAAAAAAAGACTATAAAAGTAGCAAAAATGCACTGTAAAATGAAAGAAATGGAGAGGATTTTACCGTCAACTTCATCAGCCAATCCGAAATAAGTAAGATAGCCAATCAAAATTAGCTTGCGTAAAGCAGCCAATCAGATTTAATTTACAGTTTATGTGTGGAAGGATTTTCACGGATTTTGAGTAATGCTTTTGAGATATAAATATTATTTAAACATTTTCTGATACCAAAGTTTTATTACTCTTTTGTTTGTTAAAAATACGGTGAAATTTAACTATTATAAAAAAGCGAATTTCCTTTATTTAATTAAATTACGAGGCAAATATATGAACAAATGAAAATTAACTTGGACTGAAGGTAAACTAAGCGCGTTAAAACACCACCATAGCACGAATAAATAAATTTACAATATTACTTACAGTGGATTTAACACTTAAAATATGTGATTCAAATAATAATATAAGATACGTGTGTCAAAAGCCTAAATGGCTCTGAAAATCCTTTTGAACGTTTCGATAACATTTCATTTTCACTGAAAGGTTTTCTTCTTGCAACATGAAATATTAAATTTTCCTGACTCACTATAATATATCAGATCTGTCACACCAAATATGACCGTTCATTCAAAGATTCATTGAACAACATGATGGTGAATGAAGCAAAATGCGGCAGTTAATGGATAATCATATCGGAAACGACATGAACTTTCCGAAAGAAATTATTAACTAGAAATTAAACTGTTATGTGAAAATATGACTATAATAATGATTATGCTTTCAGAAAGAATTCATTAGTTTGGTTAAGTATTCATTCAGTGTCGTGCTTCATTTATTAAAACGACGAATTTCATATATTTTAACTGATATAACTCCTACCTTTTACATGTTATCAGTTGAAAGCGAAAAGATAATATAACAAGAATTTAGAGTGTTCTGAGTCTTTTCATTTATTTTAATATTTAACATTGTTCTTTTTTGGTAAGTAACGTATTGATTTTTTGATAGTTTGGTCTTATTAAATATGACATAATTTTTGAAAAATTATCGGTTATTATTATTTTTTTTTTTCATTTTATATTCTTTAGACTTTCATACAAGAACAATTTTCTTAAGTTATACTTGTTTTTAATACTAAAAACAAAACTTTAAATTTTTATTAACAAAGAGTTTTATAGAAGTTTGTAATTTTTTCCCTATTAAATTTTTTATAATGTGAAAATATATTGATTTTCACTATGGATTTTTTTCTAGGTTTTGAATGGCACACTAATGCTATAAATGTTTTAAGAAAAGATTTTTAATATTGTGCTTTTATTTCTCATTTAAGAGGTAATAAATAAAATATCTATGAAATTTAAATAAATTATATGAATTATGAAGTATATATTTTTGCATATTGAAATTTTGCTGCTTTAACAAAATTGCATTTTACAAAAAAAAACTGCAATTTTTCTTAATTTATGTAAATTACGAAGGAAATATGTGAACGAATGAAAATTAAACTAGCTTGAGGAACTCTTTATAAAACATCCATAATACAAATAAACTTTTAGTTTTTTAATTAAAAAACATACATGGAATCAGAACAGTAATTTAATAAAATTAATAATGAATCTTGTTTCTTTGTAGTACTGATTTATTTATTTATAACAATTTCTCGTTTAAAGTATGCATATTCGACTTAAAGGAAACGGAAAGTTCTCAGGTATGCAGTAAATTAATTTACAATATTACTAACAGCAGATTTAACTTTTTAAAATTATTTCATTGACTGAAAGATTTTAACGTTTCGATAATGTCTCCTATTCCCAACGTGAACTATTGTCCCATCTGTCTAACGGAACGTGACCGTTCATACAAAACTTCATCGAGCAAATTGACGCCGGATGCAGAAAAAGGTGACCGTCAATCGATATACATCTTGAAAATGCCATTAACTTTGATATAGATATTATTAACGAGGGATTCAATGGTTATGCCAGAAAGTGCTTATAATAATTGTTATTCACACAGAAAGAATTCGGTAATGTGCTTTTGATAAGTATTCATTAAGTGTGGCGTTTCATTTATTCAAACGACGAATTTAATATCTTTGAATTATAATTTAGTTCGAACGGAAAAGATTACATATGAAGTCTTAAGAATTTTATAAGAGTTTGGTCTTATTTATTATGATAATTAATGTATTTTTTGTTATATTCTAGGTAGAGTTTTTTATAATCGTTAATTTTGTTTCATTTGTAATAATAGTAAAACCTCCGAATAGCGGACACCTCGGGAGCGCAGAATTCGATGCGGTATTCAGTGATAAAAATGCATAGATATATAGGTGTTGGGAATCGCAAATGTGTCCTCTAAATAGAGATTTCCGCTATTCAGAAATGTCTGTTAAGGAGGTTTCACTGTATTACAATGTTTTTTATTTTGTTATATTGTGTTTTATTTCTTTTTGTATACACTGAATTTAAACATACAACGATAGAGAATCAGATGTGTGCATTTATTTTATTTAAAAGTAATGTGGGAAAGCTTAAGAATATTTATATTCTCAAATATACTAATAATTTAAATATGCTTTATATATTTTTATAAAAGTTAACTTTTTTCAGTAATAAATTTACGTAATAAATTTTACGCCAGTTAAAAAAATAATAAAGGAAATAAAAACAGATCCGTATGCAGGCTACTATTTTAGTTTTAATTGATTGTAGAGTATATAAGAAACGCGCCATTCTGATTCTTAACAGATTCGTTATATATAAAAAGACTTTGTTTTATGAAGGACATTTTTTAAGCATACAGTTTAGTATTTTTATTTTTATTTTTCCGACCATTACAGAACAATATTTCTCTCTTGCGAATTCTAAAGAAATTACCAAATTGTGCCAAACTGTATCTCACACAGCACTACCTGATAAGAAGAATGACAGGTAAAGTTTTTGTAATAAACCCAAGTTAAACTTTAATAGTATTACTAAGTAATGTGAAACATATGTTGCAATTATGGAAATAGATATGAAATTGGATTAGATCTGAGAAAATAGAGCTCATGAAGCTAGAGTTTTATCTCTAATTGTAACAGTTAAGAGTTATTTATATTTAGATTGGGCATGAAAGATTCAATTACTTTCAGGTGTGAGAAAAATATATCAGAAAAATCAGATTGAATAATATCCATCTGAATATAATAAATTTGATTCTAAACATAAAAAAATGTTAAAAGAAATTCTGAGTAAGTATAGCATTAGTAAAATATTATTGAGAAAGTTAGATTTAAAATATGCACATAAATTGATGATAAAAATATGGTAAACACTAAGCTATGTGAATGATATGTTAAAATGATATGTATGAAATTAATATCAAGGAGCATGATTACAAAATATAAAAGTTGTTTATTATTTGATTAACATAAAATGGCGTAATATAATGAAAATAAAAACTCAAATAAAATATTATAATAATAAAATATATTTACATATTTCATGATACGTTATTTATTACATTGAAATATGTTGAATATACCAGATAACAACTGTTTTCCGAGGTGTAAAAGTCTAAGGCTGTACAATAATTATGCGATTTAAAAAAAAAACTTTTACAATAAAATTAAATCAAAAATTGTTTTTAAAAATGAAAAAAAAATAATTAAGTAGAATAATTTGTTGTATTAATTCAAATTACTTTTAATGGCAAAAGTTTGAATATCATTAGTACTCGAAATGACCAAATGTGGAATGTTGTCCGCTTTAAGATTTGTCAGAAAATTATTGCATTGTTATAGAGGCCTTTGCATAATTCAATCTTAAGAAAGTGCAATTTCGCGCCAAATTTTACGAAAATGGAATTGCTACAAATGAAAAAAAAATCTAACTTACACATAGCTTGATTTCACCCCACAGATTTGTCTCTTATAAAAAAATCATTTCTAAAATTTCCCACATTTTTACTATTTTTAATTCACCAGATACGGAAAATGATGCAATAGTCTCTTTTTTTTCCAAAAGAAAGTCAGTTTACCATCTGAAAAAATATGTAAAACTGGTCATAATATGCAACTCTGTGATGGAGAAAAAAAATCTGCAGATATAAAATAAATAGTTCATAAAGAAGAAAGGTGTTAGCATGGCAACTTGGTTCAACGGCTCTAAAATATCTTTTCCTAGGGCATTGCGATTTATGTATTGCTAGAATGAGGAGCATATTTCAATCCGATGGTGCGAAAAGCATTTAAATATGTGTGAAACATAAGTCGTAGACGTGAATAGTTATTTGCGTGAAGTCTGTTCTAAATTTACAACAAAGCATTCATTACAATAAAATAGGAAGGCCATTGTAAAAATTGACAAATCCCTCTTCGTAACACGAAAAAAAAAGTCACTGGGAGAATTTTATCACAACAGTGGATTTTAGGAGGTATTTGCCGCGATGACAACGGATCCTTTTAGTATAATTTCCAAACAGAAATGCAGAAACCCTGATGCAAAATATTAAAGATCATGTAAATGAAATAAATATCTATCATTTACATGGACTGCTGCAAGATTATGGGGATCCATAAAATGAAGCATAGATGTATGCAATCATTTGGTGTCGAATCTGGTGGAATTTTTGTGACGACATCATACATGATATTTTTTTGAATAGCTAATGGAAGTAGTAATTGCTGAACTGTGGTTTCTAAAAATTGCTTGTTAAAGGTGAGTTTGTGTATGTATGCACTTTTAACTGAGTATTATTACACGTGAGATGTAATTTCCTCATGGGCGAAAAAGTCTGGGCTAGGATACGAACAGGGATCCCTTGGCTAAAGCTGACAATGCTCTACCAACTGAGCAATAACGGTCGAATATGGGTCAACTAATTAACACAGTTAACCTTGAGTATCATAGCATCTGGTCTGATATCTGAATCAGCACAGCAGAATAAATCACAGGTAATCGGACCGCCAGTAAACGCCGGAAACGTGATTACACTAGATTAATTTTGACACAACTATTTAAATTGGTGAAGAAATCATATGAGATGTAATCTTACAAACTGGGCGAAAAAGTCCGGGTCAGGATTCGGACCCGGGATCTCGAGTTAAAATCAATAAAAATGACTTCAATATACAATTTCATATTCATATATACTTATTAAAGCATGGTAATATAAAAAAGAATGGCGTTGATCAGATTGCTAAATAGAATAAGATATAGATTTTTACAACATTGATTACGCTAAATTTATGTCTTTTCATATCTATGATAAATTCACAGCGTTCAGAGAAAAAAAGTATTGTGTTAAATTGTTGTGCCATAGTTGTATTCCGAAGAAGAATCTATGACTGGTTTCTTTTCTGTATGCTACCACTTAGAACATAGATAAAATTTGCCAGCAATGCAAATAAGAAAATATATTAATATTAATATCATAATAATTATTATTACCTGTTGTATTTCAATTTTTCTCGATTTTGTAAATGAAGAAATGTTATCGATTCATTTACTAAATGCTGATAAAAAAAACGCTATTCATTATATAAACTATCGTTATACTCTAGGGACAAAACACTCAAATACTGAAGCAATTTTTCTTAAATTAATTTTAAAGCTTTATCCGTAGTAATTATCTTAATTTACAATGTAAATTATGTGCAACATCATTAAATATTTATAATGCAAGAAGTCTATTAACAGAAACAGCTTACATGTTTAAAATATACCGACAAAGGCTGCATGATATAGAGTCTTCTTAATTATTTTGAAATTTAAGAAATTCATATTGAGAAACATAATTACTTTTCAAAAATAAATTACAAGGAGCTGTGTCTTTCGCTGCAGCTTAATGATCGTGTTAGATCTAATACAGTTTTGAATTTAAAACATTTATTTAAGTTGCGAACGAAATAAAGACACTTATCTAAAGAAGCAGTAATGACTCCTTTTAAATCAAATTCGAGAGTAAAGAAGCATAGAGAATGATTATATACTTAATTTGCAAGACGGCTTTAATTTTGAAAATGTGAAAGTTTATTAGAAGTTACAGAGTATTTGCCGTTTTAATACTAGCTATTAAATCTTAGTTGTAACGAACCATTTTATTAGCTCCCAGTCATTAAAAATAAGTGTTTCTTTGCTTTTATGGTTTAATACTCTAGGTTAAAAATGTTTTAGTTATAACTTACAAGAAAATTATTATTTATGAAATGGTTAGTTTATTGCATGTTGTTGTTAACTGAAGAATTTTGAGCAATTTATAAATGTAAGTACCGAGGTGTTTATATTTTATAAATATAAATGGTATTTGTGAATTGTTTTCAAAAAATGAAAGAGATAATAATTTTCATAAAGTTTAAAAAAACTTGTATAGGAAACCAGGGTTGCAATTCACTTATTCAAACAAAAATATATGCTGTTTCACTCCAAGTTGAATTGGTATTTTTGTTGTGATGATATTATCTAACAAATTTTACTATTTTTCAGTGAAATGCGACGAAAACAGGGGGAGTGCTAGAGAAGACCATTATTTATGTATAAATGACTCTGAGTTTATACAGTCTGTTCAAAAAATTATTTAAGCTATAAATAAAAAAAAAACTATTATCTAAAAAAGCACTAATGACTCCTTTTAAATAAAATTAGAGATTAACGAAGTGTTGAGAATGATTATATACTTAATTTGCAAGACGTCTGTAATTTTGGAAATGTGAAAGTTTATTAGCCTTTACAGCGTATTTGACGTTTTAACACTAGCTATTACATCCTAGTTGTAATGAACCATTTTATTATCTCCAAGTCATTAAAGTTTAACTTCCAGCATTTTGTTGCTTAACTTTATTATTTTATGTTCAGAATATCTAAATTAAAATTTACATGAGAATTACTGTTTAGGAAATGGCCAGTCTATTATATACTCTAGATGCTGTTAATTTAAAATTTCGGAGCAATTTATGAATATAAATATCAAGTTACTTGTTTATACTTTGTAAATATATGTTGAAATATAATTCTTGTAGGAAAGTCCTAGTTTATTTCTCTACATGATATTGTTCCATATTTGGAAGCTTATATCTTTATTATGATTGATTATATTGCGCCAAGGGTATGTACGATCCACCCAAAAGGCATGGATATTTCAGTTGATTTTGACAGTTTGAGCTCAATTTGTAGTTTAGCTATGAAGCTGTTTATGTGAGTTATTATTAACAGCTGCTAAATCTTAGTTGTATCGAACCATATAATTATCTACGACTCATTAAAATAAGTCTTTTGTCGTCATTATGGTTTAATACTCTAAGTTAAAAATATTTTAATTATACGTTACAAGGGAATTACTATTTATGAAATGATCGCATTGTGAAAGTTGTTAATTGAAATATTTGGGATAATTTATGAATATAAATTAATCCGAATTAATAAATTTCGTCAAATAAAGAGGTGGTTGTTCAGAAATGCAAGAAGATGTCATCTTTAAGCTTAGGCGATAAACCGCTGAAATACTGTTTCAAATGTCTTTTAGTCAGAATTTCGCCACATTTTCAGTTATCAAAAAACTACTTTCTTTTTGACCACTTACTTTTGGAGCTGAATAAGGCACACGTGTGCGTGCATGCGCGCGGGGACAAGTGTGCCCATGCATGTGTAAGTCTATGTCTACATACACGCAAGTACGGAGAAAGTTCCATAATTGCTACCACAGCCAATTGGCATTATTGTAACAAGCGTACTTCATTGTTGTAACTCTGATACAGTTTTTAAAGCATCGTTGCTAGCATCTTTGTGATAATAGGGCTATTGACGGATACTTTTGCTTTTTATAATATAGATATGTTAAAATATCTTTCTTTCATGAATGGTGTGGCTTATTTTTCTGTATGATAGTGATGGTTTTGATTATTGCTCTCACTCAGTTAAGCGGTTAGTGTATTTAATGATGTGTTCGGTAAAGAGTTAGGCTATGTAAGGTTTTAGTACTTTTCTTGCATGAAAATTAGGATCATTATTGCCCTTCAAATGTATTCTTAAATTCGTTCTTTTCGCAACGCGACGTTACGACAAAAATGGCTTTTCCCAACACACAAACACGCTTCGGATCATTATTGTGCATATGTATTGCTGAAATATCTAGTTTACAACTATTTATAATTAATTAGGAGAGAGTGTTACCAATATACAGGGTCTCCTCTTATCGTTAACCAGTTGCGTAAACCATTAGTTTAAGAGGTATAGTTCCAATTGAGAAAAAGATTCAGGTCTAAATATTTATTATTATTTTTTTAAATTTCGAAACAATTTTTTTTTTACGGTCCCTGGATTCTATAAGTTATATTTAGAAAACGTTTTCACATGCTGTAAGAAGTAAAAGATTAAAAAGTCCATTCTTCTACGACCAAAATTTACCGAGTACTCTGAATTTTGTGCATCGAGTTTTTTAGCACTAAAAACATTTTTTTTCGGATAGACAAATGAAAAGACAAATCGAAGTTACAAAAACAAAATTATATAGAAAACCAGGGTTGCAATTCACTTATTGAATCAAAAATACACGGTGTTTCACTTCAAGCTGAACCCGTACTTTGTTCCTAACTTTTAAAATATATTGAACGATATTATCTAAAATTTTTTTACTACTTTCTAGTGAAATGAGACGACTACAAAGGAAGTCCTAGAGAAGAGTTTATACGGTCCATATCGAAAAAAATATTTAAGCTATTCTGGAAAGTGTTAACAAGATGAAAGTTACAAATTCATTTCTACATTCACAGCAACACAAATGTTTAATTTTAAAATGTTGAAGCTAAATTATTTAATAAATCACCGCATATAAAAATATACCGAGAGAATAGAAATAACTGAAAGTAAAACATTAAAGAATTGTTATAAAAATTAAATAAAGCTATTCATCTATTTGGATATCTTAAAACTGCTGTAATATCATTAAATACTTTGAGATCAATACAGATATGGTTTTTAATGCATTTTAAAATTCCACATGTATAATAATGCATTCTTTTTAAGAACACAAAATCATGAAATGCACACAAAATACTTTTAAAAATATTTGAAAAAATTATAAAAATTCAAAAAGACGTGTTGATGTCTAATTAAAGTTGAAAACTTTTCTAGAAGAAACATATTTTTTATGCATGTTTTTTGTTTGAATAATGTAAAATAAAAGTAGAAATTTATATAAAATTTTAAAAGATTAATGCTTTATTTTTTTTTAGAAATAAACTATTACAAATTGGATTAAAAAAATAAAAGTTAAAATGAGAATGTGTTTACGGGAAATGAGAAAGCGTTCAAAGGGAAAAAATAATTGGGAAAAAGAAGTAGTTAATTTTGAATAAAAATGCATGTGGGTTTTCCATCTCCATTTATTAATAAAGTTAGTAAAAATTTATTTTTGTCCACAGAGTTCCCCTTTTCTTTAAAAAACTCAGAAAAAAATTTAGATTTTCTTTTCTTATTTTATTCTTGTCCGAATTTGCTCAAACAACGAATGATGACAATGTTTTTCATTTCCCTTTTCGAAATTTCTACGTGGAGCAAAAATATATAACAAAACGGAATTTATTTATTTAAGAAGTATTTACTTATTTAAAAATATATATAAGTGGACTTTAAAAAAATAAATTTATTCATTTATTGTGATTCTTAGATATTAAATATTTTTTAAGTATACTTAAATATTTTTTGATAAGTATTGAAATTTCATGTTTGTTAAAGTACACATATTAAATCTTTAAGACTACAAAATGACTTTTAAATTATTGATGAAATTTAAAACACTCCATAAACATACTCTATTCCTTTCAACAATTATTATTTTTATTACTGAAACTTTTGAACTCTTTCAAGCATTAACAGCATGAAAAGATGCATATTCCAACAATATCTGCAGCTATAAAACGTATCAATACTCATTAGCTTTTCTGAAATATGCATGCATTATTATGATATTAAATGTGCACGTAAATTATTTATGATATTTGACAATTATTTTTTTCTATAGTTTTATCTTTGAGCAAAAGTTTGATTTCTAAATTAAGCAGTCTAGTAATGTTTTTTTTACTTATTTAATTTTTTAAAATATAAGATAGCACTTTTCTTTTACATATCTCACGTATCTATTTTGCAGAACTCCATTGAAAATTTAACCAATCTTTTAGTTTATTCAAAAATGTTTTAAGCTACAACACTATATTATTATCTTTGGTAAAAACTGTCACTACAACCCCCCCCCCCCCCAATATTTAAATTTGGGTTTTTGCATAAAATAAGGATTGCTTTAATTGCAACATTAAAAAAGTTTATTTAATGATGTAGAAATTTTTTAACTGTCTTAAACAGTATTTTAATTCTAGAAGAACAGTAATTTTAATAATACGTAAATAGTACATTTTTCTTTTAAAATTCAAATTGATAAATTTATTTTATCGGAAGTACATTATTTATTTTATAAATCTAATTTGTTTATTTGTAAGTTAGCATTTTATTGTTTTTGGTTTCAGCCCAAAATCGCTTTTATTGACTTGCTATCACATGTTGAATATTATTGTTGCTGGGGGGAACAAGATACTTCATAAAATTCAGCTACAAATTTTTATATCCTCTCTAAACAGAAGTCAACATTTTAAATACAGCATCATTAGTGCGATCGTATTCTTATCGTGAGAGCTTATAAAGCTAGCATAAATACAAGTCAACACAAACATTAAAATTTAATAAAACAAAGCTCTGTGTAATTTTGAAGAAACTCTAATTTAATAAGATTAATAGTTCAAGGCACACTTTCCTAATTAATTATAAATAGCTGTAAACTAGATATTTCAGGATTTAACAGTAAATATATTCTAAGCAGTATAATTCTCCATTAAAATATAATAATGCAAAAAAAAAAAAAAAAAAAAAAAAAAAAAAAAAAAAAAAAAAACCCTAAGTATTCAATTTTATATTAACAATTAACAATTTTATTTAGAAAATTATTTACACAAACAAATACACAATCATAACTAATGAAGTGCATTCGATGTATCTTCTTCAGACAGAATTAAAACTTTTGTTATCAAAATAATAAGTTAACATATTCATCTTCTCTTAAATCATTTCTTAAATTCACATTGTTTATTTTTTTCATATACTAGGGGGCTTTGCCCCCTACAAGCTACGCTTGCCAACCCCCATTCTGACACCACAAATTTTAAAAACACTCTGATTTGATTATCTCTAAAACGATTACGGAAGATTGTATTATAATTAAACGACCAGTGGCGATCTGCTGTAACTGGGTTTCCATTCACTTTTCTTTGACTGAGGGATTTTAAGGTCGAATCAACTACTGTCTAAACAGCTAACGACTGTTTTCCTGATTGATGAAATAAGATCAATTAAAGATTTAAAAATCAACTTGTGTGAAATGGTTAAGTAAACAATGTCGCTGTATCGGAGAATTTTATAACAATGCTATAGAAAATTGGTTACTTCTCCATTATCCCGTCGACTACTTTCTATAAAAAGAAAAGAACTGTCGCCAAAATATATGATTTAACGCCAAACGTGCACGATCGTGGCTTCGCGTTGCATTCAGTTGACATCAGATGCGTTACAGTTATTAGTTATTTCATCGAGGGATTTTTAATTCAACGTTTATTTGTCTTTTTAATACTTCTCCATTACCCTGTCGATCAATTTACGTAAAAAAAAACTATCGCCAAACTTTAACGCCAAATAAACAAATAGAAGAATTTTGCCACTAGAATCTAAAAAAAATAAATAATAATAAACAAATAAATAAATAAATAAATAAAACTTAAGAAATTTGGAAAAAACCCACTCACCAAAGTGTCGACTATCAGTAAGTTTAAACAATAAAATTTACAATATATTAATGAAAACAGAAAAGAAATAATCTTGTATATTCATTTACATTATTTTTCTTAATTGGCTCTCTTGGCTGGTGAATAAATGTTTGTGACGTCAGTTGAAACTGATCTATTGTATGTAACTGTTCATCGCAACATTTTCAATGCATTTTCTTTTTAATATCATGGCACTGTCATTTAAGAATGCAATTGTTATTTTAATTAATGAAATAAATCAGTAAAACGTAGTGAAAAATATATGTATATGTTGAATTAAAAACCACTTGATGCAATAACAAACACATGTAACGCCTCTAACATCAAATGAATGTGACGCCACGATCATGCATTTTTGGTGTTAAATCCTATAATTTGGCGATAGTTTACTGTTATGAAAACTTGTCGACGGTATAAAGGAGAAGTAGCATATTGTTAATGATATTTTAACAATTTATTAGTTATTTCGGTATTTTAAAGGTAATTATTAAACGTAAAAATATAGTTTTTAATTGAGAGGAAATATTATTATTTACGCTGTTTTAAAATTTGCAATAATAGGTAAAAGATTTGTCGAAATAAATTAATCTCTCGTGTAAATAAAATTCTTAATTGAAATTGATTTGAAATATTGTTATTTGAGCATTTTAAATATGACGTAAGTTTCCCTACTAAATGTTTTGAAAACGCGTAATAATTTAAATATTTTTCTTTTTAATATTCACGCGCAAGTATACTTTTCATTAGTAATTTTCTACATTTACTGCTTTTAACATGTGATCATTTAACTATTATTTTAAAGTTTTATTTCTGTTTTTAATAGTCACGTGTAAATACATTTCTTAATTGAAAGGGATTATTAATATGTGCGCTATTTTAGAAATTGGCAATATAGAGATAAGTATTTCAAATATAAATTTAATGATGATGTAGGTTAATTAAACAAATTAACAATAGAAAATAAAACTAGTAGATCCTTGAACCTTTCCACACATTTAGCACTGTTTTAACACAGTAATTTGCTCTTGGAACAATGAGTTAAAAGGTACCTTGGAGATTTTTGAAGGCTCATGTATCTTTATACTCGTCACTGTAGGTCCAATCATCACTGAGAAGTGTCAGTCGCTTTTTACTGGAAGGCATTATTTTTGGAAACTAATAATAAATCCTTGTTGATTTTATCAAATGGGAAAATAAGGTCAATACTATACGTAACTTTTCTTAAATTAAGGTTGACAAAACTTGGCCATGATTGAGAAGAAAAAACTGCAAAACACGCAGATAAGAGCGTCAACCTCGAATTTCAAAAGTAAGAAAATGGGCAAGAAATAATTCCATAATACTAAAGCTGATTAGTAAAGTGAATACTCTATTAAAGTGATACTCTCATAGTAAAAACTCATTTAAAGTCTTCTCACTGCAAATAGAGGCGTCTTAAATTTGGGCACATATCTGTCTGAAAAAGCAATTGAGACACTGAAGTGTCTGAATGTGAAATTTCAGACATCATAGATGTCTAAATTTAAGACACATAAGTGTCTTAATACGATCAGTGTATTAAAGAACTGAGCAAAATGTCTGAATAACGATATGTCTGAAATGAAGACATTTAGAAATTCAGATACTTGAGTGTCTGAATTTGATATACAATTGTATCATATGCTCGATGACTGTGATACAATCGTGCCACTATATATGCCATCACCGTCAGATAATGTTTCCGAACAGAGGAATGGTGTTTAAAACACTTTTCCATCCAATAAATTTAGATTAGACCATAGATCGATTGTCAAAATTGTACACCAAATCATGGAACTAATTAAAAAAAAATCCATGTAAAAATTGATAATAGATGACGCCACGTATTGTTAAGAATGGGTAAGATTTAAACGAGAGATAGGGCAATGAAATGAGTAGTACTAGAAATTATTATGAACTAATTTATTTTTGGTGTATTAAGTAAGAATACAATTGCTTTTCAGAAAAATATAAAGTCCTTCAAAAATTACTTTCACTCATTGACGTACGCAGGGAAATGCAAGACCGCTCCATCTAAATTTTTGGAAATGATAAGATGTATTCCTTAAAATACAAAGAGTCAAGAAAGAAATGTAGATAGAGGCAAGGCTTAGGAATATATGTGCCGATGATTTACATCTACAGCATAGTCCGTTTTTATAAAATGCATAATATATTCATGAAATAAGATAAATTATGATTTTTATGTCAGGCGATCCTCGCACAAACAATTTTTAACCATAAAATATATGCAAAAATTTAGCAAATAAGAAATATTAAATAGTAAAAAATAAATTTTAAACAACATTTCTAAAAAGAAAGAAATTGTTTTTTCCTGTCATGAGGCTCTGTCTTCCTTAATCCCCTGTTTAAGTTAAAATAAAAACGCATAACATTAAAAAGAAAACGTAAATTGAAATTGTCATTTAAGAGGGGTTTAGGGATGTACCCCTGACAAAAAATGCGTAGTTCCTTCTTTCGTTACCGTGTAAGCATTCTGCAGTCATTTGGAACATTAAATTTTATCTTTTTAATATTCTTATTTAAATTTCAAAACCCAGGGGAGGGAGCGGATGTGTAAAGCCCCCTGAATTCAAAACTGCCTTGAACCACCATTTTTTAGATAAATTTTCAACACATAAATATAAAAAAAACTGAATTAAAAATCTCCAAGGTGGATTTTAGGATGAAAGTTCCCCTTCCACCCGTGAACGAAAAATTCTTAGCTGTACTTTTTCTTAATGTTTAATTATTTTAGAATAATTTTACTGTGTTTTTTAAAATTGGTCAAAAAGAAAATTTAGTCAATTAAATTTCAATTTCTCGGGAGCGTTTTTCATTTAAAAAATGTATTGACAACAATCGAAATAAAGTTTTACAAGGCTAACCACCATTTCAAATTGACCAAATCTCCTCAAAATTCTCTTCAAAATTTCCAATTGTTTCAGGAACAAATGAATCAAAGTATATTCTAACCATTTGTTAAGTAAAGAAAATTTCTCTAATAAATTATATTAATCAAACCATGTTCTAAATATCCGTTAACCATAGAAAAATTCTACTAATAAATTAACGTCCTAATAAAAAGTATTAAGTATTATGACAGAACCGATAAATTGCAATCTTCCTTATAAGAATATGAACATGCAGCTGAATCTTCCATTACTCGTATTTAAAATAACATTCTGACATCGTACCTTCGCGCGATCAGCATAGGCGCTAGATTACTAACCCTTAGATCTTCAGTTAGATTCCAACTTCGGGGAAAAAGTAAACTGAGATTATTTATTTTTCCGCATCAGAAAATCAAAATGCTTCCATAGATGACAGCACTGGTGCATTTTTTTTGCAATTTTTTTCTAGCTGCATGCCTGGGTTAAAAATGGCGGTATTAAAGACATTTCAAATGTCTGAATTTCAGACATATACAAGTGTCTTAAAATAAGACACGTTAAAGTGTCTTCTTTTTGAACCATCAGTTTTAGACACTAAAATATCTGAATTTCAGACATTTCAATTAGCAGTGATGGTATTGTGTATTGGCTGTACTTCATTTTAAAAGCTTCACCTGGAGCGCGGGAAAAAATTCCCTTTTAACTTATTGGCGATTCATACACGCCCTATGAATGGTAGGGCATCCTGATCCTTTTTACTTCCGATTTAGCCGGAGTTGTAGCGTCCTCCATCCCCAAGATAGGTTATTCAGTTGTATATTCAGGGCTATAAAACTTTCATCCCAAATGTAAGTTTCTGACTAACGTTCACCTCTTTGGCACCGTTTGAAGTAGAAACATTTTCCCAATTCATTAAGTCTTCATAGAGAAACAAAAAAAATGTATGAAACATAAATATATTTATATATTTTATTTATAACATATATATATATAACATATATATATATATATATATATATATATATATATATACCAAAATTTAAAATTTATCGCGATCCGCTAAATTATTTTTATCCCATCCTATTCTAAATTACTCTAAAATATTTATTTCCTCCGTTTATTAAGGTATTTTAACTCTATTTATTCCAAAAACCTCATATCTAAATTCAATATTTTAATTGTTACTAGTTTGCTCAATAAATGGCGTCTTTATCTTTAAATCATAAAAGCTTCTTAATATTCATCCCTTAAAAAAACCGCATTCTTTCCTTTTTATATTTCTAAATTCCTAAAAAGGCTGTATTTATTTTAATAATTTTAGATATTAAAAGTAACTCTCAAAATCATAAAATCTTTTTCTTATACTAAAATGTAAAATATTTTATTTTAATTCCATTCTGGCTTTGATCCAAGTTCGATAAACCATTTTTCTTCTTTTCTTTTTTTCCCTTTTCATGAACATAAAAATCATTCCATATTCTCAAACCAGTAACTAACGATAATCAGTTAGCTTAAAACTCTCTGGTTCATAGCTAATTTATCCAACATCATAGAATATTCTCGAAGCCTCTTTGGCACCTTTTCTTACCGGAAGCCACCTTCCCTCAAAATTCTAGCGCTTCTCGCAAAGAATCCCGATTCTTCATTGGCGTATAAGCCGTCACGTGAACCCAGTATTCATACTTTTTTTTAAATGATATATCGCTTCTCCTTGCTTTGGAGAGTCATTTGAAAGAGGGACGCTGTGCCGGTGGTTGGTATTTTAAACTTCTAATCAAATCGAATCCCTGCCTGGTAATGGTGAAGCGATACGAATATTCTTTTCTTCTGCTATGTCTGGATAGATCCTTTTAAGCTAACCATCATGCTTATTTTTTTAATGGGAAACCTGTTATTGAAACTAAAAGATGGGTCATGTGAAACCAGATCTCCACCTGATTTTTTTAAGCTTCAAAATAAAAAGCTTGTTTGTGTTTTGGATTGATTCTTTTTTCTTCTGCCTCGCACACGCCCTCTACTGTGGATATTATGACTGCGAATAAATACTAGCGAGGAACCCCCCTCTGTTGACTCCTGAAAAGAACATCTAATATTGAAAAACCATTTATAAAAAAATGGTATTGCTGTTGCATTGATCATCTCGGCCCTTAAAATCACACACACACACACACACACACACACACACACACACACACACACACACACACACACACACACACACATATATATATATATATATATATAACACATCATTATAAAAATTTATACACATACAATATACATGCTTCTTAATAAGTTGTACAAAATTAATTCTTTTATCTATATTTTCTTTGGAGATATGCGTCATTAAATGTTCAATTACGCTGACTTTTTGTCAGTCGTTCGGAAGGATGATGGAGGAAAAATACGATAAGATAAATTCTCTTTAGCAATTGTCATGAAAAAAGAAAATCCATTATTTGTTGCTGGTGCAGAAAAAGTGTTCCGTAAAAAATATTTTATTGTAATCTTCTAAATAACCGATAATATAATAATATAATATAATATCATATATCATATTATATCATATGTCAATATGATATATAAGTAATATAATATCATATTACTTGATATACAATATATACCCGTGAATACGATAATTTTCTCGCAGTTATCGCTATGTTTTGCAATTGCGGTTTCTTTTAACTTTCAACAAAACAAACAATTGCAGAACATTTTGTTTATAGAATTTATAGAATTTGGGAACGAGTCTCTGATTGTGTCGATTGTTATTTTACTTTCACTGCTCGAGAAGGCCTGCTCAGACAAGGAACCAGAACTACGAACACTCTAGAGCGTAGATATCCTACCTGGTATCATTTATTGAGGTTTAAAAAAATTACAAAATACCGCCGGTAAACGCGACTGAGTGCGGGGTAGTGAACAATAGATATGAATATATAAATATAGCGAAAACAATATTTGTGAAAAGATACAAATTCAAAATATTATCACTGTCGGGTAATAGAAAGCTCCAACCCGACAAGGGGCAGTGAATAAGGGGGGGATGCAGACTCCTTGCCTTAGTGATAAATTAATAAATAAAGGTTACGTAGAATGTTAAAGATGTTTTTAAACTTTGGTAGCAAAGTCGGGGCGATAAAATACTAGCCAGCTAACCGTTTAGAAGAAGAACAGGAGGACGGCGAATATGCCAACGAGCTGTTAAAAGAAAATTATAGAAGTAATGAGTGGCAAGAGCGACATCACCGCATTCAAAAAAAGAGGAGAAAGGGCTGTTTTGAACTTAAAGAGATAGTCCCTAAAGGGACCATGGCCAGTAAGAAAAGCTGTAGTGGAGTGAGAGCAGAGGAGAAAATCCAATGATACCACTGGGACTAGATCATAAGTATATATATCCTTATCCGAGTAATCCCAATGATCCTGCCACTGCTTCATAAAATGAGCACCAAGATGTCTTATGATGTGTGAGTGTGGTACTGGAAGTGAAAAATCAACTGATGATCTAGAAGTTGCTTCCTTTGTCAGCATATCGCATTTGTCAGCAATTGTTAATGATCCGATAATGAAAATGGGTGAAATACCTGTTAATATAGTGAGGGCATCACTGGAAATGGTTCTATAACCCATTGTAATTTGCAAAAGAAAAATCCTTTGTAAACAAACTAATTTATTAAGTGTTAATTTTGTAAGTTTATCCCACCCAGATAAGTTGCTTCCAGATAAGTTGCTTCCTTTGTCAGCATATCCGCCGTTTCATTGCCTAGGATACTCTTTATGGGCTGAAATGTGGCCTAAATAGGTTTCACTGAGAAGAAGTGGATGTGTATAGGATTTCCACACCTCAGTTAACTAGTAGGCTTCTCTCAAAGAGATAAGAATTAATGACTCCAGCAATATTTCCCGGACTTTTAAGAAAACTAAGTTGGAGTAGAATATCCCTCCATTCAACAGTATCGAAAAAGCCTTGAATATCAAGCGAGATCAGGGAAGTATATTTCCCTTCACTAATGTACGAAGAATAGCAATTAATTTTTCTAGTAACTTACCTAACACCAGAAGCAGGCGAATCGGGCGATAAGAACCGTTTTCAGAGGGAGTCTTCCCTTGCTTAAGGAAATACACTATATCTCCTTGTCTCAATGTTGACGGAAATTCATTAGAAAAGACAGATAGAGATTGGATAAAAATCGCAAGAAATATGTTAAAGAAACGCTTAAAAAGTCAGGAATCAATGGAATCAGAGACCTTATTATTCTGGAATTTGCCAAAGGTGGCCCGGATATCCGTCTCTAGAAAATGGATTATCCAGGTGAGATGAAAAAATAATGTCCAGATTATCATGGTTTGGATCTACTCTTTCGCCAAAAAGATGGTTGGTAAGGAATTCAAGATCATTACGTCTAGACGAAAATCCCGAAGGTCGTCCAAGGAGGACTTCATCCGGAGTGAAGGACTTCCCAGAAAATAATTTTTCAGCTGCCCCAAAGGAATTCTTCTGGTTCGAACAAAATGGCTTCCAAGCCGCGCTCTTGTCTTCAAGAATAGAACGTTTGTATATGGCAGTTTGCTTGTTGTACGGAGATTTGTAATACTGTTGGATAATTTCAGGGGTTAATTTAGTTGTTTTTAATTCTTTTACGTAGAGCTGTAAGTAAATTACGTTTCGATTTTAATTCGGAAGACCAAAAAGAAAACACGGGGTGATTTTCGGAATTTTTGACCAGGAAAGAGGCCCACATTGTAGTTTTTATTGTGTCTATTAGCAATTATGTAAATATGTTAGGTATATAATTTAGAGTTAATTTAAGTGTGTTTCATTTAGCTATTAGAAGTTTATCATTTTTTTATAATTGCCGAATTTTGTATAGTACCTACGTTGCGTTGTTAAAAGAGGAGTGCTTTGAAGAGAAAATTCAATGAATTTAGGATAAGAAAAATTGAGTCTATCTACAACTTGCCAGTCACGAATACAATTAAGTGCAAAGGGATTAACGAGAGTGTGGTCTGGGAAACCTTTTGCTACGATTGTGCCTGATTTATTTGTTTTAAAGAAGGTATATTTACGATTGTCAATATTTGAAATTGAGAGGTTGTTGCTGACGGGGAATTCAATGAGATACTCCCTCCTGGGTCCTACGATGACGATTGTTGTCGATTCTAGAGTTAACGACAATCGCTCATAAATATTTCGAAATAGAAACGGAAGAGGGGGACATTGCTGACTAGGCACTATAAAGAAGTCAAACAGAGACAGGAACTTTTACATGGCAATCGCTTTCGAAGTAGTTATTTGATGCAGAAATTTACGTGATGTCCACGCAGTGGATTAAAGAAAAACATAATTGATAAAAGAATGTAATTATAATGAACAGAGGAAAGTACCAAAGTACCCAGGTTGGAGTCCTGGTCCCGGCATATTTTCGCTCTGTTGAAAAAATCTCAACTATGATACTCCAACTATCGGATAGAATGTAATTAATTTAGAAAAAGTATTCTACGTGAGTTTCCCATTGACAATTATTGATTAAACTCAAAAAGAATATCCCTGCAGAATTGGCCCTTTTTATAAATAACTCAAAATATACATAAAAGCTCTATTTTTGTTTTATAATTTTATGAAAAAGTACTTTTTAATTTTCTTCAAGTTGAGTTTCCTCAAATAAAATATATTTGAGAATATTTTAATTTCTCTCTTTATAATTTCAACATGAAGTAAAATTACTTACTGGCATCGAAGAAAATGCAAGTAAAGAGTTAAAAAAATAACACAACTACACTTATTTTTGGGAAATTTGCATCGAAACAAAAGGAGAGCTCCCATCCCTTACAAATAATACAGAAACAAATAAATAAGTGCGAATCGAACAATATGTGAAGACCGTAAATTCAAGTGCTTGAGCCTCAGGTGTTGTAAAAGCATTCTATTCTTTATCACCATATCTGAATTTTACATTTACTCTTTGTGTTGAATTATATATTGGAAACTCAACGCAGAGAAAAATAAAGAGAGGTGTTGTATTAATCTAAGAGAACAAAAAAATGTGAAATTTATTTCAGTACCAAAATAATAAAATGTGTTTCTTTGCTTTTGGACTTATATTGCGAAGCGAAATGTTCAGGATTATAAAGATTATGCAAATAAAGATAATATATATAAATATATTGAATTTTTCCAAAAAATATTTTCTTGTCCTTATTATAAAACAAGTCACATTTTTCAAATTATTTATATATACATCGAAACACTAAAGCCTCATTTTAAAAATTCAAGATTAATTCATTATTATAATTATTTTTTTTAAGCAGGCAAACTTTGAATTATTTTTCCAAAGTTTAAAATTTTTTTGTAGAAATGAAATATTTCCATTCACCATCATGAACACCTTAATTTACCGTAAATTGGGTTTACTTTGGCCCAAAAGGAAGTGTTTTAAATTAGTTCTGGATCAATTGTATTTAAAGTATTGATGCGATTCACCAATATTCTACAATAAAAGCACTAACTAATAACACATTACACCCAGGATTGATTTAAAACATTTCTTATTTGGATCCAAGTAGCTCTCTCCAGCATCCAAGTAACACTGAGTTATGCTATTTGCAAATGGGCATTGGTTTGTTAATGGACAAACTGCTCCAACATCCTTGCACGGTTTTAAACTGAGATTGATATGCGAATCATTACGACTTTTTAATAGATACAGAAAATCTCTCACATATTAAAGTATTCATAATCGAACCGTAAAACTACGAAATGCACAAAATACAAAAACAGTTTTAAAATTTACTGTAGAAGTTAAAAATATTTTTCTGATAATTTTATTTCTGATAAAAATGAATTATTTTGACTTTGTTCACAGATACTGTGCTTTTTAGAATGTTGTAAATTTGTTATAGTACTATTATAATTTTTTTTTACAAATTCTTATTATTGCCGTTGTAGGGTAATTTTTACGGTACTTGAATAAAGACGTCACAACTACCAGTCTTTTTTATAAACGCCACATTGTAAACACTTTATTACATACACTGGCCTCCAAAAGTTAAGGTAAAACCGGTTTTTTGTTTCTAATTTGCAAATGAATGAATATAGAAACAACAAATTTAGAAGAAATGTGCGCTAAACTGTTATTTATTAAATGCGACATAGAAATTTACTTAAGTTAAACGTATAAATGAAATTACAACAAAAAAGCACTCATGGTGGAAAATTCCATTCTTAGAGAAATCAGTACATCGCAGTATTATGCAGTAAAATGTGACAGAAACATTAAAAAACTGGTTCTAATACGGAATATGTCCACCCCAGACTTGAATGCATTGGCGGCATCGACTTTCCATGCTCTCAATTAAATGGTCGGACACCGAAATAGGTAACGCTGACCAGACTTGGAATAAGCCTTGTTCCAGCTCATTTAATGACCTTGGAGGGGGACTTAAAGCCGCAACCTGTCTTCCAAGATAGTCCCAAAGATGTTCTATCGGATTCAAGTCGGGAGAGTGAGCTGGCTATTCCATTCTCTCCAAACAGTGATCCTCAAGATAATCCTCAACAACCACAGCTCGGTATGGTCTCGCATTTAGAATGAAACCATTGCCAATAGCACCGGCATATGGGCGCACATACGAATCAAGGATCTCATCCCGATATCTCGCATCAGTCACAGTTCCTCCATGGAACACATGCAGGTCAGTGTGGCCTCCGAGTGAGATCCCTGTCCAAACCATGATTTCACCGTTTCTGTACCTGTGTGTTTCGACAGTGTTTGATTGATGGTATCGAGTGCATTGTTCTCTCCAGATCAGAAGACGTTATGAATCGCTCTCCAGTGTGAATTTGGACTCGTCTGTGAAGAGTACAGAAGCCCACTGTTGTCTGGTCCAGGAAACATGTTCTCTTGCTCAACATAAGCGGGCCCTTCTCTGTCGTCTGTTGAGGGGGACACACACAACTGGTCGCCTTGCATTGAGACCCGCATTGTGAAGACGTCTTCGCACCGTAGTAGCGGAGACTCTTCTCCCTGATACTGCAAAGTGGTCTGCAATGAGTTGCGGCAAAGAAGTGCGTCTTCTCCTTCATGCCGAAAGAGCTAGAAACCGGTCTTCTGCAGGTGTTGTAACACGTGGGTGGCCTGGAACATGTCTTCTGGACACAGAATCTTCGGATTCATACTGATCCCAGAATCGTTGGACTACACTGCAAGACACATTGAGCCGTCTAGCAGTATCGGCCTGTGACAACCCCATTTCCATCCATTCTACCGCCCGCTACCTTAATGAATCGGTTAAACGACTTCTTCTAGACATTTCTAGACTCTACTGGCTGTTGTGAACAAAACTGACAACAATAGTTCGAATACAACAAAACTTTCATGCAAAATTACGAAAGCTTCGTAATTGCATATTTTTCTCTCATTCACAAATACCTATTCTTTTCTATAAAGTAAAAGTGGTAGCTGTAATTTTTGCGTACGTTTTTTTAAAGCTTATTATTGTCATTCATATAAACTATGAAGTTTAATCTGGCTGCCATTTTTTGTCTGGTGAGCTTCGAAAAACATGTTGTACCTTAACTTTTGGAGGCCAGTGTAAAAAGATCTAGGTGGTCAATGTCACTCAGCAGATTAAGGTGATATAGCTTCTTACTACGGCGTTTTAATGGGTTATTTGATAAAGTTAGTTATGTTATTGAGATTTACTATAGCATGTTTGGTGTTGAAAAGGAAGTGTGTAGAACTTATAGTTTTTTTACAGGGACATTCAAAAGAATTCCGTTACATTATGGTCTATGGAGAAAAATCGTTTGCGGTTTATTTAAGTAATGTTCTACAAATTAAAACATTTTGAAATTGATATATAATATCACTAAGGTGAATTACAAGAGGTTTACTATAGAATATTGTGTGTATAGCATTCATTTACAGTGTCACACAAAATAATTCGCTACTGTCTGTTAACAATAAATGTTGGAAGTACTTTTTCAGTTGCTGAGCGCGTTTTTAAATTTAACTTATTTTTTGTCTATTATTTGATGGGTAAATTCTATAGATCATATAAAGGGCAGCACAAAAGTTCTCGAGAACATTTCTGTTTATTGGTGGAAATTCCAGAAGGGGAATTTTAAACTGTGCTACGCGCTTCCTAACTGAACTAAAATTTAGCTTTCTACGTAGTATACATACAAATCTATAGATCATATACAGGTATGCACAAAAGAATTTTGATATGTATCCGAATAGTATTGGTTATTCCTGAAATTGTATTTTTAAATATGTTCTGCGTTTTCCAAACCGACTATTTTGACTTTGACTTTGTCTACTTGGATATTATCTTTCACCTTATTAAACGGTAAAGATTTGTAAAAGTATTTTGGAAGTGTTGGAAAGTGCTACATAATCTATACGTGACCCATGATTTCTCGTTCTTTTTTATTTTCAACTACAAATAAAGTTTTCTGTAAAACAAGTTATTTATTTTCTGAAATATGAATTGAATTATTTTTACGGCATATGCAGACAGAAATAAATCAGAGTGAATCTAACAATATGCGAAAATCATAAATTCATGGGTTTTGAGCCTTAGGTATTTCCAAAGCGGTTTATTTTGTAGCACAGTGTGATAGTGTTTATATATTTTATATTCGGATTTCCAAAACTTTTTTGAAAGGAAATGCAACAAGCTGAAGTTTTTAAAAAGTTAAACTAAGTGAAATGAGGAAAGCATTTAAAGAAAAACCAAGCTGGTAAAAGAACATAGTTAACATTGGAAAAAAGTATTACACTTGAATTTCTCATTTACTCTTATTGATGAAGTTCGAAAACATATTCCTGAACAATTCTCTTTCCCTTTAAATAATAAATCAAACCTTAAATAAGCACTCTAAAACCAAAAAATGGTGCGAATATGATTTTTTTTCTTATTTCTTTCAGGACATAAAATGTGCGTGAGAATGTTTTCATTTACCTTTTTACAATTTCGACATGGAGTAAAATTATTTACTGACATTGAAGATATGTAAGTGAGGAGTTAAAAAAAAGAGTAGCACAAATATATTTATTTTTGGAAAACTGGCGCAAAAAGAAATGATGCCCCCCTTCTCCCTCTCAACAATGCATAAACAAATAAATCAATGCGAAGTTAACAATACGAGTATGTGGTGACTGTAAATAAATGTTCTTTGAGTTTCAGGTGTAATAGTGTTGTATTATTTATTAGCATATCCTAATTTCACATTTACTCTTTGTGTCATATTATATATTTGAAACTAAACGGAACGAAAAATAAAGAAAACTGTTGATTTATTCACAGAAAATAAAAATATATTAAGCTTATTCAAGTTCCAAAATAATAAAATGTCTTTCTTTGCTTTTGGAATTATATTGTGAAACGAAATGTTTAAGATATAACCGTTTAGGTAAATAAAAATTAAATGTTACATTAATATTTTCTAAACAGATATATTCTAAAGCAAGTGAAAAATTTCAAATTATTTTACTTATACACAGAAACGAAAAAGTTTCATTTTAATTCATTATAACTTTTCTTAAGCAGAAAAACTCTGAATTATTTTTAAAAGTTTAAATTTTTTTATGAAACTCAAATACATCTATTCACCAAAATAAAAAAGTCTTAATTTACCATAAATCGGGTTTATACGTGCACAAAACAAAGTGTTTTAAAAGAGTTCTGGATCTATTGTGTTGAGCATGTTCATGTGATTCACCAGTATTCTATGGTAATAGCACTAGCAGCACCATCCACACAGGTTTGACCTAAAATATTTCTTATTTTCATCAAATTCCCGTCTTCTGCATCTAAGTAACCTAGAATTGTGGTATTTGAAAAATATTATTTATTTGTTAATGGTGAAACTGCTCCAATATTATTACATGATTTCAAAGCGAGATCGATGCGATGAATCGTATGCCTCTTAAATAAACATATAAAAATCCTTCATGCATTAAAGTACTCATAAGTGTCAAACAATAAAACTGTCAAATGCACAAAAAATAATTACAAAATTTACTGAAGAAGTGGAAATATTTTTACTTTGTATGCAGATATTGTTCGTTTTAGAATGTTGAAAAAATATTTCTAGTATTATGATAATTTTGAAAAAATTAAGACTATTGTTATTGTACGATGTGGGTCAGTTAAATAAAGGTCTCAAATAAAGTTACGAAACAGTGTCCAAAAATATAATTGAATTTCCAAAAGGGATATATTATTCTTATATTATACAAATATGTGTAACTCTTTGAAGATAATACAATATCCGCTGGATAATAGTTTCTAAACACACTTAAGTATTTTCAGTTTATAATGCTGAATTTTCAAAAATTTGACTGTCCCCAATGAGAAACTTCAAAAAGAAAACCTAGAAAATACAAGATACAGAATGAAAATGCATTTAAATTATACAGGGTGATTTTTTTTAAAGTTGTGAAAATAAAATCCTATAACAAAAGAACCACTGATCAAAATGACTTAAAATTTCACCAGTATGATCCCAAAGCAATGGGTATTTTTTAGGCGTGATTAAAAAAACTTAAAATCGCACCGACAGATGGCGCTGTAAGTTAACAGAAACAAAGACTATCTTCAGCGGGAGGAAAACAATGGATGGTACTTTGAGAAACCATCTTCCGTAGGCCTTCTGTCGCCATTGGACCTTTTCTTAAATTCTTAAGTGTCCTGAATCTCCTAAGAGCAGTTGCTGCGCTGTCATTATTCTAATAATACAGTTTCACTAACGACGCACGGTCCGTCAATGGTACAGTCATTGCGAGGATATCAGTAGAATAATGAACACTAGGTGTGCGTGCTTCACGTTTTTATGGCCACTGTGCGTGTGTCGTGTGCAAGCTCGTCTCCCGACTTTACTGCATGTACAGCGCCATCTGTCGATGCGATTTTAAGTTTTTTTTCAACCACGTCAAAACAATTTCCATTGCTTTGGGAGCGTACTGCTGAAATTTCAGGTCATTTGAATCAGTGGTTCTTTAGTTATTGGGTTTTACTTTCACAACTTTAAAAAAAATCACCCTGTATATCATTTCAAAATTAGATATCTTATTTTTCATTTAAAATATAAACTGAGAAAACATTTTAATTATAAAAATTAATATAAAATAAAATATCCCCATATAATGCATTTTTTCTTGTCCACTCTGTTAGCAAGATTTTCTAATGATCCACGCTGTCAGCACACGTCTCAAGACTGTGTACATATATAAAGATTTAGTCCGCATGGAATTTGCATTCATAAAGTGAGAGAATAGTTTTTTGCAGATTTTTGTAACAAAAAATTAGGTAAGTACATTTTTGTCTGTCCACTATATTACATTGCTATATATAATATAAATAACTGTGAAGATTGGTAAATATAATTAATAGTAAGCTTATGTATGTATGTAATAATACAAGGCTAAAGCCTAAATAATGTCTTGAATAAATTAATAAAAAATGAAAATCTTGTACTTTTGCAATCTGTTACCTGTCCACTCTGTTACTAGAGTAATTTTTCCATTAAATTACAACTCATATATTATTTCAATTTTTTATTATGACATATGTCTAAAATATTTTAACTACATGAATTAAATATTAGGAAAATAATTCATATCATTGTAATGAATCTTTTAGAGGAATTGATATGTCTAATTTTTTGAACCATAGTAACAGAATGGACATATTATTTGTTTTCGATCCAAAGTGGTAATATGTTTAAACAAATATTTGTTTTATATAATATTTGTCATCACTTCAAAAAATATAAAATAAATTTGAAGAATTAAAAAAATAATGTTTATGTTAAGAACTGTAATAAATTGGTAAAATAGTGGACATTTTGCTCATGTGTTTGACAAGAATTGTCCATTTTTTCTATAAATTAAAAAAAAAAGTTTGTAAAAAATTTTAGTTTTCCTAACACGAGATACTAATGTAGGTAATTAAAATAAAAAAGTATCTGAAAAAAAAAATTCAAGACATAATTATTTCTGAATTGTAATTTTCTTTGAGAATGACCCATGCATGTTTATGGCATTATACTTGCAATATGGTTTCACTGCTACTTGTCATTCTATTATCGCCAAAAGGTAAGGAAATCTGAAAAGATCTTGCTGGTCAATGTGACACAGAAGATTAAGGTAATCTAGCCTACTATAGTTTCTGAAGAACAATTCCATAAATCTAGTTTCAAAAATTTTAAATAAGTTTTAAATGCGGGACGAAAAGCTTTCTGGTAGCCCTTTAGTAAAACTTTTATCAATTTTACGAAGAATTACAATTCTTTTCAAATAGTGATATGTCATCAAGGCTTTCTTTCGCCATCTTTTACTAAGATGAGAAAATGTGTTAATGGAAAATCAATTAGAAAAGGGAAATAGTTTATTGAGAATGAATATCCATGTGATTTTTCCATTGGCTTTTATTGTTAAATTTAGAATTTTTTTCTGCAGAATTCTTTTTTTCTTTAAATAATAACAGGAAATTCAACAAAAACATATTTAGGAAAATAATGTTTTTTCTTTTTTATCTTTTTAGATTTTCTTCGAGCAAAATATGTTTTACAATATTTTACATTTTCGCTATTTTCAAATTGAAATAAATTTTTCTGTAAAACAAGTGTATTTATTTCTGTGAAATACGCTTCAAATAATTCTTGCGGCACATGCAGACAGAAATAAATCAGCGCGAAGCAAACAATATGCGAAAATCGTCAGTTCATGGGTTTTGAGCTTCAGGTGTCTTATAAGCGGTGTATTGTTTATCACAGTTTGTTTTATGTTTTATATTCTAATTTCCACAATTTTTAAGAACGAAAATACAACTAGCTATTTTTAAAAAGAAAAGTTAAACTACGTGAAATGCGGAAGTAAAATTATTTACTGTCATCGAAGCAAGTAAAGAATTAAAAAAAAATAACACAAGTACATTTCTTTTTGAAAAATCGAATTTTCGAAAAATCAAAATTTGCTGTCGAACCCCCCCCCCCCCCCCAAAAAAAAAAAAAAAAAAAAAAAAACCCTCATGACTCCTCTCTTGCCAAATAAGGCAGAAACAAATAAGTAAGTGCGAGTCTAACAATATATGAAGTCCTCAAGTATAAGTTCTTCGAGTATCAGGTGCATATAAAAGCATTGTAATCTTTATCACCATTCCGACTTTTACATTTAAGCTTTGTACCAAATTATATATTTGATACTCAAAGCAACAAATAATAAAAAAGGATTTCATATTATCTTACTGAAACGGTTGTTTGAGAGAATTGTGTCCACCAAATTTGTCCAGAATAGCTCATTTGGTAAAGCGTTGGCAAATTAAGCCAAATGGTTTCTGATTTGAATCCTGGACCGGTAACGTTTTCACTCAGTTGGAAAATTACAACTCGTATGATTTATTAACCAATAAGAATAATTATTTTAAATTAATGAAGTGTAATGACGTATACCACGTTTTCTTGGAGTTCCATTAACCGCGTTTTAATCTCTTGAGCTTTTTCAGATTACAAACGAGATGTCATTATCAAATGGTTGGTTGAGTGAATTGTGTCCGTAAGATTTGTCCAGGATAGCTTAGTTGGTAGAGCATTGGCAACTTAAGTCAAAGGTGCCCTATCCAAATCTTGGCCTGGACACTTTTTCACTCAGTTGGAAAAAAATTAACTCAAATAAAATATATTTCACATGGAAGTTTTTCCTGCTAAGTTCGAAATATTTTTACTTTGTTCATATATATTGTTATTTTTAGTATGTTGAAATATTTTTATCGTATTGTTATAATTTTGAATCTTATTATTACTATTGTTATTGTAGTGTGCCTGTTTATGACATCATGATGTCACTGCTACCAGTCTTTATATTGGTACCACATGGTCAAAAAGTTTACAAGCGAAGATCTCGGTGGTAAATGTGACTAAAAGAAGTAAGCTGATATAGTTTACTATTTCTTTCTTAAGGATAATTTAATTTGTAATTTTTCATCTTCATGTGATCATAAAGTTTTAAAAAAAATACCATTAGACTCAGAATTCTCTTTTAGGTAGATTTCGTATGAAATACTACCTATTACATTCTCCCCTGTGTTGGAATTTCTGAAAAATTTTTGCAGATCTATGCCGATCATGACTCCTAAAACCCAATACCACTCCCAGTACAAAACTTTATCTATCTATCTACCTATATCACTTTTTTATGGACACGATAATTTCAATAATTCTGCACAAATCTCTCCCAAACTGATACATAAAATCAAGGGGCATAAAATATCGGTCAAGTTCGTTAATGGGCAAAATCAGACCAAGGAGGGGCTTTTTGTGAAAACAGAAAACCCTCCACAATTTCTTAATTATGATACATATCGAATCCGTTTAAGGCTATTATTACTTCTAAGAAAATGGCCGAAAATTTATATATGACAGATTTTTGATATTATTAAAAATGGCCTCAAGGGGGGGGGGAATAGGGATTTAAGAAGAGAAAAATTCATAACTTCGTCAAATCTCAAGATATCAAATCCGCTTAAATTTATTATAAAGTTTCTTACTATTATCTGCAATTTTTATATTTACAACTTGTTTATAGAACTAACTCTTACAGAAAAAAAATCCCTGCCGGCTCCGCCTACAGACACAAATAGATTTCGAAGTGGGAGATCCCAACTGCCGCATCATGGCAAAAATGTCATTTTTTCTGCCATTCCCAATAAACAGGCACTCCACGGTATGCGTCTAAGAAATCTACCTGTGTCTGTTGGCCGATTCGGCAGGGATTTTTTTTTGTTTTCTTAATATCCCGAAAACACTCAAAATTTTCACTGAAACAAAAATGAAAATTTAGAAAGTTTTTTTTTTCTTACATTCTTTTAGTTGGAGTTTTCAAAAAAGTAAAAGATGTTTATTAATGTATATATATCTCTTCTTCTTTACATTTTAAACATGAAATAAAATCCTATCATAGCATCGACAAAATGTAAGTTCAGAGTTTCCGAAAGATAGAACATATAAAAAGCAAGTATATTTAATTTTGTGAAATACGCAACGAAAGAAAAGATTCATCCGTCCCAAAAAAGCGAAAACAGATAAATCAGTGCAAAGCTAGCATTATGGAGACCGTAAATTTATATGCTTAGCGCCTCAGGAGTTATAAAAGCGGTATATTCTTTATCACGGTGTCACAAATTCACATTTATAATTTATGTTGAATAATAGATTTTAAATTCAACTCAATGTATGATGAGAAAGGGAATTGTTTTATCCACAGACGACAGAAAACGTATGAAATTATTTAAATTCCGTAATAATGAAATACTTCTCTTTGTGTTTGCAATCATATTGTGAAAGTAAATAAATATATTTCTGACCTGAATAGTTTAACAGAAACTTCAAATGTAAAAATAAATCCTTCAATTTTTTTAAAAGAGAAAAAAAGCTCAAATTAGATTAAAAAATATATAAACTTAGTGCAATGAAGCAATGTCTATAAGAAAACCAATACACGGAAAAAAGAAGTTAATTTATGATAAATATCCATGAGGGCTTCCCATAAGCATTTAATGGTGAATTAATTTTTTTATGCAGCTGCCTTTTCATTTAAATAATAACTCAAAAAATTAACAAATACTTAATTTAAAAAATATTATTTAGGAAAAAAAAAAGATTTATATTTTCTTATCGTAGCTGTAAGTTCTTCAAATGTAAGATGTTTCACAATACTTTTCAGTTTCAATTTTAGTTTTCAACGTAAAAAAAATATATATATACTTATATCGACCGAAATGCAAGTAAAGTATTTAAAAAAAACAAATTATTAATCAACTACATTCTGTGTTTGTGAAATACGCCTCGAAAGAAAATATCATCCCCAACTCTAATCCAAAAAAGAAAACAAAAATAAATATGTACGAAGCTAATAATTTGGTGACTGTAATTCCCAGTACTTGGATCCTTCGGTGTTATAACAGCTGTGTATCCTTTGTTACAGTGATCGAACTTTATGTGTACATTTTGTGACGAATGATATTTTCAAAATTCAACGGAACTAATAATGGAAGAGTGTATTGTTTTATTTGCGGTGAATGAAAAAAAAATGATATAGGATTTATTTAAATTACATAATAATAAAACATGTTTCTTTGTTTCTGGAAATATATTATAAAAGAAAATGTGAATGATGTGAAATATTAGAACAAAAAATGATAAAAACATTTCATGGATTCTTTTTAATAATTCTAAAATATTTTGACTTTTGCATAGGTATTGTGCAAAAAGAATCGAGTGTAGTGTTTTTCAATGTGAAGATTTAAAAGTCATAAGTGTGGGACTATAACATTTCACAAAATATTATTATTATAAACTGCCGAAAAAGTAATTACAATTAAGAGTACTTAATCGTATAAAAAATAGTTAGGTGTAATTAAAAAAAATAATGTTTTAAAGTCAGCAAAACCTATTCAACAATATGAGATAATATTAAAAGATATTTAATGCCGTTAGATATTTAAAAGGCAGATAAATATAAATGAAATCATTTCTTGATAAATATTGACATATCCAATGTATGTTAAAGTATACATATTAAAACCACAAACCTACAAAATGTCTTTTAAGCTGATAGAGAAATTTAAAGTATTTCATAAAAGCGTACTACTGTCTAATGAATGTTAAAACTTTGTCTAGGCAAAAGTGCACATACATTTTTTTCTACATATATTTTTAAGAACTAAAAGATCTTCTTAAAATACCATCAGAAACTTTTAAATGCGCTAGGTCTTTCGAAAGATCTGAGTCTTTCTTCGTCAGGCACAATTCTACTATGAAAGCAGCAGCAAGACCCGTCTTGATGATGTTTTAAGCAAATCTTTTAGTTCTTATTGTTTTACACCAGTTTCAACTTATTTTCTTTCATATATTTTTAGTCTGAACACTGTACAACACAACTGAAAATTTATTTTGTATTTTAAATCATAAGTAAACAAGCTGATTTTTCTTTAAAACCTATACTTAACAAATATGAAAAATGTTTAAAGAAAAAATAACTTGCAAAAGAACATCGTTTTACATAGAAAAAAGAAATCAGCGTGAGATTCCTATGTACATTTCTTGATAATTTTAGAAGAAAGAAAAAAACCACAATTCCCTCTTTGTTTAAATAATAACTAAAGAAAAATAGTTTTACTTTTTTCTAAGTTGAGTTTCCTCAAATAAAATGTGTTTCAAAATGTTTTCAATTCTATTTTATAATTTCGACACGAAGTAAAATTATTTACTAGCATCGATGAAATACAAGTAGAGTTAAAATAAACAACGCAAGCACATTTATTTTTCTGATATACGCATCGACAGAAAAGATGATTTTCCTTTCAAAATACAGAAACAAATCAGTGGGAATATAACAATATATGGAGATCGCAAATTCAAGAGCTCAGAGACTCAGGTGTTATAAAAGCTTTGTATTCTTTATCACAGTATCCCCAATTTCAAATTTACGCTTTCTGTCGAACTGAAACTCAACGCCAGGAATACTAAAGAGCGATGTTGTTTTATTCACACCGGGCAGAATAAACAGGAAATTTATTTCAGTTCCAAAATAATAAAAGGTGTTTCTTTGCTTCAGGTACTACATTGTGAAATGGAATGTTCTTGATTATAAAGTTTAGGATAATACAAATAAAATGCTTAGACAGATTTATTCGATTTTTTGGGATGAATTATATTTTTAATTTTGAGAAAAATTACTTTTACGTTTAAACAAATTTAAAATTGCTATCGAAATCACATATGTTAAAGTTTGCCGAAATTTAACAAATAAATCATTTAATGAAATTTAACGAATATAATTACTTTTCTTTCTATTAATATCGCAAATTACATACATAGCGATTTTCGAAACATTAAAACTACCCGTTTTAATACTTTCGTCATTTCTAAAACAAAAGAAAATAATACTTTAATACGTGAAAAACAGTCCTCTTAAAAAAAAACATAACGAATATCTTTATTCTCTCACTTCCGCGCCGAAAAAACATTCTACAAAACCATTTTTCTTCAACAACATATTTTTCACACACCTTGGAAAGATACAGTTACAAAAAACAAAACATCTTTCTCACACAGCTTAGGAAGATACATCTGCAAAAACAAAACCATCTTTCTCACACAGCTTAGAAAGATACATTTATGAAAACATCTCCTGTTAGTAGGAATTCAATTGGATTCGCGACAATCTCTCACCTTGAGTTTTCAACAGGAAAACTCAACAATAGGCACAATAAAATTCAAAATAACACAAAATATGTGTAACATTATACTTACATTACATGGCCAAAGCATAGATATTCTTAATACTAATTTTCAAAGACAAATTATACAATTTCCTGCAAAAATTCAAACAAAAATTCAACATATTATTACAAATTCAAATTAACACTAGGAAATGAGATATACTAAAGATAAGGGAAACAAAAGTTTATAATGTTCTATGTTCAAAAAATAGTCTTATGACTGATAACGTTTTGGAACAGTCACTGTTCTGCCACTTCTCGTTCGTAATATTGGTTCTAAAGAGTGTTATTTTGGAATCTCTAGATTGTACAGTTTTTGTATTGGTCTTAAAAGTTCACCATTTTCAGTTTTTACCCGAGCAACTCTCGGGTGACCATCTTTTCCAGAAATTAGTTCTTGCACACGAGCTAAAGTCCAATACGTACGTTTCTTATCAGACTCTACGAGAACGACATCACCAACGGTCAGTTGCTTGACATTCTTTTGCAGGGAATTTTGTTGGCGTAACTGCCCTAAATACTCAATACGGAATCGTCTTCTAAGATGTTCTCGAACTTGTTGTCTATACTTTGCTCTTCTGTTTAATTCTTGTGCGTCAATTGCATCAAAATCTACCACATCTGAAGATCTTATTTCTTGAAGAAACATTGGTGGTGTTAAAGGTGCTAGATCATCCACATCTTCTGAGACATACGTGAGTGGTCTAGCATTTACAACTTGTTCGCAGTCACAAAGAATTTTGATAAGCTCTTCATAGGATAATGAGGCTCTACCTAGTACTTTACTCAAGATGCGTTTCACCATTTGTATCAATCGCTCCCACCAACCACCCCACCAGGCAGCAGTAGGCGTATTGAATTTCCAACGAATCTTTTGTACAGCTGCTGCAGCTGAGATCTGTTCCCAATCGATGCCTGAAAGAGCTCTATCTGCACCGACAAAATTTTTACCATTATCAGAATAAACGGTCGTCGGTCTTCCTCTTCTCGCTATAAAGCGCCTAAAAGATTGGAAGAAGGTATCTGTTGCTAATGACGTCACTAATTCTAAATGTATGGCCCTGTACACTGCACAAGTGTACAACACAATCCATACCTTTTTTCCATTTTTCAAATATAAGGGCCCATCTAAATCTACTCCAGTTATTTGGAATACTGCCGCATCTTGAACTCTTTCTGCTGGCAATGCAATAGGTTCTGACTCTGTCTTCTGTGCACTAAATATTTTGCAACGCACACATTTCTGAACTACTGTTTGAATGGTTTTCCTGGCTTTCAGGATCCAGTAGCCTTCTCGTATAGATGTCATCAAAAGAGCCACTCCTGCATGTAATAGCTCTGGGTGTTTCCAGGAGATCAATCGCTGGACTACAGGATGGTCAGACGGCAAAAGAATTGAGTACTTAAAATTGACAGTATCTTCTAGATAGATGACTTGTGTTTTTACTCTGATGATACCATCTTCATCTAGGATTGGTCTTAGGCTACGAATTTTCATTATTCTTTTCATCAAAGCTGTCTTTCTGGATCAAAATCATTAATTTTCTTTCAGCTTTTTCTAGTTCAAAACATGTAAGTTCAGATACTTCTTTTGAATTCGGTTTTCTGGAATTACTTATGAATCTTAGAATCCATGCAATCAATCTTATTATTTTCTTGTATGATGAAAATCGTCGATAATACCAATTATTAGGTTTCGTGTTTTTGTTTAATTCTGAAATGACACTTTTCCGTTTCTCAGCATTAATAACTTCTTCATCTGGTGATTCGACACTTTGAGGCCAAGTAAATTCTGGCTCAGCCAGCCAGGCTGGTTCCTCCCACCATTTTAGCTGCAAGAACTGTTCAATGGAACAACCTCTGGAAGGGAGATCAGCCGGATTACATTTTCCTGAAATATGTCGCCACTGATTTTTCTCTGATAAAGACCTGATTTCCTCTACACGATTCCAGACAAATGTTCCCCATCTATCATCTCGCTTTATCCAGCTTAAAGCTGTGGTTGAATCACACCAATAACAGATTTTCAAATTTGGAATTCTTAAATCAGCAATGACACGACTACCCAACCTGGCTCCAATGCAGCATGATAAAAGCTCTAACCGCGGTATAGTTAGGTTCTTAAGAGGAGCTACTCTTGCGTGTGCTTGTATAAAACTCACCAAAATTTCATTTTTCTTCTTTACTCTCAGAAAAATACAAGTAGCATATGCGTGTTTACTTCCATCACAAAATATGTGAAGACTTACATCGTTTTCAAAATCATCTAGATTCATCCAGAGCTCAAGTTTGATGTCAGAAATTAATTTTATTCCCTGCACCCACTTCAAAAATTGTTTAATTAAATTCTCTGGAATTAATTCCTCCCATTTTAATTTCAACTTCCAGCATTCTTGTAGAATAAGTTTAGGGAGCAAAGTCACGGGTGAGGCAAATCCCAAAGGATAAAAAACCTTCTGAGCCAATGAAAGTAGAGCTCGTTTTGTAGGAATAATTTGCTTTTCCTCAATAGGGCCGATTTTGCAAGATAGGGTATCGTTTTCTAGATCCCAGTTTAAGCCTAGTACTGGTGTTATGTTAACTGTTGAAGTTTCAGACATAATTTGAATTGGATAATTTGACAGCCATCCCCTTAAATTGAATTTCGCGGAGGACAGTAACATTCTCGATTCAATTATGCACTTGTTTAACTCTTCAGTTGTGTTGGAACTACAAACACAATTATCTACATACAAAGATTCATTCAAAGTTTCTGCTGTAGAAACAAAATTGTCAGGTGTACTTTCCAGATGGTGTTACAGAGTAGCCGCTAGTAAAAAAGGGCTGCAATTGATTCCGAAAACCACACGTTTATGTCTGTAAATTTATTATCCTTCCATAAAAACCGTAGATAGTCTCTATCACTTTCTGTAATACCTATCTGTAGGAATGCCTTTTCTATATCAGATACTGCACCAACAGGAAATTTCCGAAAACGATGCAATATTGAAGGAATCATTTCAATCATATTTAATACTTTATCCAGACAATCATTTAATGAAGGAAAACCTTTCACATGAGCCGAAGCATCAAAAACCGGCCTTACGTTAGTAGTTTCACTCGATTCTTTAAATACAGGCCTGTGTGGCAAAGAATGTATTTTGGATTTTTTATTATCGACCACCCTTTCAATTATTCCTGCATTTAACCATGTATCAAATACTTCATTATAAACTTCAGTTTTATTCAAATTTGATAACCTCTTCTTCGTTGCAGCAAGCCGTTTTTCGGCCAATTCTCTATTACTAGGTAAGCGGGCATTATCTAGTACCCAAGGCAATGCTACTTCATACCTCCCATCTGAATCTATTCTTATGTTTCTTTTAAAATGTTGCATAGTTTCTTCATGAATTTCATTTTTAGTTTTAGATTCAACCGGATCAGTTATACCAAGAATATCTAGCTTCCATAAATTAGCAACGGAACTTTCGTTCCATAGAGACGAAATAACCATAAGAGAATCATTTGTTTCAGATTTAATGCCTGGAATTTTCCCCATGAGAGTCCACCACAAATGGGTCTTTACAGCAACCGGA
This sequence comes from Maratus michaelseni, assembly GCA_963931845.1. Classification (NCBI taxonomy): domain Eukaryota; kingdom Metazoa; phylum Arthropoda; class Arachnida; order Araneae; family Salticidae; genus Maratus; species Maratus michaelseni. Next base: position 125,315,016 of record OZ007593.1, on the reverse strand, counting down.
CCACTTTTTAAAACTTTAATATTTCCGGTCAGTAATTTTCCCGCCACATCGGAACCAATTAACAATTTAATTTCATTTTCGGTTTTACATACATTATTTTCAACATCCGAAATCTTAATACCATATTTATTTATTTCTTTTAACCAAGGTCCATTTGGCACCTTTTTTATATTAGAACAAATAACAGGAACATCTAAAACATGCATATCACATTTATAACTATTATCAATACTACTTAAATGAATTCTATATTTGTTGTGGTTTGTCTCACTTGTTTCAACACCACCAAATAATTTATGAATTAATTTAACTTCATAATTACTTTTATAATTCAAATACTTAATTACATCTTCTGATAAATATGAACGCTCAGAGCCCGTATCTATGACTCCCCGTACAATTTTTTCTTTACCATCGTGCTTTACACGTACATGCAAAGTTTGTAATAACACAGTTGGGTCGGAACCTTGAGTAGTCAAAACAGTATCACTACTCCCTGACTCATGTTCATGTTTACGACTTTCTAACGCTGTATTACTTTCTTCATTACAAACATTTTGACACATTTCAGCAAAATGCCTTTTACCACAATTTAAACATTTAATCTTCGATTTACAGTGACGTGAAATATGATTTTTCTTTATAGCTTTAAAACATTTTTTCTGATAAGTGACACTTGTCACAAAATATACATGCTTCATCATATTTCTTAATTAAATGTTTATCTTTAGATTTTTCACCTACAAATAAACCAGTAGCAGTTGGCATAGAATTATATTCAACATTTTTAAATATAGTAAAATTCTTAGATTTATCAAAACCAAAACTAGTACGCGCCAATAAAATACGTTCTTCAGACAGCACTTCATTTTTTAAGAAATTAAGTATAGAATTTAATTCACTCTTACCTTCATCAGACTTTTCACGATCCCGTTCCCAAATTCGGAGAACATCATGAGGTAAACACAATTCCACCAACGGGAAAAAAATTCTCGCGTATTTATCTTCTGTAACCCTAAGAGATTCCAACGATCTAAGTTTGGTTTCTAGGTTGTCATATAACGATGACAATTTGCACTCTCTTCTGGATGTATTATTATTGCATAATACCAGCTGCAGCAGATCGCGAACGTAAATTTGAATTAAAGTGTCTTCTTTTCCAAATCTTTCTTTTAGATGTTGAATTACTTTAGGATAATTTTCAGCCGATATAGGATAACTGTTCACAATTTGGGACGGTTTCGATTTTGGAGTAATTGCTTGCATAAGATATACGAACTTCGAGTGATCGTCTAACACAGTGTCTTCGTGAATTTTCTTGAATGTATTCCAAAACGTTAGCCACGATCTTGAGTCCCCATCAAACGGCTGCAAACTAATTTCAGGTAATCTGAGTGTGCGGGATCCCATTCTTTCGATTTCTATGGAATTTGGTAAAAGAGGTTGATGTTCGACGGCAGGCTTAACGAAAAAATGTCTTACATTTTTCTTCACTGTTATTAATTTTTCATGGTATTCTTCGCATGCTTCGAATTCTTTTACATAATGTTTTTCCGCGGACCCAATCGACAACATAAAATTTAATGTTTCGTCATCTGTGGAACGTAATCTAGATGCTTTGTCTAATTGATCTAATAGCTCTTCTATTAGATTAACATCTGGACTTGGCTGGTTAAGAGCTTCGTTTAAATCATTTTAAGTCTTCGTAAATGCGCTTCTAAGCGGCGTTCTTTTTATTTTTAACGCATCCATACTTGAACAGTTTTCCACTTAAAAAATATTACTTCCTATGTCCTTCTGTCTGGGCGACCATTTTTATCGCAAATTACATACATAGAGATTTTCGAAACATTAAAAATACCCGTTTTAATACTTTCGTCATTTCTAAAACAAAAGAAAATAATACTTTAATACGTGAAAAACAGTCCTCTTAAAAAAACATAACGAATATCTTTATTCTCTCACATAAAACATTACATCTCCTGTTAGTAGGAGCCAAGAATACGTTTAATTCAATTGGATTCGCGACAATTAATATCATAATACGCTAATGAAATATTTTTTTGAAGATGTTTGGAAAATGTTAAATCACAGCAATATTAAATAGCCTTTTACTTTTACTGCCAGCGAAGGACTGATCAGAGTAGCAACTATAGAGCATAGATGTCCCTCCCGGTCCCCTTTAGTAAGGTTAAAAAATAATAATTTTTTTTTTACAAAATTCGCCGGTAAACGCGAGAGAGAGCGGGGTAGTGAACAATAGATGTAAATATATGAATATAACGAAAAGAATGCTTGTGAAAAGATAAAAATACAAAATAATATCACTGCCGGAGAATACAAAGCTCCGACCCAACAAGGGGCAGTGTATAAGGGGTGAAGACGAGTCCCTGACTCAGTGATGAATTAATAAAGAAAGATAATATAGAAAGTTAAAGATGTTTTTAAGCTTTGAGAGCAAAGCCGGGCGCGATAAACTATTAGCCAGCCAATCATCTGAAGAACAGGAGGACGGTGAATATGTCAGCGAGCTGTTAAATAACAATTATAAAAGTAATGAAATGCGACAGCGACATCACCGTATTCACAAAGAGGAGAAAGGGCTCTTTTGAATCCAAAGAGAAAGGCCTCAAAGGGACCATGACCAGTAAGAAAATCTGTAGTGGAAGGAGAGAGCAGGAGAAGATCCAGTGATACCACTGGGACCAGATCATATGTATATCTACCCTTATCCGAGTAGTTCCAGTGATCCTACCACTGCTTCAGAAAATGAACGCAAAGATGTCTTTTGATGTGTGAGTGTGGAATTGCAAGTGAAAAATCAGCTGATGATCTAGATTCTAGAATTTGCTTTCTTTGCCAGCATATACGTCGTTTAATTGCCAAGGATACCCTTATGGGCTGAAACATAGCCTAAATATTTTTTACAGAAGATTTTTAAGAAATAATTTAATCTAAATAACTTGAGAATTTGTTGATCTAAAAGCAGTCTGAAAAGACTATCGCTAAAAATTGTAATTAAAAAAATTACTTTTCGTTGACCCATCCACTCTAAGGCTTTAAAAATGGCAAACAGTTCTGCTTGGAAAATAGAATTATTGTCATCCAGCCTGCAGGCCTACCGGTGAATCACTTCACTGCCTTCCGTAGCACAGAAAGCTGCCCCTATGCCGGTATTAGTGCGTGAGCTATCGGTGAAAACCATAATATTTTGAGTGGGAGAGTAAAGTCGGATTTACTTGAAGATGGGAAGTCTCCTATGTCTGATGAATCTGCCAACCTGTAGCTTTCGGGAAATGAATACTTTAAATATCCTCCGATTACGGGAAGAACTTGACCGTTTCATCCCCCTTTCTTCAGAGGGTTCACCCCCAGGTGATGGTAGAACATGTGGAATCATTAGGCACATCCGCTAACGACTTTCAATCGTGAGAAATTTCGGGATTTACTTTTCCCTAAAGGGAACCTTTTAATCTGTCAAAAGTAATAGCTTATCTTTGTAAATAAGGTTTAAATGTTATACGGACATGAAAATTGCACTTTTTCTGTGAAGTCATTGAATTCAAGTGATTAGGTTTTGAAATAATTGAGTGATGTCTCTTAAAAATAAGCAGAGAAACACTTACAATGAATGTTTAAATAGTGGTTTATATTTTGAAAAGGAGAATGTAAAACAAAATATTATGTTACAAACAAAAAAGAAAGAATAATTTTTTATGCTAATATAAAAATACTTTATTTAAAAATAGCTTTAAACTTTCAGATACTTTTAAAAATTAAATAAGCAAATAAAAATAATTTCCTTAAATAAACATTTATTTTCTTTTTATCATGATTCAGAATATAACAAAAAATGAATTCATTGAGAAGAAAAATGTAAAAATAAATATATGGGAATCGCAACAAAGAACAGTAACGAAAAATAAAGTTTTACCCAATGGAATTAGCGTTCCCAGTAAGGCATTTACTTTTTTGATTCAGATATAAACTAACACTTCCACTGTTTTATAATTTATTTTGTACTTAAATTAGGCAAAAATTCGGAAATGACAGAAATCTGAATAAAAACAACTAAGCTAATGTGATAAGGAAAACATTTACATACTCATTTTATAACACAAACAACTAGGTACAATACTATTTAAAAATAGCTGTAAACTTTCAGATACACTTAAAAATTAAATAAGTAATAAAAAAAATAATTTATTTAAATAAACGTTTTTTTTTTTTTTTTTTTTTTTTTTTTTTTTTTACAATTTAGATTATAACAAAAAACAAATTCAGGAGAAGAAAAAGCTAGAAATAAATACATAGAAATCGGTATAAACAGTAAAGAAAAATAAAGTTATATCCTTTTTAAATTAAAAAATAAACCGGTATTTCCAAATTGTATTAAAATTTATGTTGTACTTAAATCAACCGAATATTGCTATACAGAAATAGTAGTAGAAATCTGAATAAAAAAATTAAGCAAATGATATAAGTAAAAAAAGAATAAAACTGTGTGCTAATACAAAAATACTTTATTTAAAAATAGCTCCAAGCATTCTGATACATTTAAAAATTAAATAAGTTAAAAAAATAATTTCCTTAAATAAGCAATTTTTTTTCAATTTGCAAAAAATGAAAGAATATAACTAACAAATATCTAGTTCCTCTAAACTGATGGTTGGTTGGTTAGTTGGTTTATGACGGCCGATTATTTACACAAGGGATAGGGGCCCTAGGGGGATGACATCCGTGGGGGTCTTTCTAAGGGACCCTAACCCGTATTTACGGCAAGGTTAGAAGAAAACCACGGAAAACTCCGAACGGTTAGGTCGACGAGCGCGACAGGGGTTTGAACCCAGCACCTCCCGTCTACCTGCTTTGAAGAGCAGAACCTCTCAGCCTCTGGAGGGGGCCTCCTCTAAACTAAATGTTAATATGTGCAGACCTGCCAAGTCTCCGGCTTTTTGGATACCTGTAATTTAGTACAGAAAATGTTGTTTTATTTAATCGAAACATTTTTTGATTTAAAAGAATAACATTTTCTTTAAAAAATTACTGGTCTGCAAAAAGCCGGAGACTTGGCAACTCTGTATGTGTATATATATAACTTTTATGGAGAAATTAAAAAATAAATAAAACTAAACATGTACATTTTACGTGTGTGCTATGTTATTTTCTAACAACACAATACTATATTTTTTGTACGACGTGGAATTTAAAACCGCTGTGTTGAAATTAAATTATGCCTTGCAAATTTTCGAAATATGCTTCTTTGATTTTGAGTCTCGCTAATTTTTAATGCCCCCCCCCCCGCCTACTCTAGAATATTAATACTAAACCGAGCAATAACACTACAGAAATCATATAGAAAATAGCTGGGAGTAAATTTCATTTTTTTCGAGAATTACTGAAGCGATTTAAAAGAAATTCCTTTTAATATTTTTGGCGTTTGTTAAACAATAACTGGTCATTCGTTAATAAATGAAATAAAAAAGTGCAATAGCTGCATGATTGCACAAATTAAGCAGTCTACTTTATTTTTAATGTGGTTCTCAAATGATCTGCTGAACAACGCAAAACTTTCTGACGCATTTTTAAATGCAAAAGCATAAAATTTGCATGCCTAACAATTGAAGCGATTTGGAATCGAAATAAGTTTTAAATTTTTTGATAAATAAATTATTTATCGCGTTATAAGCTATTCGTGTCGCATGACAACCCGTTTTTCTCCTTTCGTGCGATGAAGAATCGGGAATTCAGTTCAAAATGCGGACTTTGACAGTGTTTTCTAAAAGATCTTCTGCCTTTACCAAAAGATGGAAAACGTGTTTCAATTGCAAAGTTTCTGAATAACAACAACTGCCTGTTTCATGCGTTTCTGAACAAAAATGAATTTAAAAATGTATCTAATAGTAGGCCCTTTGTATTTGAGAACAGCGTTAATTAACTTTGTTGAAAAGGAATGAATTTTAAGAAACAATCCTTATTTATATATAAGTATAATACAAAGTTTAATAAACATAATACTAATTATATAATAAGTATAATACCTATGTATAATACCTAAGTATAATACAAAACAAAAATAAAATAATTCGCTTCAGAAGTTTCCGAAAAAGAAGTACGGCAATAACAATTGTTTTCCGAAAGGATTTTGGAACAGCTATTGCCTCTTTGAACATAGCAGAAAAATGCATAGGACTTACATTCGAACGTCATTTAAATTTTTTTTATAATCATATGTTTAAAAAATGTATAAAGAACTATTAATGTAACTTGTATTATTTTCTGCACAACTGCAATTACTTTTTTTTAAATCAGATGATTGCGGAGAAAATTAATTGTAAATATCGTTAGAATTGCATTAATTATTAATATCATTCTGAAACAGACAAAGTTCAATTCCATGCAAAGAATATAAAACATGATTATTAAGCTGTGTGTGAGCATAAAACTAACTATTTTCTACTGTGTAAACGTAATTAATTTTTACATAAAAATTTTACAAAATTAACTGTATTTTTTATTAGATTGTAATATATATAATAATAATAATTTCATTTTTGTTGAGTTCAATAAATAAAGTTACGTATATTATTTTAAGATATCTAGTGTACTATTGTCGAAAGAAAAAAAAACTCAATACTTAACATTCTAAGAATAAAAACTTAATCAATATCAGCGATACTAAAATACTGAAACAATTTAATGAAAATAGTCTATTCTCTATCATGTCAAAAACAAGAATTATCTTCCACTAATTTGGAGGAAGTGAGGTAGAAACAGCTTCAAATCGTGCGCTTCAACAATGTTTATTTTCTTTGCTGCATAAGTTTTCCCGTATTCCCCTATCATACCTAATATCTTCCCCATAGCATTTCCCTTCTCCGATACCCAATAAGACTCCCGTTGAGCCAAACGCTATTAAGGATTTCCTGCACTACATCTTTGAGGGTTGGAAATTTTTGGGATGACGATAATCCCAACCCCGTATTTTCCATCAGTCTTTTTCTTGGGACTACGGTAATCCCCAAGTAAGCAAAAGGTTAATACTTTCGTCATTTCTAAAACAAAAGAAAATAATACTTTAATACGTGAAAAACAGTCCACTTAAAAAAAAAACATAACGAATATCTTTATTCTCTCACTTAAAACATAGCATCTCCTGTTAATAGGAGCCAAGAATACGTTTAATTCAATTGGATTCGCGACAATTAATATCATAATAGGCTAATGAAATATTTTTTTGAAGATGTTTGGAAAATGTTAAATTACAGCAATATTAAATAGCCTTTTACTTTTACTGCCAGCGAAGGACTGATCAGAGTAGCAACTATAGAGCATAGATGTCCCTCCCGGTCCCCTTTAGTAAGGTTAAAAAAAAAAAAAAAATTTTTTACAAAATTCGCCGGTAAACGCGAGAGAGAGCGGGGTAGTGAACAATAGATGTAAATATGTGAATATAACGAAAAGAATGCTTGTGAAAAGATAAAAATACAAAATAATATCACTGCCGGAGAATACAAAGCTCCGACCCGACAAGGGGCAGTGTATAAGGGGTGAAGCTGAGTCCCTGACTCAGTGATGAATTAATAAAGAAAGATAATGTAGAAAGTTAAAGATGTTTTTAAGCTTTGAGAGCAAAGCCGGGCGCGATAAACTATTAGCCAGCCAATCATCTGAAGAACAGGAGGACGGTGAATATGTCAGCGAGCTGTTAAATAACAATTATAAAAGTAATGAAATGCGACAGCGACATCACCGTATTCACAAAGAGGAGAAAGGGCTCTTTTGAATCCAAAGAGAAAGGCCTCAAAGGGACCATGACCAGTAAGAAAATCTGTAGTGGAAGGAGAGAGCAGGAGAAGATCCAGTGATACCACTGGGACCAGATCATATGTATATCTACCCTTATCCGAGTAGTTCCAGTGATCCTACCACTGCTTCAGAAAATGAACGCAAAGATGTCTTTTGATGTGTGAGTGTGGAATTGCAAGTGAAAAATCAGCTGATGATCTAGATTCTAGAATTTGCTTTCTTTGCCAGCATATACGTCGTTTAATTGCCAAGGATACCCTTATGGGCTGAAACATAGCCTAAATATTTTTTACAGAAGATTTTTAAGAAATAATTTAATCTAAATAACTTGAGAATTTGTTGATCTAAAAGCAGTCTGAAAAGACTATCGCTAAAAATTGTAATTAAAAAAATTACTTTTCGTTGACCCATCCACTCTAAGGCTTTAAAAATGGCAAACAGTTCTGCTTGGAAAATAGAATTATTGTCATCCAGCCTGCAGGCCTACCGGTGAATCACTTCACTGCCTTCCGTAGCACAGAAAGCTGCCCCTACGCCGGTATTAGTGCGTGAGCCATCGGTGAAAACCATAATATTTTGAGTGGGAGAGTAAAGTCGGATTTACTTGAAGATGGGAAGTCTCCTATGTCTGATGAATCTGCCAGCGAGGAATCTTGTGCTGAATTGACATTTGTGTGAAGTATTGTTGTGAGACAGCTTCATTCTTTAAATGGAAGATGCTACTTTTAGTGAACTCGTATTTAATGGTAATGAAAATGGGTGGAATACCTGTTAATATATTGAGAGCATCACTGAAAATGGTTCTATAGAATCTTGAAATTTGCAAAGGAAAAATCCTTTGTAAAGAAAATAATGTATTAAGTGTTAATTTTGTAAGTTTATACCACACAGATAAGTGATAATTTTTTCTACATTAGTGGAGTACCACATATTTAACATATGGTTATTTACCCTAAGATTTAGTGGTTAATTTAATATTAAATAGACTTATCAATTTCCAGTGTTTTATATGTTTTTCTCGTAACTTATTGGTTCGGAAAAGTAGCATCCATTGTTAAACTTAAAGAATGAAACTCATGTTCAAAATAAAAGAATTACCGACGCCGCAAACAGTTTTAAGCAAAATTTTATTTTTGTTTTATTACTAAATACTGAAACATAAATAAAGTGATAATAAAGTATATATAGACATATACTATCATTACTATATGCAGATAACAACACAAATAATCGTTAAGACAAGAGAAAATAAATTTAAATTAACCGGTATTTTTATGTCTCTTTAGTCCCGAAAGGGTTAGAAAAGTGCCCAGTTAAACTGATGGCATTGAGCTCACAGGCTATTCACACTAATTGTATATTATACTCTTATTTCAAAGAGTAATGTCCCTCGAAAAATAAAAAAAATCGACAATAAATTAAGGTGGAATTAGCCCCTGTTCCCGCATTTATACTTAACCAATGAACCACCAAAACTAATCAGGGAAGCGCCATATCAGAATGAACCTATGTACAAAATTTGAAGCAAATTGGATAATTCGGCAGGAAAAACCCATTTATCTAAATTAAGGGGGAATTAGCCCTCTATTCGTCCCTTTATACTTAACCAATAAACCTCTAAAAACTAATCAGGAAAGTTCCTTATCAAAATGAACCTATATACAAAATTTGAAGCAAATCGGACATTTCTATCAAGAGTTATCGCATTACGTACGTACATATATACGTACACACATACTAGTGCTCCCGATGCGATCGTATTTCAGTCATACGTTTAACCAATATACGTATATACGTATAATACGTCTTTAAGAAATACGTATACCTTAAACTATACGTTTAAGGTATACGTATAGTTTACGTATATACGTTAAACGCTGTTTAATTCAAGTATACGTATATTTCAACTATCGTATTTACTTTTAATGTCAATGGATCTCATCAGTGTTACGTCACTGAACGGAGAACAAGTTGGAAATCGGTGGCGTTACTTCAGCAATCTAAATAATATGTTTCATACATAAAATTTTGTTATTGTTCCCTATAAACGATTATTGTAACTATATATAACGAAATTAAAAAGACTTTTTGAGCAAATAATTAGAATATACACGTTTCAGATTTATTGTTAATCCTTATTAAGTAAATTCTTTCTCTTTTATTAAAAAAAAAAAAAAAAAAAAAATTGTGGGCGTATAATCAAATTGCGCTAGGGGGGGGGGGGTGTCAAATGTCTTTCTTTCCACGGTGCTACCGTTTTCTACTCTGTGTTAATATATAACGCAATTTCAATTTTTTAACCCTTACATTTGTCGTATTTTTTATACAAAGTGTATGTGAATTACAAGATATTACGTTTTAAGAATTGTTGTTAATCTTGACAAATTTCATTTTTTTGTGTTAGTACCTATAAATTTCGATTACTTATAGCATGACAAATAATCGTCACTGCAGATTTCAGAACGCAATCACACAATCTTAAAATGACTTGCCTTCTCTTTTCTTTTTGCTGTAAAACGTATTTTCAAAATATTTTTAATATAGAAAAAAGTATTCTTAAATAAAATAAAAGTATGTTTAGTTAGTTATTTGTTACGGCCGATTTTCTGCACTAGGGATATAGGCCGGTGAGGTGAGTGCCCTCTGTGGGGGGTCTTTAAAATAAAAATAACATTATAAAACTTCCCAGGAGTTGGATTGATCAATGTCAGTATGAAATATGAAGTCAATGTCAGTTTATGTTCTGCAATACTAATGTTTCGGGCGAAATGTCCACGCCATAAATCAAAATAAGCTATGTGCGTGTGTTACAGGTATGCGGAACTTAAATAATATCATAGTAAATCATTTCATAATTAATCGTTTAGATTTGAAGGGGAAAAATCAAAATCTAAACTAAAAAATATATTTCGATTTTTTTTTTACAAGTACCGACTGCACCGGACGCAGTTTCTCAAAACACAGACAAGCAGGAGAAAAGCATAATTTTTAAAGCAAGTAACTAAAACCATTTAAAGGTTTATATGATTAACCGCTGGTGTAAGTTCCGTATATACGATGTACCGTATATGCTGTTTCGTATAATACGTATAGCCACCTTGGTCGTATCCAATATCTGCACCCCGTATAATACGTATTATAAGAATACTCGTATAAACGTTTAATAGGTATCACTAATACATACGTACATAAATACGTACTACATACATACAGAACCTGTGGGATCATAGATTTAGTCTGAGGATTTGATAGCCTGTGAGCTAAAAAGTACTTTCTTCTCCTTGTTGTGGGCGTTTAACTATTGGATGCATACAGTGCCTGTTGCATACAAATTTTTAAAAATGAATAGATGCCCAGTAAAAAAATATATAATATCAATATGAAGAAAACTCATAACAGTAACAAAATTTATTTACTAATTAATAACGAGTACCCAATGAGTATGTAAATATCATATGCAATAGACTAAATGTCTTTCAGAGATTCTGTCCTCATCTGATTATAGCATAACTAGAATCAAAATACAAAACAAAAAATAACACATGACCCAATTATTATAATTTACGCATTACCCAAAACTCGAACATACAAGAAAGTAGAAGGTGCAAGAAGTATTTCAAATTCAGAAATTTCTCATATTTCCACAAATAAAAAAAAGTGAGGAGAGTTATGTGTGATTATGCAATATGAGTGATCGTCAGAATAGCATTGAGACAAGACAAATATTGTACGGTGGAACTTAAAAAAATTAATACAGTTCTGAAATGTTATATATTATTTTTCATTTCTCTTTTTTTGATTTGAAAAGAATGAATTTTTGTGTTTCATATAGAAAAAGGGCTACTGAACAAAATTATATCAGAAAAATAACAACTCAGACATGTTTGGTTGAGAACAGACATTCTAATAGTAGCATATAGAGATATAAAATTACAATTAAATTTTCAGTGTTATAATAATGTAAATCAAATTCAAAACACTAAGCAGAAAATAACAGTCACCTATATTCGATAAAATAACATATAAGAAATATATAATACTATAAAAACATCTTGACGTGAGAACATGTGGTTAGTGGGACTGTATATAAAAGCCAGGTATTGGGACACGTACATGCATCTCACTTTAATTTTATTATTTATTATTTGTGGGATATGATTTTCATCTAATGGATACAAACATGCATAAAATCTTTCGTACCTCTTTCTTAAAATCACTCGGAATCTTTCGTTTAAAAAAAAACGCTGCTGCATACACAAGAGGCAATTTCTACACCTCCTAAGACACTTTAAGAAGGAAAGGTGACACAAAGTTGGTTTGCCTTGTTATAGGAACTTCTCCAACTGACATTTAAGAGTCTTTCTTAAATGGTGATTTGTATTATTGCAGGGATATCATGTCAATTGATGAACGAAAAAACGTTTAGAATCTTTTATTAACAGGAAAACGCGGATCGACAAACAAGAGACTCTCTCTACATCTCACTAGACACTTTAAGAAGGAAGGATAACACAAAGTGTGTTTGCCTTGTTGTCGCTGGACATCAACTATTCCAACAACTGACTTACAGGAGTCTTTCTTAAAAATGATTTGTATTATTGCTGAGATATTATTTCAATCGGTAAAACCAAATAGGTTTTGAATCTTTCATGAACAGGGAAACGTGGATCCATATACAAGAGACCCTCTCTACACTTCACGAGACACTTTAAGAAGGAAGGGTGACACAAAGTGTGTTTGCCTTGTTGTCGCTGGACATCAACTATTCCAACAACTGACTTACAGGAGTCTTTCTTAAAAATGATTTGTATTATTGCTGAGATATTATTTCAATCGATAAAACCAAAAACGTTTTGAATCTTTCATGAACAGGAAAACGTGGATCCATATACAAGAGACCCTCTCTATACTTCACGAGACACTCTAAGAAGGAAGGGTGAAACAAAGTATGTTTGCCTTGTTATCGCTGAGCATAAGCTATTCCAAAAACTAACATTTAGGAGTATTTCCTAAATGGTGATTTGTATTATTCCTGGGATTTGAATTCAATCGATGAATGCAAAAACGTTTAGAATCTTTCATGAGTAGGAAAACGTGAATCCATACTCAAGAAATCATTTCTACAACCCCACAGGACACTTTATTAAGAAAGGGCGACGCAAAGGGTGTTTGCCTTGTTATAGCAACCTTTCCAACAACTGAGATTTAGGAGTCTTTCCTAAATGGTGATTTGTATTATTGCAGGAATATGATGTCAATCGATGAACAAAAAAAGTTTAGAATCTTTTATCAACAGGAAAACACGAATCTACACACAAGAGACCCTCTCTACACCTCACCGGACACTTGAAGAAGGAGTAGCACAATGTGTGTTTGCATTGTTATCGTTGGTCATCAACTCTTCCAACAACTGACATTCAGTAGTATTTCCTAAATGGTGATTTGTATAATTGCTGGTATATGATTTCAATCGATGAACACTAAAACGTTTAGAATCTTTCATCAACAGGAAAGCGTTCTTCACCTAATGATTTCTACACCTAACAGGAGACTTTAAGAAGGAAGAGTGTTTGCATTGTTATCGCTAGGCATCAACCTTTTGAGCTAGGTGGTCGTTCTAAACTGACATTCAGGAGTCTTTTTTCAAAATGAGGATTTTTATTATTGCTGGGATATGATTTCAATCCAATGAACACAAGAACCTTAAGAATTTTTCATCAACAGGAAAATTCGGATCCATGCACAAGAGGCTTTTCTAAACCCCATAGAATGCTTAAAAAAAACCAGGGGTGACACAAAATGCTTTTTTCTTGTTATTGATGAGCCTCATTCTTCCGGAAAGCGGTCAATGTAAACTGTCAGATATGAGTCTCTGCAAAATGGCGGTTAACTAATGCTATTTTAAGCAATTTTCGTGATGGAAATACTCCACACTACAAATAAGCAAGATATATACCCACGAATTTCGATTAATATAGCCACTCGTTAAATTAAACTTGTGAAGCTCCAGTCACTTTTTGTACATCTCAGTGACTCGAAATTTTGATTTAAAAAATGTAAGTAACTGTTCTGAAAATCAAATGTGTCCATCAACTTGGGCATTTTAATATTTTTGAAAATGGACAGTGGTTTGTTTAGGGCATCTTAAAACTTCTCCAGCATCATTAGATAACTTGAAAATGGGATCAATGTGAATCGAGTGACTGTTAATCCATATATAAAAAAATTCATTCACTTATTTAAAAGTATTCGCTGTAAAAAGATAAAACTACGAATTGCACTCAGATAGCTTAGAAAGTTACTAAAGTTTAAAATATTTCAGTAAAAGTTGTTTTTGTCTGTTAAAGTTATAAATGATTCTTAGAAAACACTTTTTTCTGTATACATTTTTTGCATGAATAGCACACTGAAAAAACTGAAGGTTTATTTTGAATTTTAAAATTTGTTTCAATAAATATAGGGAAAAAAGAATATTTTAAAGGAAAAATAATAAGAAAAAAAAAGAAGTTCATTTAGAAAAAAAATTGGGTTTTCCATCTGCATTTATTGATAAAATTAAATATTACTTATTTTGTCTCCCTTCAGAATCATCGCTTCGTTTTAAACAGAAACGAAAGATTCACAAAAGTGTCTCTCAAACAAAATCAATAAAATTTTTTATTTATTTTATTCTACGTTTTTTGCAGTTTCTTGAGATATAATATGTTTGACAGTACTTTTCATTTCCAGTTTCAAATTTTCATTGCGAAATAAATTTATTTACTGGCATCAACGAAATGTAACTAAAGAGTTTCAAAAAATGTAAAACTAAAGCAAACACACTTATATTGTTGAAGTACGCATCGAAAGAAAATATCACTTTCCCCCCAAAAGCAGAAACAAATCAGTGTAAAGCTAACAATACGCTGACCGTAAATTCAAGTTCTTTGAGCCTCAGACTATGTTCAAATTTCACATTTACACTTTTGTATGGAATGACATTTTTGAAATTCATCGCAGCGAGTTATGAAAGAGGAATTGGTTTTATTTGCAGAAAACACAATCACACAAACATACAAATAAAAGATTTTTTTTCTTTTTAAATTTCAAAGTATAAAATATTTTTTTGCTTCAGGAATTCAATGTGAACAAAATGCTTAAAAAATTAAATTTTTAGAAATGTTTAAAAATATATTTGAATAAATATATGTGGGATAAAAATGCATACGAAACTTCAACTCCATTGAAATAAAGGAGCTAACTGGTATCGAGAAAGGTTAGGTCAGAATTTGAACAGGTTTTTTTAGAAAAAGGTTTGGAGCTTGTAGTTTGCTTAATGTTATAATGGAGAACATGTAAGTACTTCTACATAATTTTTGTTCGTAAGCTTGGTAAATAGTCATTTCAAGCTGATTCAGGATTTGTCTAGCAATCTTAATTAAATGTTTCCGAGAATTGTGTATCGCGCTTAGTTAATTAGAGTATTTTGTGGTCAAGTTATTATATGGTATTCAGTTATATAAGAACCCCAAACACACATTTTAAAACAGTTATGAATTTCTCCGGTTTATAAATGATGTGTATGGAATTTTTTCAATTATGATGAATTATATTTTTATGAATTTTTTCAGTTATATGTTTAGTTATGAAAAAATAATAATATACTGGCAATATTTTAATTTCTCGTTTTTATTATAAAACGGAAGAAAATTTCAAATTAATATCTATATGCAAAGACACACGAAAGTTTAATTTAAAAATATTTCATTTAACCCATTGTTACATTTGAAGTTATTTTAAATTAATTCCTTTTTAAGCATTGTTATGTAAATGAATTAAACTTTCACAAGAATATGGACGTCTTAATTTCTCTGAATAAAGAAAAGGTAATGTTTTTCTTAAAAGCGGAAATAAATAAATCAGTAGCAACATGGAGGCCATAAATCCTTTGAATACAAGCCTTGATATACAAATAGAAAGAAAAAGACAATTCTTTCCGCAAATGCAGACAAAAATAAATCAGTTCGAAGCTAACAATATGTGAAGATCATATATTTAAGTGTTTTCAGCCTCAGGTGTTATAAAAGTGCTGTATTCTTTATCCCAGTGTCCCAATTTCACATTCTTACTTTTGCACAGAAAAACATTTTGGAAACTCACCGCAACGAATAACAAAAAAGTGCGTTGTTTTATTCGCAGAGAACAGAAAATATAAGAAAATATATTCGATTTCCAAAATAATAAGATGTGTTCCGTTGCTTCAGGAATTATAGTGTGAAACGCTGAGGATGATAAATCTTTAGCAAATAATGATATAAATATTATATGATTTTTTTCGATAAAATATAAGCATATTTTCTTTTATCTCCTAAATAAACTTGTAAAAAAAGGCAAATGTTTCTTTATCTAGAAAAATATAATATAAACACGAACAAAAAATATATAACCAACTCTGATGATTTGAAAAAGCTTTATTTATCTTTAGAAAGCTCAGAAGTCAATATATTTTTGGTATTTAAAGAAACACTTATAAAAATCAGTTTTCTTTTGCTGCCACTGATATTCGGAAATATTTCGGAGGAGTTTTTGTAGTGTATTAAATAGTTTTATCAAACCGGAATACAGGTTTTTCGGATGCCATCCATTTTCAAGTATACATTTTTATATTCAACGAACGTGTTTTATAGACAAACATTATAAATTAACAGTGTTAACATTAACATTACAAATAATAATATTTTGTTACTCTTGCACGTATAAATTGAATTATTTAGCTGAAAATGTTTAATTGAGACTTGATAGCATCCTAAAAAACAGATGTTCCAGTTTGACAAAACTGATTAATACACTATAAAACTACTCCGAAACGTTTCCGAAAATCAGTGTCAGCGAAATAAACTTTTCTTTTATTAAAGCTTCTTTAAATCTCAAAAATATATTGGTTTGTGAGATTTCTAAATATGAAGGACTCTTTTTGAATCATGGGTAACTCGAAAGGGTTTATTGTATATTTTCGTTTGCTGTTATATAATATTTTCGTACATTAAGAAACATTTTTTTTTAGAATGTAACAGTAATCTTAAAAAGTTGATATAGTTATAAGTTTTAAAAAGGTAAAACATATAAAAAGTTTTAAAGTATTTAAAGCTTTGAAAGTCAAATATTTTTGAAATTTTGTCATTTTAGTAATGATACAACATGTCTCAAATGAGTCTCGATATTTCTTTTAATGTTAAAAATCACTTGTAACTACTTTCTTTAAATATTTATCAAACATACATGAAGGAGTGTAAATAATTTAAAGTAAATAAAGTTAAAAGGGTGTAAAGGTAAAGAGTCCATAAAGTAATAACAAGATTCAAATTTCTATATCATTTTCGGAATATTTTGTTATTTTTGACAATTTACCAGCCAAGATGTTTCAACTTATTTATTGCTAACATGTATTAAATACAGAATTTAAATTTGAGGATGAAAAATAAGTAGACTAAATATTCTTGTTTTTTTTTTTTTAACATAGTGAAAGTAGCAATATATAAAACGTTTATTAAAAAAAAAAAAGAAACTTTCAAGCAAATAATGCAATAAATAAAAAAAGTTTCCGAAAGAGCATTTTAAGTTTTCAACTTCAGGTGCTAAATGCCATTTGCACGTTTTCTTATTGGATCAACATATCTCAATAAGGAAAATAAACAAGATACCTGAATTCACGGAGAATTCCTTTTCCTATTCAACATGTTTATTGATCAAATAAATATGAAACCTGTCAGAAATTTTAGAATAGGATAAAAGTAACATATTTGAACAGAAAAATATTCCGAATGCAGTGTAAAATGAATCAGTGGATTTTACAAAAAAATAATCAGTTGAACAGGACGCGAGTAAAAAATCGTTTATTTACGAAAATGAGTCTGGAGTGACTTCACTTGAATTTCTGAACACTTTGTAGAATACTGTTCTTCGAAATAAAGAATGTGGATACATAACTATCATTTTTGCACTCTTCCTCCCTCCTCTACCAAATAAAGGCAATTTTTAATAGATTTTTCTGTTTTGAATGTTTTAACCCTTTCCGGCACAGTAGTCCCACTCCGGGCACACCTAATTTTAATTCCAAATTTGCACACGACAACAAGAATATTTTAATAAAATTTTGCTTCTACAATGAAAGCTTAAAATAAGGAGTTCTTATTTTCTAAAAAAGTCGTCTGTAAATTCCGGTGTCAGTCACTAATTTCTTATTTTAGGAACAGATTTTGTCTGTGCCGAAAAGGGTTAATATAATTTAGGATCTATATGTACAGCCTGTCTGATTGACTTTTGTTTGAAGATTGTTTAAATATGTTAAAATATACAGTATTTTTAGTACATGTTTTACACTTTGATATAAATATCGACGTATAAAAAAACTATGGTGGTATTATGAGCTCTTCATATCGAAAAAAGTTAAAATTTTTCAATTGAAATACGTTAAAATATGCTAAATAATTAAATTTATTTTCATTTAACTCTATTTTTTACTGAAAAGAGTAAATTCTTGCGTTCAATATAGAAAGAGAGGCTAGTGTATAAAAATAATACCATACTAAATTAAGCAGAATTGAATTGGTATTGACTCCAATTTAAATCAATCACCCCATATGCATTAAATAAGTGTATAACGACAATAAAGTAACTGAATTTTATAACAAAACAATAATCATAGCAAGCAAAATTCCAAGGTGATAATACCCTTAGCTTTTACCGCTTCATAATATTATTCAAATAAGAAATTCTCTTTTTCTCTCTAAATAGTCCTAAATTTCCTAAATAGTCCTTTTTTAACACTTTCCAACCTAGTTGAAACGTGTTTATGACTTCGGTTTGTCTGCCGTATGGCCGTCTGCCGTCTGTCCGTGCTCTAACTCCCGTAAATATGCTCGGATTGCCCTGCAATTTTAATATGTTATTGTCGTTATCTATAGCATGTTCCCTATTTCAACTGAAGTGTGTAGCACTTATATTTTTTTACAGGGACACTCAAAAGAATTCCGTTACATTACGGTCTATGGGGAAAAATCATTTGCGGTTTATTTTAATAATGTTACACAATTTCAAACACATTGTAATTGATATATATTACTAAGGTTCATTTCAAGACGCTTAATATGGAATAGGGTGTGCATAGCACTTTACAGGGACAGTCAAAAGAGTTCCGTTACATTACGTCAATGGAGAAAATTCGTTTGCGGTTTAATTAAATAATGTTTCACTATTTTAAACGCATTGAAATTTATATATATCATTAAAGTGCATTACAAGAGGCTTAGTACAGAATATTCTGTGTATAGAAGTCATCGTTCATTTACAGGGACACACAAAAAAATTCTCTACTCTCTGTTAACAATAACTCATGGAAGTGCGTTTTAAATTGCTGAACGCGATTTTAAATTTAACTCACTTTTTGTCTATTACTTGGTGTGTATAAATTCTGTAGATCATATACAGGGCAGCACAAAAGTTCGCGGACACGTTTCCGTTTATTGACAGAAACTCCAGAAGGAGAATTTTAAACTGTGCTACGCGTTTCCTAACTAAACTAAAATTTAGCATCCTATGTAGTATGTATACAAATCTATAGATCATATACAGGGCTGAATAAAAGTATTAGGATATTTTTCCGAATATTGTAAATGTTGGAAATTCCTGTAATTACGTTTTTAAATTTGTTATGCATTTTCCAAATTGTTTACTTAGATGTTATATTTCAGCTTATTAAACGGTAATGATTTGTAAAATTATTTTGGAAGCATTGGAAAGTGTTACATAATCTATGCTTGACGCATGATTTTTCGTTCTTGTTTAAAACTAGAAAGAGTTAGTGAGTAGGTTACCACATGATAAAATGACCCTTGACTTCCCACATATTTCAAGCAATACCCAATTAAAGGATTTAAAATAAAAAAACACACGAGAAAAAAAGGCCCTTACTGATTTAGATGGATAAAGTATAACATAACCCAGCTTCTAAAATATCACTAGTTATTCCAGTGAATCGAATACATTTTTGTTAATATTCTTTTTAATGCATGTTATACTTTCTAACATATATTTATCAATATTATTAATGTCCTAAATTGCTGAAAACTTATTTTCATTTCCTATATATTTTTCTATTTTTTATATGACTCTATAAAATGTACCTCTAAAACTCAATTAAACTTAATTACAGTTCCCATTAAGACAAAACTCGATTACTTTTCACTTCAAATTTCAGAATTAAACTGTTATTGAACTAGAATAACGCTGGATTTTAAACACAAGAAAAAATGCAATATTGACAACTCAAATTAGTACAAGATTTACAATTTCAGAATTTTTTTATTTATTTTTATTTAGTAATTTATGCAAGTCAATTCTTTGAAATTATAAATAACTCAGACATCTTTTATTGAGAACTGACATTATAATAATATCATAATATCAAATACAGATATAAAATTACAATTTAATGTTCAGGGTTATAATAATGTAAATCGAATTAAAAGCACAAGCAGAAAATAACACTCACTTATATTCAATAAAATAACATACAGGGAAGATATAATCCTATAAAATATTTTGTCGTGATTACATAGGATTAGAGGCACTGAATATAAAAGTCAGCTATGGAAACGTAGATGCATCTCACTTTAATTTTATTATTTATTATTTCTGGGAAATGAGTGTCACCTAATGGATACAAATATGCTTGAAACCTTTCGTACCGCTTTCTTAAAATCGTTTGGAGTCTTTCGTTTAAAAAAAAACGCGACTGCAGATACAAGTGACGCTTTCTACACCTCACAGGACAAATTAAAAAGAAAGGGTGACACAAAGTGTGTTTACCTTGTTATTGCTGGGCATCTTCCAACAACTGACATTCAGGAGTCTTTCCTAAATGGTGAAGGTAAATTGTATTATTGCTGGTATATGATTTCAATCAATGAATAAAAAAACTTTTAGAAACTTTCATCTTCAGGAAAACGGGGATCCATACTCAGGAGACCAATTCTACACCTCACAGGGTAATTTAAGATGAAAGGGTAACACAGAATGTTTGTCGTGTTATAGCTTGTCGTGTATCAGCTTTTCCAACTACCGACATTCAGGAGTCTTTCCTACATGGTGGTTTGTATTATTGCTGGGACATTATTTCAATCGATGAATAGAAAAACCTTTGGAATCTTTCATCAACAGAAAAACGCGAAGACTCCCTTTCTACACCTCACAGGACGCTTTAGTGTGTTTGCATTGTTATTGCTGGGCATCAGCCTTTCCAGAAAGGGGTTCGATGCAAACTGAGATTCAGGAGTCTTTAATAAATGGTGATTTGCATAATTGTTGGGATATGATTTCAATCCGATGAACACAAAAACCTTTAGAAATTTCCATCAACAGGAAAACGTGGATCCACACAGAAGAGACCCTTGCTACACCTCACAGGGCACTTTAAGAAGGGAGATTAACACTAAGTTATTTTTATTTTTATCGATGGGAATAATCCCTTCCAGAAGGGGGTCAATATAAACTGACAGATAGGATTATCTGTAAAATGGCGATTAGCTAATGCTATTTTTAAAGCTTTTTCTTGATTAAAATACTCCAGCGTACGAATAAGGAAGTTCTATTCCCACGGATTTCAATCAATATACTCTCTCTTTCAAGCAAAATAAAACTTGAGATGCTCCGGTCACATTTTGCGCATCTGAATGACTCGGAATTATACATTTAAAACCTAAATAATTGTTATGAAAATCAAATGCATATATTTATCAATATGGATATTTTAATTGTTTTTGAAATGGACAGTGGTTTCTTAAAACTGCTCCAACATCATTAGATAGCTTCAAAATGGGAATCGATGTGAATCATATGACTGTTAGTGTATATTAAAAATCATTTACTTATTTAAAAGTATTCGCTATAGATATATAAAACTAAGAAATGTACTCAAACAGTTTTGAAATTTACTAAAGTTTAAAATATTTTAGTAAAACTTGTTTTTTTCTAATGGAAGTTGAAAATGATTCTGGGAAAATATTTTTTTCAATATACGACTTTTGCCTGAAAAGTACACGGAAAAACTGAAAGTTTATTTTGAACTTTAAAGTACAGTGAACTCGAGATAAATTAAACTCTGTCAATTCAAATTTTCTTTTAATTCGAACAAACGGGAAAGCCCGAAAAAGTTCTATAAGGAAATAATATATTACATTCGAACTCGATTTCTATGTCTTTGGATAATTTGAACTGATTTATATGTTTTTTACTCATTTTATTTTACTTTCTATCCCATACAATTCCTTTTTGTCACTTGAATTTCATGTACACAACAGCCGGTTTTAATCGTCTAGTTTCTAAGAATCTCTTTCTTTCATTGCTTCCAGTAAGTTGCATTGTTAGCAGATGTACGAAACTAGGATCCATTCTCCTGCCTTATTTTGCTTGGGGAATTTCGGAAAAGTATTGCAGTCTGTTCATTAGTAACGTAGACTGAGCGTGCGCAGCAGATAAGAATGGGAAATAAGAAAGTTTAAGTAGGAAAAGCAGAAAAAGTGACTAAATGTGTGACATTGCATTACTTCTCTTATTCTGTGTTCAATTAGTTATAAATAAAAAATAGATCTGCTAAGTTATCCGCTACATTACATTACGAATGAATACGGCTTTTACTGCAAATGACGTTTACTGTAAGGAATGTTGGAAGGATGTTGCAAGGAAAATTATCATATTACTGTACTGACTTCCATAAATGATCTCTATGTTGCTTGGGATGCTGTTAAAGAATGTGCAATAGCAGGATGTTTTAAACACGATGGATTAACACAAAGCCAGATAGAGCAAAAAGCATGTGAGAATTTTGAATGTAAAGGCACGCAGATTTTTCCAGAATTTTGCAAAACGTTTGATTGTGAAAATGCATCATTTACAGATTACGTGACTGTTGATAATAATTTCGAAGTTTGTGGAAGCCTTAGCAATTCAGATATCACGAAATCAATTCGTGATATGTGTAACGAAGAATCGTATCCCAAAGACACATCGAGCAATGAACCGTTCTCATTCCCAATAGAACAGTCTTAACTCAGTCTATTGAATGTTTACACGCAAATTCCTACAAATGCAACCATCTTCAGAAAACGAACTTCAATGTTTGTTGCAAATAGAACAGCTAGTAATTAAAGGTAAAAACAATAAGCCTAAGTAAACGACCCTGGATAAATATTTTTCATAGGAGTATGTAATGATATTTTCTACATTTCATTTTTGCATTTGATAAAAAATTAATTAAGTTGCTAGAGAAGGGTTAATTTAATTTCTCTTATTATTAGAAACAATGTTTAATTTTTTTGTATTTCTTTTTGTATTTGTACAAACATTAAAAGAAAAAAAAAACTTTTATCTGGAAATGAAATTTCTCCCAATGATTTACCCTGTAATTTTGTTTTCCCTAACTTTCAATAATTGAAAATTCGGATAATTCGAACTATTTTCGTTGTCTCATCGAGTGTGAATTATACAGAGTCCACTGTATATATTTTAATTTTTTTAGATTAAACACAGTAGAATGAGACTATTTTTAAATGAAAAAAGAAAATGGATAAAAGAAGTAGTTCATTTAGAAAATAAAAATAACATGAGAATTCTGTCTGAATTTATTGATCAAATTTAAAAATAATTTATTTTGATAATTTATTTATATTATCCCATCAGAATCATTGCTTCGTTTTAATCATAAACCATACATTCCGAAAAGGGACTCTCAAACAAAATTAATAATATATATATATATATATATATATATATATATATATATATATATATACTAGCTAACCCGCCCGGTCCAGAGATAATTACAATCTCAGAGAAAGGCGTTAACCCCCTCCCTCCCCATATCCGCAAATATAATGAATAATTTGTTCAAGAAAACCACTGTCACCTACATTAACGCGATCATTAAAAAAAGAATTACATTTTTCTGATAATTAGAACATAACGAAGACTCTACGCTAAAATAGACGGCAGATGAGACTCCTTCCCGACCTCAATTTCAAATCTATATATTAATTAGTTACCTAAATTTTTGTTCATAAGTAAAAATTGGCAATTATTTCCTTTCGTTTTCGCAAACTAAATGGAGGGATCGGCCAGAGAAACAGATCTCTTTGTAGTTCAGTTTTTAATGAAAGCAGATCACTGTCTGAAACTTTCTGGGAATGTTTTTATGGCGCCGGCAGATTTTTGCATAAATTAAGAAAAATTACCGACGGAATATTTCAAAAATCCGATTGTCAGATGCAGAATTGTTTTTTACATAAGCTCAGAAATTTTCAAATTGATATCTCAATTAGTTTTCTTAAAATTAGCTAATTAGTAAAATAATTTCGAATTCGTTCATTTCCGTTTGCAAATCCAATGCGCCTGTTCGTTTCTTTCGCCATTTTGATTTAAAAGATGTCATTTTAGAAGCGATGGTTAATGAGAATCTAATTAACATCTTGGGTAATTATCAAAATATTAAAATTCTGAGACTCAGGTGCACATGGCCAGATCTTGGACTATCCACACATAAATTTTTAGTCTTCTAGCAAGGCAACACTAGATACCGGGCTTGCTCATTCACTCTCAAAACGTCACAAATGGTGGCTGACCGCGACCAGCGATTGGTCCAAAGCAACGCGCCCATCGTTTTGTGCCAATCGCTGTATGTCTTTCCTCCTAGTCAGTCACCTTTTGTGACGTCATCATAATGAATGAGCAAGCCCGGTATGTAGTGTAGCCCTGCTTCTAGGTGGGCTAGATTCTGCTAGCCATCGCAGACAAACACACACACACATACACACACACACAGAGCAAAACGTTTTTTTATTAATATATATATATATATATATATGTATATATTAATATATATATATATATATATATATATATTACTACCTTTTTTGAGATTTTTGAAATAAAATATGTGTGACAGTACTTTCCAGTCCCAGTTTCACATTTCCAACTTATAATAAATATATTTACTGGTGTCAATGAAATGTAAGTAAAGAGTTTCAAAAATAGAAAAGTAAAGCAAATTCATTTAATTTTTTGAAATACGCATCGAAAGAAAATATCATTTCCCCTCATAAAGCATAAATAAATAAATCAGTGTAAAGCTAACAATACGGAGACCTTAAATCCAAGTTCTTGGAGTCTCAGGTGTCATAAACGCGTTCTACTCTACATCAGTATGTCCCAATTTTACGTTTGCAATTTTGTATGGAATTCTGTTTTCGAAATTCATTGCAGAAAGTTATGAAAGAGGGAATTGTTTTTATTCGTAGAAAACACATACACGCACAAACATAATTATCATCATTTTTTAAATTTTCAAATAATAAATAGTGTTTTTGCTTCTGTAATTACAATGTGAGACAAAAAATTTGAAAAAATGAAGTTTTAGAAATGTTTTAAAATATATTTGGATAAATAAGTGTCAGATAAAAATGCACACAAAACTTCAACCGCATTGAAATAAAGGCGCTAGCTGGTATGAAAACATGTTATATCACAGTTTGTACAGGTTTCTTTTAGTAAAATATTTGGAGAATGTTGTTTGCTTAACGCTATAATGAACAGCATTTAAGTATTTCTCTAACACGCTTTCTTCATAAACTTAGCAAATGTCCATTACAAGCTAATTGAGGATATTGTTCAGCAATCTACTACTTATTTGCCCATATACTTTGTGTTTAATTAAATGTTTGCGAGTTTTGTGCATCTCGCCTGATCAATTCAAGTATTTTGTGGTCAGGTTATTAGAGTCATCTAATACCCTAGCATATATTTTTAATATTTATTAAATTGCAGTTTATAAATAATGTATGCATTTTTTTCAGTTATGATGAATTATGATGTTTGAATTTGTCCAGTTTCACATTTAATTACGAAAAAATGGTAATGGCGATATTTTAATTTCTAGTTTTTATTAGAAAACAAGACGGGATTTTCCAATTGATTTCTATACGCAGAGGCAAAAAAAATCATTTTAAAAAGTTAAAGTTAATTCATTACAAAGTTTGGAGTTATTTAAAATTAATTTAAAGTATTGCATCACAATGAATTAAACTATCTCATGAATATGAATATCATAATTTATTTTAAATTAAGAAAAGATAATGTTTTTCAGAAAAACAGAAACAATAAATCAGTGTAAAGCTAACAACATAAATCCAAATACTTTGAGGCATTGAATATACGAGTCTTGAAATACGTATCGAAAGAAAAAGATAATTCTTCCCGCAAATGCACACAAAAATAAATCAGTTCGAAGCTATATGAAGATCATATATTTAAGTGTTTTCAGCCTCAGGTGTTATAAAAGTGCTGTATTCTTTATACCAGCGTCCAAATT
This sequence comes from Maratus michaelseni, assembly GCA_963931845.1. Lineage (NCBI taxonomy): Eukaryota > Metazoa > Arthropoda > Arachnida > Araneae > Salticidae > Maratus > Maratus michaelseni. The sequence continues at coordinate 125,288,810 of OZ007593.1, read as the reverse complement.
TCACATTTATACTTTTGTACAGAAGAACATTTTTCAAACTCACCGCAAAGAATAACAAAGAGGTGTGTTGTTTTATTCACAAAGAACAGAAAATATAGAAAATTTATTCGATTTCCAAAATAATAAGATGTACATGTCCAAAATAATGTGTTTCGTTGCTTCAGGAATTATATTGTGAAACGCCGAGGATGTCAAAGCCTTAGTATATAATGATATAAATATTATTCGGACTTTTTCGTAATAAATATAAGCATATTTTCATTAAATATACTGTAAAAATAGCAAAATCTTTCTTAATCTAAGAAAATATAACATAAACAGGGACGGAAACATAACAATAACCTTTTCCGAGTTACCCACGATTCCTAAACGCATTGTTTATTTTTAGAAACCTCAGGGGTCAAATTTGTTTGAGATTTAAAGAAGCCCTTATAAAAACAAAGTTTCTTTTGCTGCCACTGTTTTCTGAAACATATCCGAGTAGTTTTACAGCATTAATCGGTTTTCTCAAACCGGAATATATATTTTTCGGAAGTCATTAATTTTCAAGTAATCATTTTCATGTTCAACGAACGCGTTTAACAGAAAAACATAATAAATAACAGCAGTAACAACAACATAAAAAATGTGTTAATCTTGCATTTATAAATTGAATTACGCAGCTTAAAATATTCAATTGAAAATTGATAGAATTCTAAAAACAAATATTCCTGCTTGAGTAAATTGATTAAAAACTATAAAACTATTTCGAAACGTTTCCGAAAGTCAGTGGTAGCAAAATAAACTTTGTTTTTATAAATGCTTCTTTAAATCTTGAAAATATATTGGTTTCTGAGTTTTCTAAATATGCAGGACTCTTTTTGAATTATGGGTAACTCGGAAGTGTTTAATATACATTTTCATTTGCGGTTATATTATATTCCGTAGTTTAAGAAACATTTTTCATTTTTTAGAGTTTAGCAGGATTTTTAAAAAGTTGATATAGGTTCTTATGAAGTTTTAAAATGCACAACATAAAAAGTTCTAAAGTTTTCAAAGCTTTGAAGTTCAAATATTTTTGAAATTGTATCACGCTATTAATGATGCAACATGTCTCAAAAGAATCTCAATTTTTCTTTCAATTTTAAAAATCACATGTAAATACTTTCTTTAAATATGCATCAAACATACATGAAGAGTGTAAATAATTGAAAGAAAATAAAGTTTAAAAAGTTTAAAGAGTGTCTTTGAAAGTAATAACAACATTACAATTTCTATGTAATTTTCAAAATATTTTGTTATTTTTTACAATTTAACAGCTAAGATGTTTCAACTTATTCTTGCTAACACGTATTAAATGCAGAAATCATATTTGAGGATAAAAAACAAGTAAATTTAATATTCGCGTTTGTTTTTAACATAATAAAAATAAATAAAACATTTATTATTTTTTAAAAACTTCCAAACAAATAATAGAATAAATAAAAAAGTTGTCAAAAGAGCATTTCAAGTTTTTCAACCTCAGGTGCCAAATGCCATTTGCACGTTTTCTAGTTGGATCAATATGTCTCAATGCGGAAAATAAATAAGATAACCGAATTCACGGAAAATTGGACGAAGAATTCCTTTTCCTATTCAACATGTTTATTGATCAAATAAATATGAAACGTGTCAGAATTTTTAGAATAGGATATAAGTAATATATTCGAAGAGGAAAATATGTTGAATGCAGTGTAAAATGAATCAATGAAGTTTACAGAAAAATAATCTGTTGAGCAGGACACGAGGAAAAAACCGTTTGTTTACGAAAATGAATCGAGAATAACTTCACTTGACTTTAACACATTGTAGGATATTGTTTCTTAAAATAAATGAGGTGGGTACATAACCTCCCCCCCCCCTCCCCAAGATAAAACTTTTTAAAACTCTTTCTGTTTTGAATCTTTTTAATATAATTTAGGATCAAAATTTACTGCCTGTCTGATTGATGTTTGTTTGAAGATTATTTAAATGTGTTAAAACGGTTTTCGTATTTATACATGTTTTCTATTTGATACACATTTTGATGTATAAAAAAAAAGTGCGATGGTGCTATGAGTGTTTCATATCGAAAAAAGTGAAATTGGTATAATTGAAATACATTAAAATATGCTAACTAGTTGAAATTTTATTATTTTTTTCATTTATGTTTATTTTTACTGAAAAGAGTGAATTATGGTGTTCAATGTAGAAAAAATGGTAGTGAACAATAATAATATCAGCCAAAATTAAGCAGAATTAAACTAGAATAGACTCCAATTTAAATAAATTTCTATATATGCATTAAATAAGCATGTAACGACACTAAATTAACAGAATTTTATATCAATATAATAATCATAGCCAGGAAAATTCCGTATGCTACTAACTCTAGCCTTTTCCACCTATATATCAGAATATCATTCAAATAAGATATGCCTTCCCCCGCCCCCCTCTAAATATTCCTTAAAAAAATAAAACTAGAAAAATTAGTAATCAGATTACCACATGATAAAAATATCTTTGACTTTCCTCAAATTACAATTTGACCAAATAAGAAATAACAAAATAAAGGATTCATAATAATAAAAAGAATGATAAAAAGGGACACTTACTGATTTAAAAAAGATAAAGTTTAGTATTGTCCAGCTTCATCAGATGATTGTTAATACAATAAAAAAAAACATTCATGTGCCTTAAAATTTTTTTTATTATAAATATAAAACTACGAAATGAACACAAAAATTTTAAAAATTCAAAAAGTTTAAAATATTTCAGTAAAACTGTTGTTGTCCTAAGAAAGTTGAAAATGTCTCTGGGAAGGGATGTTTTTCTACATACGCCTTTTGCCTGAATAGTACACGGGAATACTGATAATTTGTTTTAAATGAAAAAAAAAATCTAAAATTTTTTAGATAGTATAGCTAAACATAGTGAATTGAGAAAATCTTTAAAGGCAAAATAATCGGAAATATGAAAACTTAAAAAAAAAAAAAAAAAAAAAAAAACATGCATTTTCCATCTGCATTTATTGATAAATTAGAAAACTATTTATTTTTCCCCCTTCAGAATTATCATTTCTTTTTAATAATAAACCAAAAATTCACAAAAGGTGTCTCAAAAACAAATTTATATTAATTTTATTTCTTATTTTATTCTACCTTTTTAAAATTTCTTGAAGTAAAACATGTTTGACAGTACTTTCCAGTTTCAGTTGCACATTTTCAATATAAAGTAAATTCATTTACTGTCGTCTATGAAATATAATTAAAGAGTTTTTAAAAATGGAAAAGTAAAACAAATACATATGTTTTTTTCAAATACCCATCAAGTGAAATTTTCACTTTATTTCCAAAAGCAGAAACAAATAAATCAGTGTAAAGCTAACAATACGGAGACCGTAAATCCAAGTGCTTAGAGACTCGGGGTCACAAAAGCGTTGTATTCCTATATCACCATGTCCCAATTTCACATTGACATTTTTGTATGAAATGATATATTTTTTAATTCACCGCAGTGCGTTATGCAAGAGGTATTCGTTTTATTCTCAAAAAACACTCGCACATACGCACTCAAAATGAAATCTTTTAAATTTCAAAATAATAAAATGTTTCTTTGCTTCTGGAATTACAATGTGTGTTTGAAAAGTTTAATTGTTAGAAATGTTATAAGATATATTTGAATAAATATATGTGAGATCAAAATGCATGTGAATCTTCAACTCCATTGAAATAAAGGCGCTAGCTGGTATTTAAATAGGTTATGTTAGAATTTGAACAGGTTTCTTTCAGAATAGGTTAGGCGCTTGTACCTTGCTTAACGCTATAATGGAAGCTATACCGCTATAACGCTACAATAACTACTTTTTAATATTTTCTGTTCGCAAGCTTGGTAAATAGCCATTTCGAGCTGATTCAGGATACTGTCAGCTACTACATATTTGTTCATATACCTTGTGTTTAATTAAATGTTTGCAAGCGTTGTTTATCTCGCCCAGTCAATTTCAGTATTTTGTGGTTAGGTTATTATAATTATCTAATAACCCCAACATATATTTTAAAAGGTTTATGAATTTCTCTTGTTTATAAATGATGTATGGATTTTTTTTTGAGTTATGACGAATTATGTTTTATGAATTTGTTCAGTTACTTATTTAATTATATTCAAAACATAAAATAATACGGTACAGGCAATATTTTAATTTCTTGTTTTCATTATAAAACGAGACGAAAATTTCAAATGAATTTCTATATGCAAAGACACACAGGAGTTTCATTTTAGAATGTTTAAATTAATCCATTGTTACATTTGGAGTTATTTTAAATTAATTTCTGGCATTGTTATGAAAATGAATTAAACTATCTCATGAATATGGGCATCGTAATTTCTTTGAATAAAAAAAAGATAATATTTTCAAAAATAAATCTGTGTAAAGATAGCAACACGGAGACCATAAATCCAAGTACTTTGAGCCTTTGAATACAAGCCTTGAAATACGTGTCGAAAGAAAAATATCACTCTTCCCGCAAATGCAGACAAAAATAAATCAGTTCGAAGCTAACAATATGTGAAGATCATAATATATTTAAGTGCTTTGAACCTCACGTGTTATAAAAGTACTGTATTCTTTATCACAGCGTCCCAATTTCACATATATATTTTTTGTACAGAATAACATTTTTAGAAACTCGCTGCAACGAATAATTAAGAGGGGTGTAGTTTTATTCGCAGAGAACAGAAAAAAATATATTCGAGCTCCAGAATAATATGTGTTTTGTTGCTTCGGGAATTATGTTGTGAAACTCTGAGGATAATAAATATTTGGCAAATAATGATATAAATATTACATGGATTTTATCCTATGAAATATAAACATATTTCACTAGTTTCCTAAATACACTGCAAAAAGATATCTTAATCTAGGAAAATATAATATAAACATGAAAGAAACCATACAACATTTTCCGAGTTACCCACGATTCCTGAAAGCCTATTCTTTATTTTTAGAATTTTGAGAAGGCAATATATTTTAATGATATATAATATGCATTTATCAAAAGTAAGTTTCTGTTGCTGCCATTGAATTTTTGATACGTTTCCGAGTTGTTTTTTTAGTGTATTAATCAGTTTTCTGAAACCGGAATATAGGTTTTTTTGGATGCTATCCATTTTCAAGTAAACATTTTCATGTTCAACGAACGTGTTTTACAGACAAACATGAAAATTAACGGAATTATCAATAACATTAAAATTCAAAAGAATTGTTATTCTTGTATGTATAAATTGAATTATACATTTGAAAATATTCAATTAAAAATTGATAACATATAAAAATCCGATATTCTTGTTTGAATAAATTAATTAACACACCATATAACTACTCGGAGACACTTGCGAAAATCAGTGGAAGTAAATAAAACCTTTTTTTGTATATATATATATATATAAATGCTTCTTTAAATCTCGGTAATTTATTTATTTCTGAGGTTTCTATATATGAAGAACTCTTTTCGAATCATGGGGGACTTGGAAGTGTTTATTGTACATTTTCTTTCGGGGTTACATTTTGTTTTCGTAGATTAAGAAGCCTTTTCTTTTTCATTTTTAGACTGTAGTAGGAATTTTAAACAGTTGATATACTTAAGAAGTTTTAAAAAGGTAAAACATAATAAATTCTAATGTTTTTAATTCTTTGAAGTTAAAATATGTTTGAAATTTGTCACCTTAGTAATGATACAGCATGTCTCAAAAGAGTCTCGATTTTTCTTGGAATGTTAAAAATCACAAGTGTATGCTTTCTTTAAATATTTATAAAACATATATGAAGGAGTGCAAATAACTGAAAGAACATAAATTTAGAATTGCTGAAACTAACAGAGAAATGTTAAAGAGTGTTCTTAAAGTAATAAAAAGATGAAAATTTCTATGTAATTTACTGAATATTTTGTTATTTTTTTAAATTCACCTGATAAAATGTTTCAACTTGTTCTTGTTAGCAAGTATTAAATGCAGAAATCAGATTTAGTAGATTAAATATTCTTGTGTATTTTTAACGTACGTAAAGTAGAAAGAAAGAAAACATTTCGTGAAAGAAAAAAGTACTTTGAAAGAAATAATAAAATAAATCATAAAGTTGTTGACAGTGAGTTTTAAGTTTTTCATCCTAAGGTACCAAATGCCCTTTTCACGTTTTCTAGTTGGATCAATGTGACTCAATGCGGAAAATAAATAACATAACTGAATGCACAGGAAATTGGACGGATAATTCCTTTTCCTATTCAACATGTTTATTGATCAAATAAATATGAAACCTGTCAGAATATTTAGAATAGGATATAAGTAATATCATCGAAGATTAAAATATGTTGAATGCAGTGTAAAATGAATCAGTGGATTTTACAGAAAAATAATCTGTCGAGCAGGACACGAGGAAAACACCGTTTGTTTACGAAAATGAATCTGGAATGACTTCAGTTGACTTTCCTAACACTTTGTAGGATATTGTTCCTTCAAAAAAAAAAAAAAAATACACAACTCTCATTTTTGCCTCTCTTCCACATTCAGCAAATAATGTTTATTTTTAATCACTTTTCCAGTTTTGACTGTTTAAATGTAATTTAGGATCTATATTTACCGCCTGTGTGATATGTTTTTTTAAAGATTGTTTAAATGTTAACTTATATGGCATTTATTGTATATGTGTTTCTCTTTTTTTTCTTTTTGTTACACATATCGACATATACAAAAGCAACGATGGTGTTATGAGCGCTTCATTGTGAAAAAAAAGTGAAATTGATATAATTGAAATACATTAAAAGGTGCTAAATAGTAGAAATTTTTATTTTATTTTTCATTTATGACTTTGTTTTACTGAAACGAGTGAATTCTTGTGTTCAATATAGACAACAAAGTAGTGAAGAAAAATTATATCAGCCAAAATTAAGCAGAATTAAACTAGCATAGACCCCAATTTAAATGGATTGCCACACTTGCATTAAATAAGCATGTAACGACACTTAATTAACATAAATTTATATCAAAACAATAATCATAGCAAGGAAAATTCCAAAGCGATAATAACCTCAGCCTTTTACGCCTTCACAATATCATTCAAAAAGGAAATTTTCTCCACAGTAAATATTCTTTTTTAAAACATGAAACAGTTATCAGGTTACCACATGATAATAATATCTTTGACCTGTCTCAAATTACAATTTGACCAAATAAGCAATAACTAAATAAAGGATTCATAATAAAAAATCACGAGAAAAATTGTCTTACTGATTTAAAAGGATACAGTTTAGCATAACCCAGCTTCCGAATCAACTCTTCCTATGAATCTAGTAAATTTGATGTTAATATTCCTTTCTTTTCCTGTTATGCTTTCCAATATATAGATACCAACATTATTTTAATTCCATATGTATTTTTCTTTTTTGTCATATACTCAATATAATATCAAAATATATCAAAAAATCAAATAAACTCGATTAAATCTCTATTACAACTCACACTGAGATAAAACGCAATTACTATTCACTTTAAATGTCAAATTTAAATTGCTAGTAAACTAAATTCAAGACTATTTTTTTTACAAGAAACATGCAAAATTAACCTCTGGAAATGAATATAGGATTTTCAATATCAGAAAAACCCCAAAAAGCATTTAGTAATTTATGCAAGTCAACTCTATGAAATTATAACCGATACAGATATCTTTTATTTATATCAGACATTATAATAATAGCATAATATCAAGTTTAGATTAAAAAATATTGTTAAATTTTTAGGGATGGAGTAATATAATTAGGATTCAAACCACAAACAGTAAACACACTCGACCATATCCGATGAAATAACTGATAGGCAAGATATAATTTTGAAAAAACATTCTGACGTGAGTACATAGGGTCAGAAGGACCCTTTAAAAACAGGCTATTGGCAAACTTAGATGCATCTCGATTTACATTTTTATTTATTATTTCTGGGGTATGGTTTCCATCCGATGAACACATATACAAGTTTAGAATTATTATTTAACAAGTAAATGCGGATCCAAGCACAAGGAGTACTTTCTGTACTGCTCCGGAGACTTAAGGAGTAACACAAAGTGTAATTTTCTTGTTATCGCTAGGAATCAACTCTTCCAGCAAAGGATCGATGTAAAGCAACACCCCCTAGATAAGAAAGTCGTGACACGCGTCACGAAAACGTCATACCAAGCAGGCACGAGGCTAAAGAAAAAGAAAGGCTACCGTGGTGCTTTACGCGTATCTTTTTTTTACAGACCGCCGGAGTCACGTGATGCTCGAATGCACCAACGCAGGTGTACGAAAAGAGCATCACGTCACTCTAGCGGTCTGTAAAAAAAGATAAGTTGAATGCACCGCGGTAGCCTGTCTTTTTCCTTAGCCTCGAAGCAAGCAAAACAAATAAAAAAAAATCGAACAACTTGCATGTTTCGATTTCATTGGCTCATATAATTAATAAGTATTGTTTACGACTAATAGTTAATAATTCCACGAGCCATCGAAATCAAAACATGCAAGTTGTTCGAATTTTTTTCTTTGTTTTGCCTGCTTGGTATGACGTTTTCGTTACGCTTGTCATGGCTTTCTTATCTAGGGGGCATTGTGTAAAGTCACATTCAGAAATCTTTCCCAGATGGCAATTTTTATTGTTGTTGGGATATGATTCCCATCTGATAAACACAAAAACTTTTAAAATGTTCTATTACAGGAAACGCAGATCCACATACAAGAGTCCTTTTCCACGTGTTACAGAAGACTTTAAGAAAAAAAAATGGCGGCACAAAAAGTCTATTTCTTGTTATCAGTGGCCATCAACTCTTTCAGAAAAGAGTCAGTGTAAACTGGCAGTCAAGAGTCTTTGTAAAATGGCTATTAGCTAATGCTGTGGTAAAGGTTTTGTCGTGATGTAATTACTATAGAGTGCGAATAACCAAGATGGATTCATGGATTTGTATCAACACATCCGCTCGTTCAAGTAAAATAATACATGGGAATCCCCGGTCACTTTTGCGTATGTCGCTGACTCGGAATTATAGTTTTAAAAATTTAAATGATTGTTATAATGGCGATTTTTATTGTTGTTGGGACATGATTCCCATCTGATGAACACAAAAACTTTTAAATCTTCCATTACAGGTAAACGCAGATCCTCTCTGTCTCTGACTCGGAATTATAGTTTTAAAAATTTAAATGAATGTTATAAACATCAAATACATATGTGCATCAATATGGATATCTTAATTTATGTGGAAATAGACAGTGGTTTGTTAAAAAGTTTAAAATATTTCTGTACAAACTGTTGTTGTCTTAAGAAAATTGTAAATGTTTCAAGTAAAAGAAGTTTTTCTATATACGCTTTTTGCCTGAATATTACACGGGAAAACTAATAGTTTGTTTTAAATTTAAAAATATATATTCTTCAAAGTGAATTGAAAAAAATTTTAAATGAAAAATAATCGAACAAAAAGTTAAAAAATTTATATGCGTTTTAAATTTGCATTTATTGATAAAATAAAAAATTATTTATATATCTCCCATCAGAATTATCGCGTTGTTTTAAAGATAAACCAAGAATTTACATAAGGCTATCTGGTAAAAAATTGATGTTATTTTTTATTTCTTATTTTATTACACACTTTTTAAGATTTTTGAAATAAAATATGTTTGACAGTACTTTCAGTTTGAGTTTCACATTTTCAATGTGAAGAAAATTGATTTAGTAGCTTCAATGACATATAAGTAAAGAGTTTCAAAAAATGTAAAAGTAAAACAAATACATTTATTTTTTTCATACGCATCAATAGAAAATTTCACCTTTCTCCCAAAAGCAGAAACAAATAAATCAGTGTAAAGCTAACAATACGGAGACCGTAAATGCAAGTGCTTGGAGCCTCAGGTGTTATAAAAACATTGTATTCTTTATCAACGTGTCCCAATTTTACATTTATACTTTTGTATGGAATGATATTGTTGAAATTCATCGCAGCGAATTATGAGAGAGGGATTTGTTTTATTCGCAGAAAACATAAACGCACACACACACACAAAATAATTTTTTTTAAATTTCAAAGTAATAAAAGGTTTTTTTGCTTCCAGAATTACATCGTTAAACAAAATGATTGAAAATTTTAATTTTTAGAAATGTTTTAGGGTGTCTCGAAAACAAAATGTATTCCGTAAATAATTCGAATATTAAATTTTTTGGATAATGTTTCAACAAAGCAAAATTTACAGATAATAAAATACCTTAAATTGTTAATAAATTAATACTTCTTTAAAAAATTGATTTTTTTTATTAAATTTATCAATTTAAATTTTTTTATCTGTTTCAATTTTGGTATTTCAAACTAGATTTTTTATACCAGTTGGTCATTCCCAGCTGATTCAGGATATTGTCTAGAAATCTACTACTTATTGCTAACAATATATGAGATCATGTATTTAAGTGTTTTGAATATCAGGTGTTATTGAAATAATGTCGCGTATGCTTTATTATAGTGTCAAAATTTCACATTTACACTTTTGTACAAAAAGTATTTTTGAAACTAAACGCAACTAATAAAAAAGAGGGGCGTTGTTTTAATCACAGAGAAAAAAATATATAAGAAATTTATTAGCGTTCCAAAGTAATAAGATATTTTTTGTTGCGTTTGGACTTTTATTGTCAAACGTTCAGGAGGATAAAGTTTTAGCAAATAATGATGTGAATATTATTGGGACTTTCCCTATAAAGTATAAACGTATTTTGATTTATCTCCTAAATACACTGTTAAAAAACACAAATGTTTTTTTAATCTAGGAAAATATAATACACTGCTCAAAACAATTAAAGGATATTGCAGTTTTAGGTGGATTTTGTATCTGGGAAACTTTTTAGCTGATTGATACATGGTCGACAGACATAGTAGGTTATATGAGAATAAATTACACATGTTTGGCAGAAAAAAATGCATTTTATTGCGCATTTGTGTACAAAAGGAAAAAAACACAATTTGTGCATATGAGAAAAAAAGAAAAAGAAAAGGTGTTTTCTTCAAAGAAAATCATTTTCAGTAGGGGGTATGGTTTCCACGGGCGGCCAGCAACGTTGAACACCTTTGAGGCATGGACTCAATGAGGCTATTAATGACGAGTTGGGGTATTCTGCCCCACTCTTCCAGAAGAGCTCTTTCCAGTTCTTGGAGAGTTTGTGGGGGTTGTTGGAGGCCAGAAACTCGTCTTCCTAGAGCGTCCCAAACGTGCTCGATTGGATTCATGTCTGGAGAACACGCTGGCCATTCCATTCGAACGATTCCTTCCTCGAAAAGGAAATCCTTCACCAGGTTTTCACGATGTGGCCTGCAGTTATCGTCCATTAAAATGAAGTTATCTCCGATTGCTGCAGCGTAAGGGACTACAATATGTCTGAGGATCTCATCCCTATATCGGCGACCAGTCAGAGCTCCATCTCGAATGATGTAGAGGTCAGTGCGCCCGTCAATGGAGATGCCATCATACACCAACACTCCTCCACCGCCAAATCTGACACTTTCGTGCACGAACGCAGGATTATTCCTACTGCCACGGTCCCTCCAGATGAAAATACGCCTATTATCCGGATGCACAGAAAAACGGCACTCGTCAGAAAACAGAATATTGCTCCATTCATTTCTCCTCCAGTTGACATGCTCGGTTGCCCACTCCCTGCGGTCGCGACAATGCCTTGATGTTAATCTAACACATACCATCGGTCGGCGAGCATACAGACCTACAGCATGGAGCCGGTTTCGGACAGTCTGAGTTGAAATCGTGGTGCCTGTAGCCGAGCGAAGGTGTTGTTGGAGAAGAGTAGCGTTCATGTTTCGGTGTCTCCGAGCTGTTAACGCTAAATACCGATCTTCATTGGGCGTTGTTGCCGTCTACGACCTTGCCCTGGTCTTCGGCCTGCACATCCACTCTCCAAAAAAACGGTTCCAGATCCTGGAAATGACACTTTGTGACACTCCAATAGCTTGCGCTACTTCGGCTTGAGTTTGGCCCCCTTCTAACCTACCAACAATTCTCCAAGCTTCTGAATCTGTCAAATGACTTCGCTGAGACATCGTACTCATCGAAACAAAGCAATCACTGAATGCCGATCATCCTTGTCTTCATTCTCTTTTATCCAGTTGAAAGTCAAATTTCATTCGCTGCCGCTGAAGCGATGTTTTTGACGTCGAACTCAAAATTTGCATACTCCACAGTTTGAAAACCAGAAAAATTTACATTTGTGATCCTCTTCTTCTATTTTCGGCAAAAAAAAATTTCGTTTATATCTTTATTTTATATAAAACTTCAAATATCCTTTAATTGTTTTGAGCAGTGTATAAACGCGAACAAAAATATACAACAATTTCTTCTGAGTTATCCACGATTCCTAATAGCGTAGTTTATCTTTAAAAAGCTCAGAAGCCAATTTATTTTCGAGATTTAAAGAAAACTTTATGAAAACTATGTTTCTTTTGCTACCACTGATTTTTGTCATCAATCCCCAAGTAAACATTTTCATGTTCAACAAACTTGTTTTACAGACAAACATTATAAATTAACAGTGTTAACAATAACATTAAAATTAATAATATTTTGTTACTGTTACATGTATAAATTGAATTACGCAGCTGAAAATGTTTAATTGAGAATTGTTAGCATTCTTAAAACCGATATTCCGGTTTGAGAAAACTGATTAATGCACTATAAAAACTACTCGGAAACGTTTCCGAATATTAGTGGTAACAAAACAAATTTCGTTTACATAAATATGCTTTAAATCTCGAAAATATATTGGTTTCGGAGATTTCTAAAGATAAAGAATTCTTTTCGAATCATGGGTAACTCGAAAGTATTTAATGTATGTGGTTATACTATATATTTCCGTAGATTAAGAAACATTTGTCTTTTTTTACAGTTTAACAAGAATTTTAAAAAGTTAATATGCTTCTAAAGTTTTAAAAAGTAAAAGATAAAATGCTCTAAAGTTTTTAAAGTTATGAAGTTTACATATTTTTGCATTTTTGTCACCTTACTAATAATACAACACGTCTCAAAAGAGTCTCGATTGCTCTTGTAATGTTAAACATCACATGTAAATGCTCTTTTTAAATATTTATTAAATATACATCAAGGAGTGTAAATAATTGATAGAATATAAAATTGAAAATTGTTGAAATTAAAATAGAAATTTTAAAGAGTGTCCTTAAAGAAATAATTGGATTAAAATTTTTATGTAAATTTCAGAATATTTTGTTATTTTTTTACAATTCACCTGATAAAATGTTTCATCTTATACATGCTAACCTGTATTAAATGTGGAAATACAATTTGTGGTTGAAAAATAAGTAGATTAAATGTTCTAGTTTGTTTCTAACATACTTAAACTAGAAAGAAAGAAAACATTTAGTGAAAAGCATATTTTCAAACAAATAATAAAATAAATAATGAAGTTGTCGACAGTTTGTTTCAAGTTTTTCAGCCTCAGGTGACAAATGCCATTTGCACGTTTTCTAGTTGGATCAATATGTCTCAATACGGAATATAAATGAGATAACTGAATGCACAGGAAATTAGACAGAAAATTCCTTTTTCCTATTAAACATGTTTATTGATCAAATAAATATGAAACCTGTCAGAATTTTTAGAATAGGATATAAGTAATATATTTGAAGAGAAAAATATGTTGAATGCAGTGTAAAATGAATCAGTGGATTTTACTGAAACATAATCTGTTGTGCAGAGCGCGAGAAAAAAACCCGTTTGTTTACAATAATGAATCTGCAGTGATTTCACTTGACTTTCTGAACACTTTGTAAAATGTACACTACAAACATTAACGTTTAACACACAATATCAAACTATAGTACAATGGACAGACGTACGTTTCGTGAGTAACTTAGACTCACATCCTCAGTGTCAGTAAAATAAAAAGTAAACATTATTATATCCCCCCAAAGACATGAAATTGAGTCGAGAAACCCAAATGAAAACAACAACACACCGAAAACTCATCACGCACGAGCAACCAATAAGATTATGCCGGGAGTGATTCACTTTGTATTCACACAGCCGGAAGTAATTCACATTGTAGTGAATCACTTCCGGCCTTATCTTATTGGTTGCTCATGCGTGATGAGTTTTCGGTGTGTTATTGTTTTCATTTGGGTTTCTCGACTCAATTTCATGTCTTTGGGGGGATACAATAATGTTTAATTTTATTTTACTCACACTGAGGATGTGAGTCCAAGTTACTCACGAAACGTACGTCTGTCCATTTTACTATAGTTTGATATTGTGTGTTAAACGTTGGTGTTTTTAGTGTATATTTATCCACACAAGATTTTCTTCATACTTTGTAGAATACTCTTTGTTCAAATAAAGGAGGTGGATACATAACGCTAATTTTTTCCCCCCTGAACTAATACTGTATGTATTATAAATCTTGTTATTTAATATTTAAAGACAAAAGGATAATTATCTTCATTACAATTTGAGAAATTGCAGAAAAGAAGTTTACCTTTTTATCAACTTCAGAAAAATCATAATAATTTTTTACATGTAGTTTTGACTATCTTTACTTCAAGCTTTGTCGGCTATTCAAGCATTTTTTTTTTATAATAGCTGGTCTTATCCCACGTGGGCTATCCAGTTTTACGCGAAGAGAACGAGGATCGGAGAGAAAGTCATAAAGATGTATCTATAAATGATAGAAACAAATTCATTGTTGGAAATAAATCTTTATTAGTTACACTAGACACAAGAATATAAAAAGTTTCAATAAGTTTAAATGTGTTCATATTTAAGAATTTTCAATATAGCAAACATTAAAACAAAAATGCATAGCCATTAACTAGTAGACTAATTTTACAACCATCCAATTCCAGTTGAGCAAAAGCCATGTAGCCACATACATCTGAAATTTCAATCACTCTCATGCTATTAAAGGGTAATTTAGTTTTGAAAGGATTCACATCAATGGGTGTATATACTAAAAATAACGTGAAACAAACTTAGAATCCTGTTTTATCGTATTTTATGTACACAATCGAACTGTTATATTAGTTGTTTTTAAATACTACCATTGTCATATTATTTATTACGAATTAATATAATTTTTATATTATCTATTATAAAATTAATTTTTTTTTTAATTTATATGTTTGTACAAAATATCGGTCTTTTGAATGAGTATTTTTTTTAAACATCATTTAAGATCATATTTCTTCAACTACGATTCCAGAGAGTTAACTTTTAAGCGTAACCTAGTTTGTTCAAAAGAAAAATAATAAAACACAACACAGCAATCTTAAATGACTCGCAAATACAAGTGTATGTCATTATGACAAAGATTTGGCAATTATCATTAGCATTAAAACGACAAAATCATTGTGTCTTTTCACATAGTACGCATTTTCGAAATTAAAATTATGTTTAGTCGTTAAAATAAACGTTCATTATCAGCAAAAGCCACTTCAGTTTACAGCTTAATTTAAAAGCGAAACAGTATTTGTTATTTTGATTTTTTTGGGTCGTTAATGATATGAGTATTTATAATACATGGTTAGCTTAAATACAACGCTTTATTAAATCGCAGCGAAACACTCAATTTGTCTTCCAATAGAGTGCCGTTAAGGCTTAAAATACAAAAACCTCGGAACCCAGCTACTTTGAGTTAAAGCTTTCTGGATTGATTTATTTATAAAGCATTTTAAAAAGAGTAAGCCTGTTAAAAATTTCGCTTTTTATTAAATAATAATGTAAATTAATGAATTCAAAAATACGCCATATTACAAATAGTGATCGGACATTTTACATTTTAGACGTTCTCAGAAATATCTTGAGATATAATTGACGAAAAGTGCTTGTACTTTGGGGATGTAGAGTACATGTTTCACCTCATATTTTTTAAATTTAAGATTTGGTCACGAGGGCAATTGGGAGGCTCACAATAAAGTGAATAAAATCGATCATCCTGTATCACAAATTGTTCGAAATTGTCTGTAGCTGCAAAAAATGATTATATAGGCTAAGGGCTGTTTGTGTGCCTTTGTGGAATATAGTGACTTTGTCGAATATAAGCGATTAAAAAGTCCGCGTGGTTTGGATTGTGCATGCATGGTTTTCACCTAAAATTAATTCTATTTTTGATTTTGAAAAACTTGACAAAGTGCATGAGAAATATTATACAAAAACTATAAACGAATATACAGGGTTGTTATAATTAAAGTTCGCCTATTCAGAAGGCTCTAGAGCCGGTTGTATGGCTCCAAACGAGCATTTGTATGAAATACGTTTCAACTACGCATGCGCGAATGATAGCACCTTTTTCTTTCACAACTTAGTAGTCATCTATACAGAGCAACTTATATAAACAAAAGGGTAAGTGTGACCGAAGATCGCTCAAAGGGTTTCGTCATATATTCCTTTCAAAACATTTTATCCTTTCTTTAATAAATCCAAATAAATTTCATTTAGCAACCAAAAAAACAAAAAAAAAAAGAAAAAACTCAGGTTTTTTCTTTTTTATAAAGTAAAAATTTACCGGTCTATTTTTTCGTTTTTTCAAGTATCCAAACCAACCCGATAACGGGCGAAGCCGGCTATTATATTCTGTCAAAATAATATCTGTCACGCGGACTAAATGCGATATAAAAAATAATTTCAAAATTAAACATGTTGTACACCTTCAAAACGTTAAAATATGCAAATATTTCCATAATCGAATTTTTATCATGATTCAATATGTTTCTCAAACTCATATATTTACTATTCTCTATTACGCATATTGATACTCGCTTTGTATTATTCTCAAACATCTGAAAAATTCGTTAAATTTTCCAATATGACATCAGATTTCCTTTTTAATTCTCTGATGACGTGATATTAATCTGTTTTGTGTACATACACATACTCATACACAGAAAAAAATAAAACCTAAAATGGGTAAAAAAAAAGCCCAATTTGGGTTGAAAGATTCTTAGGTCTGGGGTAACCCATTTTGGGTCCATACCAAATTGGGTCATGACACATGCCTGTTTTGGTTGCCACTGTGTATCCATTTTGGACACTGTTAAGGACCCATTTTGGGTATCTTAAGACCCATTTTGGGCATCACTGAGAATCCATTTTAGGCAGTATTTAATACCCATTTTGGACACTGTTAAGTACCCATTTTGGGTATCTTAAGACCCATTCTGGGCCTCACTGAAAATCCATTTTAGGCAGTATTTAATACCCATTTTGGACATCACTGAGAATCCATATTAGGCAGTATTTAATACCCATTTTCGATATCTTAAGACCCATTCTGGACACTACTGGAGAATCCATTTTAGGCAGTATTTAATATCTAATTTAGATATACACCCAATATGAATACCACTAATTACCTATTTTGGAGAATATTTAATACCCATTTTGGCCATGCTAACACCTATTTTGCACAATCTTAAATATCTATTTTAGAATACATGAATACCCAATTTGGGTGCCTTTAAATACCTGTTTTAGGATGAATTCAACATCCAATTTAGATAAATTTAAATACCTTTCTTGACACATTTAATACCTATTATTTTTAACATTGCACAATCATCCCAAATGCTGGATACAGTATTTATGAATTTATTTTATATGTTTATTAGTGTACAGCTTCATAACTTAGTGCTTTTATTAAAACATTACAGTAAAATTTTAAAGTTAAAATAGTACCTTCAAAAATTATTCATATTTGAAATATAAGGCAATTAGCTCAATTTCGATGAGATTCCAATAATGAATAGCTGAATAATTTTCTCAGCAACTTTTGGAATTTTCTCAATATTTAGAATCCTTCTTCTCGGGATCTTGATTTGAAACAAAATTATGACTTTCTTATGGGATACACTATCAAATTAAATGTGTTATGCCACCAGCTTTTATATGATTTCTTTCATTTGTCACATTAAAAGATAATTAAGATGCTGATTTGTACTAATTTTTGAAATTTCTTAGAATATTGATAGAATATTATTCTCACCACAAGCAGTAGATTTACTTTTAACATTAGAAAGACCAATTGGGGTTATTTTGACTGTCGAATAGTGAAATCATAATTGTTATTTATCACATACATAGTTTTGTGATATTTTATATATGAATATAATATTCAGGCCTTGTGTCGACGTTTAAAATGGAACTGAGTTAGAGTTGATCATACTTGTCGGATTCCACTTCTCAGTCCACACAACTTCGAAATAAATCCGGTCTATCGATATGCTGCCACCACCGATATTAATACGTGATATCGGGCACGATCCGTGATGTATATTCAAGAACAACCTAACTCTTTCAATTAAAGTTAAAGTAACAATTTATTAACAATATTTACACTTAAACTCGGATGTAAATTATCCGGTTTAACACTAAATCAAAACAATTACAGAAAACGCTCTACGTGTACCGCTAGACTACGTTCATTTATTCAGAACCGAGATTTCTATTAATCTCACACACTCCAATCCTGCGTTCGAACTCACTCCGGTCTCAGCGCTCATTTCTCGAGCAACCTTCACCCTTCGTCACCACGCTAGAACTCAACACTCTCTCTCTTGTAAACTGCAGAGCACTCTCCCCTCTACGGGGTTTCTCCTCTGTTTCCAATGGTCCTTGGGCAACCCCTCCTCCCTCTTGACGGATCTGTCTTCCTAAACAAAAGGGTGCAATAGTTTTTCTTATCTATGAAGGACTACATTGCAATGGAAATACTTCCTTCATTCTGTTCCACTCGCCACCCTTCGGATTAAGATTTTCTAAAGGACGCCTTTAACGGTACACAATAGATACATATACAATCCATACAATATGCTAATCCCTTAAGAATAGCTTTCAACTCTTGCAGCTGATTCTAAGAAACCTGACAATACTTTTAAAGACTATAGTACCCCACGTTTACTCTAATATTATTTTCAAATAATTATGTGTTTTATTCTTGCTGATGATCACATTTAATCTTCAAAT
This sequence comes from Maratus michaelseni, assembly GCA_963931845.1. Classification (NCBI taxonomy): domain Eukaryota; kingdom Metazoa; phylum Arthropoda; class Arachnida; order Araneae; family Salticidae; genus Maratus; species Maratus michaelseni. The sequence continues at coordinate 125,269,776 of OZ007593.1, read as the reverse complement.
CTTTGTTTAAAAAACAGCTTTGAATAATGTAATAATTATTCTTAAAAAATAGAAAAAAAATACAGTCAAATATATTATTAGGTACATTAGGAAATTTTATTGTCCAGACATTTATATTCAGCTATTGTGTATTTAGAACAGCTTTTTAAAAAAAAATAAATAAATAAAAAATAAATAAAAAAATGGTGGACTCATGCAAGAATTTTTCACTGCAATCTAAATTTTTTAGCAATATAATATTTTTTATTTATAGATTTAAACTTCTAATGAAACAAAACCATAGTGGTACAGATGTCACAGATGCACCGGGGTTTCTTTTTGGCACCAAAATGGTGATTTTTTGCTTGGTGTGGTAACCTGGTGACTTTTGCATCATATGGAAACTTGGTATTTTATAACAAAATGAAATGTGTATGTAAATAAATTAAAAATAAAATAATATAAAAATAATTACTAAATAAAATTAAATACATGTGTATTAAAAATAATGCGTGTTTTAAATAAAACTATGTGTAATTATAAAATTAAATGTGTGTTTTTTTAAAATAAAATTATAACACAATTTTAATATAAAATAAAACTAACATGTTTGTACAAGCTAGGCCGCCTAACAGGTATTCGAAAATGAGATTTTCTCGCTAAAATAGCAAAAAAAAAAAAAAAAAAAAAAAAAAAAAAAATCGTCAAACCCTGCGATATCTATTTCATAAGATTAGTCAAGCCAGAATATCAACTCATTCATCCCATCAAACTTACAAAAAGGCACGCGCGAGAAAAAACCAAAATAACAATCGTATTTTAACTGCATTAGAGGAAGACATCATTCCCTTAAGAAAGGGGGAAAAAAAAAAAAAAACATGGACAACCTATTGTATTTTTTTCTCCTAAACATTGAAATTCGAATTTTGCTTTTTTATCATAAATATAAAATAAACACATGCAGATATATCACACTTTATCTTTTTTGTACTATTTATTTTTTTATAATCATTGTGAGCGTGATATAATCCAGAATTTAATTTTTGTGGTAAGACAATTTGAAGAAAACGTATCATTTCATTTATGAAAACAGTGCCAATTTAATTTTTAATTAACAGCAATCTTTAATCAAGAAAGTTGTTTTAGGAAAATGTAAGTGTATATGTCAGATGCCGCTTTAAAAACCTTTTGAATGATACTTCATTCGTTATTCTGCGCTTCGTAAATTCATAGAAAAAGGGATGTTGACAATAGAAATTATATATATGATTGCCATGGATCACCACTTTGTTAAATTTACCTGTGATGATGCTTAAATTAAACTTAGGAAGTTTTAATGGTCATACAATATTAAATTTGGTGCCACTTAATTGGACATTTTTCAAGACAAACAAATATTAACACAGCTTTATAACTGTTACTTTTAAATATAAAATGTTGTGTTTTACATTTAATTATTTAAAGGGAGTGGAGAAAAATTTAACTTGATAATGGCAATGAAAAAAAGTAATATGAAATCGTAAATAGCTGCTTAACTCCGCAGTACATAATACAACAATTAACACATAAGGTTTAAAAACTACATGATGATTAAAAATTTGATTAAAAAAAATATTTTAAAACTTACTTCAATTTTCTTGACTTGTAGTTCTTGGCGCAGTACAGACAATGTTCGAAACAAAAAGCATAAAAGCAAATATGGTGCTCATAATTTGCTTTATGCTGCACAAATGTAGGAATGCTGTTAACAGCTAAATTATACTCTTAAAACTGTATCTCTGATATAAAAGGTACATTTGGAATATTTGCGCCCCTGAATATTCAGAGACACATGGTGCCCTTGAAATTAAAGGCACAGAATGCCTTTGAGATTAAGAGGCACAATGTGCCTTTCAATTTATATGATAGTGCTTCTTACGTAAAAATATATTCTGCGCCTCTAAAGATACTGGTACATGTTTTTATTGTGCATCTCATTTCCAATATAACCCAAGTCAATAAATTAATACTTATACAGGGTGTCCCTCTTGTTTTTTTTAATTTATTTATTTATTTATTTTTATGACAAAACTAACAGAATTGGGATACTTTGAATTTTATGAATATTGTGTTTTCAGGTTCTAAAAACAAAAAGACTCTTGTATAGAAAAATATTGAAAATTAAAAGAAATCAAGGTATAATAAGTCAGTAAGATTTTGCCGTAACGGAAAGGACTTTTTTTTTTTTTTTTTTTTTTTTTTTTGTACTTGCAAGGAAATGCAGGAAAATTTTCTACATATAACTCTAAAATGCAGGGAACACACAAATAATTTAAATTTTTAATGTTTACAAAAAAAAAAAAAAAAAAAAAAAATGTAAACAGTTTTTAATATGATAAAGAACATTTTGAAACATTTTTGCAATTAGAAATATAATACTTATAAAGCTGCTTAGGAACTTGGTATGGGACAACAATAAGAGGAACAGCTTAAATAAAAGAAATTAGATGCATAAATAACAAAAGTAAAAAATCTTATCATGTACGTTTATTTTCACAACTTAACATTTATAAAACTTTTTTTCTTTTACATAAGAATATAAAGTCTTTAATTTACAAATTAATGTTTTCCAGTTTAAGATTTAATAAAAAAAATGAGTTTAAGAGCTTATATCTTAACATCTTATTTTTACTCTTCTATCGTAAAAAATCACTTTATATCAACCATCTACTTAAATTAAATAATATTCATACCTCATTTATTAACTCTCTCTCTTTCAGTTGGAAATATTCATTATACGTGTAAATAATTACATTTTATAATTATACATTTACAGTAAACTCTGTCTACCGCAGAAAGATTTTCAAGTCCCAGTGAATTTATAGACATAGAGTAAACTTTGCTGAAGGTAAAATAGTACGACGGAAATTTTTAGACCCAATCAATTTCACATTAGACAGAAGAGAGGTTACAGTATTTAATACTATTTCTCCCGCCGTCAAATTATAACATTTAAAGATTTGATTTGTTTATTTTATACATCATTTTTAAAGCTAAGAAGCATAAAAACAATTCTGCAATATATTAAAAATGATTTGTGGTTGATTTAACCTAAAAAAAGGGGGTGGGGGGAACAGTGAACTGGTGTATCAGAGGTCACATTTACTCATTTGATCAAATTATGCTGGATGTCAAATAGTTTTTTTTTTTATATATATACTCCCAGCATTTTATGTTTATTTTACCATTTTCTCCCATGTTTTCTTTTATCCCTCAAAAATTACATCAAAAGAGAGAACATAAAAATTCTTGTCATTACTGATGCCTAAGAGCTTAAATGCTTTAAAAGAAATAAAACACAATAGATGGGAAAACAAAAATATGACATATAAATAAAATATACTTTATTTATTAAATTTACTGTAGATGCAATAAAATTTTAAATGTAACATAAAATCTAATAAAATAGTTGCACAGTCTAATTAAAAATTATATTATACAAGTTGGTCAAAGCAGAGGGTAAAGTTGCCATTTCAAAAAACTTGGAACAGGTCTCTTCTGTTGAGAAGTAGTATATTCACCCTAGGGAGAAATTTAAAAGAAAATAATTAATATTTAAATATTTAATATTTGATCATATCTACAAATTCAAACAAATTCTAATACCTGTTTTTAAAAAAAAATTCTAATATTACAGTAGATTCCTGACTAAAATGTGTTCAGGTTGAGAGTTAAACTTGAAACCTTTCACTTAAATTGACAACGCTCTGCCTATTGAGCTACCTGGACAGACAACTGTTGGCAATAACAACTGTTCTGTCATGTAGACAGCTCAACAGAATAAACCACAAGTAATGGAACTTAATTAAAAATGGATGCTAACATAATCGCCAATCAGGTTATTTAAGTGAAATGTGTCTGCTGGCTATCGGCCCAGGTAGCTCAACAGACAGACAATTTATCCAAAGGTCTTGATTTCGACTTTCGGCCTGGACGTATTTTCATTCAGTTAGAAAAATGTCAATTCATATATAATATTTTTATCAACCAGTTTGAGTTAAAAATAATAATACATAATAATGTACTGCTATAGTTTTTGATGTATTATTGTTAGAAAATACATACTACAGCTTGATTTGAATGAACCTTTAAGAAAAGTATCCAATTTCTACGAACTTCCATTAACATAAACATGTGAGCTAATTTAATAAGTACTCACAATCGAGAAATGTTAAAAAGTCAATTTTAATTTTGCAATACTACAATTCTTTACGTTATGTATGTTACCATATTTAAGATTAGTTTAATCTTTATAAATTTGATATATAAGCTATTGTAATACAACTTGATTACTTTAAACTTAATTTTTTTGAAATTATTTAGTTCAGGGTCGGCAAGTTTTTGCCGCAGGTGGAAAAAACCTCGGTAAAAACTGTCCTGGCAAAAATGGCAAAAACTGAATTTTTACATATAAATGCACATTTTATTTCTTTTACTTATCTTAAATTAACAAGCACAGAATAGTAGTACAATGCATTATGATGATAACTTAATATACTCATCTTAATTACTGAGAAACTATTAATTTCATCATAAAAAAAAATTTAATTGAAAAAAAGCTATTGTTAGTCTGATTTTTATGCTGCAATAAATTAACAATATTGCAAAATCTACAGAAATTATAAACACTTCCAGTTTTAAAATAAAATGTATCAACCTATCAATCAGCATAATGCAATAATTCAGAGATGTAAAATATATGCAATAGTAGTAAGTACATGTATTAATATATTGTGTTCAAATAAGTGAAATCTTAAATTTCTTTTAAAAAATTAAATATTTTAATAACAATAACATAAAAAATTAAACATTCAACATAAGGCGGCACTTTCATCACCATCATCATTGCAAAATAATTTTTTTTTTCAGCATTCCATAACAAAAAAAAGTTTGGAAACATTACTTATTGTCAAATTATTTCGAATTTTTGAGTGGACAAAAGAGAAGTTGGAAATTATTCTCTCGATTGCAGCACTACTGGCTGGGCGTGCTTGCTGGTGTGCTATTAACCTACAAAATTCTTTGGAAATTTCACATGACTTTGCGACACTTCTCCACCACTTATTGGAATCAACTGTCATAATTACTTGTTCTGAAAACAATGTACTTTGGAAAGGTTTTTCTTTTAGTTCAAAGTTCACGGCATATGATAGGAAAGTTGGATTTATTTTTTGTAGCCATTCTCTGGCCTGTTCTTTTTGTTCGTAATTAAGGTGCTCACCCTTATATTTTGGGTGTAACAAATAGGCAAGAAGATGCCAGGGCAAAATTGCTTTTTCAAACCTTTTTTTAACTTTTACAAAATGGGGTTTCAAATTATCATCTTTCAGCACCATATATGGCAAGCATCTGCTATTGTTGTTGAATCAGCCTACAAGATATCTAAAGCTGTTGAGACTGGTTTTAATTGCTTAATGAGATCTTTTATTTGTTGCAATTTAGTTTAAGTGAAAAGTTATTAATTGCCAATCGCACAGTTTTCTTCATTTTGGAATACATCATGAGGTAACACAGTTTTATTTTCCAATCCACTGTGCACTTGCATAATTCCACTGATGTCTGTGTCTATATTTATCAAAAGCTGTCTGAGGAATTCTAATTTTTGAAAAGTTTCTTAGAATTATTCAATGTTATTTCTTTTTTCAGCATTTTTTGCAAGTCTCATTTTTAAAAATTTGTCTCTATCTTGCTGGGAAAAAAAGCCTCACCCATTTTGTGCTTTGTACATGAATCTCAATTTTGCCCACACTAATTGAGGGAACATCTAAAAATTTTTATCACAGTATGAAAGGGATACTTCTATAAGTAAATAATGCTTTTGATCTTCGTGAAATTTTCCATTTTGAAAAATTGCTGTGATAAACCAGCTTACTGCTTTCCCTATATATAAAAATATTAATATTTAATGAGTATTAATATTAAAATGTGATTATAGTGCCTAATTAGAATTATGAAGGTAGTGCCATGTAATGTAACAACATGAAATATGTAATATTATAGCAACACTACACAAATATTTAACACATATATGCAAATCAATTTAAAAATACCAATTGTTATTGCACTCCATGTAGCTCTTTCTGGCTCCATCAGTTTCTCTAGTTACGAAGAACTAAATATGCAGAATTTCCTTCTCATTGGAGTAACTTTAACTTTCATAATATCCAACTGAAAAAGATTAGATAATTTATCATTAGTTTATAAAATAGTAAAGACACATGCTGAGCTATAAAGCCACAGAAAAAAAAAAAAAACAAAAAAAAAAAACACTGCAATCTAATTTATGTTAAAATCTAATGCCTTATCTAATTTATGTAAAAAAAAAAAAGAGGTTGTGTGGCCATTATTCAATGACTGATCATAAGTTACCTAGATTTTTAATGATTCTAAATGTTTGTTTTTGTACATATGCAACACAAATGTTCTCTGAGTAATTAAATGAATTATAATATGAAACCAATATAATTAAACATTCTTTAAATCAATAACTTAAAAGAAGATGGTTTGTTATTTTAAATATTTACATATCTAATATCTTCATTTTATTATGTTAAATTCATTTCAATCATTTAGAACAATGCTTATGTTAAATTTTATTTTTATAAATTATAAAAAAGTCCCCGCACCCCTTCTTTTTTTAGCATATTATTTCACGTTTGTAGCTTAAGTCTAGCCTTAATCCTTAGTTTGTAGAATGTGCATTTGCAAGCAAAGAACAGGTAGCCTTTTTACGGTACTTTTGGGTTAGCTGGGTACCAGTGATACATATACATGTATATAATACACACACACACATATATATATATACTAGAGATGAGACTGGCTCAGCCCGAGCCCAAGCCCAGGCCCGACATGGACTCGGGCTCAATTTTTATATCAGTCTTCGGGCCCGGGTGGGCTCAGGCTCATTCTTTCTGAAACTGACAATTTTATTTATACTCATACAGAAAAAAAAATCTTTTTTCCCCCTAAAAAATTACATATTCCATTTTAATGCTATTTTGATCAGAATGAATAAAAGGGGAAGCAGGAATCTCATTTTTCTTTTCCAGTTCTAGAATACTACTTTAAAAGAAAATTTGCAAGTTTATGTGCGGCATTGATGCGACGACGACCGGATGATATGGCGCGAATAATTTCGGTTTTTGTTTGTAAAAGTATAATATTTTTCAATAGGAACATTTATTTATTTATTTTTAGATATCAAAAGCAAAGTGAATACTTTTTTTGTTTGTAGTTAATCAGCATTAGCTTAAGATTTGGAAATTTTTAGTCTTCTATTGTGTGCGAGTCATAATGGCTCTTTATATGAAAATAACGTTAGTGATTCTATTTTTCATGGCTCTGAACATTTACAAAGTCAGTCCCATTCGTAAGTCATAATAATTGTCATACATTGTTATTCTGATAAGAAGGCAATCGAAAAGTGTTTCCGCACTTTGCCTATAAAAGCATAGGATCTTTCAGATAACGGTGCCAAATTTTAAACTTAAGCTGATTTTCAGGAACAAGAAATATTGCTTTAATTAAGGAATCGATTACAATTTACGAAATTCACCTATTATACAAAATAGAAAAATGACTTAGGTTTAGTAATTACTGTAAATTTCATGCATTTATTCATAAAATGTACTTCATTAATGTGTCCATCAGGTTTGCTTGTTGGGTGAGAAAATTATGAGAATCTTTTAAGAAAGTATATTTTTATTTCATACAAAACTTCTCTTTTGAAAAAAATTAATGTAAATTCGCATAAAGTTTAATTAAGTGCTGGAGATTAACAATTATTTTCATGTAAGACATTTTTTAAATATGAGATATTACTTTTAAAACATTTTTTAAATATTATGATTTTTTTTCAATATCGGGTTCGGGCTCTGATGACACAAAATGTTTCGGGCTTGGGGGGGGGGGCTCGGATTTAAAATTGTCTGGCTCGGGCTCTGAAAAGAGAGCCCGAACTCATCTCTAATATATACAAATATATATATATAAATACATACACACATATATATATACAGTTATATGTATGAATATTTATATATATATATATATACCTACACTTACATATATATATATAAATTTATATATGTACATTATATCACTGGCACCCGGCTAACCGAAAAGTACCCATTTTTTTTGTTTGGATTCTATTAAGCTGTACCTGCAATGGTAGGTGGGAAGGCTTAAAAAACCAATATAACAAGTTAATTCGTACAACTCATGGAGTGTTTGCATTCCAGTTTCCAGTCCATACAGTTCAGCATCAATTGTGCAGATATTTTCAAATTTTGGACTTATCCACTCCAAATTGCAAAACAAACTTGAAGAACAGAAAGCATACAAACTAGTGTTTTGCTACATGTTCCACGGAAAAAAAGACTTAGAATGGGACTAACATTAAAACAACATAAAAATCTGTATATTATTTATATAGGGTAATTTTATACAATAAATCATACAAATATTTTCACAATGTACTTTCATTTTTAAAAATTAAAGTATTTAATAGTAGTTAGAAAGGGTCTATTTATATAAACCAATCCCCTATAATCTCCAAAGTTTAATCAAATCAAAAGTCGTGTAAATTATACAATTTTGAAGATTATTGTTAATTACTTGTTATTATTTCTCTTTTGCACATGCAAAATGAGTGATTATTAATATATAAATGAATGTTTAATGACAATAAGATATTTCAAATATGTTTTGCTATAAAATATCTACTCAATATAAAAAAAGCTCACCAATTTCTTACAAATAAACAATGTAAGCATAATCAAATATACAGAATTTAAATAAGCATATGTGTTACATTTAAATACACAAATCAAAATACACATTGACCAATGATTAGTTTTTATTTTATGAAACATTGATGTAATTGTTGTTTATTTCAATACTTTAGATTTCTGTTTGGAAATTGTATCTTGCAAGTAATGAAAATATGTTCAGAAATGAAAGACTGCTTCGATAAAATTGAATACAGTAGACTCCCTAAAATCCACAAATTTCTAAAATCTGCACATCATTACAGAAGAAAACAATGAAACTTACAGTTGAGATGTAGGGAAAAATTCAGGATTTTTTAAATTATTATATCATTCCATGTACATTTTAATATGTAATTCTTATTAATATGGTTGAACATGCTTTCTCATCAAGGAAGTATAACTTTATTTCTGAAAAAAAGACAGTGCTGTTTGTTCTCAGTGTTGATTGTGATCTTTTTACCAAATAAATTAATGTATTAATCAAGCATTTTTGGATATTAAGTTTGGCTAAGCATGAAATAAAACTTTTGTTTTATTATTTTTATGTAAATTATTAGTGTAACTTTATGAGGCAAGTTTCAGAGAATAATTAAAAGAAAAAAAAATCTCATCATTATTATGCCTATTTTTAGTTATGTATTATTGTGTACTTGACCTTTACCTTAAAAAATTTAATCATGCTTTAAATTTTCTTACTTTACTTAATTATTTTAATATTTTACTTTATTGTAAGCATTCATTACAATTTACAGTGCATTATTACATTCAAATTACTGTTTAAAAAATGTAAACAAAACAGTGACCAGAAATCCATAATTCTAAAATATGCACAATCTCTGGTTTCAAGCTATGCAGATTTGAGGGACTCTACTATATATATATTTTTAAACTGTTGATTTAATTATCTTTTAATTTATGGTTCAGGGAGAAGCAAGGATTAAACTGAAATTTTCACTGAATTAATGTTTAAAGAAATAGCAGTAACTTTCTGTAAAAAATGGTTAAAAAAGTTTCTTGCTGCCTTTTTTGTTTCAATATCTTTACTTTCAATTTTATTGTTTACATTTGAATATACATTTGATTTTTTGATTTTAATTATATTAAAACAAATATATTATTCCAAGAGATTCCTATATTTATGAAGTTTAAGATATGTTTAGTTTTGAAATTTTAAATAATAACAGGCTATAATAATACGTTTAACAAATATTATTTGTTTCTTATTATGCTAAATAAAAAATGAGCACCCATTGCTGAAAAAAAGCAATGAACATTTTAATTTAGTTTTCAAAAACACATTTGTGCAACAAGATGTTTTCATTTGTTACAGCAAAAATAATAATAATAATAATAATAATAATAATAATAACAACTTGAAATAAAGACCACTTTCTGTTTTTCTGCAACATCATGGGAGCCAAAACCAATCAGATTATTTGAAACAAGCCAGAGCAAATATTACACTAAATATGCAATACTTAAATAAGCTTCAATTAAATTGTAATAAGTAAACAAATTTTATTACAATTAAATAAACTTTAAAGATTTATGTTGCGGTTAAATAAGAATTTATAATTTTGTTAGATATTAAACAGATGCATTTTATTTCTTAAAAAATGGCAGTTCTCTGACCGTTATAGTTCACAAGCACTATTTTATGTTCTGCAAAATATCATCATAGTGATCCGCAGAACTAAAAATTGTAAATTTACTGGTCTGTGAGATTTCAAAAGGTTGGCGACTACTGATTTTACATTTTTAGATGACTGATTATTACTTAATAAAAAATTAAAGAATTTTAAACTTTGTGTGCTGGGGGGGGGGGGGGGGGCTAGATTTTCTTTAAAAAAACAGACATTGTAGATATGCAAAAGATTCAGAATCCTGAACCTGAAAGGTATGTGTAGTAGTAGTTTGCTACAAAATATATACTTTTTCCCAACCAGTGACCATAAGAAATAATGACAATCTGTAGCCAGGCCAGCAACACAGGTATTATAGTATTATTATTTGATGGTTTTTACCATTGTTTGAAAAAACTATAATGTTTCATTGAAAAATGCTTAGTTTAATAAAAAACTAATTAAATTTTTGTCAAAAATATTTGTGTATTATCATTACTTTGAAAAATATTTTAGAGTTGGTAATACCAATTAGAGTCCTGCATCGGGTCGGTTTACCCACTTTTACCCGCACCCAACTCACGGTTCAGGTTGAAAAATATAGTGCCGACACGACCTATGGTGACTTCTAATTTTTTTTTTTTTTTGCAGGTCGGGTTGCGGGTTTGGATTGACCCGCTTTTCCAAAAGAATGTACATAATATTTTTGCAGGTTAAAAATATGTATACAATAAGACCTCCATAACGGACACACTCGAAAACCAACCTTTTATGTTACTTGGAAAGGAATAAAAAATGCCATTCATCTGATCACTTGATCATAACTCGTTTTTTTTTTTTTTTTTTACAAACTGTGTTCTGTGCAATAATTTGCAAATGTCAGCGACAAATCTCAGTTGCAGTGTCAGATTTTTTCATTGACTCTTGCTGATAAAACAAAACAAATTGCTAACTCACGAAAAAAATTAATTTTCTTGCGGTTATACTAACGTATTATTATATCTAATATTTTAATACTGGGTATCTTCTTTGTGGACTACTTTTTCATAATTGTATTGAAATATGCATTAATTTTCTGTTCCTTCAGTTTCAGGTTAGTTCGGGTATTAATATTTTGGGGTTCGGGTCAGTTTCGAGTTGACTTTAAGCAAAATTTTCAAGTTCGGGTCGGAAACACAACCCGACCCATGAAGAATTATAATTCCTTGTCCTCAATTTCAAGTGTTGATTGAATCTTTCAACAAAATCTAAAAGTAGCGAAATAGTGGACAACTTTTGAAAAGTAGTTTGTAGTCGCTACTTTTTAAAACAAGTAGTTATAGTTGTAGTTTAACTACATTTTTGATAAAGTAGTTGTAGTTCGCTATTAAAATAAAGTAGTTTTTCAGACCCCTAACTTATTCGCATTCAAATTTATTTTCATAGTTCTGTTCAAACTCTTTGTGAAAATCCCAACAATCGGACATGCTAAAACCTAAATATGAGCCATAATAATTATTCAAGGTTGAACTTGACTCGCAGAAAGAAAATAAGTCATACCGACCCGAAAAAATAAATAAAAGCAACCAGATCCGCTGCAGGATTCTATTCAACGATCTTGAGGTGTCCGCTATTGCGAGGTTTCACTATATTTGAATATTAAAGAATATAGATTTGTCCATTTTTCTATATAAAATATAAAATTGGTATTAGAGATATTATACATTATTTTTCATTATAGCAATAAAACATGATTTATTGTTCTTTCATTGTGGGTGCGGGTCGGGTGCAACCCGACCCATACAGGACTCTAATACCAATAACAAAATGATAAGTATTGTTTTATCATAATTACCAGAAAGTTAATTATTAATTTCATTTCTTTTACTACTTCTTTGAGAAAAAAAAAATTTGCTAAAGATTATATACCATATTTTTTAAACAATCAATATAGTTTTAAGGAACTTTTACTTGAAATATGCAAATAATTTTTTAGAGTTCAAAATCAGTTGGATATGATAAATTGCTATATTTTTATTTAAAAAGAAAGGCACTGTAGCTTTAAAATTTACAAGGTACTGCCCACACACACACACAAAATTCTGGCTATGCTTTTGCAAATACTAAATAAATATTGATTAGTACAGAATGATTTACAATATAATATGTACTAATTGCACTCTTTTAAGCAAAATAAACTTGAGTCATGAAAAGCAACACTCAATTGAATCAATATTCACCTCTGTACTTTAATAATTATTTAAAAACAACACAAAATGTCACAAAACATGTATGCATCATTTAATAAAAGCATTTACTTAAGGTGTTTTTTAAAAACATACAAAACTGTATTTCACATATGATAAAACCTAGCGGTTTCGCTCTTTTAAGATTGCGTATTAAAAAAAAAAAAACTTAGCAGCACACACAGAATACACAGATATATAAAATATATATACATGGATGTATGCAGGAGAGTTCATTGTAGTGCTGTCCTCCCCTAGTTTTGCGTGTCTCTATGTATTAAGAGTTAATTTTTATTTTATCATTCTCAGAAAATAATAGTAAATCAAATATACTACTTACTTATTATTCCAGAGGACAGACTCATTGTTCACTTCATCTTGTTATCGTCGTCAGTATTCTTGTTATTGTGGCCGTATCCATATTTTCCGCTTCGGCTTTTTCATTGAGAAGATAATAAAGATTAATTTATACAAAGTTTGGGTGGCTGGTTACGTTTAAATCGTAACAATCTGAACATCAATCTGCTTTAAAAATACGAAAACTTAAACAAAAATAAAATCTAACGTCCATGCGCCGAATCATGGGGAACAAAACAAACATCAATTCGCCCCAATGCATGACGGTTAGTCGGCTGTTACGTATGCGCGTGTTTCAGTGTGCTGTGCTGCTGAACTTGACAGGCGGATTTGAGCTGGGCTGTAGCCCAATTTGGGTTTCACCCTATCCCATACTATAGGTATCGTAAAGATGTGGCTATGAATAGGTAACCGTTTTCTTCCAATTTGGGGAGTATTGAGACCCGTTATGGGTCTGATACCCTGAAATAGGTATATTACAACCCATATTGGAGTTTGAAAAGCTAATATGGGTGTTATTTCATTTTGGGTAGCATCCTAAAATAGGTTTCCTTTTTTACTGTGTACTCCTTGTATTATTGAAAAATCTTTGAAGATTTCGGTTTTATTACCACTATGACGTCAATCATTTTTATTTCATATTAATCTTTTTTTCAATTGGTGAAACTTTTTATTTCATTTTCATTTTTCACGTGGAAATCGCCTGATAGAAAATTAATTATTGTAGAATGAATTTCATCGTGGATTTTTAATTTCTGGCATCTGCTATAACGAAAAATGTTTAAATTTAATAGGGAAAGGCTGTTAGAATTTTGGTTTTTTATCTCTATTTATTAAAATAATACGAATATTTCAAATTTTAATATTTTGAGCTCTTTATAGCTGGTATTCAGCTATTTACACAAAGTTTCAACTCTGTAAGTTGCATAGTTTCTGAGAATAGCTCTGTGACAGACAGACAACGAGCGGGAGTAATAGTGTTTCCTGAGATGAGCGAAACCCTAAAAAGCCTGTCGAGTATCGTTAAAAACCAGAAAAGATGTCGGCGATGATATTTAGAAAAACTTCCAAAATCCTCCAGTCAAAGGAAGATAAATGAAAACCCGATTACAGAAGATTGACACTGGTCACGGTAATATCTTTCAATCTTCCATAATCAATCTTGTTACCATACAAATGCTTATATCTTATCAAAATTTCAGTATATTCAGTTTTAATTGCAGTATAATGTTTCCAATTCATTCAGTTCGTACATGTTCCTTACATTCCAAAGTTCAAGAACATTTTGTCAATTATTTCTCTAGGTGTCAATCAAAATATTTAAAATCAAAAGTGCCAAGTTCTTTTTGGCAATATAGAGCAATTTGTAATTAATTAATTTATTTTACTTTAAATAAAGCGTCATTTTTTAATGGGTAAACATTTTAATATGCCTTATAAAAAATGCAATCGAGAAGGTTTTATAAAAATTTAATCAAAGAAGCTGGGTTCTGAGTATCAAACTGTAAGATACTTCACCATTTATTGATTTTCTAAAAGCAATTATGTTTTTAGCATAATGATTTTAAACTTGAAAATAAATAAGTAGACTGGATTTTTAAAAAAATCTTTGAAGTTTCAAAATTATTTTATCCTTTATAAATTTTACTTGAACTGCGTTGACTATTTAATAATCATTTTATAATCATTTTTCTTTATTTTAACATAAAACTTTTATTATAGATAATTTTGCATGGAAAAAAGGAATGAAAATATTTCAATTTAAAAAATAAAATGTTTGCAAATTTTAACCGAATGGATTGTGGACACTGTTATAATATGAATAACTTGTAGAAAATGCTTCATAAAATTCATCATTCACTAATGCATTAAATATAATAAACATAATCATTAAAATAAGAGACATATTTATCAGGTAGCCCATAAAGTTTTTATACAGTCCTTTAAAAACAATTCAAATATTTGTCAATAGATGGCGATGTGTGGTTTTGTTTGTTTGTTTGTTTGTTTATTGAGAACATACATCTGACTTGTGTGCTTGACATCAAGGCGATGCGTGGTCTCAAACTGTAAGAACACTCAAAATTTCAAAATACGTTACACGTCAAAATCTGGAAAAATAAAACTTTTTTTCGCATTTCAATCGCAGAAGTGAGATGGCTGGAGGAGTGGGACGTCACTTTTTTGGTTAAAATTAAACTCTATTATTTATTCTCCTTCTACACCACATAGAATACCTATAAACTGATTTATACATGGGTCTGTACTTATATAATGTTATCACTTTAGGTCAGAGGGGGGGGGGGGGAGGGGTGTCTGGCACTTGATATCGTAAGATATTTCGAGTGGGAGGTGGGGTTTTTGTTTTGATATCGTTATCGTTTTTGATCCAACCAAAATTTTCCTTTTTAGGTAATTTTTTCTTTACACCTGTGTGTTTTTTTTAAAATTTGTTATGAAAATACAAAGTTATTATTAAAATCATTAAATAATTTACAGAATCATTTCATTCCAAAAAATGAAATAGCCCAAACTTTTTCCATTCCTATTTTTCTGCCATATGCTCATATAATTCGTTGTTAGAAAGCAGATTCGAAATGATACTTGTTATGTTTACCAGTAAAAAATGGGAAAGATGGGTACCTGTTTTGTTTATAAGAAGTTCTACTTACCAGCGTGCAGGTTGCTATTGCAAGAAGACTATATTACTGTTGAATGCATTATGTAACATAAAGTTATTATTAAAAACTTTTAAATAGTAAGTATTTCTTTAAAATGTTATTTGTTATAAAGCTATTTGATCTATAATAGTGATATTTTATTAACTTCTTCTCTGCATTTAAATCAATAAAGTATGCGAATAATAAATGTATAATCACATATCTGTATATCACTGCAAACGTATTAAAACAAGAGAAAAAATCTAAAAATAAAAAGAATTTTAGACACTGATAACGATATCATTAGAAGTACGGGGGAGGGGGTACGAGCAATGATAACGTATGATATCGTAAAGGGGGGGAGGGGTACAAAATTACCAAAAAGTTGATAACGTTATATATGTACAGTCCCCATGCTACAAAATTAACATTTGTATGTGCAAAATCTCATTTTTACGCATCAAAAATGAATATTGAATTCTATTTTGATGATGATTTCGACCTTATTTAATTTGTAAAACAAAAATAATGCATTTTTACTATAATTCCAAATACCCCGTGTTTACAAGTCACTAATTAAGTTAACTGTTAAAAGCAGCATTTTTAACATTATCATCCATGTACTAAATATGGTAGGGAGGAACTGAGCAATGAGAAAGTGGAAAGCATATTACATGTTCCTTTTCTTTCTTTTGTATTCGAAAACAGCTACGTATATTTCATTTCATGAAATGTTTTTTGTAATATTGAATTAGTTTTGTAATATGTTTTTGCAATAAATGTCAAAATCAATTTCATAACAGAATTCTTTATGTATAGCAATGAGATTTTTCAACTATTGCTACTCTTGCAGATGTAAATTTTTTAGAGCTCTTAGTAATAAATAAAGTTAAATATTTTTTTTTTCGTTTATTTTAGACCTGTGAAAGCATAACGTTCGTTACAATTGAAATTCTTCAAAATTTGCAGCATTTTACATGTATATCCCTCTCTTTCCACACATCAGAAAGATGTGGAACAAAATTTTCACAATTTTAAAACGATGTGCAAATTATATTTCATGAAAACATACACACAGGCATTTTATATGCACTGTGACCCAAATTCAGAAATGTTATATTTTATCTGTATTATACAATATTCTAATTATTATTGTAAACTGATATTATTTATTATTCATGAAAAAACATAGTTTTAATTGACATCTGTACAAAATGCTCATCGTGTAAACTGTAACTCTTTAGCGCTATTAACATCGCATTTACTTGAACGAGATAGCCAGAAAACCTTTTAAAATGAAAACAATTTTCACAGTAAAAAGTTTGAAAACCATCTTGACAACGGCAACTATCTGACCAAACTAGTAATTTTTGCAAATTTATTAACTTCTAACTACCTGCAAAGTTTACATTTTAACTAGTTTATACACTATCTTATTCATATATAAAAGTAATAAAACACAACAAATTAATCTTAAATGGAAGGAAAAACACAAGTGCATACCATTATGACAAATATTTAGCAATGATCTTTAGCATTAAAACGGAAAAACCATTGTGAATTTTCATGAAGTATACATTATCAAAATTTTAATTATGTTTCGTCTCTAAAGTAAACAATCATTATCAGATAAACTACTTTACTTTCCAAATTTATTTCAAAGTGAAACAGTTGTTATTTTGAATCTTTTAGTTCGTTAGCGAAATTGGTATTTATAATGCACAGTTAATTTAAATACACTTTATTAAGTTGCAGAGAAACAATTAACTTATCATTATTTATTTCCTAGAAGTAATTATGTTTGTTTTAATACGGTGTTTTTAAAGTTACAAATAATCAAGTAGATTTTGGAGTGTTTTAAAATCTTTAAAATTTCAAAGTTAATTTATTTCTCATCTTTTCAATTTCTCTTGAATTGTTTTAAATATTTTATTGTAATTTGATATATAAGAAATATATTTTTCTTTACTTTTATTCACAACTACTAATTTAGATTATATTTCACTGAAGATAGGAATGAAAATATTGTGATTATAAAAAAACAAATTGCTTAAAAAGTTTAATCAATAACTTGTCTAGATTAGTAGCTTGAATAAGTTTTATCTAGCAGAATTATACTACATTTATGTTAAATTTATGCAATTTTAATAGATAACAGACAATTTAGCCACATGTAGCTGAAGTATTAGTTACTCTAATTTTGTTGAACAACAAGATAAGTTTGGAAAAAGATACATGACTGAAAGCATATACAAAGACATTTATGAGCGATTGAGACAAAATAAAGAACCATTTTTTTAATTGTAATCTATTGTTATATTGTTTATTTGTTATGAAAATATAATAACGCTTTGGTTAATGTATATGTACAATATATTCACTATTTAAATTCACATTTTTTGCGCCCTTTTTGTGTAACATTTTCTCAAACTGCACATTACATAATCATTTAAAGTTTATACTAGCTTGCATATCATACAAAAGTAATGAAACACAACAAATTAACATGAAATGCCTCAAAAAATACAAGTGGGTGCTATTTTGACAAAGTTTTAGCAATTATCATTAACATTAAAACGACAAATGTACTGTACATTTTCGTAATAAACATAAAATATACTTTATCAAAATTTAAATTATGTTTCGTCGCTAAAGTAAACAATCGTTATCAGCAAACAACTTTACTTTTCAGTTTTATTTAAAATAGAAACAGTTACTTTTAAACTTTTGCTTTGTTAACGATAGGAGTACGTAAAATGCAGAGTTTATTTAAATAAAACGCTTTATTAATTTTCAGCAAAAGAATCTACTTATCTTTATTGGTATTCCAGAGGAAATTAAGTTTCCTAATGCAATGTTTTTAAACTTGAAAATATTTAAGGAGGTATTGGGGTGCTTTAAAAATTTAAAAATTAGAAAGTTAATTCATTTTAATTTCTTTTCGATTTTATTTTAATTGAATTAAAACCATACTTAATTCAGTATGATGTTTATAAACCCATTCAACTTTTCATCTTCTTATTCATGAAGAATTTTCCGATTAACCTTATACTTTTTGTATGGGGTATTTGGTATTTGGTATTTTCTTCTTTCAGCTTTGCATTTTGTATTTTTTTTATTGTGTGTATGTACTACATTATTGTAATTATTATTATAATTTTTGTCTGTATAAACTATTTTATTTTTTCACAATCATAATTATAAATCATTGTACATAATCTTTGCATACAATCATTGTATATATATACAGTGTGTAACGATTTCATTAAATCTCTCACAGTCTGCTAATTAGGCAGAGTAATCAAAGATAGAAGTTCCCAAGAGTTGGAAAACTTTTCTCACGCTTCGCTGTGGTGTGAAAAGAATGTCGTTTACTACAATAGGAAAAGATAAGCTTCGATCAATCTTGTGAAACTGAAATTGCTAGACAGCAAATATTTCTCTGATCTGACCGTCGATATGGGGGGGTCTCGGATCGTGGGAAAATTTCCTGCGAGAACATTTAAAAGTTCAGTAAGACCTCCCTAAAGAAAGCTTTAGCCAATGATGTAAACTAAAACTTTTTTGATTGGTGATCGGAGAATCTTTTGTTCGAGCAAGCGGACCGAAGAAGAGAATCGGGGGAAGAGAGTGAGATTTTTGGAGAGCAGAGGAGTGTTGGTGAAAAGAGACTGATCTCTGGATGGATTCCCGACCAAGTGGGGAAGGAAGGGCTTTGCTGACAGATTTTTGAATGAGAGAGTGCGATCTCTCTGAAGTCAACGCAAAAGCCTTGGATTTGACCTTTCGGGGAGAGTGAAAAGTAGCACTAGTTAAGACTTTAAGATTCTAAAACTACTGTAAAAGACTGGACTATTTGGTGATTTGCTATAAATTACAAGTCGAGCGAACTCAGCTAAACAAAGTGTTGTAAATAATTTTTACCTCTAGAAATGTCAATAATGCTTTTTAATAAAATTTGTTCTGAAATATGTAATGAAGGTGATCCATTGTGAAACGGTTCCACGCTACCCCATTTCAAAAACACACAACATCGTGGATTCTTTACATGGGTATAATAATATAATATATATGCACTGTGCTTATTTAAGAAGCAGATGTATACAAGGCCATTTGATCGTATTGGCTGCCTTGGAATCGTTTATACTCATAATAATAAATATTAGCTGTGCAGGTTACTGAGCCATAGACCACCAGTGGTAGATGCCTGCGTTTTTGACTTGTTGAATAAAGCATATGAAATACGTTTTTATATATTATTTATATGCAACTAACATTATGGATTAATTTTCATTGAATAACGGAATTAAAATATTTTCATAAGAAATTTCCTAAAAAGTTTAATCACTAAATTTACCCATAATGGTAGCTTGGAATTGTAACTAGAAGATTAATTTTACAATTATATTTATGATTACGCATTTCCAATATCAGAGGGCTTTCAGTGAAATACGAAATACATTAAAATGATTAGATACTCTGATTCTGTTAAACAAGGAAATAGTTTTGAAAATTACGCTTATATAAGCATATACAGAGGCTTTTACAAATGAGTGTTCAGAATGGTGAAATATTATATTTTATTTACGGTGCCCGATTTTCCAACTGTTATTAGATGCATTGGGTTGGGGACAAAGCATTGTCGTTTACTTTTTTACCAGTTTATTTATTATTCTTTGATTAAATTATACATATATTTATAAATATTATATCACCAAAAATAGACGTCAAGTTAGAAAAAAAGCATTTTCATCAATACTTGTTTCTATTCGCTTTCAATCGCGAAGTGAAAACAACGAAAGGCTACCCGTTTCTAAAAGCAAAGATTTCTATACCATATCGTGATCAGATATGGAAGAATGGCAATTTTTCTTCAATGTGAAGGACAGGTTCATGCCGGGCAGGGTGGCCTACCATTTGGCTTAAGCTCCACTAGCCCCGCTCGACAATGTGAAGGACAGAAAAGTATGCTTAGTCCCACAAACCAATAACATTCAGAGCAAAAAATTATTCTGAGAAGTCCATGCTGACGAAGATTGAAAATTCGCCACTCACTATGAAATTCTCCAGAACAATGAAATGGTTCATACAGATCTCCATGTTTATCAAAATCATCGACGCAATGCAAAACGTGTTTAACATTGACAAGAAGTCATGAATAACATCAAAAAAGATGACTAATAATGCTGCTTGTTGTTTTTGGTTAAAAATTAAGTTTTCTTTTCTTTTCTTTACATACCACAGGAAAAAGGAAATGCTCATTTTATTTAACTTAACATTCCATTTTTTTTACCTGAATAAAAAAAAAAAACATATGTAAATCAACCACAAAGTTAAAAATAACTCGAAACAAAAACAAACGGCAATGATTAATTTCTCAACTTAATACATATACGTATAGCTATTGTTATATTAACTAATAACTAATAACTTATTTTATTTTTTAACTTATTTTAATTTTTTTCGGGTCTTGCTGCTGCTTTCATAGTAGAAGCACGTCTTTTTGCGCCTGACGAAGAAAGACTCGGATCTTTCGAAAGGCCTAGCGCATTTTAAAAATTTTGATGGTGTTTTAAGAAGTTATTTTAGTTATTATTGTTTCACACCAGTTTCAACTTATTTTATTTTATTTTATTTTATTGTTATATTATTAATTCTTTATTATAAAATATAGGCATACGTTTTTGATTAATGTACACTCACAAAATATACACCATTAAATTGAAAATTTTGAGCCTTATTCGTATAAATGTTACTCAAACTGCTATTGAGAAAATATTTTTAAGTGTAAACTAGCTTGTTTGAGTATGAAATTAATGAAACACATCAAACCAATCTTAAATGGTTCTAAAATAATGGTGCATGTCATTCTGACAAAAATGTAGCAATTATCATTAACATTAAAACGGAAAAAGTATTGTGCCTTTTCATACACTGTACATTTTCGAAATTAAAGTTATGTTTCGTTTCTAGTAAACATTCATTATCAGCAAAAGCATTTCAGTTTTCAGATTTACTTAAAAGAAAAGCATTTGTTTTTTTTCAATCTTCTGGTTCATTATTTCAATGCACATTTATGATACAACTTAAACGTAACGATTTATTAAGTATTAGTAAGAAACAGTACTTATATATATATATATATATATATATATATAAATTATAAAAACGCAATTATGTCTCTTAATACAGTGTTTTCAAAATTGAAAAATAATTAAAAGAATTAAACGAATGCTTAAACAGAGAATTTTACATTTCTATAAAATATACCATGATATGTAACTATAACTTTTACGTAAATGTGTATGATTGAAAACAAATAGATAAAACAAGTGAAATGTAAATAAATTGTGAATGCTCTAAGAATTTTTTTAATTAATCAAAATCGTCGATTTTTTAAGAAATAAGTCCATGCTACATAAAAAAACAAATTTGTCTGTTCGTTTTTAGACCCGTTAATTTTCATAGAATTATCTAAATAGTTTTAATTAATAGAGCATGTTTTTACCACTTTCTGCGATTTAATAAATTATATTTGTGGTATACATATTTTGTGCTTGAAATTTAGCACACATTTTTTTTTAATATGCCCATATCTATATTTGCATGATGTTTTAAAAATTATTTGCTCTTAAGTAAATATTGCAATAAATAATTAAAAGAATTTGTATTAGAATTACTCTCTAAAATATTTGGAAAGACTTTTTCATTAATTATATAAGTGCAATAGAAAATGAACGTAGATTTTGAAAAGCATTTATTAAAATTATGTTAATGAACGAAATAAAAATAGACTTAAAATGTAAGTTCTTTTGTTATTTAAGTGTTTTGGTATATGATACTCTTAATATATGCTCTTAACAGCAACAATTCCCAAAATATCTCATTTTTAACACTTTCCAACGTAGTTGAAAAGTATTTATGACTTCGGTGTGTCTAGCCGTATGACCGTCTGGCCGTCGGCCGTCTGTCCGTGCTCTAACTCACGTAAATAGGCTCGGATTGCCTTGAAATTTTTGTTGTTGTTGTCGTTATCTATAGCATGTTCCCTATTTCAACGGAAGTGTGTAGCACTTATAGTATTTTTACAGGGACACCCAAAAGAATTCCGTTACATTACGGTCTATGGGGAAAAATCTTTTGCGGTTTATTTTAATGATGTTACACAATTTCAAACACATTGTAATTGATATATATCACTAAGGTGCATTACAAGAAGCTTACTACAGAATATTGTGTGTATAGCAGTCATCGTTCATGTACAGGGACACAAAAAAGAATTATCTACTGTCTGTTAACAATAATTCCTGGAAGTGCGTTTTAATTTACTGAACGCGATTTTAAAGTTAACTCACTTTTTGTCTATTACGTGGTGTGTATAAATTCTGTAGATCATATACAGGGAAGCACAAAAGTTCGCGAACACATTTCCTTTTATTGACAGAAACTCCAGTGTTGGGAAGATTTTGGGTGTTAATTCCCTACAAGGTATCACAAGTTGTTAAAAGAGAAGGAATAGTGGTTAGTACAATTTAGAAGAGCTTTATTGCTTAATCGCCGCGTTGTGAAGACGATAAAAAAAATAAGCAAGCTCCGGTTCTATATTTTTTAACGCTGATCTAGAATATCTGTGACCGCAAAATAATAATTAAAAAAAATTACAAAAGGAAAGGGAATGCACTTAATGCATACAATTACAAAAAAGAAAGAGAAAAAAATGGAAAAAGAGCATCCTAAAATTTTACAAACTAATAACTTTTTTTATTTTATTTAAAAAGAAATTAATTAGAATTAAATTGCTAAAAATGGTTTTCGAGACTCTGAAAAGAAACAAAGACACAAAAATACATAATCTTAATGGTTCATATCAATACAGTTTTTTTTGTTAATTTAAATACCTGAAATACCGTTAAGTATTTAAAATAATTACACAAACAAATGTTTTTAAAGAATTTCACAAAAGTGAAAATTACAATTAAAATTCGTGATTTATTTGTATGGTTATTTTTAAAAAATGTACAGACTTGAATTTTACACAGTCACCATGGAACTACATTGTTTTCAAAATGATGAATACTAGAATTTTTTTACATTCCAGATAATTATTATTTTGGAGACATTGTGGAAGAGGTGAGAATAAAATTTAAAAATAAACTATTAATGAATATGGGCACAATGTTCCCTTGAAAATAATTATTTAAAATTTTGATAAAATAATAGTTAAAAAAATTGATAAATTTGAGAACAAAAGAATGAGGCCTAAAGTTACTGTCACATAAAAATATAAAATTAAATTAAAATGGACCAGCCGGGCACGAGAATCTTATTCTTAAAAAAAAAATGGCTCACCCATACTAAGGCTGAAGAGAACTCCATCCAGGCTTTAGGGCTGCGTCGCCCCGACCCGAACTTTCTATTTTCTTGGACGTTTACATCAGAGCTGTTGCACTTTTCACAAATTCAGGAAAAACTGAAGGCTTTTTCAGAGGGGAGCCTGCCACCTCCACTGGGGGCCTTTTTTTGCCGCCCCTCTCGTTCCTCAGAGATTGGCTGGGTCAATTTTTGAAGTGGTCACTCTCTGTAAAAGTGACATTGAAAATGCATACGTGACGCTATCATGAGGTCACCTTTCCCAAAACGACCCGTACATTCCTTTGTACTCTAGTGAATATCAGGAGTTGATGTTGCTAGGGTGAAAATTGCTAATACCCGCTGATCCAAAATAATAATGTGGAATAAAATTTAGAAAATTATATTAATGGAAAAATAAATAAAATATTGAAATTTAACTATTTAAATGCTTTAAAATGATATCCATATTTATGGATGGACAATAAAAATTAAAGAAGATATTTAAAAAAAACTTTAGAAAAAAAAAACAATGAAAACGATTGCTAAAATAAAATAAAAAAAACATTATTAATTACAATAAATTAAACTTAAATAAAGAAATTAAAAATGTGCCATGTTGATTGTTTATCTCCAACATGGCTCTCACCTCTTTGCACAATAAAAAAAGGGTAAAAAAAATACAATGAACTGTCCGTTCAGGATGTTGAGCATGGCCTGTCCTCCTCATTCAGACCATCTGTGTTGTAGATTCACTGTATCTTCTTCATCTCCTGGTTCTCTGCAAAAGGAAACTGGAACTTGTTTAGGAAACTAAACCTCACAATCTTAAGTGCTGTGTATGTATGAATGTGTGTGTTGTGGGTGGGTGAGCCTGTGATATGTTTACATTTAATTCCACCCGCGCTGGCTTCGCGAAAGAAAGAGTAACAATGCATAAAATTTAGAACAAAATACCGAAAACCAAATGGGGATCCAAAGTGTAAACATCTGCTATTAACAATACTTGTGCAAAAAAAAAATGATAAATATACATAACAATCTGTAAATCAATATAAAAAAAATATATATATAGGACAGCAACTGTTTCACATATTGCAAATTTGTGTATAAAGAAAAACTACTCTTTTCTTTTTTTAAATTTTTTATTTAATCTCCAATTAATACTTATTTAGTAATACTTTATTTTACTACTGTTGTATATAAATGTGACAAATATGCATATACGCTACCGATGAATAAAAACACAAGCAGGCCCTGCCCGACAGAAAAAAAAACAAGGTTTGTTTACCAACACTGAAACCGAAACTAGGGGAATGAGTAAAGTCAACACCGGCTCTATTAAGATGTAATAGGGCCGGTGTTGGTAAAGTTCTCCTAGCCGCGCTTCCCGAGGATGTGCCGGACCGAAGATCTTCACGGCGAAAAGGCGCGCGTGGGGGGAAGGGGGGGATTGCCGTAATGTTGTAGCTGGGGATTGGGTAGTCCTCTTGGAGTGTGTATCACGGACAAAAGTATGAATGTGAGAGTATTGTCACAATTTTTGATGATGTTTTGCTATTTTTATTTATTTATTTACTTACTTTTATGTTTGAGAATTTAAAGAAAAACAGGAATATTTTAGATTTAAAACGAGATTTAAAACATATGAAGGATTCTAAAATGCCATAAGTATATTATGAATATGAATTGGTAGGAAAAATATTAAGTTATTACATTGAGACATTATGTTATTTAGGTAATTAAATAAAAAGTGTTTTCTAAAATACCTGAAATTCAATTGCTACATTATAAACAGAGCTTCAATTATTAGAGGTTAAATTCCAACAATGCACTTCGGTTAATAATATCACAATCGAATGAGAAATATTAAAGAATAAATATAAAAAAAATAGAGTGTTAGTAGGAACACTGAAAAATTAAAAACAATAACTGGTATCAAAATCCAAGCTCAGTGACCAAAAAGTCGAAAAGAAAATTCAATTAGTTGGTTACGCACATCAGAAAATAATAACAGCTACAATAAGATAATTTTCGAGAGTTCATAACATATTGCAAAAGAAAATAGAGATATATAAAAGAGAACTGTTAAAAAAAATAATGGTTAAAAAAACATATAGAAAATTTTATGAAAATTATAATATGTATAAATATAGTTCAAATCTGAAACAATTACATGTGTATTTTCATCGAGTATAACGCTGGATGGGTGAGTATCACTGTACCTCCTCTAAAGTCGTGTAATGTATGTGAATGAAAAAAGTGGCTCGAGAAATACTATACATAATTTTAGCGACAATGTTTCCCTTAGAAGGTTTATTTCTACATCGCAATATAGGTTTACAATTCCCTATGGCCTAGTGTTTATATAGTGTTGTGTGCTGCCCTGAACGAAACGTTTAACAGAATGACATCTAAACAAATAACAATTTTACTAATTAAACCAGTAACATATTTTGTGATTTTAATACAAACTTTTCATTTACTAAAATCCTTCTTAATTAGATTCTCAAAATATCATAATTTTATTTTTATTTGTTTATTTGTTGACTTTGCTTTCACATTCGCTTTCGATATAAAATAATTATTAATTGCAAATAAAAAAATAACCGTTACCCACCATATTACAAAAATATTAAACATTGTTGAGCATTTGCATGATGTGCAAAGATTTAGTTAAATCAAAATTAGTTGAACATTTTGTGTGTTATTTTCGATTCTGCAGAACGGATTCACTTATCAATTTATATAACCGCCAGCAGTCATAGGCTAGGAATAAGTTAAATTCCATTTCGCAGAGCCGAAACGGTAACATAATGTAAGGCAAGCGCCTGCCTTACAATGTTTAAAATGTACCAATGTTTTTTGACCGGTGGCTATCATGCGATATGAAGTTGATGCCAAATTATATTAATTTACTGTTGTATAACTTTTAGTCATTATTTATTTATTTAATTATTTATTTTTATTTTTATTTTATTCTTATTTATTTATTTATTTATTTATATTTATATTTTATTCTTATTTATTTATTTATTTATTTTTATTTCATTCTTATTTATTTATTTATTTATTTCTCAACAATCTGAAGTAATGGTTTATTTATTTATTTACTTATTATTTAAAATACATTTGATTATTTATTTATTTAATAATAATTTATTTATTATTGTATTTTTGTGTGTCAGTGTGTGACTTACTCAGTGTTGTTTCATGTCTATGAAAAATGTATTTTGTTCAAGTTCAATAGAAAATGGAAAATAAATGTGAAAGTGTGATGATCAGGAATCTAATCATAAATTATCATGAGATCAGATAAGCATAAGAACAAAAATTGTCGACGAGAGTAAATGTGTCATATAACGTGAATCAATGTTTAATGATTGTTTGTGTCTGATGCATTATTAACTAGAAATAATGGCTGGTATATGAGAACTCTGTGTTTGAATGTAATCTGCTAAGAATAAACACCGCATTCTAAATTCGTACCGTGTGTAAACCGAAAATATATACAAAAACACATACAAGAACATAAATACACTTAAAAATAACGATGATTTTTTTTTCATTTTAAAATCATTTTTCATTAGTACTAAATTCTTTTTTTTATATATATATATTTGCTTATTTTCTATATACAATTTTTCAATAATTTTTATCATCGTTTTTATTAAAAAAATAAATAAAAGGACATTCAATAGGTTTACACACAACCTGCCTCGAATGTCTCTAACCCAAAATGCCAGTTCCAAATAGCGAAAAAATAGATACAAGTGAATGCTATAATGAAAAATGCCTCCAATTAGGAAAATCGGCCATGGGGAAGGGGATACTAAAAGTTCTCCCTGTGATCCAAATACTTAGAATCTGTTTTACAGAGACAAGAGGGCTGGGGGGAGGGGAAAAGGGTGCGCTCCACTCCCTAACCTTGACTAATAACTGGAGGAAAATGCTAGTTAGCAAACAGCATCAATTTGAACGAAAAATTCGTATAATCTCCCTACCTAAATACACTTTATGTTAAAATTTCTTAGCTTGTAGAAAAGGTGTACTCAGAAAGTACACAATAAGGCAAAAAAATGAACAAAAGCATGCATTGTCTTCCATAAAAGCACTCAATTTTGTGCACAGTGTTAATGGTAAACAATAATTTTGATGAGCCAAAATGCAAAAAGGAAAAGAAAAATATATATACATATTTATTTATTTTTGACTTTATTTTTTGGTTATGCCTAAAAATATTTTTCTGCGAGCAGTGCATGAAGGAATAGAACTTCAATAAATACAACCAAATACTAAACTTGGAAATAAATTACACCTTTCCGTGAAAATTAATTATCAATTTTCTATTTCTATCTTTCATTTTTTTTTACATGTATTTATTGATTGTATGCTGGCAGCATTTTTTTATTATTATTATTAAAATGCATATTTATCTACTCATTGTGACTAATTTCCATAATTTATTTTAAATATTTTATTCAATATTCTTTAAAAAAAAAAATTAATTTAAAAGAAATCAATCTTTATTGAAAAACATATATGAAATAAAATTTTAGGAAAATTATGCAAATAATAACTAACATGAAACATAGATTTTATCTCATTCTAAATAATGATAAATATATAAATTTTCAATGACATTTGAGTATATTATTATTTGACAAAACAAATTATTTCTATTGAGCAATTGTCGTTTCATTTTGATCTTTTTTTATTTACCTTACGATACCATGAAACTTCTTTTTAGATATACATTATTATTATATATAATACTCTAAATAGTCACCACATTTAATTCGTCTTTAAGTATACAGGGGCCATAAGACAGTGTTCAACCCATTACAATACATAATAATATATCATAGCTTTTAAAATAACAACAATAACATTGTCGTGGTGAACGGTTGATTGAAACATTGCATTACCTCCATAGTCATTTTCTTTTTTTTTTTTTTTTAATATTCAGATTAATAATCAACAATGATCATAGTATTATTAGTTATAAAATTATGTTAGAAAATCATGTATATAAAGCATTTGTTATTTATTTACTTATTCATTTATTTTTTATTTTATTTTTTATTTTATTTTATTTTACATTATTTTTTGTACTCCTTTGAAGGTGTATAAATACATTTTTTTAAAAAGTATGTTCAAAAATTTTTTCTGAATAATATTAGATGTAATAGATTTAGATATACTATATTGGAATTTAATTATCTTTTAAGTAAGAAACCATAACAATTAGAAATCTCAATTTTAAAATTAAAAATCATTGGTTTATATTACATTGGTGACACAATAATATCTAGTCCATCGCATCAATTATTAGACATTTTTCTTTATTATTATTATTACTAGCAATAAATTTAAAACACATCTTTAAATATTCAAATTTCATATTCAAAATATTTTGTAGCTTTCAGTTCACACCAAGGGGGAAATAATAAAATAAAATAAACTTCCACCAATGTCTCCTCTATGTACATATATATTATATACCATACACATATATATGATTTTTTTTTAAGCTGAATTTTATTATAATGATAGTTAACTACAAAATAAATTAATAGAAAGAAAAAAAAATGGTGAAATATATATAATTAGGAAAAAAAAATAGGAAAGAAAAAAATTATAATAAACCAGTATTAAATTTGCTACAATTAAAGAAGAACACAAATAATCAAAACCAACTCCTGGTTCTAGGCACCAGACTAAATACAATGTTGGGAAGATTTTGGGTGTTAATTCCCTACAAGGTATCACAAGTTGTTAAAAGAGAAGGAATAGTGGTTAGTACAATTTAAAAGAGCTTTATTGCTTAATCGCCGCGTTGTGAAGACAGTAAAAAAAATAAGCAAGCTCCGGTTCGATATTTTTTAACGCTGATCTAGAATATCTGTGACCGCAAAATAATAATAAAAAAAATTACAAAAGGAAAGGGAATGCACTTAATGCATACAATTACAAAGAAGAAAGAGAAAAAAATGGAAAAAGAGCATCCTAAAATTTTACAAACTAATAACATTTTTTATTTTATTTAAAAAGAAATTAATTAGAATTAAATTGCTAAAAATGGTTTTCGAGACTCTGAAAAGAAACAAAGACACAAAAATACATAATCTTAATGGTTCATATCAATACAGTTTTTTTTTGTTAATTTAAATACCTGAAATACCGTTAAGTATTTAAAATAATTACACAAACAAATGTTTTTAAAGAATTTCACAAAAGTGAAAATTACAATTAAAATTCGTGATTTATTTGTATGGTTATTTTAAAAAAATGTACAGACTTGAATTTTACACAGTCACCATGGAACTACATTGTTTTCAAAATGATGAATACTAGAATTTTTTTACATTCCAGATAATTATTATTTTGGAGACATTGTGGAAGAGGTGAGAATAAAATTTAAAAATAAAGTATTAATGAATATGGGCACAGTGTTCCTTTGAAAATAATTATTTAAAATTTTGATAAAATAATAGTTAAAAAAATTGATAAATTTGAGAATAAAAGAATGAGGCCTAAAGTTACTGTCACATAAAATATAAAATTAAATTAAAATGGACCAGCCGGGCACGAGAATCTTATTCTTTAAAAAAAAATGGCTCACCCATACTAAGGCTGAAGAAAACTCCATCCAGGCTTTAGGGCTGCGTCGCCCTGACCCGAACTTTCTATTTTCTTGGACGTTTACATCAGAGCTGTTGCACTTTTCACAAATTCCAGAAAGAATTCAGGAAAAACTGAAGGCTTTTCAGAGGGGAGCCTGCCACCTCCACTGGGGGCCTTTTTTTGCCTCCCCTCTCGTTCCTCAGAGATTGGCTGGGTCAATTTTTGAAGTGGTCACTCTCTGTAAAAGTGACATTGAGAATGCATACGTGACGCTATCATGAGGTCACCTTTCCCAAAACGACCCGTACATTCCTTTGTACTCTAGTGAATATCAGGAGTTGATGTTGCTAGGGTGAAAATTGCTAATACCCGCTGATCCAAAATAATAATGTGGAATAAAATTTAGAAAATTATATTAATGGAAAAATAAATAAAATATTGAAATTTAACTATTTAAATGCTTTAAAATGATATACATATTTATGGATGGACAATAAAAATTAAAGAAGATATTTAAAAAAAACTTTAGAAAAAAAAAACAACGAAAACGATTGCTAAAATAAAAAAAAAAAAAAAAACATTATTAATTACAATAAATTAAACTTAAATAAAGAAATTAAAAATGTGCCATGTTGATTGTTTATCTCCAACATCCAGAAGGAAAATTTTAAACCTACTCGTTTCCTAACTGAACTAAAATTTAGCATCCTATGTAGTATATATACAAATCTAAAGGTCATATACAGGGCTGAATAAAAGTATTCGGATATTTTTTCCGAATATTGTATATGTCGGAAATTCCTGAAATTATGTTTTTAAATATGTTATGCGTTTTCCAAATTGTTTACTTAGATGTTATCTTTCATCTTATTAAACGGTATGATTTGTAAAATTATTTTGGAAGTGTTGGAAAGTGTTACATAATCTATGCCTGACGCATGATTTTTCGTTCTTGTTTATAAATTTCCTTAAATAAAAAATTTTAATTACAAAAGCTACATGAGCATATAAACTTGTAATTTATATCATTTTTAGACATTTTTCTCAATTAGTTACGGAGTATATAACTTTAAATGATGAGATTACCACCCTGTTCAATTTATCCCGAATCTGAAAGTCAAACAATGTCATTTTTTAAATGCCTTTTCCTAAATGTAAGTATTAAAAAAATATGATAGTACCATTGTATTCAAATCTTTCAAAAAACTTTTAAAATATCAAATAAAAATAAACGAAAAGTTACCTATGAATTTACCTATACATATCATTGTTTTGCTTTCCGAACATACCCTTGTTTTGCTTGTTTTGCTATAATGTTTTGCTTCCCGTATCCAGTTCGGGTTAATCTGGGAAAGAGAACATGAAAACAAATGAAAACATTCAATTCATAACATTCAAAACATACAATTCATGAAAACAAATATATATTATTATTTATAATATTTTATGTTTAAAATGCATAAAAAACTGTAAAATTATTTACATACACAAATTTTATTGTAATTACTTAAAATTAGCTACCACTTTAAATGAAAGATATAATCAATTTTGCTTGAATAACTTATATTTCGAGTACTAATTTAGAAGACATTATCAAACTCTTGCATGACTGATGGCTGGCTTAAGCGTTTTCCAAATGAATAATTTATTATCTTCTTAAAAATTCCATCACGGAGTACGTGGAAATTTACCGATAATTATCGGTTAAATTTAACTTTTCTCAGGGCTGAACAACAATTTGTTAAACGAAGTCTAAAGAGGATGGTCATGTTCCGTGTAACAATCTGTCACTTTATCTCTGCTCCCATTTTTTTTAAAAAATCTGATATCAACAAATAAACGGGTTTTAGAGAAAATATATCAAAATGTTAAAAATGACTAACTGGGATTAAAACTTAATGACTTTTAATGAAAATCGCATTGTATATATTAAAATGTTTACTTTTAATTAATAGATTTAATAAAACCTTTTATGTATGAAACAATTATGTTTTTGTTTTTCATATATACTATAGAAAAAAAATGGTGGTATTTAATAGTTATTTAAAATATATGAAACTATTAGAAATGACTCAATCGGACAAAATTTTAATAAAATTTCTTCGAACTTCAGTTATAGCTTTTTAATAGCAATTTACTTAAGTAACTAGTACATTTGATGAAATAATTAATGCTTTAAATTATACAGCAAAATATATATATATTATGTTATAGGCAGCTACCAAAATCGTAATCTTGTGCATAAAACCAACCTGGCAGACCGACTAATGAAGTTTCAAATTTTTAAGATGAAACTATGTGAAAAAAATAGGCAGTAAAAACTACCAATTGTAAAAATAATAATAAACACAAAACATTAAAATTTATAAGTTTTAATTTTCCCAACTGGGCGAAGAAGTCCGGGCCAGGATTCGAGCCTGGGATCTCTTGGCTGAAGCCCTGAGCAACCCCGGACAAACCTGGTGGATCTAATTCACCCAGTTAACCTTACACACCTTAATTCACCCAGTTAATCTAGTTAACCTTATTGATCATAACATCTGAATGATCAATGATAACTGGTTAACATCAATAATGTTAACTGGGTGAATTAGATCCGTCAGATTTGTCTGGGATTGCTCAGATGGTATAGCATTGGCAGCTTCAGCCAAGAGATCCCTGGTTTGAATCTTGGCCCGTACTTTTTCGCCCAGTTGGGAAAATTAAAACTTATGATTTCTTTACCAATTTGAATAATTGTGTCAAAATTTATATAGTGTAATTAAAATTTAGTTTAGATATAATGTCTAAAATTTATTAATTTTAATATTTTCGTAGAGTTTAGATGAATGTTCAATTTATTTATTAGATCAAAACTGTCCAATGCAGAGTCATTTGGAGATTTTCTTGGTAACCTATCGAAACTTTACTGTTACAATCTATTTTTACAATCTTTTATTTAACTTAACTTGGTTTTTGTATGTAAAGATGGAATTTTGTAATAAATTTTTAACTCAATCTCTGATATGCTAGAATTGTAAAAATGAAGTACAAAGGTGTGTGACCAATGAAAATACACCATTTTAATATATTTAGAACTTAATTATAAATTAATAACTTAATTTTAAGGCCTTTTTCTGTTAACCCGCCATAAGTGATAAATGGCCAAATATTTTTTATGGTTACAATTCTATACGAGTTGTAACAACAATGAATTTAATGATGTACTAAACCACACTCGCCAAAAAAAGGCCTATTGGCTGAGAAAACGCAACAATGACATATTTTAAACACTAAAAAGTAGAAAATAAAATAAAAATTAAAAAAGAAAGAATGTATTATATATATTTTAATTCCATCAGTTCATTTTTCATAATTAAGTCATTTAATTAATGACTTAATTATGAAAAAATATGAATTAATAGTTTAAAAATAAGCCCTGCGAACTCGTGTGTAAATCAACTTTTAAAAATATAAAGGCTGATACCAATCGTTTAGTTATAACGTCTACTAATTCATTCTATACCTAACATTTGCTTAGGGTGTTGTCTACATATAGAAATTGTGCCAAACTTAAAGCTTATTAATAGAAACACGTAATTTTGACATCATATTTGTATTCTTCGGTATATTTTATCCCAGGATACCAAACAGCAAGTCAAATTGTTTAGGAATTGTGCACACGTTTAAAATTTGGAATTCCTACTACCCGTAGCAAAATGTAGGGAAGGAATATTCTCTATACGAAAACTAACAATAAAATATACGCATTTTAATTATAACGGAAAAGTTGTATGATTTTTCTTTTTAGTAAACAGTCATGAAAATTAATGTATGCAATACACAGACACAAAAGAAATTAGAAAATAAGCATTCAATATTGTGTATGTTTTTTTCTAAAACTTGTGCCTGAAAAAAGTTTAGAATTACGTCAAGTCTGTGAAAGGAGTTTGGAATCACTCGCTTGTTTATGCAAATTTTCATGTCTGGTGATCAGCTTACTGTTACGGATTGGTCTTGCACAGTTTTACGTAAAGTGGGTATAAATACATTAGCCTTGATATTGACTTAGCTCATTCCAATCCAGTGGATGAAATAGCACCTGTAAGAGAGCAGGATTTGAAATGCAGAGAGGTGATCGTTAAGTTGCTAAAGATAGAAACATTGCTGAGAAAATGTAGCTAAGATGTTCTCATGCTCACAGACTTATAGAAAATTCACAGAGCTTAAAATTATGAAAATCTGCTCCCATTCTGGTATACTACGAGCTACATCAGCATGCCAGGATTGTGATTTATTAAAAATATACAAGAATATGGGAGGCAAAACATCTAGAGATATTAATACTTAATGAAAATAAAGTATTTAAGGCCAAGGAATATAGTAGAACGTCACACATCAGGTTAAATGAAGTTAAATATCGTTATCGCAAAGCCAAGGCAAAACCCAAGTTTATAGTACGGCACAAACAGACCAGATTACGAGGGGCTGAGAAACATCTGTAGATGATTGGAGTAAAGTGGTGTTTAGCAACGAATCAAGAATTTGTATCAGTACGGTGACGGTAGAGGAGAATTCCCTTGGAGGTTGCAAAATGAAAGAGAGAGTGAGAAATGTTTTTAATTTTCGTGACAAGTTTCATGCTTCAATCCTGATTTGGGTCTGCATATCTTCTAAGGGGGTCTAGAAGACTGTTTAGTGAATGGGAATGGAAATTCAGAGAAATATGTTTCAATTTTAGAAAAGTTCCTGATTCTTAATTTAAAAAATCAATTAAAATATTGTGATGTTATATTTATGGATGGCAATGTTTCGAACCATAGGTCCTGGACAATGATAAATTTGAAAAATATGTCCCTCAAATGGAATAGGCAGCATGAAATTCAGATATCAATATCGAAAATATATGGTATATTTTGAAAAAAAAAATAATGGTACTAAAGCTCCAGATATAGGCAAC
This sequence comes from Maratus michaelseni, assembly GCA_963931845.1. NCBI lineage: Eukaryota > Metazoa > Arthropoda > Arachnida > Araneae > Salticidae > Maratus > Maratus michaelseni. The sequence continues at coordinate 125,234,205 of OZ007593.1, read as the reverse complement.
ACTGGGATTAAAGGACTTCGCACAAACAGTACGAGCAGTCATCAATCCAAATAATTGTGAAGACCTTGTTAAATCAGAATCAAGGTTACCATGAAGACAAAAGGAAGAAACACAAGGTACAGATTATGATTGTTAAAATTTCAATATTTAGCCGATTACCTGAGCAAACTTTAGGTATAGCACTAGTTAATAAATATTATTACTAATCAATCGCTGTCAATACCATTTATACGAAGATCACTTTTTTGTTTTCCAGAACTGTACATAATACAGTAACATCTGTGAAAATGGAATCGATAAGGGAGTAGAAAAAATCCGTTTTAGACAGGTTTCTATTTTAGCAGGTACAATTATTAGACAATCTTTCCGTTGGAAAAGCAAACGTTTTTCGTTTAAGACAGGATTGAATTATAGACAGGCTCCATTTTCAAAGGTATTAGTGTATATCCAAATACCGGTGACATAATAACGCTCGCATCGGTCTCTCGTTGCACATCCACTAGAATGTATTTAGGCATACCAACTTCTTAGAAATTCAGACAATATTGCTTTTAGAATGATGTAAGCAATGTAACATCAAGCAATCGATAACAAAAAATTTCATGCAGTTGCAGTCTTTAAACAACTGTGAATTGAAAGATTTTTTTCTTGATTATGTATCGTTAAAACACGAAAACGACCGTTTTCGTTTGTTCATTATTCTCCAAAATACAGAAAATTTCGCAATCTAGCGTAAAAATTACCTGAAATCCTCTAATCCGAAGGAGTATTTTCGTCAAGTCACAAGGGTGTTCTGGCGACTTTGCTGCTTAGCACTTTTTCGTATTTGAAACGGAATTTTTACGTATGTCCCCTTTTCATCAAAACACGAAATATTGCCAAACCTAAGCTCAAAATTTCCTAAAATTCTCCAGATAAAAGACAGAAATGTCTTCACACAGCAGAAAAATCTCCCAGTAATAGCGATTTCCGGGAATTAACTTTTAAGTTTTTTGGCGAGATATTTTTAAAGAGTGTACTTACTGGTCTAAAAGTTATTATTTTTTTAGCATACTTTGAACAAACGGAGAGTATATTATCTTTTGTCATGTGAATTTTTTTAAATTGAAAATAATGTATCAATGATCAATTTACCTAATCTTCATGTAATAATCATCAAGACATTTAGCGGATTAGTCCTTTGAAATTTTTATGAAATAAACTAATAAAATATTATAAACATAAAAAATAAATCAAAATTAATATATTAAAGACTAAATTTTATATACTGAATTATAATTAATATTCATTTCGATTAATTATAAAATATTTTTGATATTTTGTTCAAATATAACATTTTTAGTCATAAAGTAAAAATTTTAAGTATTCCATTTTTTTAATTTAAAATTTTAAACAAATTTAAAGAAAAAAAAGGTCTTTCTGAAAACGAAGCATTTAAAAAAAATGTGCTTTAGCTTTCTACAGCAGCTGCTTAAAATATAATAGAAGCGCAGAAATGTCTTTTTTTACTGTTTATAAAAAATACAGAATCTTTTTTCAGACTAAAAACAAAAAATCAAAAATACATCTAGATAGATATATATATTTTTTGTACCATTACGGTACAGAATAAGAAAATAAACTGAATAATTTTTTTTTAAATTAAAAATAAGATTTTTTTTCTTTGAGTTGCATTTTATTTAAATAAGATTAATTTTCTGAAAAATATTTTAAAAATTAAATAGAAAGTTGCTTAATTACAGAGTTTACGACAGTTAAAATATTATGCGTAAAATTTAAAGTATCGGATTTTTTTTTATATAAACTAATTATAAAAATGCATAAAAATTAAAGCATCAGATTATTTTCCCATACAGACTAATTATAAAAATGCATAAAAAAGAATTAATAATTTTCCAAAATCTTTACGATAACGTAATTGTATGATTATTACATATACATATATATATATTTAATGCATTAAGTAAATAATTCTGTATTCACACCCACATCATGCTCGCTGGCCTAACCGTTTGGAGTGTTCTTGACTTCTTGAATATGGATTAGATTCCTTTAAAAAGATCCTCAAGTAAGGACACTCCCTTCCTTTGGTTATATATCCCACGCGCAGTATAACAGACACCAACCAACTATCATAATGTTGAAATTTTTATAATAAAAAAACTATAGCTTTTCTCAAGATAATGTATTTTTCTTACTTTCTTTTTAAAACATTTATTATGACAGTGTATAAATGTAATATTGGAATTTAATGAATGTAAATAATGTATTTGTTAAATAGTTATGTATAAATGATATTTTAATGCAAAGTGGCAGATATGGGATACATGCGCAGCGCTCAGCTCTCATTTTTCAGTACTACTATTTCTGAATAACATGTGTGCCTTATTTAAAACAACCTAACTCAGCAAAAGGGCAAAATTGTAATGTTGTTTTCTCTGTATTTCATTTTAAATGCTAAAAAAGGTGATTATTCCAAAATTATATAAAAAAATTAAATTATATATATGAATGTAAACCTTGACGGGATCAATTATTCCTTAATGTATTAAAACTGCATTATATATGCAGAATTATATTTATTTAAAATATGCTTGTATTGTAGTGAAACTTGGGGCTTAGTGAACGTATTAATACGGTCTTGTCAGTGAGAGGGTAAATTGCAGAACTTATAAGGCAAAGATTGCTATTCGGAAACATTGGGACACGAAATAAGAAAATATTTGAGCTGGCGCATATTTTCTATAATGGCAATATCCACCAAGTTATAACGTTATTGTTACAATAGTATCGGTAATGTTTCAAATTGTAATATCAGTAAATTAAAAAACTGTTTCTTTGTACACATTCCTCTAGAAAAATAAAGCGGCTTTTCATTCATCGCTTTCTGCGGAATTCATTTTATTACACAATAAACCAATTTACCAATTTTATTATGATCCCTATATTTTTATAAGCAGATGTATCACCACATGGATTGTTAGAAAAATTATACTATGGACAATTTTCAAGTATCACAGGAGCGTTTAGTTTATGCAACAACATTTAAATTTAATTTTAGAGAAACTTTAGGCAATGTGACAGTGTTAATAATAATAACAGATAATTTTTAAAGATTGTTTAAAACAAGACTCTTTTTTAACTCCTTCCAACAAAGTTGAAACGTGTTTATAAATTCGGTTTGATTGCCTGTTTTTCCATGCTCTAACTCTCGTAAATATATTCGGATTGTCTGTAATTGTTACAAGTTACTGAGATCTAGTATGGAATGTTCGGTATTGAGAATGAAAGGTGTAGCATTTTTAGTTTATTTACAGGGACACACAAAATAATTACGTTACATTATAGTCCATGGGAAAAAATCGTTTACTTTTCATTTTTTTATGTTACTAAATTTGAAACATAATCTTATTGGAAAGGATCATTGAGATGGATTATCACATTCTTTCTCAGGAGTATAGAACAAGTAACATTTATAATTACAGGTATGCACAAAAAATCCCATTTCATTATGATCTATTGCAAAAATCGATATCGGTGAATTTTGGCTTTCCAGCATTTTCATAAAAATATCTGTAAAACTTAAATTAATTTAAATTTTCTTTGCCCGTTTGTTTCTAAAGTACATTTAATATCTTTTTACGCTATATATATCATAAATGCAATTTTGTAAAAAAATATTTTTGTCTAGAGCCAATTTAAGTTGTTTTTGGGAAACGGAATATAATGAAATTTGAAAGTAACAATCAGGTGCACTATAATTTGTTTTCTATAGGTTTACGATAGCGTAAATTTTATCGTTCAGTTACAGAGACGCACAAAAGAAAGTGGTAACAAGAATGACCATGATTGATAATTGCTGGACGTGCGTTTTCCGCTGTGGGATGCAGTTTTAAACTTATCTAATTTTTAGTGAATTATGTGGTGTGTATAAATTCTATATATAGAGCTGAACTTCAAATTCGTACACATTACCGCATGTGGGTAGCAATAGCTAAAAATGTTTTTTTAATGTGCTATGCCATTTTTAAATTGTTTATTAGAAATCGCATTTTATTTTATGAAAAATGAAATTTCTTGATAATATCCTATTACTATTGGAATGTGTTTCATAATCTAAGCCATATGCATGATTGCCTTTGTTTTTTTTAAATTTAATACCTTCATGAAGAAAAACATATTCAAAAAAATTCAACTAAAGAAAATGATAAAAATTAAAAAAAAAATTCAACTAAAGAAAATGATAAAAATTAAAAAAAAAATTCCCCTCTACACCAAATCCGTACATTAAAAAAATATTTGCAATAAGTGCACTACTTAAACATTCTGCTAAATAGGCATATCTTTCTTAATCAAAACTTTCTGAATTTTAAAAGAACTAATAAATTTCAGGGATAAGAAACAACTATCTTGAAAAACAGGCCGTTTCTTTAAATAAGTCAAGAAATATGATTCACATGAATATATTAAAAGTTGATTTTCTAAAGTAACATAAACATTTCACATTAACACAGCGAAAGCAAATTCGTAAAACAAACAGACAAAAAAACATGTGTATTCTCGTTTGAAGAAGGTTCTCTATTCAGAAAATAATTAGAATCCATATACTTAAAGCTAACCTGCTTTTTAGTTTTTCGTGCAAAAATGCTATTTATACGCATGCGCGAGCATTCAGCTAATCAGCTAGAAGAGGCTTTTACTATCTTCAGACGCGATGTTCCAGCCAATGAGGTGAAGGCTTTTTCCTCTCTCTAGAAGCGTATGTGTTACATTTGGTTGTTCGGTTGTTGAAACTTTATAGATTTCTTTTATTAAGGTATTTTTTCATTTTACCGTATTTATTTTCTTTTTAAGTCGTATGTATTTTAGTACTTTGAATTTTTTATAACTAACCCTTTTTTTGAGAGAGAGAGAGATTTCGTGGAACGAAATTCCGCGAATCGTTTCCGATGTAAACAAACTAATTTTAAACTTTTAATATGTAATTCTGTGTGATATGATTAAATTCAGGTTTTCTCAGCGCCGATCACAGTATTTTTACCAAATAATTTTTGTATTAATCAAGCTTTTTTGGTTATTAAGCATAGCTAAACACGAAAGAAAACTTTGCTATTTTAAGATTTTGATGTGAATTATTTGCGTACATTTATAAGACGAGTTTCACTGAATAATTCAAGAAAAAAAAAATCTCATCATTATACATATTTAGTTTTGCATTATTAATTATTTACTTGGCCTTTAGTTTTAATATTTCAAACTTACAGCTGAATGTAACTATTAAAACATTTGAAATACTGTATTCGTAAAATGAAATTTCAGCTTAAACACTCGACAATTACTTTTAGTTATGCATTATTAATTATTTACTTGGCCTTTACTTTTAATATTTCAAACTTACAGTTGAATGTAACTATTAAAACATTTGAAATACTGTATTCGTAAAATGAAATTTCAGCTTAAACACTCGACAATTACTTTTACTTATGCATTATTAATTATTTACTTGGCCTTTACTTTTAATATTTCAAACTTACAGCTGAATGTAACTATTAAAACATTTGAAATACTGTATTCGTAAAATGAAATTAGTTTAAACACTCGACAATTACTTTTAGTTATGCATTATTAATTATTTACTTGGCCTTTACTTTTAATATTTCAAACTTACAGCTGAATGTAACTATTAAAACATTTGAAATACTGTATTCGTAAAATGAAATTTCAGCTTAAACACTCGACAATTACTTTTAGTTATGCATTATTAATTATTTACTTGGCCTTTACTTTTAATATTTCAAACTTACAGTTGAATGTAACTATTAAAACATTTGAAATACTGTATTCGTAAAATGAAATTTCAGCTTAAACACTCGACAATTACTTTTACTTATGCATTATTAATTATTTACTTGGCCTTTACTTTTAATATTTCAAACTTACAGCTGAATGTAACTATTAAAACATTTGAAATACTGTATTCGTAAAATGAAATTAGTTTAAACACTCGACAATTACTTTTAGTTATGCATTATTAATTATTTACTTGGCCTTTACTTTTAATATTTCAAACTTACAGTTGAATGTAACTATTAAAACATTTGAAATACTGTATTCGTAAAATGAAATTTCAGCTTAAACACTCGACAATTACTTTTAGTTATGCATTATTAATTATTTACTTGGCCTTTACTTTTAATATTTCAAACTTACAGTTGAATGTAACTATTAAAACATTTGAAATACTGTATTCGTAAAATGAAATTTCAGCTTAAACACTCGACAATTACTTTTACTTATGCATTATTAATTATTTACTTGGCCTTTACTTTTAATATTTCAAACTTACAGCTGAATGTAACTATTAAAACATTTGAAATACTGTATTCGTAAAATGAAATTTCAGCTTAAACACTCGACAATTACTTTTAGTTATGCATTATTAATTATTTACTTGGCCTTTACTTTTAATATTTCAAACTTACAGTTGAATGTAACTATTAAAACATTTGAAATACTGTATTCGTAAAATGAAATTTCAGCTTAAACACTCGACAATTACTTTTACTTATGCATTATTAATTATTTACTTGGCCTTTACTTTTAATATTTCAAACTTACAGCTGAATGTAACTATTAAAACATTTGAAATACTGTATTCGTAAAATGAAATTAGTTTAAACACTCGACAATTACTTTTAGTTATGCATTATTAATTATTTACTTGGCCTTTACTTTTAATATTTCAAACTTACAGCTAAATGTAATTATTAAAATATTTGAAATACTGTATTCGTAAAATGAAATTTCAGCTTAAACACTCGACAATTACTTTTAGGTTAAATTCAGGTTTTCTCAGTGACGATCACAGTATTTTTACCAAATAATTAAAAGTACTACATGCATGCATCTATCTATCTATATTAGAAATTGTGCAGGTTTCTGGTCACTGTTTTGTTTACATATTTTAAACAAAAATTTCAATTTAATAATGCACTGAAAATTATAATGAATGCTTACAATTAAACACAACAACACAAAACAAAAAATTTAAAAAAAAACATTATTTCCCCGATATTTTCCCACAACTAATCAATAAATTTCATGATATTTTATTGCGATTTTAAACCATGAACTTTAGTACTTTTCTGTTATACGGACAATATGCCAAAATGTATGTATGTATGTAAATGTATGTATGTATGTTTGGCGACAATAGTGTACGTATAATGGAAAAGTACCTGAATTATTATTTATATATATATATATAAAATATAAACATAATTGGCGACACAGCAAGTTTTCTGGATTTCCCCCTGTCTCTCTAACCACATTGTTAACAAAACAAAAAATTCACGAAAAACACATTATTTCCCCGATATTTTCCCACAACTAATCAATAAATTTCATGATATTTTATTGTGATTTTAAACCATGAACTTTAGTACTTTTCTGTTATACGGATACTATGCCAAAATGTATGTATGCATGTATGTTTGGCGACAATGGTGTCCGTATAACGGAAAAGTGCCTGAATTATTATTTTTATATATATATATAAAATATAAACATAATTGGCGACACAGCAAGTTTTCTGGATGTGAAAGGCGGGAGATGAATTTCATTCATTCAATGACCGTTTTAAAAGTTTCAAGTTTGGATTGAGTTCACCTGAACATAAAAACCAATACCTATTTCTATGTTCATGATTGAGTTATTTGGATATCTTTTCGTATAGCACAGAAAATCATTTCTCCCGCTTTCGTAATACAGATAAATTCTGGTGTATTTTTTTTCTTCTTTTTATATCATAAGTACTTTTCTACTTTAAATTTTTTAATTGTCGAGTTTCTAAGCTGAAATTTCATTTTTCGAATGCAGTATTTCAAATGTTTTAATAATTACATTCAGCTGTACGTTTGAAATATTTAAAATATTAAAAGTAAAGGTCAAGTAAATAATTAATAATGCATAACTAAATATGTATAATGATCAGAATGACATATTAAAATGTGTACAGAATGACATGAAAATTTTAAAAAACTGAAATTTTGCACTTGCAACTTAATTGTAAATTTCATTGTTTACATTGGAAACGATTTGTGGATTTTAAGAATTTGCTGAACTTCGTGTCACCAAATTACTAAATCTCTCTCTCTCACTCTCCAAAAAAAAAAAAAAAGTGTTAGTTTAAAAAAATTCAAAGTAGCAAAATACATACAACACAAAAAGAAAATAAATACGGTAAAATGAAAAAATTACTTTAATAATAGAAATCCATAAATTTTCAACAACGACATCAAACGAACGTATCTCATCTTTCGTTTGTGATGAGGAACGCTCCTTTGGCCCCCTCCACTCATTGGCTGAATTGTAAAGGGCAAAATTGGGGGACAAAATGACTACAGCATTTCTGAGAAAAGAAAAAATCAGAAAATTCACAGAAAATAATTATTTTTGTTGCAAGTTGGGTTAACTGTCTTTATGGTTCGAGTCGATTTCAGACTGAGTGTAGATTTCTGCAAGTTGGATTTGGGTTAACCCGATTTTTCAAAAGTTAGTTCAAGTTCAGTATATTATTTCAGATTAAAACTATACCTATCAGGGCTTGAATTTCAGGGCGGGATTCGCGCGGAAAATTTTGAAATCCCGCCCAAAAAAGATCATGAGCGGGAGCCTCCCGCCCAAAAAATTTCAGCATTTTTGGAGAAATTTGCATTATTTAATTTACCTGCAACCGAACGATAAATTTCGTGATTTTTTTTCCCCGCAACCGATTGACGGACTGTGTGTTTTTTCCGCGACTGATCGACGAACTTTGTGGTTTTTTCCGTGACAGATCAACGAACTTTGAGTTTTTTCTGCGACAGATCGACGAACATTGCGTTTTTTAAGCGACTGATCGATGAACCTTGCGTTTTTTGGGGACATATCGACGAACTTTGCGTTTATTCCGCAATCGATCGACGAAATTTTTCTTTCTTCCCTGACTGATCGACGAACTTTGCATTTATTCCGCAATCGATCGACGAAATTTGCTTTTTTCCGCAACTGATCGACGAACTTTGCGTTTTTTCCGCGACAGATCAACGAACGTTGTATTTTTTTCTGCGACTGATCAACGAACTTTGCGTTTTTTCTGCGACAGATAGACGAACATTGCGTTTTTTAAGCGACTGATCGACGAACCTTGCGTTTTTTGGGGGCAGATCGACGAACTTTGTGTTTATTCTGCAATCGATCGACGAAATTTGCTTTTTTCCCACGACTGATTAACGAACTTTGCGTTTTTTGGTGACAGATCGATGAACTTAGCGTTTTTTCTGCGACAGATTGATGAACTTTGCGTCTTTTCCACGATCGATCGGTGAATCTCAATCAAGTAAAATCTAAAGTCAGAAATTTATTTAACAACCTAATTGTTAAGGGTCCCTAACACATTTAATGGAACTTGAAAAATACACTGCATATATAAAACTTAACTTTCTTCCCTTTTTTATAATAAAAATAAACATTTTACATAATCATTCTCAGTTGACTTAATTTTTTCAATGGTATTTTCTCATGTCTGCATTAATGTAATTCTTTAAATAGCACGTAAAAGAATAGTGGGGTTTAAAGATTTTTTTTCTCCCTCCCAAACATTACAACTCCCCTCCATTTAAAAATGTTGGTAGGGAGACTCCCGTCTTTGGAAAAATTGAATTTCAAGCCCTGCCTATAATATGTTTGTGTGTATTGAGGTTTGTATAGATGTTTGTGTGTGTGCTGTTTTTAATACAGACAGTTTCATTTTTCACACGAACCTTTCAAAAAATTCACATTCTTTGCGCAATGCTTTAACAAAATTCGCATTTTTTTTCGCGATTCTTTAATGAAATTCGCATTTTTTTCTGTATCTTTTTTTTGTTGAGATTTATAATTTTTTCAGCTATCTTATGACGTAATTCGTGTTTTTTTTTCAGCGATAATTTGACGAAATTTGTGTTTTTTCTGCGATTTTTTTTAAAGAAATTTGCGTTATTTTCCACGATTTTTTTATGAAATTTGCGTTTTTCTGTGATCCTTAGACGAAATTTTCTTTTTTCGCAATGCTTTGATAATAATCACATTTTCTCTGCTGCCTTTTGATAAGATTCATGAATTTTCAGCAATCCTTCGATGAAATTCACGTTTTTTCAGCAATCTTTGAATAAATTCACATTTTTCTTGCGATACTTTAACGAAATGTGCGTTTTCCAGCGATTTTTTGATAAAATACATTTTATTCCGCAATTTTTAGATGAAGTTTGGCAAGAAAGCGCTATCTTTGGGTGAAATGTCCTGCTTTGCGATTCTTTGACAAAATTTGCTCATCTTTTGTGTAAATTGCGTTTTTCTGTGGCCTTTTAACAAAATTCACGTTTTACATGATCCTTTGATGAAATTAGTGTTTTTCCCGTGATCATTTGACGAAATCTAGGAATTTTTTCCCGCGAAGATTGATTATATGTTTTTAGTCTGCAGGTGCCCTAAAAAGTTTGTGACGCCTGTCGCTGCATTGCACGCATTCTGCCACGGTGTATCAAACAAACAAAATTCATCCTAAAGAATTATTGTTTCGTTTCTGGAAATGAACAACCGTCAACTCATTGGCTGAATTATAAAGGGTGAAATGTGTAGGCACTGAGTATCATCTATACTATTAATGTCGGTAAACGTCTGTCTGTGTGTGTGTGTTGTTGTGTCTGGCGTCTGTAAGCACAAAACTCTGCATGCAGACGACGGACATAAGTGCTTTTGGTATAAAAAAATTCGTAAGTGGAGTTTTTAAAATTCACAACATTTTGCGGGAGAAGAGGGGTGCGAACGAATTTAAAAAATGAGTCCGCATCAATAATTATGGCGGCGGGGGGGGAGTATGTTTTGCCTACACGGGGCGGAGACTTTTCTTTGTTGACACCACTCATATGATATATCGTTCGAAAGGCCTGTGACTGCCTTTTCATGTTATGCATCTGTGTGGTCCATCCCCCCCCCCCTGCCAATTGGGGCACTTTTCTAAATTTTGCACATACCACTTATGTTATATATCGTTAAAAAGGCCTGTGACCGCTTAATCATATTATGCATCTCCGGTGTCCATCCCCCCAATTTGCCCCCCCCAAGGGGGTACTTTTGTAAATTTTGCACAATCCCTTCATGTTACGTATTGTTGGAAAGGTCTTTGACTGCTTATTCATGTTATGCATCTCCGGGGTCCATCCCGCCACTTCCCCCCCTCCTTAAGGGGGCAATTTTCTAAATTTTGTTGACACCCCTCATGTCATATATTGTTGGAAAGGTCTGTGGCCGCTTAATGATATTATGCATCTCCAATGTCCATCTCCCCACTTTGCCCCCCTCTCCCCCAAGGGGGTACTTTTCTAAATTTTGCAGACAACCCTCATGTCATATATCGTTGGAAAGGTCTGTGCCTGCTTAATCATATGCATATCTCCAATGTCCATTTCCCCACTTCGCCCCCCCCTCCCCCAAGGGGGTACTTTTCTAAATTTTGCAGACAACCCTCATGTCATATATCGTTGGAAAGGTCTGTGACTGCTTAATCATATGCATATCTCCAATGTCCATTTCCCCACTTCGCCCCCCCCCCTCCCCCAAGGGGGTACTTTTCTAAATTTTGCAGACAACCTTCATGTCATATATCGTTGGAAAGGTCTGTGACTGCTTAATCATATGCATATCTCTGATGTCCATCTCCCCGCTTTGCCCCCCCCCCCCCCAAAGAGGTACTTTTCTAAATTTTGCACACAACCCTCATGTTATATATCGTTGGAAAGTGGTTATTAAGTGGGATTAAGTGGTCTGTGACCACTTAATCATATTATGCATGTTCCGTGTCCATCCTCTACTTTACCCCCCCCCCCAAGGGGGTACTTTTTAAAATTTTGCACACACCCCTCATGTTACATATCGTTTGAAAGGTCTTTGACTGCTTATTCATGTTATGCATCTCCTTGGTCCATCCCGCCATTTCCCCCTCCCCAAGGGGGCACTTACCATTTACTTGCACAACAGCGCTAAATGTGTCAGATGAAAGAAATTCCGCGAGTACATGTGCCAGTGAAACTTAGCCAATTGCTGTTCTTCAACCTAGCTTTAATTCAAAGTGGGTTTTTTATTTATTTGAATTATTCTGCAAAAGTTTCAAACATTGTAAAGCAGCTATGAATTTTATTTTTATGGTACTATCAAGTTTTTTGCCGTCAAATTTTGACGGGTTCCATCTAGTAAGAATGAATACCCAATTGTCTCTATTCTTATCTTTAAATGTAAGAAAGGCTTGGTATAATCAGTTGAGCACAAACAGTTGGACGATTCTTTCAAAAGTCTTAAATTTCATTGACTTCATTGACTTCCTACATTTCATTGTTTTCTACTAATCTCGCTTGATTGTGATTCACTCTTTTATACCCTCCGTTGGCAAGGAAAGTTGAATGTCATTATTAAATTTCTCAGGTGTATTTCTCAGGCATGTTTTGACTTCTACGCGACATGAGACTTAGGATTTTATTACTCTTATTATTTTAGTCAATATATCGAACAAGAAATATATTTCTTGTGCAGATTACATCTCGCCTTGTTTGTGTGTTATCTCTTAAGTTCTTTCTTAGATCTAAACTCAACTTCATTGGTACCTGCTTCCTTTAATTGAGCTGCGAAATGTTCAATGTTCAAGAAGTTTCTTCATTACATCTTCCATGTTTCCAATAATAAACATTCAGTCGAACTGCTCCAGTTTGAGTTTAAAATGGTACGAAATTTTTTCTTTCGGCGAAAAGTATGGCGAAAGAAAATTCGTAAAAAAAATACATATGGATTCTCGTTTGAAAAAGGTTTCTTTCGAAGAAAATTTCAGGATGAAAACCTCTATTCCTATCTTTAAATGTATGAAATATTTGACATAATCAGTTGAGCACAAAGAGTTGGAAGATTCATACATAAGTCTCAAATTCCATCGACAACTGTTTCCTACTCGAATGTGATATAGTCTTTTCGGACCTTATTTGGCGAGAAACATTGGATAGCGTTAGTCAAGTTCTCACATTCATTTCCTATTTTGTCTTCTACGTGACATGAGACTTTGATTTCTTGAAATTTTTAGATAAGGATTTTATTACTTTTGTTACTTCAGTAAATCGTTCTTGTGAAGATTTCATCTTACCTTATCTAGCTTTTATCTCTTCAGACCTTGCTTGGATTTAATCTCAACTTCATTGTCTCCTGCTTTCTTTAATTGTGCTGTGAAATGTGCAAGAAGTTTCTTCGTTACATCCTTCACGTTTTCAATAATATACTCTCACTCAAACTGTTCCAGTTTTTGATTTTCGGTATGGTAAAAGCAAATGCAGAAAAAAAGAAACAAAACACGTGAATTTTTGTTTGAAGAAGTTTCTTTATTCGTAAAATATGTAGAATCAAAATGAATATCCTACCACCTCTATTCGTATCTTTAAATGTATGAAAAGCTTGATGCAATCAGTTGAACAAATAAGTTGGAAGATTCATACAAAAAGCTCAAACTTCATTGACAATTGTTTCCTATTAATCTCTCATAAGTGTATTATAGTCTTTTATGCCCTACTTTGGTAAAAAACACTCTATGGCATTAGTCAAGTTCTCAGGTGTGTTGCATGTTTTGGATCTGCGCGACAAGAGATTTCGGTTTCTCAAAATTTTCAGATAAGTCTTTTATTCCAAAGTTTATCTGAAAATTCGAGTTATAAAAGTATTACGATCGAGTTTTAAAACGTAACCTATGGGATTTTTTGTTCTGCTTATACATAGTTATATTCACGTTTCTACTACATTTAATTACTTCCAACAATTACGCGCTATCTTTTTGTAAAAAGTAATTTTACATGTGAAAAAAATAGATTTTTAGCATATTTAAAAAATCTATAAAATTAATTAACAGGTTTTAAACATTGCTTAAAAATTTTATTGTCTGAATCAGAAATCATAATAAAAGTAGTCATCATCATCTCATCGATCAATTTCAATCCAATGCTGGATGTAGATCTCCTCCATATTTTTCCATTGTTTCCTGTCTAGTTCTTTGGTCCTCCAATTAACTCCTGCCACGTTTCTGGTTTCGTCGCTATATCTTACCTGAAATTGTTTTCTTGATAGTGGCACATCTCTGAGATACCACAGACAAGCGTTTGTATTTCATCTAGTGTCTTGTCTTCTTCCAGTGTGCCCAGTCCATTTCTATTTTAACCGATTAATTCTTTTGATGATGTCAAATATTTATCTGATTTCTTATCCAAGTAATTCTTATTAGGACTTTTCTAATTATGTCTAGCATGCATGTTTATATATTTCGCTGTGTTTTTTGTGATCTTTGTACCATCCGTTTTGTTAGCGTCCATGATTCCACTTCACAACTTAGTGCAGGCAAATTACTTTTCTTTTCAAGCAAAGAGTCATGTTACTCTTCAAAATAATGATGTTCTTCTCAAAAACACTTCATCCATTTCTTATTTTCAATTGATTTCCTTTATGATACTGTTGTCTGATGTCATTTTCTGTTCGATGTACACATAACTCTGCACTTCCTTAGTCTCAGTGTTGTTGTAGATGATATATTTTAAATGTGCAAATGAAATGAACATCATCTTACTTTTTCCCAAATTTATTTTTAATCCCAAATCATTTAACATACTTTCTACATTTTCAGGTTGTTACTGAAAATTAAAATGTCGTCAGAAAACCGGAGATCGCTTAGGTGTTCCCCACTTTTTCCACTCCCTCTGTTTTCCCTAATCCAGCTACTTGAAAATATCTAAGACAGCTCTAAAAAACTTTGGAGAAATTGTGTTTCCTTTACTTTGTAACAAACGCCTTGGGAACTTTCATGGGAATTCCTCTTCCAAGTTTGATCTTTGCTTTTCCTCTGTCCAAACCGATGGTTGTTGTTTCTTTTTTGAAAATTTTATTTAATTTATTGATGTAAGAGTTGTCTATACCAATGTCCTCCAGAGATTTTACTACTACAGATATGTAGATAGAAGCAAATGCTTTTTCATAATCAATAAAATCGAGGCAGAATGGTAAATTATATCCCTTATGTTTGTCGATGGCTTACTTTAGTGTTTGAATATGATCCATTGTGCTAAATCCATATCGGAATCCCGCTTGTTCTGTACATTTAGCTGAGTCTAGAACTGATTCAAGCCTTGTCGTTAAACATTTGATTCAAATTGTTTATAGCACTGCCAGTAAGATGATCGGACGATAGTTTTTAATGTTTTCTTTCTCCCCTTTATTGTAAAGTAGCATCATCACAGCATTAATCCAGTCTACTGGATTAATCCAGTCTACATCTGAATTCTTTAGACAGACTACCATTTTATCATATTTGATAAAGTCAATTGAGATTCCATCTTTGACAGAGCATTTACCTTATTTCATACATCTAATGGCTTGTAAAACTTCATCGGTCACTATTGGGATTTCAGTTTCTGCTATACTTTTTCTCTAATCAGATAAGTTGCCGTTACTTTGATCTTCACATTTATATTAATCGTCATAGAATTTTTCGACAATGCTTAAGATTTCATTATTGATTTTGGTGATTGTTCCATCTTCCCTATTTAGTGCAAAAATATCTTTTCTTTCAAGTTTGCGCTTAGCTAATTAAAATTTGTGCTTTTATCTTTTAGAACTTTCTTGACAAGATATAGTTAATTTTTCTGATACCTTTTGTAACGCACTTTTTTGCCATTTTTCATAATTCTGCAAATTTAACTCTTTATTTGGGATCTTTTTCTTCATTTTCAATTCTCTACGTTTCTTCACAAACATTCTTGTTTCTTCTGTTATTTTATTTGTTTGCTGTATTTGTTCTTCACCGACTATTTTCTTTTCAATTTATTGTAGAGTTTTGGCTATTTTCTTTTTGACTACTGTTACCGCTTGCTCTCCTTACAAAATTGATTGCGGTATTTCGAAACTTTTTAAAAATCTCAAATAAAATTCTTCTTCATGTTTGTGGAGACTTATATTGTTGGCTGATTCTTTATAGCGCGGGAGAAGCTTTATACATTCCACTTTAATATTTAACAGCATTTTGCATCTAACCAACTAATCACTTACCGTATTGTTGAGAACGCTATAATTTTGAATGAGACGCTTTGTGTTTCACTTGTTTCTCCATTTGCAATTCTCCATGTCCATTTTCTTTGTGGATTTTTCTTGAAAGATGAATTAAGGACATACGTTTTCAAACTCAAACAATATTTTTGCTATTTCGTTTCGCATTCTATATCCATGATTTCCTACTAAGAACTGGCCTTTATTCATTTTCCAATCATATCATTGCAGTCTCATGTAGAATAATTTCATGTAGAATTTTTCCATTTAATTCATTGAAGCTACTACTTCGTAGAAATCGTCAACATCAGAGTAGCTTAATTTTGATGCCTAAACCTGGATAATTTGTATCTTGTATCTTCTTGACGCTTGTATAAATATCCTTTCAAATTTGTCTGATGCACTATCATATTTTACTGACAGCTTTTATGAATCGAAATTTAACAGCACTTTCTTCCATGTTCTGTTCCTCTCTAGTACAGTACATGTACGCTGGTAAAATCAATCTTCTCTTTACCTTTACTTCTTATTTTACATAGGCTGTCCCAATTCATTTCTTGTAATTCTTCTAAAACAATTGCTAAAAACGATTTTCCGAAGATAGGAAACGTAGCCAAAGTGATTAACTTAAGTCAGCTAAGCAGATCGCGGTGATTCGTAGCATTGTCTATATATCTTTGAGTGCTGCCGTAGTCAGGAACACGAAAACCATCGGGAATTGAGGGCCGTGTTTTGGTTTTTGAATACATGACAAATAAATAGGGAGGTGCCAAATCCCTCCAATTTGGTCTATCGGGTTGAAGGAAGCCCATCCTTGTTCGTTCACCATGCACTAGGCAAAGGTACTAATAATCTGTATCGGTAAAAGTTCATTAAGGCTCTGCTTCCAATCGATTCCTTTAGGTCCTCCTCGGAAGCAATTAAAGGATTTCTTCTAGTTAACTAGCAGAGGCTATTAGAGACCCTATAATATCTATACTAATTAAAAAAAGTTTCTCTCTATCTCTCTCTGTGTGTATGTGTTTGTTTGTTTGTCTGTCTGTGTGTTTGGCTAGCAAAATCTAGCCCACCTAGAAGCCTGAAAATGTAGAGTTAGGTAGTCTAGGCCCTCTCCTAGTGCACCTGAGAGTAAGAATTTTAATATTTTAATTATTTACTGAAATAATAAAATCTACAAAGAAATCTCATCAAAAATGCCTTTTTTTCTTCGGTTAGTTGGTTGTATAGAGTCTTCACAGAAGAAATTAAATAAACCAGAATAGCGATGTATAGATAACGACTTCTAGCGAAATAGTGTTAATATGGATTGCAGTTACTGGCGTACAGCCATGCTAATACAGCGCCACTTAAACACGGCAAATTACTCAGACGCCAACTGTTTGAAACCTTTTGCAGGCACGTTTTTCATGATAATTAGCTGGGTTTAAGTTTTTTTTTTATATGACATACATTATTATGACAGAGATTATTAATACAGAAAACTTTATTTAAAAGATTATTTGTTATATTTGTGGGGATGGAGAAGGGTAAGGATAAACGATTTTTTAAATATCGCATTTATTTTACTAAACCGCGCGCTACCTGGAGGCGGCGTTTTCTTTAATTGCCCCCCTTATTAATAAATAGAAATCTACTGCTCCGATTTCAACAGAACTAATGAAATTAAACAATTTTAACATTTTTAACTTCACCCGTAGCGTATAATTGCTGTTTTATATAGAGAATAGCGCTATATTAAATCTCAGCTAAAAATGTTACGAACTTCTGGAAACCAGTTCCATTTTTACTAAATTGCCGAAAAAATCAGCATTTATTGCTTCAATGTGTATTTCTAGAAAGCAGTTACCAGAATTTTCGAAAAATAGTCTAAGCCAAATTTCACATTAAGTTCATAGCTTAACCAAATGAATCAATCCTTAAAGATGCATAGTGGTCCTCCTAATTAGTTATTTGTTGAAGGACACTTGAACATTCGTTCCCCTACCCGGCCCCTCCTTCAAGGTTATTTCTCTAACAATGCCTCGTTTCCACATCTCAGCAACTACCTTTCTGTTTTCACCTCAATTGATTCCAAACACTATGATTACCTTAATAGTCATCTTTTATAATATTAAATTAAATTCATGAGTAGTGGTTACCACTATTTCCGAATAATAGTTTAAGCCAAATTTGAAATTAAGTTCCTAGCTTAACCAAACGACCGAATTTTTAAAGATGTATAGTGGTCTTCCTAATTAGTCATTTGCTGATGAGCACTTGAATATCCCCTCCCCACGGACCGTCCTTCAAGGTTTTTTCTCTAAGTATGCCCCGTTTTCATATTTCCCCAACTATCTTTCCGATTTCAACGCAAGGGATTCCGAACATAATAATTAACTTAATAGTCACCCTCTGTAACATTAAACTAAATTTATACGTAGCGGTTACCATTATTTCCGAATAATAATTTAAGCCAACTTTAAAAGTTCCTAGCTTAATCAAAAGAACGAATTTTGAAAGATACATAGAGGTCCCCCTAATTAGTCATTTGCTGAAGGGTACTTGAACATCCCCTCCCCCCTGCACCCTCCATTAAAGTTTTTCTCTAACTATGCCCCGTTTCCTTATCTCAGCTACTATATTTCAAATTTCAACGCAAGTGATTCCAGACATTATAATTAACTTATTAGTCATCCTCTAGAACATTAAACTAAATTTATGAGCAGCGGTTACCACTATTTCCGATTCATAGGTTAAGCCAAATTTAGAATTAAGTTCCTAGCTTAACAGAACGAAATTTTTTTTTAAGATGAATACTGGTCTTCCTAATTAGTCATTTGCTGAAGGGCGCTTGATCATCCCCTACCCCCGCACCCTTCTTCAACGTTTTTCCTCTGATTATGTCCCGTTTCCATATCTCAGGAACTATCTTTCCGATTTCAACGCAAGTTATTCCAAACATTATGATTAACTTAATATTCGCCCTCATTAAACATTAAACTAAATTTACGAGTGGCGGTTACCACTATTTCCGAATAATAGTTTAAGCCAAATTTGTAATTAAGTTCCTTGCTTAACCAAACGAACGAATTTTATAATTAATTTAATAGTCACCCTCTATAACATTAAACTAAATTTATGAGTAGCGGTTACCGCTATTTCCGAATAATAGTTTAAGCCAAATTTGGAATAAATTCCTAGTTTAACCAAACGAACGAATTTTTAAAGATGCATAGTGGTCCTCAAGTAATTCATTTGCTGAAGGGCACTTGAACATCCCCTCCCTCCCGGACCTTCCTTCAAGGTTTTTATTTTTAACTATGCTCCGTTTCCATATCTCTGTAACTATTTTTCCGATTTCATCGCTAGTGATTCCAAACATTATAATTAACTTAATAGTCACCCCCTATAACATTAAAGCGGTTACCACTATTTCCAAATAGTAGTTTAAACCAAATTTGTAATTAAGTTCTTAGCTTAATCAAACGAACAAATTTATAAAGATGCATAGTGGTACTCCTAATTAGTCATTTTCTGAAAGGCACTTGAACATCCCCTTCGCCTCCTGCCCCTCCTTCAAGGTCTTTTTCTCTAAGTATGCCCCGTTTCCATAACCCAGGAACTATCTTTCCGATTTCAACTCAACTGATTCCTAACATTATAATTAACTTAATAGTCATCCTCTATAACCTTAAAGTAAATTTATGAGTAGCAGTTACCACTATTTCCGATTAATAGCTTAAGCCAAATTTGTAATTAAGTTTCTACCTTAACCATATGCACGAATTTTGGAAGATACATAGTTGTCCTCCAAATTAGTAATTTCTAAAGGACACTTGAACATCTTCTCCGCTCTCCCGGCACCTCCCTCAAGGTTATTTTCTCTAACTGTGCCTTATTTCAATAACTCGGCTAATAATGTTCCCTTCTTCTCCAAACCAGCTCAATTTAAAAAAACGCCTGCTATATAGTGCCATAGGCAGCGAGGACCTGTCTCAGAGGCTCGTTCGAAAAGATGTTTGTTTAGAACAGTATGCTCCTCAGGCGGTGGAAGGGGGAAATAATTTTTTTTCGAAAGCGTACGAGTATGCCCGGTATAGGGTGCTGAAGCCATCCGACACCGTGGCCAGTTTTGTTTTTTAAAAGATTCAAGTTTATTACATGGGCTCGGGCAATGCCGGGCGGGTCAGCTTGTATATGTATATGTATATATAGATAGATAGATAGTTTATATGTTTGATCAGACTTACTCAAAATATTATAAGTAGTTTGCTGCCTTCATTATAAATGAAAAGGGAAACATTTGAAATATAATGCATATTTGCGAAATCTCGCAATTTTAGCGGGGGAAGGCTGTTCAAATAAACTTATTTAAACCAGAAATTTTATTTCATGTATGAAATCAATTAACTTTCTTATGACTCTCCGTCCGCCACCTTAGTATATATACGTTCAGCGACACCTCATTTCCTCTTTTTTTCGGAACTAACGTGTCCACTGCAGCAGCGACTGCCTGGGTTGCCGTTTGTTGATTTTAAGCCGCATCCTTGTGCTGGCATAGTAATTTAAATCAGAACTACACAGTTTTCTCCTCTTTTCGAGTCTCTTCCATGTACTATCTAAAAAATTAAAAAAATCTTACAAAAACATACAAAACATTTTATAAAATACAAAAATATATATTGTTGTCGTAATGCTGTCGTTAACCTTCCTATGTTTATTTTGTGTTTTTTTTCTATGAGCTCCTAATTTATTTAGTTGTTAGTGTTAGTGATTTTTATGCTTCTGCCCCCCCCACCCTCGGGTGATACCAGTAATTGAATCACTACCAATTTAATATCCTATAGTTAAGCTCTGGGGATGTGTGGCATTTGGCCACCGGCTCCTCGGCTCAAAGTTGTTCGAAAAACCACATAGAAGCACGATACATTAAATTAAATAAATTTTCATTAAATAAAAAAATGTTTAAAGTATGTTTTTTTTTTCAATTAAAATTTTTTTGATGTTGTGAAATATGATAATGATATATTTAAATATTATAAAACGTCCATTGTCAAGAACTTAAAAAAATGAAAAATAAGCTATTATGATGTTTATGAAGAAATTATTGGATATAATAGGCAATCTATTTCTTATTTTTTCACAGACCAATATATATATATATATATATTAAAGAATTATAAATAATAAAAAAAAGCAATTAATTCAAAGTGTTAAGACCATAAACACTACTTACGTAATTAAAATGTCCTCCCAGGTTGTGATATGATTAAAAAGTTTCTAAAAGTTTTTTTTATATAATTTTTTTTTCGTTTTTAACTAAAACAAATTTCGCAGAAAAATAAACTGAAAATGTACATTAAACTATGAAGAACTTTTTATAAGTTAAAAAGAAAATATTTTCTTAGCTATTGTGTTTTGAGAAAACTTCAAAAGAATAAGAAGTATTTGAAAATATTTTGCTTGAATTTTTACATTCTTGAAAGTACGTTATTGTTGTCAATTTAATATAAGGCGAGTGCATTTTTTCTATAACATAACTAAATAGATTGCAGTTGTTAGCACACATCAAAATATAATATTATTTTGTGTTTCTTTTAACAAAAGTTTAAAAATCTGCTGCTTATATATTTGGAGTTCTTTATACTGTAAAAGATTTCTTATGTGCTGCTTCATTCATTTTTTCTTTTAAAAGCTTGTTTTTACATTTAATACAAACATTCTTTCTAAGTGAAAAATATTTGAAAATTTATTGAATTTTAAATGAAAAGAACATTAAATATTTAGAAGATAAAATGTCGCAGTTGATAATGCTCACAATTCTCAAACTCTATAAATGAATAAACCAACATTTTTAAAACCATTTTATTATGTGTGTTTTTTATTTCTGGGAAGTTGTGGGTATTTAATTAAAATAAACACTAGTTACGTAATTAAAATATCCTCCCAGACATCTGGCTATTGCCTTCACTATTAAGTACATTTTATTACAAAAAGCTACCAATTGCAGCCGTTCGAAATAAAGCAATTCCAAAAAAATTTGGTATATTTCACCGATCATCACTCTCATACCTCAAAACCACCCTCCTTTCAAATATTGATTTATATATATACATACGTATCGATAACATTACGTTACGTAGATACTCGCGTTCTCTTTTCATCCTACCAGTTCATTTAGGTTCTAGTTCTAAATTTTAATTTTGCATTTTAAAAGGGTTTAACGTTTTATCCTTTCAATATCCCCCCCTCCAAGATGAGATCCACCAGATTTGCCTGCAATGCTGGGGGGGGGGGGGGAGCTCAACCGGAAGAACGAGAATACAAAGTGAGCAAAAAAGTGACGGCTGAATTTTGCTGCTGGGAGAAGATTTTATTTTTTCATAAACATTAAGGAAAACTTTTAGATTTTACGTTTATTCTAAAACCTCTAAATTTGGGATATCGCTCTCAAACCAGCTGGGCCTACTTTTACATAAAAATAATGGTAAAGTTTTACATAGAAAAGTATTTGGAACATATGCGATTATGTAATACATATTATAAACATCGATGCATCATATGCTTCTCGAGAAGTCAGTGTACTACTTTTAATAGTCCTTAGCAGAAAAAGTCTTTCAAATTCAGCATGTATTGTTAAGCTGTTCGGTATTTCATTTTTCACAATTTTTCAAATATATGATACAACAAAAACTCTAAATAATCTACTATACATGACACTATTTCAAATAGAAATATATTGTAAAAAATATTTAAAAAACTATAATTCAAAAATACACAAATATTCAAAAATACAGTTAAAATTGTAAAAATATTCAACAACAATATGACATAAACAATTATGCAAAAAGATTATTCTCAAAGTATGGTATATTTGTAATTCAAGCATAATTGAAATAAATGTAAATAAAGACAACACAAATATAAAAATGCAATATATGAGTAGTCACAGCCTATATTGCTCTCAACAACTTATTTACAGACATATGTTTGTTTACAGGACGCATTAGTGGGGATTATACTTAGGATAAAAAAAATTGAACTTCAAAAACTTTATAAAAATAGGAAATTCTATTTTTTACACCATGCTTAGTGAGACATGGATTTCTAAACTCTGAGGTGACTATCATCCAAAAAATGTGTCACTTGCACAAGAGAAAAAGGAAAGTGGATACCCGATAATCACCTACATAGGGCAAGCGAAGCAGTTTTGCCAAATTCTCCTTTCAACATGGAAAGAGAAAATGGGAAAACAGTCCGGCTATAGACGAGAGGGCACGGAGCGGAGGACACCAATAGGCTTAACGAGTACTTTCATAATAATTAATAAAAAAAATAAAAAATACGAGCAGCAATTTTAAACTGATCCGTCAACTTACATCGCTGGAGGTTGAGTTTAAGCATCCAGCTGGGTCCTCTTCCAAACACTATAATGATAGAGGGACGATAGGAAAGCAAAAATAAAAAAAAAGAAATATAAAAGAGATAGACGGGTATGTATTAATGGTAGAGTTTTAAATTTTGAGGAGGTTGTAGAATCTAAACTTGGAGGAATGCACAATATCTGAATTTATCTTAAAATGTGGACTGGGTTTATCAATTTCAAAAGTTACCTGAGCTAGCTGTTTTAGGATGGTATATGGACCAGAATATGGTGATGTTAATTTACGGGTATTAGGATAACGAAATTCTTCATAAATTACAATATCACCAACTTTAAATTTCACAGGGAGAAAACGAGCATCATAACGGATTTTATTTTTCTTATAGTAAGCAATTGTTCGTTCCTTAGCCAATTTTCTAACTTCCTCAACAGGAGGGTAATAACTATTATTTGGCAAGAGAGGATCATACGGCAATTTTCCTAACAATAAATAACTAGGTGGTAATTGAATTGCAGAATGTGGAGTAGCATTATAATTGATACAAGACTTCATCTAAAAATTTAGTCCTTGGTAGTTTTGCTGGTGACGAATTAACTTTACATTTTAACCTAGTTACAATAGTCTGATTCAAACGTTGTATTTTCCCATTCGTTTCCGGATGGTGACTGCACATTAAACGCTGTTTTACATTGTAATTACGAAGAAATGTTTTAAACATTGAAGCTGAAAATTCTCCATTTCTATCAGTCAATAATTTTTCTGGAACTTGTGTTTGAAATAGCTGTTTCAGAAAGTTTGTATATGTGTTAACTGTTACACTTTTTGAAGGAAAACCCCACACATAACGAGTTGCATGGTCTATGAATAAATGCCCGTAACAAGACAGTCTTTGCGTAGCGAGACATTGTCCTTTTCATTTTTGTTTTTTCGTTTCTCAGGCGTAGTCGCGATATAATAGACAGACAGGCTATGATCTTTCCCGACATTGATAACTATCCTGCCGACTTTTGTAACTATAACGTTACGTTACGTAGTTACTTGCGTTCTCTTTTCGTCATACCAGTTCTTTTAGGTTTCTGATGACACGAGCGTACTTGGAATTTCCTTTTGTGGTGTGAGTCGTGTCCGAAATAAAGACAGTTTTTTCCTGGAATCTGATTTTATTTCCTTTTTAGTTACATGCTTCTTTTTTAAGTCAGACCCAGGGGTAATGAGAGCCAATGTTACGGGCTCATCGTCTGGAATAATGAGCCTACACCTTCGAGGACGGCATTTTCGGACCGGGGCCGAGCGAAACGCCGGCTGCAAGTATTCTTTGCAGGTGGAACCAGGAAAACGCCCGCGAAAAAGGGCTTTTTTATACAGTTTAGCTCAAATATTTTCTGCTAGAATGCACCACTGAGAATGGGAGGAGAAAGACAGTTAATTGATTAATTAGCTTTTGATTGATGTCTGGAGTCTTATGACGACAACAAGGTTTGGCTAAGACCTGGGTGCCGCAAACAACAGACGGCTGCAAGAAATACAATCTCAGCACTTTTTATCTTAAAGATCGATCGAAATTGATGGATGAAAGTAATAATTGTACGGTTGGAAAACCAAAATAACAGGGGAAAATTAGATTTAACCTTTACACGGGGGTTCGGACAGTATCTATCCGAGAATACATGCAAATTTGGACAGATGCTGTCCAAGCGTCCCCGTGTAAAGGTTAAATACGGATTTATGAACTTGAATTTTAATTTTGCATTTAAAAAGGGTTTAATTTTTTATCATTTCATATATACACATAAGGTAAAGCCAGGAGAGATGGCGCGGTCGGAGAGATTGCGCACATAGAGGTTCCGGGGGAAGGAGTAGAGTGAGCGCGCAGCGACTCCTGGTAGTTGTACAACAGCAATAGTGGAGTGTCTACTTGAAAGTGCACGTTGATGGTTTTGAGCGTTTAAGATAAAACATTACTATTTTGTTTTGTTTTCCCAAAGTAAGTGCTTGAATTTTCATAGCTATTCATCAGAATTTCTATACAATGCCAGTAGTACAAAATATTTTAAACTTAAACGATTTCTCATAAGCTACTAATCGAGACTAACATTGTGAACATCATCGACTCGTTTTAGTAGCGGCCATGTTTAAATAAAAAGCCGCACAATCTCTCCTACCGAAATTGGACAGTGTGCGCATCTGCTACTTAGGAGAGATGACGCATTGTTCCTATTAGTTTCCATGCTAGGAGAGATTACGCAGCTTATTGGTAAATTTGAATGAAAAAATGAAAGATGAAAATGGACTAATTTTAAGCTAAACGTGCTATCAAGTAACTTAATGTTATTTTGTTATCTTATCTGGACTTGCTCTTTCTGATTCTTTAATTTTTTCCCCTTTAATTACAATTTTTTAATCGTTTTAAAATTATTTCCTTTTTTATGATTTTTCAATCATTAGGTTGAAATATTCATTCCTAATACAATAATATTTGTTTACAAAAAACTTACAACAATGTCATTTAAGTGTAATTATTATTGTTAACAATTTAATTGCAGTTATTATTAGTAACAATCTCTCCTACACATGTGCGCAATCACACCAATCCTGTAAGGACACATTGTGCAAAATAACCTTCTTGGTTTTATTACAACTGTTCCATTAAAATGCAACGTAACAACAAAATAGCAATGAAAATGCATAAAAAACAATGAAGTAAAAATTATTCATGGATAGTTTAGCAAAAAATTATTATTTAGATTTTTTATTGTTATTCTTTTGAATTGTGCGCAGACCTAGCTTTACCTTATACATATATATATATCTGACATTTGTCATGCTGTAACTCTCTTATTTATGAACCGATTCGGATGTCCCTGAGTATGTGTATAGGATATTCCAAGTCTCGACCGACGTCGTTGGGCAGCTTCATCCGCCATATTATTTCAAAATGGTGGCCAGTTAAAAATTTAAAAATTTTTAAAAATTCGAAAAGCTGTACAAAAAATTTATAAATTGAACATTTTTTTCCGTCAAGTGTTAGAATGTAATTCAAAGATTCTGGAACATTTTTATTTTGGCTATATCTTAAAAAATGGCTGAGATATATGGCAGTTTGAAATTCTAAGGTGTCTGAGATTTTGAAACAATCTGATGTTTGTTATGCTGTAAATCTCGTATTTATGAACCATATGAATGTGACTGATCATGTGTTCAGAACATACCAAGGTCTCGACCGAGGTCGTTGGCCAGCTTCATGCGCAATTTTGTTTCAAAATGGCGGCCAGTTAATTTTTTTATGTAATTTTTTTATAATTCAAAAAGTTGTATAAAAATTATGAATTGAAAAAGTTGTTTCCATTAAGTGTTAGATCGTGATACAAGGATTTCGGAAAATTTTTTGTTTTGTCTTTACCTTAATAAGTTCTTCCGGCCTGTAGCGGGAGGAAAAGGTAGCTTTCCTATATCTTCCTTTTAACATTTTAGCCAATGTTACTGGAAACAGCAAGCTAAAATGCTATGAACCCGATTACCGAACATTTGTTAATACTGAAGTTGAATAAGAAATTTGCCAAATTAGTCAACTATAGTCAATTTGGCTTCATTAATGAACACTTATTTTTGTCGCCAAATTTGGCGATATTTCTCCACGTGTCGCCAGGTTTGGCGAGAATTTGGTGCTAACGGATATGAATATATACTTTTATGCGTATGATTGGATAAATGATTACAACAATGAAAGATAATAATTTGCGAGAAATCGCGTTCACTAAAACTCATAAATTAATCGTTTTTTTTTGTAATGTGCTGTCTTGTTTCAAAATGTCAGCCACCCTATAACTTTAAACTGCTCTATCTTAGCCATTTTTTAAGATAAAGGTAAAACAAAAAATGCTCCGGAATCGTTGTATCAAGGACTAACACTTAAGCAAAAAATAAATTTGAATTTTTAACTTTTTTGTATATTTATTTTATTTTTAAATTTTTCAATGGCCGCCATTTGAAAACAAGATGGCGGACAAAGCTGGCCAATGAACTCGGTTGAGACATTGGTGAGCTTAATATACACAATTCATTTCATCCAAATTGCGTAATAAATACAAGTGTTATCGTATGACATAGATCAGGTATATATATATATATATATATATAAATCAATATTTGAACGGAGGGTGGTTTTGTGGTCTGGGGGTCATGATCGGTGAAAATATGGTGAAAATATACCAAAATTTTCCGGAATTGCTTTCCTTCGAACGGCTGCAGTAGGTAGCTTTATACGTTTTTGCATTGAAAGCTACCTAAAATGGCTGAGATATGGCAGTTTGAAATTAGATTGGCTAATATACTGCTATAAATATTGAGTTATCTTAATACATCGTCTTTTCGGTGTTTATGTGGTTAATAACAATTAAAATTAACCTAACTAAATTATATTTAAATTAAGAAATCGCGTTGTGTATGTTTGAAGAAACCTAAGCCCATGAACAAAAATGTTAATAAAAATAATTCCTACTTCAAATTAACATTAACCATCAAATTAATGCAGTTATATTAGGCCGAATATATTAAATAAAGGAAAACATATGATTCTAGTAAATAAAAAAAACAGATTTATAATTAAATATATACAAGTTTATTTACAGTTTAAACAAATATACAAAAAGTACACATTGAAATTAAGTAAAGGCATTCGATCTAACCTTTCTAAATCTCATTAATTCAGTAAGATATCTAATTATTTTGTTTAAATTGTTTTTTCTTTAATACCTTCATATTGGAAGGGAATAATTTTTATTCTCAAATATTAACTTATGTATTTTTATAATAACAAGTCAAAGCATGAACAAGCTTTATAAACTTCTCATAACTATTTTAGGCTGCATGGGAATTGTCTCTTAAACATACATAATTTTAATACATAGAAAAATCTCTCATTGATATGGCCATTACAGTCGTCAGGTTCCATCCCTACATACACAATATTAAACAAATTACACGAACATAATTATTAAAACCATACATTGACATCCGTATAGGGCTGTCAGACTGTTTACAAGACGATGACACATTAATAAGATGGGTTGCAGGTTTAATGCTATGCACTCACAGACAAAAAATTCCTCCCATTTTTTAAGGATCCTTCTGGCAAAAGTTAATTACATTTGATCATCACTCTCATTTATGCAGGTGTTGCTACAGCTCGCACTGCAAATTCGAAAGTGAGTAAGCAAGATTTCCTCTCACACGTAAAAAGCCAAGTAATAATTTTATACGACTTCATAAACAAACCGTGTGAAACAAGGCACAATCACGTGAAAAAACGCGTAAATTTTTTTTAAGGAATCGTAAAAATGGTAAAAGTTGTCAAAATGATCCAGTATCAAAGATGTTCTTCAATTTAAAACCTTAATTCGGGCTTCTGAAATCAATCCCCGCTTAATGTGATTGGTACCATTATTGTGTTTTCAGTTGCTAGCATGGCGCTTAGCAGCCACACCTACCATCTGCCTACCATCACACCTACCTACACCTGGACATTGTATTATCTTCCAAAATGCATTCCCTTTTGGTCATAAACCATGGATGTTATTGTACTCTGAAAACTTTTGTAATCAGTGGCGGCTTGTGACTGGCTTTATTTGGGGCGCGAAATTTATTCTTTCTTACCACTATTATTAAAAAGGAATACTTTATTTCATTTACTGTCAGAAAGTTCTGCCATTAAACAAGAAAAAGATTTCTTGTAAAAAAATAATGGTATCGAAATAATATGTGTTTTAGGCATGCATTTAGTGTCCCAAAAATAGACAGTCACGAGTCGCCACTGTTTGCATTATAAGAGGGCCTTCATGACGTGTTGACGACACCAAGAATTAAACACATTTTCTTTTACATGAAATTTCATAAAGAACTAATAAAAGTTCATAAACATAATCATTTATAGTATTATTAAAATGATATAAAAATTACTACACGCGTAAATTAAAATACTCTTTACACTTCTACACAAAAATCGTGTAAATACCTGCATTACTTTGAAAATTGTGTTGTATAAATTATTAATTACGCTGAAATCTCCTTGCTGAAAAAAGTATTGGGAAGAATTATAGACATTCTACACATCAATTATCGTACTTTCATATTGTGAAAATTGCTGAACAAATATAAACTTGTAAAACCCCAGAACAAATTTACAAACATACTATTATTGTTTTTTTAATTTCCAAAACCGAATCTTAAGAGAATTTTATGGATACATACGAACAAAGTGGGGTACCGTGCCTGGAGTGTTCCCCATTCCGGTTAAGTTCAAAATAGTGAGGACGTACTTAAGAAGTTCAAACGCTCTTGAGGCTCTGGTACCCTTCTTTCAGGAAAGTACCATGTAATTTGTGTAGATACCACAGCAATAACAATAGCAACAGAAAGATTTCCAAATAATTTTTTTTAAATGAAAGTAAACACCAGAACCATGTTTATGATTTAAATGTTTATTGTGTTGATTTGTATTAAAATGTAAATTATTTAGTTTTTATTGTAAATTATATTTTGTAGTTATTTTGTATATTATTTATTCTTTGTATATTATTTATTCTTTGTATTGTTTTATTGTAAATTATATTTTGTAGTTCACCAGGCAATAATTTTTTTTAAACGATTGCGTTGTTTATTGATTTGAATAGCCTGACAGTCTCGCGACATTTATGACAAAGATACTCTGGTCATAAAAAAAAAAAAAAAAAAAAAAAAAAAAAAAAAAAAAAAAACAATGCGGTCACGATTTTTGTGTAAGTGCTTAAAATTACAAAAGATTCTTCATTACACACTATTACTTTGCTTTCTTGAAAAAAAAAAGACTTTAAAATCTATTGTGTGCTTTGAAAGTAGTTGTATGTAATTATGTTTGTAGGTTATAAGGTGTATATAAGTTGTATGTATGTATGTAACAAGCATATATCAATGAAACGATTATTTTATGTATGAAGATTTCATGAATTATTTAAATTTTGTCAAACCTTTTTAATATACAAGTTTAATTAATTTTGAAATATAAATTCGATAGACAGAAACAATTTTCGAATATAATAAGCAATTCTCGCCTTCAAAAAATGGAATATTTTTTAAAGAGTTAAGAAAAATTAAAACAAAAATAATTCAAAGTTTTAAAAGATTAAAATGCTAAAAGTTTGAGATATAATTTAAAAGTTTTTAAAAAGTTATTTTAATGTAGTTGTTATTTCGCCTATGACGAAAGCTTTTGTTGAAAAATAAAGAGTAAATCTAAGTTAAACTATAAAACTGCTTTAAGTTCAAGAGAAAAAAAATCTTCTCATTATGACGTTTTGAGAAAACTTCGAGAGAATAAAAAGTATTAGAAAATATTTTGCAAAATTTTTACATGCACCACTAAGGTATGTTATTTTCAATTTAAAATAAGTTGTCTATTTTTTTCAATAATAAAACTAAATTATTGCAGTTGTTAAAACACATCAAAACAAATATTTTCTTTTTAAGATAAATTTAAAGAAATAAACATGCTGAAAATATATTCAGGTTTTTTTTTGAAGTTCTTCACGTTGTAAACCTTTTTTTGTGTATTGCTCCATTCTATTTTTTTTAAATATTTTTTTATTCCAATAAAACATTCTTTCTAAATGGAAGGTACTTCAAAAGGCATTGAATTTTAAATGAAAAGAACTTGAAATATTGGGAAGATAAAATGTCGCAGATGATAAGGTTCACCGTTCACAAGAATCTATAAAGGAATAAAGCAACATTTAAAAAATGTCTTTGTTCCGTGTTTTTGTTTATTATGCTTTCAGATTGCAAAAATATCTGAGCTTAGCATATGTTTGTGACCCTCATTACACATTCATAAAAAGTTTGTTATTTTTTCTAATTTCAAAAACTTAATTTTAAGTTAATTTAATGGGTAGACAAGACATGAATTTCTAGGTAGAATAAAAAAAGTCCTTCCTGCCTATACCGGGAGGAAAAGGTAGCTTTCACAGTCATGTTTTTAAAAATTCAACTAATTTCACTCAAATACCAGAAGCTGAAATACGTGCAATCCGATTATAGAAGATTCAATTCCGGTTTTCGCTAGTACTGAATTTGAATGCGAATTCCAGCATGAGAGTTACAGCGTAACAAAAATCAGATTATTTCAAAATGTCAACTACCCTAAAATTTCAAACTGCCATATCTCAGCCATTTTTTAATATAAAGCCAAAACTAAAAATGTTCCAGAATCCTTGTATCACGATCTAACACTTAACGGAAAAAAAACTTTTTCAATTTATAATTTTTTATAAATTTTTTGATATTTTTTAAATAAAAAAATTAACTTGCCGCCATTTTGAAACAATATAGCGCATGAAGCTGGCCAACAAACTCAGTCGAGACCTTGGTATGTTCTGTACACGTAATCAGTCACATTCATATCGGTTCATAAATACGAGAGTTACAGCATAACAAATATCAGATTATTTCAAAATCTCAGCCACCCTAGAATTTCAAAGTACCATATCTCAGGCATTTTGTAAAATATAGCCAAAACCAAAAATGTTCCAGAATACTTGTATCAACTTTTCCTGTAACAACTTTTTCAATTTATAATTTATTTGTACATCTTTTTGAATTTTTAAAAATTAAAAAAAAAATTAATTGGTTGTCATTTTGAAACAAGATGGCGGATGAAGCTGGAAGATATATATATATATATATATATATATGTATGGTTTGGAGATTTGGGGGTCTGGGTGGCGGTCATTATCGATGAAAATTTACCAAAATTTTCTGGAATTGCTTTCCTCCGAAGGGCTGCAATAGGTATCTTTTATAATGAAAGCTACATAATAACTCAACAGCAGGACCATGGTTATCATTAAAAGGTTTATCATAAAGTGTGCTTAATGGTGTTAAAAATTAAATTAAATTAATTTTTATTGTAAACTGTTTAGTATTTTGTGGTTTATCATGCATTGACATTATGAATGTTGTAAGCGATACAGTTGCTTATTACTTTGCAACGGCGCGGCGAAAATGTATCGTACTGTTTATGATAAAAGAACCCCGGTCATGGGAAAAAAATTTCTGCAGCGATTTTTATGTTTTGGATTACAATTACAAAATATTCTTTATTGTTTACTATCACTTAAATTTGCTGAAAAAAGAATTGTTATATCTATTTTTTGCATTAAAAGTAGTTGTATGTGAGTATGTGTGCAGGTTATAAGACGTATGTAAATGTGCAAATCGTATGTATGTATTAAGATGTATGTGTGTATGCATTAAGATACATGTATGTATGTATTAAGATGTATGTATGTATGTATTAAGATGTATGTATGTATGTATTAAGATTTATGTATGTATGTATGTATTAAAGTGTATGCATGTAGGTAAAAACTATGTATATATGTAAGATTTAGGTACATAAGCATATAAGTAAGGTAATTGTGTATTTAATGTATTAAGTGAGACATGTTGAGATTATTACTAATTATGAAGTTTTCAGATAAGGATTAATTATGAGTTTTCAGATAATGATTAATTTTTATCTTTTTAAATTTTTATATTTCACGAGTTAAAATAAATTACACAATTTAAATTATGAAAATATTTAAAAGCTAATTGCGGACAGAATAAGCAACATGTTTTTTGTTATCTCATGGCGAAAGAAAGACAATTTTTAAAATAACAAGTCAATTTAAAACATTAATAGAACAGTTTAAAAGTTCAAAATTCTAAAACATAAAGTTTGTGATATGATTACGGTGCTTTTTAAAAAGTTTGTTTAATGCAGTTTCTATTCTGAGAAAAGAAGATTTAACAGAAAAATAAAGAGGTAATCTACATGAAACGACGATGACTTTTTAGAGTTGAAAAGAAAATATTTTCCTCATTATTAACTTTGAGAAAATTAGGAAAGAATGGGAAGTATTTGAAAATATTTTGCTATAGTTTTTTACATCTTTGAAGACCTTATTCCTAACAATTTTACATATGTAGGGTGTATTTTTTATTCAATATTATAACGAAGTGATTGAACTTAGTAGCACATAACAAAAAGAAATATTTTATTTTACTTTTTACGAAAGCTTTAAAAAATAAACATGCTGATTACACGTTCAGATTTTCAACGAAATTCTTCCTGTCTTGAGGTTGCTTTTTTCACAGCTAAACTGCTTTTTCAAAAACTTTAGTTTAAAATTGAATAAAATATTCTTTCTAAGTGAAAGTTATTTCAAAACTTACTGAGATTAAAACGTAAATAACATGGATTATTTAGAAGATAAAATGTTGCAATGCCCACTGCTCTGAATATATATAAAGAAATAAAGGTAATTTCATTTTTAAGCGGCAGATAAGTTGCTTATGGCTTTGAATCTCAGGAAAAAGTCATATCATTTATATATATATATATATATATATATAACCCACTCTGATCACGGAAAGAACTACTGTTGTAGCGATTATTGTGTTCTGGATAAAAATTACGCAAGTTTCCACGTCATTTTCTGAATTCATTTATTGAAGAAGTGTTTATTATGTTTATCGTCTTCTTTAAAAGTAGTGCTATGTTAATATGTAAGTAAGTATGTATGTTGTAATCTGATGCATGTTATATGATGAATGCATGTTATATGATGTAAATTGTATGTAAGTATGCATGAAAAATTTATTCTCTAAAAACGACATTTTCAAAACTGAGCAAAAAATACCCAAATCTGAGTATGTCGCATAGTCAAAATGGCTCCGAATCAAAATTATTCAAGTTTGAAACATGTATACGCTCATTTCTGAAAGCATGGATGCACTCAAGAATAAAACATCATTTGCTCATATTTGAGCATGTCCATGTTTCAAAAATGAGTTTGAACTTACCCTCATCATTTTTGAGTATGTCCATGTTTCAAAATTGAGTACGAACTGACCCCTGTGTGGTCAGTTTTGAGTATGTCCATGTTTCAAAAATGAGTACGAACTGACCTCTGTGTGCTCAGTTTTGAGTATGTCCATGTTTCAATTTTCTGAGTATTTCTGGTATTTCAGAATTGAAAGTATTGGGTCGTCATATTTGAAACAACAAGTTTCATAACAAAAATGAAAACATAGATTTACTCAGATTTGAAACTGTCATTTTTTTCAGTGTACGCATGCAGGCATATGCGCATAAAAAATTATGTATGTAATTATTTACTTATTGTAGGGAGATGTGTACTAAGCATGAAGTAATCAGATGATAACTAATGTCAAACTTTTTTAATCTTTTGTATTTAAAAAATAAATTAATAATACCCAACATTAAAAAGAAAAATATTATCGGATAAAACAGGCATTCTGTTCTCTTTATCACAATAAAATAAGGTTATTTTGAAATAACTAGGAAAATTAAAAATGAAAAAACAATTTAAAAATTTAAAAATAGTTTTAAAAAATGCGTTATGATTAAAAAATATTTTTACTTAGTTGTTTTTTAGATTTTCACAAAGATTTTGTAGAAAAATAAAGTTGAAGTCTGCAATAAATTATGTGAATTTAATTTTGGTTTAAAAGAAAACATTTTTTGTGCGAAAACTTGGAAAGGATAAAAAGTACTTGAAAACATTTTGCTTGAATTTTTATGTGTTTTAAAGTGCTTTATTGAAGTCAATTCAACATCAGTTGAGTGTGTTTTTTCTCCAATAACATACAAAAAAAATATGTTGCAGTTGTTAGCACACATCAAAAGAAAATATCTTTTCATATTTCTTTTATGAAAGCTTTAAAAAATAAAATTGCTGATAATACATTCCGATATTTATGGAAGTACTTCACGTTGTAAGAGTTTCCTACGTACATTCTTTCTTCGAAAAATTTCTTTTTTAAATTCAATAAAGCATTCTTTCCAAACAGAAGATACTTGAAACCTTATTGAATTTTAACCGAGAATAACATGAATTATTATGTCGCACTAGGGAATGGTTATGGCTTTCACAATCTATAAGTATATAAAACTGCTTTTTAAAAATTACTTCATATATTGTGTCTATCTGCTGTGTTTTCACATTTAAAAAATATCTGAGTGTAACACATCTTTAAGGTATCCCAATATAATTATCAAAAAAAATTGTTTAGTAGGAAAGTTGCTTTTCATTTTAATCACAAAGAAAACGTCATGACATTTTTGGTAAAGTCACCCCGATCAAGGAAATCACCATTATTGTAGTGATTATTTTGATGTGGATTAGGATTATGAAATTTTTTTCTTAATAACTATTACATTTGTTTATTGAAAAAAGGCTATTATATCTATTGTATATTTTAATGTAAGGGTATAGTTATGTATCTTACAAGATGTATTTAAGAATATAAGATGTATTTGTAAAGCATATAAAAAAACAAAAAACTGTCTAAAAACAAGTTATTTTTGCGAGAAAGAGTGCAGATCTTTTAGGATATTTTTAAACGTTTTTACAAAATTAATTGAGGGATTTTAATCAATGATTAAATGCATGACTCTGAATGATAAATTTAAATAAAACAGTATAAAACAAAAGAATTCAAAATTGC
Organism: Maratus michaelseni; assembly: GCA_963931845.1. Taxonomy (NCBI): domain Eukaryota; kingdom Metazoa; phylum Arthropoda; class Arachnida; order Araneae; family Salticidae; genus Maratus; species Maratus michaelseni. The sequence continues at coordinate 125,198,161 of OZ007593.1, read as the reverse complement.
TTTTGAACTCAAAATGTAAGAAATAAGCGTCAAATCATTAAAAAAACATTTGAAATATACATAAATTAATTCTAATCGTTTAAAATTCTATAGCTAAAAAATAAACAAACTTTCAAATATAATTTCTACGGATATTTAGAGAAGGAATATTGGATACAACAGCAAATGTTTCTGCCTCCCAAAAATAGAGGCTACTTTTAACGGACTAAGAAAGTGGAAAATACTTTGCACGAAATTTTACATACTTTAATATGCTTTATTGTTGTTATTTCAACATATGTTGAGTGTACTTTCATTAATAGTATTATGAATTATTTTGAAGCTGTTAACACACATGATAAAGAAATAGTATTTGTTTCTTTTTTTAAATTTAAAGCTTCAAAACTGCAATCTGCTAACAATATATTCATTTTTTGTGTATTACTGTATTATTTCTTCAAGAAAACTGTGCTATTTTAATAACCTAGTTTATTATAACTTAGATATAGTAATAACATAGATTAATTAAAAATAACGCGAATTCCATTCAATTAGCAAACTGATAATTAACAGGACAAACATTTTGTAACCTGACGTAACACAAACAACATTTCTGTCATTCTCAACTGAAGCACACAATATTGTGAAAGAGTTCCGCAATTTCTATAATTCTATAGTTTTAAATTCAATAAAGCATTCTTTCTATGTAAAAGACTTTTGAAAATATATTTAATTTTATACTTACAAAAAATGATATATTCAGAGGATAAAATGCTCGCAGATCTCAAAAAATGTATGAAGAAATAAGACTGTATTTTTAAGACTACTTTAATTTTATGCTTATCTACCATGTTTTCAGACTGTAAAAAGATTTTTGGGAACAGCATAAATGTGTTAGACAACGATTTACATATATTTTAAATTTCCATATTTCAAAATTCTAATTATTCCTAGTTATTCCAGAAATATCCAGAAAAAAAAAACTCTAATTGTCTTGGGTTTATGGTTTCAATGACTTATTTTAAACTCATTTAACTGGTTTGAAACCAATTCCTAAGTTTAGGGCTCTACTGGAAAACATCAAGTCAATAATATTTATATTTACGTTATTTACGTGTGTAAATTCCTTCCTTTTTTATATATGCTTAAGATCCTACACTATTCACGCGAAGACACTCCAAACTAGAGTTAACCAGTGTCATCATTCTTTTAAAATTCCTTGTTTGCATTTCAATATTTTTAAAGGATATTTTTTGCATAGGATAGCTGAGGTTTATCTCTAATCTGGAACATTTTCAATTTTATTGATTTTGATTGCATTTGTTTTTCTGAGGCCACTTTCTATTTCGGAAGCGGTTCCGATATTGAAAGTATCCTCAGAAAAAAAAATGCAACCAAAATCAATAAAATAAAAAAAGTTCCAGGTTAGAGATCAATGTCAGCTATCCTATGCAAAAAAAGAAGAGAAAAGGCTTTTTAACTTATTTAAATGCCAAGAAGATACGTGAAAAGTATGTAAAAATAACGATTTACGGTTTCAATGACTTATTTATGTTCTTATGCAACGAGTTTTCTGCATTCAAAGAGAGTGTGCGTGCGCGAAGCGCTCATACATACGTCATACCGATCATGGTATTGCCTAATTTTATGTATTTTATGAGATTATTATACGACGAGGTTTCTGCAAATAATGATGTTTCATTAAGTCCACTTTAGTGCGTTACAATATTTTCAGCATTACCGAATTTCATGTATTTTAGTCTATTTCAATTCCGAAATTATCGTTATTATTATTTTTTAATATTGATGGAATTTACATAAAAAATTGGTTTCTTTCTGCTTACATTATCATTTTTATTTGTATCTTATTAAATTGGTGAAATAAAATATTAAATTTAGTGCTATTTTATTCATAAATGCAATATAAAAGAAACTGTTTCATTAACTTTGCTACCCATAACTAATTAAAAATACAATGTTGCAATGTTCTTACATTTTTTATTGGGGTTACAATATGACCAATGTAAACAAACAATTAAGAAATTGCCAATTTCTCACCGTTTTAAAAAGTTGTCAAATAGCAGAGTCAAACACAAGCACAAATTTTAATATGTCTAAATATTTATGTTGTTTTAAGGGAAAAATGATAAAATCATATTAAATAAATGATGTACGTATTAGTATTAAAATGGTTTATTAAAAAATATTATTTGTGACAATATTTCATCTACTCAGAAGTAATTTTAGCGCTTTTCTGAAGTACAGTCGTGGAAAAAAAAAACTGGACACCCCCCACTAACTCTGCAACAAATTATAGTAGAAGGAAGTGACTGGTACCATACGATTGGAAATAAAGTCTACTTTTAAATGATGTATATAAAATTTGCTTAGGGGGCCCATCTACATATAAAAATACACCCAAACTTTGTTTTTTTCAATAGCAAGACCCAAATTTGACAACATATCTGAAATCTGCAGTTCAAACTATGCCTAGATACCAAATTTCATGAAATTCCTACGATTAGTTTCAGAGAAAGTAATTATTTTAAAATGAGCATATTTTAGGGGCTGTATCCAAATTGAAGTTCGGTACTCGATTGTTGAAATGCTGCAGAATGATTGAGGCACTCTTTTTAATGTATTATTTTTTTATCAATATGACCATTTTACTCACTTAATAAGTTTCGGTTAATGTTATATGCAGTAAAATAATGTTTACAAGTGTTGAATTATCCGATTTAAAAAAAATATAAGATTATCTGTAATTAAAATAGTTTTCGAATATGTGAATGTGATTGGAATTTTACAGGTGTTTTTACAAAGTTTTTTCTCAGATTTTGAATGTATTTAACTCGCTTTTTTAATTTATTGGCAGAAATGTGAATAATATTTTCTAGTACAAAATTTAAAATGAAAAATAGTGTGAAGCAGCGTAATTAGACAAAGCAGGAAAAACGCAGACAAATTACTGTTTAATCAGAAAATAAATCCCAAGTCGAATGCTAATGGCATATTTGAAAAACATTTTTTCCGATATTGCTTTTATTGAGGGGGGAGGGGGGCGTGTCTTGTTTTGAGATATGTTCGTATGATTTATATTCCGGTTTATTTGAAGAACTAAAATTAAATCTACGTTAAAAAGACATCTGAATAACTTTACATTTCATCATCATAATATCAAATCACTAATTATCATTAAGATATAGATATAAATGCTTAAGTGGTTCAAACAGAACACAAAACGGCGCCATTAAAAAGATCTAAATCCGATAAACCAACTATTCTCACAATTTATTTAAAATAAACTTGAAAAACATAAACCACGAGATCATATACTTAATAAAAGCAGGTACTGAAAATAGTCAACTTGTAAACGTGAAAATTAATATTTCCGCATTGCTTTTTTAAAATTGAAATATACCTCGTGCAAAATTTTAGGTAATTAAAACGAGGTTGATGCACAAGTTTATTTTCGAAAATTTGCCAAAATAGTTTGTTTATCGTTGTTAAAGCTTGATAATGCTTGTTTACTAATATAATAACTTGTTTGCGCATTCGAAACATGTCGATCATTCTATAAAAAGGATTTTATGAGCCTTTTTGTGTTCTGTTTGTATCACTTAAGAATTTATATCTACAGTGGTGGCCAAAAGTTTGGACATTTTTTGAAACTTTCATGTTTTTCATCTTTGTGTGCTTGTAGAATATATTCATTTTCACTTAAATACAAACGTTTATATATCAAATTTAAGGTAATTTAATGTAGAATTTAATAATAAAAACAGTATTACAATATCTGTATTACAAAAAAGTTATGCTCATTTTAGTAGAACAAACAAACACAAATCGTTTTGAATAAGGACGTGTTTTGTAATAAAAGCGTACTAGCCAATCACAAACACTGTTCTGAGGACCAATCAAATGTCTGTAACTATAGTTTAGGTTATTTGGATGGTAGAAGAGTTATTGTTGTAGAAATATTTTGCGGAATGATGCATACTAGTACAATTAAATAGAGTATTGCTGTTTTTGAATATTTAAAGTAATTTTTTTCAATTAAACTAATTTTAAACAATGTCATCAACAAGAAGAACTAATTCGACATCTACAAAAAGAAGCCGAATTGTCATATTGAGAGAAAATGGCCTCTCCTATGCTGAAATTGCAAGACAAGTTGGTTGTTCAGTGACTTGTTCTGGTGTACGAAAGTTCTGTTTACGTTATGAAAAAACGAAATGAGTGGAAAATAAGCCAAATCAGGTCGAAACAAATGCACAAGTGCTACTGCTGATAGAAAAATTAAACGGCTATGCCTTCAAGATAGAAATTTTTTATCAGATGCCATTAGATGTGAAATGAATGCAGCGGGTATTGCAGTAAGTTCAAGAACAATAAGAAGAAGGTGATCAGGATTTGGACTACAAGCTAGAATTCCAAGGAAAAAACTATATTTAAATTAAAAGAAACGCGAAATACGACTTAATTGGGCAAAAGAACACATTAAATGGTCAGAAAATCAATGGAAGCAAGTAATCTGGAGCGATGAGAGTAAAATATCACTCTTTGATAGGGATGGTAGAAAATATGTGAGACGTAGAGTAGGAGAAGCACTTCATCCTGATTGCATTGAAGCAACTACAAAAACCCCAACAAATGTCATGATTTGGGCATGTATGTCTGCAGATGGTGTGAGCCAAATTCAAGTGAATGATGGCATCCTGAATGCCAAAAAATACATCGAAACTGTTCTGGAACCAAAATTGATACCTTCCATCAGGGATCTCTTCCCCAACAACGCACCATTTATTTTTCAGCAGGATTCAGCTCCATGCCACACAGCAAAAGTATGCAAAGCATGGTTTCAAAATAAAGGCATAGATATATTACCATGGCCAGGAAACAGCCCTGATCTCAATTCAATTGAAAATTTGTGCCTACGTTTCAAAATTCTTGTACGAAAAAAACGTCCATCCAATAAAAGACAACTTATTGAAGCTATAATTGATTCTTGGCACCATGTTATTACGAAAGGTAAACTCCAAACACTCGTTCACTCGATGAAAACACGCTGTGAAGCTGTCTTAAAAAATAAGGGTTATCCTACTAAGTGTTGATTGTGTAAATATCACTTTAAAAAAATGCAAATCTAAGATAGATCTTATTATTAGTTGCATATATTTTTTTTGTAATACAGATATTATAATACTGTTTTTATTATTAAATTCTACATTAAATTACCTTCAATTTGATATATAAACGTTTGTATTTAAGTGAAAATTAATATATTCTACAAGCACACAAAGTTGAAAAACATGAAACTTTCAAAAAAAGTCCACACTTTTGGCCACCACTGTATGTTTTAACTTTACATTCGTTTTTCTCCTTTGAATTAGGGTTAATAATCCTATGATTAAACCTATTCTGCTAGTTCATTTGAAAATTTACAATTAACTCATTAATGCCGCTTGGCAAGAAAACCTGCCACTCCACAGTTTTATTTTTTAATAATTTAGATTGTTTTGCACACTGCTAGCGATTGGAAAATAAACTTGCATATCAGAAAATCATAAAAATAACTTGTAATTTTTTTTAAAATTAGCATACGTAATCGAATAGATCTACATAAGAAAGTTATAGAAGAGAAAGTTAAATTATTTACTCATTATTAATGGGTTAAAAACTGAAAATCGATACTTATTTGTAAAAATTACAATTTTTGACTGCTATACAAAAGTTAATAGAAGATTAAATTAGCATTTTTAAATAACAATCTAATACTTTCGTGGGAATATTTTATCTAACAACCATTTAGTGTAATATTGCAAACACTTTAACAATATTTGAGTAAATTGAATTAATAAGTATAAATATATCAGTGATTATATTTAGATATAATAATGGTTTAAATGATGTAAATTCCTTTTTGACCAAAGTTTTGTAGATATTAAATGTAAGAATTATATTATTTTTTGTCGTAAATACATCATCGTAATCAATTTAAAAAGAATAAATACACATTTTCACTTGTCTTTCTATTTTGTGGAATACATTGAAATGAATAATTTCGTGTATACATCACAAGATTACCTTTGCTCTGTGTGTTAGCCTGATCTTCACATTTTCTTTAATATAGATATGGACTACTATATAATTTGATGTATTTGAAATGTTCTAAATCTGTGTTTCAAAATTAAAGATTTAAAACAAATACAAAGTTTTATAATCATATGGTATTTTTTACAAACTTTATTAAATTTCTAAACGGCTCAGACTATTTACACTAAATTTTGCATCCTATGGTTTTCGGACACGAGAAAACTGTTGGGCTAAGTCACATGTTCGAGAAAATTCAATTAGTGGGTCATTTTGGTCATGGGTCATGATATTTGAACTCAAATTTAATTTTAGCTCGGTCTTCCTTGCTCGTTTTTAAAAAATGAGCTTTATTAATTAAAAAATAAAAGCGAAACTAATTTGCATAAATGATGTAAACATGCATCTCATGCAAATACGTTTTACGTAATTTTAATGAAAAATTTAAAAGTAGACATTGAAAAAGTAATATATATATATATATATTAATATTTTAATGCCTGAGGAAGACCCCTCGGCTGAGGGCAAACCCAGCCGTTGAGCGTTTAATGTCTTCCCCGGCTAGCTCTCCGGCACGCAGGGATTAAACGTGGCAGTACAGACTTCGCCATGGCGGGTCCTGCCGGGCAAAGCCCCACGCGACAGGTGGCAGGAACTAAAGACACACAAAAAAATTACAGGGTCTGTCGCTGGAACCAGCGTTCCTACGCGACAAGGAGCGACAGACAGGGTGGACGAGGTCCACAGGTGCGCCTGCACCAGTTGTACAGTCCGCTTATTTAGTAGAAGAGTGCAGTTCTTAGGTAAGACTGTACCATTTGTACAGTTCGTAAATGACGGCACTTGAGATGTGGAGGTGCCAGTGTGAGATTCCCACGCGACAAGGAGCGCCACACAATTGCGCTGAAACCCTCACACTGGATGGAGGCTGGATGCACTTTGTGTTAGAGGTGACGATACGTTGCTTGCTGACCAGACTTGCGGTTCCCGATAAGAATAGATAATTAATTGGGACTCAGCCCCTGCTAGGAAGGGAACATTACTTGCGGATGAGAGAAACAATTAAGCTGCAAAATAGCTAAAGGAGAAAGCTAAGCAGATAAAAAATGATGGAATGATTACGTTAATGACTAAAATAAGCGATTTATTATTAATTTATGGAGAAAGAAAACAGCTTTGAATGATTAAGTTCTGTTAGATAGGTCTAATAGTAATTTGTAAATTTTTGAAAGTTTATGAGTTAAGATGGGATGCGTAATTATGTTCAGCAGCCAAGAAGGAGGTGGGTTAGAAGGAGCAGGCCTAAGATGCCAAGCAACAGTCAGTGGGCAGGAGAAGTAATAATGCATGGGGGTACCAATATCGCCGCATTCGCACACATTGGTTCGTGAAATTTTAAATTTGAAGAGGTAATTTTTAAACGGGCCATGCCCGGATAAGAAAGCACTTGTATAGGGAGTGAGGTTAAGTAGCTCTCTGGAAACTTTTGGAATTAGGTTGTAAGTGTGTCTACCTTTTGTGGAGGTGTCCCAGTAGAGTTGCCAGTTGGGGAGTATTTTAGATTTGAGTTCTCTGCGAATAAAAGATGGGGGTACCGGAAGAGAGAAGTCTATTGATTGGCGTTTGGTGGCTTCTTTTGCAATGCTGTCCGCCAGCTCATTGCCTGCTATACCAATGTGTGCAGTGACGTGGCCAAGGGTAACTTTTTTGTACAGTTGGTGAAGTTTGATTTTAATTTCCAGTATGAGAGGGTGTTTTGTCTGTAAGGCAAAAATTGCTTGAAGTCCAGAAAGACTATCACTGAAAATTTTAAAATTTTCCTGCGTGGGGGAGGCAGCAATCCATTCCAAAGCCTTCAGAATTGCAAACAGTTCAGCTTGATATACTGAGTTATCGTCTCCAATTCTGGAGGCCCACTCATAGGTCGGCACTCCATTTACCATGGCGCAGAAGGCTGCGGCCACGCCAGTTTCAGTGCGCGACCCATCAGTGTAGATGGTTGGATGCTGCGAGGATCTGTGACTGTTCTTGGCGATGCATACCTGTAATTGTGATGTCTCCTCCGCGGGGTGCAGGTGCCAACTTGGAACTTTTCTCTGAATAGTTGTTTGTGGAAAGTATTGCGTGGTTGTTGGTTCAAATTCTAGGTGTAGGATTCTGTTTTTCTGGTGCTCGTATTCTAGTGATATTAGGATTGGAGGGATCCCCGTTAGTACTGTGAGTGCGTCCGTTGAGATAGTCCTATACCCTCTCACCATTTGCAGAAAGAACATCCTTTGAATCGAAACCAACTTTTCCTTGACTGCCTTGGTGAGATTTCCTCCCCAGACGCCCACACCGTAAAAGAGGATCCGTTCTATGATTGCGTGGTACCAGATTTTTAACATTGCAGGTTTAATTCCCCAAGACTTTGAAGTTAATCTGCGTGCATTGTGTTGATACTTAGTTAATTTTGTCTTGAGGGTGTTGATGTGTTCCGTCCAGCTCCTGTGTTCGTCTATGACGATTCCTAGTAATTTAAGGTGTGTGACATGTGAAACGCTTTTCCCATAAATTCTCACTAAGGATTTTCGCTTAAGCTTCTTGGGTTTTGCGAATGTTAGGGATTGTGTTTTGTCTGTAGAGAGCTGGAGGTGGAGACGTTCCAAAAGTTGACAAAAGACCGGGAGAGCTCGAGCTGCCGAGTTTTCCATGTCCAAACGCCTGCGGCCCGAGAGTACAAAGGTGAAGTCATCGGCGAAGGCATACAAGACGAATCCCAATTTTTCTAACTCTACTAAAAATATATTTGCAATTATTAGCCAAAGGATTGGCCCAAGGCAGGAGCCCTGAGGTCAACCTTTCTGCAAATGGTGTTCTGAGGACCCAGAGCCCCATATAAATATACTCCTATTACTTCGATAAGATGCGATGACTCCCGCTATGTTGCCCGGGCAGTGAATCTCTATTAGTTGTAACAAAATGTCCCGCCACTCCGCATTATCAAAAGCACCTTTGATATCGAGGGAGACGAGCGAGGTATAGTTGCCTTCCTCTATGCTTTTTGTGCATGTAGAAAGGATGTCAAATAGAGCCTTGTCACATGACCGACCCTCTCTGAATCCATACTGCCTGTGGTGGAGTAGATTGTTGCTTTCCAGGAAGTGAACTAGTCTGATGACTACTAGTTTCTCCAGGAGTTTTCCTAGAGTTGGAAGCAAACAAATCGGACGGTATGATGGGGGTTCAGAGGCATCCTTTCCTTGTTTGAGGAAGTATACCACTTCGCCCTGTGTCAAAGTGAGCGGGAAGTAATTGTGCTTAAGGCACAGGTTGGCTCATCTGGTGAAAACACCGGGTATAATTTTGTGCGTGAGTTTTAGGATTTTGAAATCCACACAGTCTGGGCCTGAAGCTTTTTTGTCATTTAATGTTTTGAGTGCATTTGCTATTTCAGATTTTGAAAAGGGTTTATCTGGAGATGAGTCGAAACGTAGGTCTGAGTTATCTATCTTTGGATATTGTGATGGGCCGAAAAGGGTTGTCGTGAGGTGCTCCATATTATGCTGTCTGGATGATCTGCTAGGCGGCAGTTCGAGCTTTATTTCGTCAGGCGTGAAGTACTTGCCTGAGAAAAATTTTTGTGCTGTGCCGAAAGGATCTGTTTGGTTTCTGCAGAAGTTTCTCCAAGCCATTGTTCGTGCATCCAGAACACTGCGTTTGTATTTTGCCGAAAGGTGTTTGTATTTGGCACTTAGATCGCGGAAGTATTCAGTGTCTTGGTCTGTGTTGCGCAGTGCTTTAAGTTTTTTACGAAGTGCCGTGAGATGGTTTCTTTTCGTTTTGAGGTCGGATGTCCAGAAAGAAAAAATAGGTGTTCTTCAAGTGTTTTTGAGTCTAAAGGACGCTCGCGCTGCTGTTTGCATGGTTTTGATTAGTGTGGATGTAAATTCGTTAAGTTGTGCTGTGTTTGTAACGTCCTTTATCTGACTGGTGAGGAGTGATTTTTGTGTTTTGATAATGTGGGTAAATTTTTTGAAGTTGCCTCGGGTTGTGTTAAATCTACGCTGTGTTGTATAGAGTGGTGTAATTTCGAAGCCAAATTCTATGTATTTGTGATCCGAGGCGGTGTGAACATCTGAGACACGCCAATGTCTGATTTTTTGGAGTGCTTTGGAATTCACCAGGGTGTGATCAGGGAAGCCCTGAGCTATTATCTCACCTCTGGTGTTTGTTTTGACAAAGGTATGTGATGTGTTGTCTATGTTAGCTAGGGATAGTTTATGGATTGTCAGATGTTCAATAAGGGTATCCCCACGAAGGCTTTCATGATCGTAACCCCATAAGGTGGAGCTAGCGTTGAAATCACCTCCGCAGATGAAGAATAGCCTTTGCGTAATAAGTGAGCTCCACTCCTCGAGGGAATCTTCAAAGTTTGTTTTGGGTGCTGCATAGGTGGAACCAACAATTAGTTTGCCCTCCTTTGCAGTAATTGTGACAAATGCACAGTGCATGCCTGTGTAGAGATGTGAGTACTGTAGTGATGTGTTCTGGATTACTAGATGTGCACTCTTTGCTTTGGATGAGAAGATAGCCCAAGATGTGGGTATGTCCCCAAGAGTGCCATCCGGCCCGCAGTATGCGTCCTGCAGCAGGGGTAAATCTATTTTATTATCGATTAGATGCGCCTTAAGGGCCGCATTTGCCACTTTGCAGTGGTTAAGGTTGATTTGTAGAATTTTGATGTGGCCGAAAAGTGGGGGGTCCTCTGGATTGGAGGAGGAGGAGAAGACATTGCACAGATAATAAAAATAAATTAACTAACAAGCTAAAGATAATAAGCAATAAGATTTCACTTACTAGATTAAGTTTCAATTTGTTTACCGTGAGTTGCGGGGACCGCTCAGCTGATCCATTGGTGGCCTGAAGGGGTTTGGAAGATAGGGCGAGCGGGAGTACGGATGGAAGTAGGGGAACCAGAAGTTACTCCATTCATCCTGGTTTTGAATCTGCAGTGGGAGGATTCCCTCTGGTGGGGGTCTCGAAGTGCTGCCTTCTTGTGGTCGTGATGATGTGTTTCTGTCTTGGCGTAGTGGTGGCTGTGGCTGTGGCTGTTGTTGGTATGTTGGGTTTCTCAGTGTGGGTGGTGTTGGTGATACTGGGGCAAATTCCTCATCCAGACGTCTTCTGAGGGTTGCATATTTTTCCCTGTATGTAGGGCAGGATGTGTCCGACGCCTGGTGTTTGGTGTTGAAATGTGCCCCGTGTTCTTCATTGTAGAATTTGCAGTTTACGCAACTGGGAGACTTTGCGCAATTGGGGTTGGTATGTTCTTCCCCACAGTTGACGCAAGAGGGTGCGACGCTCGGGCAATGCTTTTCTACGTGTGTTAGTGCCTGGCATTTACGACATCGGGGTACTGTGGTGTGTGGCCGGAGCTTGTGAGTGTTTAGTCCTATAGTGAGCCCGTCTGTAATGATGGAGTGTCCCAAGGTTTTAGGTAGAAGCAGGATCACGTCTTTGGTAGTCTCGTCTCTTCTGTTGGGGAGCTCCTTTAGGACTGTTATTTCCTGTGTTGTGATCTCGTAGTGTGCTGTAATTGCTTCCTTGAGTTTTTCTTCTGTTATTGTGGTGTTGATATCTAAGAGGATCATTTTCTGTTGTGGGAGTGACTTGCGTACTGCGTTGAGTGTCTTGTTGAGTTGTCTGTGTTGCTGGATGTCGTTTTGTAGTATTTTTAGGTCGTTATTGGTCTTGCATTCTATTTCGATTTGGTTTCTTTTGCGTGTGATCTTGTTGCGGTGAATTGGGGCTGTGTATGATGTTTTTTGAAGTGTTGTGTCTATATCTTTGGCGCTGAGGTCTTGTACTCCCTTGATTATTAATGTATTTCTTGTGTTGTGGTTGGGGAGTTTTTTCCTGCGTGGCTTCTGTGTAACTTGGCTGTATGAAGGTGATGAATCTTTGTCTTGGTGTGATTCCGATGTTGCATCTATGTCGTCTGCCAGGCACTCTTGTCTTGATGGTCTTTTGTTGACTGCTATATTTATGGCTTCGATGATGGCTGTGGTGTCGGGGAATTTGTGGAGTAACTGTTGATAATTGTTTCTGGCTTCATGTAGTTGCTCTTCCAAGTGGTGGATTCTTGCACTGAGTTTCGCGTTTTTACGTGTGATTTCTTCCATTTCTTGTTGTGTGTTTGTGTCAATTTCATCTATGATTTTGAGATTTGTCTTGAGCGTTGGGATCATTTTGGGGTCTGGAAGGTAGTTCTCGTTTAGTCTTTTTACGATCTTGACGATGATTTGTCTGGAGTGTTTGGTGACGCCGGTTATTGTGTGTGCTTGTTCTGGGTTAGAGGCCAAAGAGCAATTACTAGCCGCACGACTAAGAGATTGTTCAGGGTGCAAAAATACTGCTTCTTCCGATTTTGCTGTCTTGTCAACTTTACTCATGGCTGAAGTTATGGCAAATACTAACTAAGAATATTATAACGTTTGAGAGATAAAATAACAAAACTGACAGACCTTTGGGCACTAGCGACATCTGCCTCTTCCAGGCCACCATGTCTCGACCATTGTGCAGCACGTTTCTGTAAATTAGGAGAGAGTTGAGGGGGGTGTTTGCCATGCAAAGCAAGGGGGAGGGAAATGGACTAGATGAGTGGCAGCTTTGAGATTCGAGGTGAGGCGGGAAAGTAAGAAAGGGGAACTTTAAGTGGGGAAGGGAAGAAAATAAAAACGAAGAAAGGGGTCAGAACTGTGGCCGATGCTAGCTAGACTGGGGCCGGGCAGGAGAGGGACACCGGACCAGGCCGGGGAGAGGAAGAACAAAATACTAACGACAATACGAAGGTAACTGGTGAAAGGGGTAAGAATAGATTTGTGCACAATAAAAATGGAAAGATGAAAGTTGGGTGCGAGTTAAATGCTGATCTCAAATTTCCTGCAGAAAAGATTAAGTCTAAGTAAGGAGATTTTAGGAACTTAGATAATAAGTGGCAAGTTAAAAACAATGCCAAACTGAAAGTGTACAAAAATGATTGGGTGGGGAAGCAGGTATAACATGAAAGTTGATTTTTAGTGTGAAGTACTAGTCTTAGCCGGATTTGCGAGAGGAATAAAGAGTAGAAATAGGATGAAAAACTCGAAATAACTCAATATATTTCCATGTAAAGTTTGAAATTTTTATGTAAAGTAGAAGAGAAAATTGTATTTTTTAGGAATCCAGTTTATTTGATAATCGTATGTGTGGAAAATTACGATTTAAAAATAAATAAATAAATAAATAAATAAATATATATATATATATATATATATATATATTCTAATGAAGGCTGGGATTCTGTTGCCTCGCTATCTTATATCTTACTCCAATCACAGGTCGTTGTCAGGTTTGTTGTGCTCGCGCGTGCATTCACTTACGCTTCAGTTTAAGCTAGCTTTCAAATTAGCGTAATATCGCGAAGCATTGAAATTCGGTTTACGCGTTGTTTTTATAGTAAGACAGACTTACGCTATAAATTTATCAATGCACTGTAATCCCAGCCTATGTGTAAAATATTTTTTTCAAACAGGGATGAGAGCGCTCCGACCCGAATGTACGATTTTTACCACTACATTTTAATAGTATTCTCCACCGTATTGAATTTCAGAAATTCTGTCCTTAAATAAGGTGACAGATACTATTAAAATTTAGTGGTGACAATCGGGCATTGGAGTTGGAGTGCTCTCATCCCTGTTCAAATTATGCTGTAATTCACATCATAGACGGCCCCTTAAAGCAGCATCTTGCCGTGTTTTAAGCATAATTTGAAAACTACTTGGAAGAAAATTTTGAAATTTTGAACACGCATAAAGCGGGATATAATAAATATAAATCCATCAAAAAAATTGTAGGTTGCAATTCATAATTTTTTCAGATATTAATTTCATAATTCATAATTCATATTATAAAATTATAAAAATTAAAAATTTGACATATTTATGTTTGGGCTTTTTAGTATTATAACCACACAAAAAAATTAACACATTAGAATTATAATCTCAGGAGATATTAATAAAAATATGAAAATGTAATTTAACATTAGAAGCTCGAAAATTTGAATGTTTATAATTCAAAAACTTATCATCCAAATGACTTGAAATTTGGTATCTAGGCATAGTTTGAACCGAAGATTTAAAATATCGTGTCAAAATTGGGTGTTGCCATTGAAAAAATAAAGTTTAGGCTGGTTTTAATATGTAGATGGCACCTTAAGCAAATTTTAGATACATAATTTAAAAGTAGACTTTATTTCCAATCGTTTGGTACCAGTCACTTCCTTCTACTATAATTTGTTGCAGAGTTAGTGCGGGGTGTCTAGTTTTTTTTCCACGACTGTACGTCATTTTACAATAAGATTTTACTTGGTGATTTTGTCTGGTTTACATAAAAATCGGAAGAATAATGAAACACGAAAGTAATACGTCTTTATTACTTTCGAAAGTAATACTAAATAATCATTTGCTGCAATGCCTTTTCCAGTTTTCTCTCTCTACAATAGAAAAATTAGAGAGCGATTCAGCATTATGGACAACCGAAATTTTTTCATTAAAAGAGCCGAAGTATTATTTTTAAATAGTTACAAGTAATATTTTTAAGTCCAAATACTTACTTTATTGCATAGGTGAATATGCCAGTTTCTTTTATTCCTTATCATTAATTCTACCCACTGGCATTACTTACACTTCGTATTTATATAGCAATATAAAGAAACCGCTGAGAAGAATTACGATATTATTAATTTATTTTTTGAGTTATTTAACACACAGAATAGACGGAGCATTTTCCCATGTTTGTGTGTAATATTCTTTCACAATCTGTTAAACCTGCCCTGAAAGCAAGTCCTTTTTAATACACTGATGTAATCATTTTTATTTATGCTTCCATGAAATTTTAAGGTATCCTCATTGAGGTTCAAATGAATCGAAAAACATTTATCATTTTCAACAAAATTAAAAATATATTGCATAAAACTTTATGAATGTGGTTTGTAGTAATATATTCACGAAAATAATCAAGTAACAATTCGCTGTAACCCACAAAATACCTTATAAAATATTTAAAAAATTAAATAACGTTATATGATTTATAATGAGAACATCTAACAATTTTCCAAAATTCATAATTTATTTATTAGACACAAAATAAATTAATTTTGTAAGAAAATCAGAAAATTTCACACGGCCGAGTGGTGAAAGACCAGAGTTTGAATAGACACATGATTTATAAGAACTTTAAGAAGGGAGAAAAAACAAAATATCTATACGCCTTCAAATTTCTTTCTTTAAACTATTCTGCTAAAAGGTTTCATTTTCTTGTTAGCGCACATATTCAGCAACTTTCGCCTTTCATTCTTTTAAAATCACTTTTATTTCATTCCTAAAAACTCTGAAAAGATACATATTTATTTGATCAAAAAGTACTTGACAGAAAATCAAATTTGATTTGAAGTTTCTTTTTACACAGTAATCTTATTTTCACCATTGTGTAAAAAAAAAAAAAAAAAAAACTATCTAACCAGAAAGAGTAGAAGTATTTTATTGCACCCGAGGTTTCAATTTAAAATGCTACGTCAACATAAGTTGCACTTCCTGCTCAACAAAACTTTTGTATTGTGATCTTTCTTTCAAAAAAACGTCCAAAAAGTAGTATACTCATTTAATACATATATCTTCTAAAAATCAGAATTCTGAGTTTAACCATTTTTGTAAATAGGAGTATAATCTCTTGAAAAGAAAAACTGCATAATGCTTTAAATATATATATGACGTAAGAGTAATGCAGTTCAAATGAAAAAAGAAATCTATTTATTTACGATGCAGTCTATTGTTTATTTACTTCTATTCAAATGAACAAATTTTTTAAAATTAATTTTTCTCGCGATATAAGATGCAGATATAGTTCGGGAGATACCGTCACATTTTACCAACCAATTTTCGCATCATGTTGATATATATGGTAGAAATAATGAAACTGACAGTCAACATTAGTGGGGATATCAACATGGGCACAGTGCCCACTCCTCTACAATGCGAAATGTATGGCGACCCAATTACTGATCATGCCACTGAATCGGAGTAATATCAATAATTTGGTTGTTATTCATTTTTCATCGTAGAGAGCTGTGATATGTTGCTATGGAAATATAAACCGATGGTGCATCAACTGAGTGTTAGTTTCGTTATCTGTACCATCTAATCTATCCTATATACAATAAGCATTGATGCTAAAATTAGTTGTCAAAATGTGGATTAGTATTTATGTAATAATGAATAAAATATTTAATATTAAATCGATTGATTTTTTAAAGTTTTGGATTGATTTGCATTATCAAGTACAATTCTTCAAACGATTAAGTTTTTGGAGAAAGGACATTGTATTTAAGATTTTCTGAAAGAAATTTCATGAATTGTTATAAAAAATGCTTATAAATAATACTACTCATGCTGTCTCGCTAGCACAAGAAAACATATTCAGTATAATACATGCTTTTTCTGTTGTTTGTCTGACATAGGTAACTAATTTTAGACTTAAAATAAGTAATTTTATAATAGTAAAATAGCGAATGTAAATTTCTTATATATAAAAAACCTTCCAATAAAATGATATTTTTAGTTGTCTTTGATTTAACTAGAAGTTCTCGCGGAATAAATATAGAGAATGGCTCCAAAGACGCGCGATACATTTTAAAATGTCATTTGCTAAAAATCTGGAAAATTAAAAACTATCGAAAATACCATCGGAAAAATTGTTTCCGTTTCCATTAGTTTAGCGTACCACTTAAAAAAAATACTTCGTTATAAAATGGAAAAATACAGGCAAAAGAATTGCCTTTAATCGTGAGTGATTTCACAGAATTTTCGTGAATAAATTGGAGAATTTCTGGTTAATTTTAGCTTAGACTAGCGAATTTCCAGTTATATTTCACTTCGGAAGAAAAAAGTGTAGTTATGTGGAAAAAAATGCCCAAATTGGAAATTCCGTCAAGAAACCGAAATATTACTGCTGACGCAGTTGCCGCCAATCCTGTGTGATTTCACGGAAAAACAAGTAATATAAAAACTTTTTTTTAAAGTCAATTCCTACTTAGGTCAAATAGAATTTTTTTCCCAGCGATCCACACGCTTCGCCACTGACGGTAGTTATTCCTAAATTTATATCCTGTTAAATATCTTACATAAGAGAAATTTTTGAAATGTATTAAAAATTAAAAAATAAATAAATAGCTAAAATACCAAAAATTAATAGCTCGAAAAGTATTTCTCACAAAATTGTTAGACAAACTGCGTTAGAAAGTTAAAAAAAAAATTGTATTTTTCTTGATATAAATTTAAAATCTAATGATTATGCCGTTTTTCAAATATTGAGTTTCAAAAATTACCAAACTTCACAATAAAGTGTCATAGCGATGTTACAGTTAACGATAATACAGTTTTTTTCAAATATTAATTAATTAATTAAATTTTATTATTTAATTTTAGTTTTATACTTCATTTCTGTTCAAAAGTATAGACTCACTCCACATTTATAGTCTCCTTCGCCCGCGAGTCGCCTGATCTTCGTCCGTGAACAGCCCCATTATCTTTTTACGTGTGAAGGTGAGACTATAAATATGCAGTGAGTCTATACTTTTGAACAGAAATTAAATATAAAATTAAAATTAATTAATTAAATTTAATTAATGAATTAATATTTGAAAAAACTGTATTAACATCAATTGTCATCCAGTACAAGTTAAAAAAAATATTTGAACTTGATAGGATGAATAGAAAATATTTTATTAACGATTGAAAATTTGAACAAGATATATAAATATATAGAGAGTGTGAGCTAATAGTATAGGAATTGAATAACTAAGCTTTGAGAATTTTATTTCAATTGTAGCTTAGATTTCAGAAGTATCACTGAATTGAGCGAAACTAAACAACAGAAAACGGAAAATATTCAATCATTATTAACGGAAAATATGTGTTTATTCACGGTTTCTTTTTACAGTTTATGTGTAATTCTTTAGATCTTCCGTTGGAATCACCTTAATGACTACAATGTGAAAGTGACTTCTTTTATTTCTTGAATATTTACGAAAACATTTTCCGAATCGCACATCTTTCAAGAACCTCGTCGAAAATAATCTGTTAACTAAGATCGTGCGATAAAGTGATCTAAGAGATATTGCCAAATTTAAAAATCACTAGTAACCTTGCATGGTTTATACAGAAAAAAATGTACAAATCATAAACAACACTGGAAAACCAGACTATTTTGATTACATAATAAATCCTAATCACATGAACATGCTTTTGTTGATGTGTCCAAAGCAGTGTTAGCCGTCTTTAGAACTGAAAGTGTTAATTTTAGAAGAGGACGATAAAGTATTTTCTTTTCTTATTAATATACAAATTTACCAAATGTGATACTTTTTTACATAAATATATTTAAACAGAAGCTTTAATGTAGGAGTCAGATTTAAAAGAAATATATTAAGTGGCCCAATGTCAACTGATACATATAAAATACTAAGAGTTAATCTTTAGAAAACTAAAAAATAACTTGAAAAAAAAAAACCTTAAGAAAAAAACTTAAAAAAAACTTAAAAAAAGAAAACTTATGCTTTAAGCAGAGATTATGAAACACTTTCCAGTACATTCATAATTCTGTAACAAAATTTCATCATTTAATTAACAGTAAATGCTATGCACACCATATACTATAGTTGTAAGGTATTGACTACTCTCGTCACGTGAGTAGGCAATGTGTGAATGAGATCGTTTTGTCCATTAACCGACTATGTGCGTACAAGTTATAAAGGCTCTCTATCTTTCTTTGACTTTCAATGGACAGCTGAATCCCTGAAATTGTGAGTCGCCGTGTAATTTCAATTATGCAAATTTTCTGGAGCTGGTCGATCGACACTGAAGTATATAAGCAGCGAATTTTGACTTGAGTTCAGAGCTCAGGGGAGCTAGAGTAGACTTGGCCTGGGAAGTTTAATATTGCGACTTAGATTGAGATTTCGATTTAGCCTTGAGAACTCGCATCGAGTCTCAGGATTAAGAATAGGCCTTAGTATTTTTATACGGGAGTTTTATGCTGTTGTAGATTGATTTTCAAGACTGTATCAGCGTTCAGTAAAAGCTGGAGGATAAGAGTATTGGATCGTGATTATATATTTAAAAGGTTAAGGTTTAATTATATTGTTTCAGTTTTGTTAAAGCTACAAGTTGTTAGCAGGAACTCTTTAGTTAATTTAAACTTTTAGGAAAATTTCGTGGAGCTCGCTCAAACCCCCTGCTAATTGTATTAATAAACCAGTTTTTGGTTTTAAAACAGTTGTACTTATTTCCTCGTGCTCTACCACACCAGCGAACATTTTAATATGGCCGCTACATAGTAAGCATCTTGTAGTGCACCGTAGTGATGTATTAAATACACTTCACCTCGGAAATTCATAACTAAATTACAGACAACTATAAGCAATTCACGCTCATACATAATAATGCTTACGAATTATTTTAGGTATCCCGGTATATGATCTATAGAATTTATACATAGCAGTTGTAGTATTGTAGTATGGAAAAAATTACTTAAACTTAAAACGCATGCCACGTCTTAAAATCTACCCTGTTAAAAATTTGCAGCAAACTGTCCAGTCATTCGACCGTTTTTATGAAAAACGTATATTATATATAAGTAATTTAACGCTGTACTGACCATAATTTTGCCCATATTATGGTCAGAATAGAGTTAAAATACGGTTATACAACCATTTCCTATAAAAACGGTCGAATGACTGGACAGTTTGCTGCAAAGTTTTAACAGTACTTCCTGCAATTATTGCTCATAGACAGTACTGTAACCAAAATCGTTTCCGTATTCATGTAAATGAAAGATAACTGTTATGCACGTCATATTCTACTGTAAGCATCTTGCAGTGCTCCTCAGTAATGTACATAAATTAAATTTTGTTTGAAATTGTGTAACAACATAAAAATATGCTGCAAACAATTTACCTCGTAGACCATTATGTATCCGAATTCTCTCTCCTATAGACCCTATAAATGAATGATAAGCGCTTTGCACTTCATATTCTATAGAAAGTCTGTTTTAGGTCACTTCAGAAATACATATCAATTTCATTTTGTCTGAAAGAGTGTAACATGATACAATTCACCACAAACGATTTTCTCCACAGACCGCAATGTAATGGAATATTTTGAGTATCCCTGTAGACGAACTATAAATATTACACACTTCATAATTATTAACGAATATGCTATAGTAAATCTGAATAACATATATCAATTAAATGGCAATCTGAGTACATTTACGAGAGTTAGCGAACGGGAAGACGGCGAGACAGACAGACCGACAGACGATCCGAATTCATAAACCCGTTTCAACTTTGTTGGAAAGTTAAAAAGCAAAATTTCTTCATTATTGCAGTTTTCTAACCACATGTTAAAATAATTTCCTGAAAGTTATATTAGATAAACAGCTTCCAATAACATGAGTTCATTTTATCGCAAAAGTATTCTGAAAGTTCACATTTATAACTGTAACTTTCTTAAAATTGGTTTGTTTGATTTCTTGAATATTCATGAAGGATAATACGTTTGACAAAAAACTAAAAACTTGATAAAAAAGCAATAAATTTCCTTTTTCTACAGCAATATATTTTAGTTAAACTAATTGCAACATGTAAATAGAAATTTTAAATTCACGTTTTAATTTGTTAAGTCAGAGTGAAATTAAAAAATTAGCAACTCTTCTTGAAAGTTATACGGAGTATTTGTACCTTTTGAGATTGTAATTAAATATGCATTGTAATATGGCATTTAATCATCATGTAATCATTTAAAAAAAAACATTGTTATTGTTTAAATACCTGTGTAATTTAGTGTTGATAGATAACTTTAGAATTAAATTTTAAAAATTTTGTTTAAAAAGATATAGCTTTTATAACGCACAAAATGTTGTTATTTAACATTAAAATATTTAAATTACAAAACAAATTACTTTCTAAATAATGATTAATATATAAAAAAAAATTAGATTGGTTAAAAAGTTAAAATATTTCTTCTCAACTAGTGCATTTTTTACCGAATTTTAAAGAGAAACGAAAATATGTTTTTGATTATTGTTACACGATTTCTAAAACTAATATTAAGTACCCGATTTGTAAAATTTAAATTAACTACAAACTTATTTCGAAATGCTTTTAACGATTAGTTTTACAAAATTCCTTATTAATATTCATGCATATAAGCTAAGACTATTGTAATTAACATCGAAATTGAAAGGCAACACAATGAATTCGATAATTGAAATACAGATGCTTAAATACTATAATTCAAATCTTAGATAGCAATTTTGATATTTAAAAACTTGATTGCTTTTAAAATATCATTTAAGGATAATTACTTGTTCCTCTTTAAGACTGAAGTTCTTGCATTTAAGACATACTGAATTTAAAACATTCATTTAAATTATAAAATGAATGTTAAAGTAGGAAATAAAGATCATTTTTGGTGAAACGAAGCAGCAAAGCAGAGATTTAAATTTTAACACTACGTTTCAATTTGTCAAAGAAACTTTCTAAAGCCAATTGTTAAAGCTATTCGTTAATGCTTTGTGATATTATTTTCACGTTATTTTGATTTAAATGACAGGGTTATGTTATAGGGAATTGAAACTAAAAATTTGAAACACATTATGTAAATTATTACTTATAACAATCAAAATAGACTTCTTCTTCAGCATTTCTCTCTATGCTCACAACTTTATTAATAAATTCTTTATTACCCATTCACAATTCAACTTAGCTTTTTTAATCTACAGAAACTATAAACGAGTAATTTTTTTCATACGAAACAATGATAAATTGGAAGCAATTGATTAATTTAATGATTGTATGTATGATGATACTATTTATAAAATTCAAGAAGCTCTTTGTTACCCAAAACAGAGACTTTTAACCATTCGCATTCATAAATTTCTATATACTTATACAAAAGATAAAACATGTCTACAGACATATTTTAACATTTATGAGGTCACAGAAATACTTTGTATGATAAAGAGCACTATTAAATTATTGCTTAAAAAAAAGGCACAATTTTATAGCATTTTAAAGTCTGAAAATGAGTCTTTTCTACTTAAATACTTTTGTTGTTTCCAGGTTGGTGCAGAACCAAGTGACTTTTTTTTTAAATCTAATAACTATACCAACGGGATAACATATCTTACTTGCTGAGAATAGAAACTGTACAGAACAAGAAAGGAAAATCATGCTTCAAGCATACATTTTGGAACACTTTCCAACACATTCAGAATATTCTAACAAAACATCCCCGTTTAATAACGTAAAAGATTATATCAAAGTAAACAATTTGAAAAACACATAATAGATTTGAAAACCCATGTTCAGTAATTACAATCTATTCGGAAAAGTATTCATATATTTTTATGACGCCTTGTATATGATCTAAATATTTCTATACATACTACATGCTTTGTTAAAATTCAGTTCAGTTAGGAAACGCATAACGCAGTTAAAAAGTCCCTTTCAACGACTCCCTCAATAAATGGAAATGTACAGGAATTATTTTTTGTAGCCCTGTATATGAGCTACAAAATTTATGTACACATCCTAATATGGAAAAGATAGTATGCCTCAACAAAAACAAATCGTTTAGAACAACTGAAATACACTTCCAGAAGTTATGGTTAATAGACAGAACTGTAACCGGATTCTTTTGTATGTCCTTGTAAATTAACGATAAATGCTATGACACCGTAATCTACAATAAGCATATTTTAGTGCACCTCATTGATATACAATATCAATTTGAATATGTTTGAAATAGTCTAACATAATTAAATTGAGTATATGTACGTCCGAGTATATTTAAATTAATTAATAATGCGTAACATTACGTCCAGAAAGTGTTTTTTTATGTTTTGTTTAATAATTGAAGGATTTTAATGTTAAATAAAATGTGAATTTTATACATTGTTCACGATTTATAGAAATATGTGAATGCAAAATTTGATCTCATTCCACAAAGTAGTTTTTGAAATATACCTAAAACAAATTAACTGCTATGTAACTTATTTCACAACTAATAAAATTAAAATTTAACATTAGGAGTTCAAAAGTTTACATCCACTTAATTTCTAAACTACTGCACCGAATGGCAACTTCCCGCTTAAAATCTCAAGGTAAAAGTTTTCGAAAATCTAAATATAATGTCAAAATTAGGTGTTCGTATCGAAAATTTCAAAATTTGTTATATTTTCATGAGGAAAATCACCTCTTTGTTTATTTTTATTAATAAACCGGGAGGCGGCAGCACAGACAATCACCTCATCGAGTTCACGGCTGAAATTCTAGAATTAGTTAAAACTCGATTCGCATATTAAAACGCAATCGGTCTGCCAAGTCATATCTTTGTGGAAAACACCTTAAAACCCGATTTTAGCGGTTGACTCGTAGGTTTACCATTATGTTTTCCTACACCCGAAGGTATGAAAACATAGAGGACTGGGAGCAGGAACACACAATGGTAAACCTACGAGCCAACCGCTAAAATCGGGTTTTTGGGGTGTTTTCCACCAAGATATGACTTGGCAGACCGATTGCGTTTTAATATGCGAATCGAGTTTTAACTAATTCTGGAATTTCAGCCGTGAACTCGATGAGGTGATTGTCTGTGCTGCCGCCTCCCGGTCTATAACATACATTTAAATAAGACATAATTCCCAATCGAATGACCATTTTCTTTCTTCTCTGCGTTTTTTGGCGATATAATTGATAGGGGGTTCCTTTTTTTGATAGACTGTTGACATAATCTATAGTTTTAATAAACTGTTAAGCTTTCAAAATTAAAACTCAATTGCAAAAATAAAACACACAATTACACATTCCAAAAACGCATTACTATATCATTTAATTGTAAAATATCTGCATTCACTACTTTAAACCAAACCGTTATGACACTGCTAACATAAATATTTTAAATGCAGAGACATTTAGAATGCTACATATTCGTTAAGTTATAGCGAAAAAAGTTGTTCTTGTTAATTAGTCTTGGGAAAGCCGTCTTTATACACTAAATTATTCCTCATTTTTAATGAATAATTTCCGTTACTCCTGGAAAACATGCTTTTTCGTGATTTTTTGTTGGAAATCGCAAGAAGAGCGAAAATATCCGTTTATTCCTTGCACGTATGCGTATTGGATCTGTTAATACTAAGGTAAGAATTTATTTTAAAAATTTAAAAACAAAAATTCAGTAAAGTAAATTTTCTAAATTATTTAAATACAAGAAAAACAAAAATAATGCTTTCGAATTTAAAAAAAAGTAACAATTAATTTTCTAATTCATTTAAAATTATTCGAAATTTATATTTTAAAGTTATAAAAAAACACTCGCACTTAAAAGATATTCTAAAGGAACATATTTAAAAATATATAAAAGTAAAAAAAAAATCGATTTTACTCAAAAAATTATTTTTTTTTTCTCGAATTGAATTAAAAATATAATATTGATATTTTACATCTAACAATCAAATTAAAAATTTGTATAATTTATGTTTTTATCTTTTAGTGATACTAAAGTGTTAAAACCTCGAAAACACCTCGTGACGACGGAATAACCCGCAATTAACTTCAAAATTACCAGGTTTCTAAACCCCATTTTTTTAAAACCCCAAGCTGCCATTTGAAGAACCCCACTATCATCATTTCAAACTATTTTTCTAGCAAGCGCTGGCCTAACGGTTAACATACTGGACTCAAGGCAGTCAGGTCCCTCGATCAACCCTATCAGCCTGAAATTATTCTTAAAATATATCAAATATAAATACTTCCGTAATAATCCATAGATGGCAGCACAAAGAGAGATATATTTTTTTAAAACCGACGTTTTTTCTAATAATAAATAAAATGGGCGAAAGTTTCTTCAGTTGGCAGATATTTTTTCCTTCCTGTAACAAAGAAAAATAAATAAATGGACATTTATCAAATAACTGCTGCAAGGAAAGTTCCGTGATTTGAAGGAAGTATTTCTGAGAGTGCAATTAAGCTTCTTAAAATGATTTCTTAAATTTCAAAATGCTAAATGGCATAATTATAATCTTTTATAATGTATGCTTACACTGTAAAACAAAATCCCATATATATAAAGAGCTTCACTCACTGAATCCAATAATAACAAGAAACTGTATCTTGAATTATATATATTGAAACCATTAACTATGTACACAAGCAGGACTATTTACAAATAAAATGATATATGATGGACGTCTTAAAGTAAGTAGAAACAGCAACATATTAGAATAAAATCCATCACCACAACTTCAAAGAATGTCTCTACATTCTTACAGTACCATCTTAACGCCATCTTGTTTCATGGCCGCCTTCCCCTCCCACACTCGCTTGACTCCCGCGCAATCCCGATCTGTTGTTGTTGTTGTTGTTGTTGTTGAATTGATCCCATTGGGCCCAGTGAGCAGCTTTCTATTTCTGTATAGCTGTCATAATTCACAAACGCATGATCCATAAACCTGACTCCTAAATCTCCTAATTTTGAACCAATTCCAGATGAGAGATTTGCATCTGGATTGGAACCCCCAGAGGTAATGCGTATATAGAACTTGGAGGACTTTGGAGCCATGAACAGATTTAACGTGCACCAGCTCCCATTAACGTACACGGTCCCACAGCAGAGGCAGACAAGAGAGGATGTCACCCTCCCCAGCAGTGACATTGGTCGATGCTGCTTGGCTTTCGGTGATCTTACGAGAACCGAGCTTTACCGTCCGCGCCACTGCGGGACTTAATCCCGATCTCCCTTCTTAAAACAGCTCTGTTAACTTGGCGCAAGCAATGTCGTTTGGAGCATGCATGCCTCACACTTGAGAATTTCATGACGTAAATCAGGATGCTTCGTTCGATGGCATGTGATTGGTTGCGGTTTTCTCGTTTGCTTACAGTCAGCGAAAACAAATTCCCACATATATATAAGTAATTTTATGTGAAATTTCTGTATTTTAATGGAAACTTTCTATTTTGAATGTAAATAGTAAAATTTTCCGGAATAAACGGAAAATTTCCTTATTATCCATACACGTTGAATGTTAAAAGCGGAATTGTTCCATCCAAAACGGACAAACGGAAAAGTTCCTTTTTCATTGAAAGAAAACGGTAAAATTCCAGTTAAATTATTGTAATTGATGTTTTATCTTATGAATAAGACGTTTAATGTGGCAGTTGGTGTAGGGGGCATCTTATGGCGAGTACCGAGGTTGGGATCCAGAGGAAGACAAGGTGGTAAAAAATGGGCTTGATAATATGCAATACAAATACCTGTTCCGTGTAAATATGCATCATTATATATAATTACTATTTAGATATATGTTTTTTTATTATTGCGCTATTGCTCACATTTATTCTAAAAACCGAAATTTCACGTCTTGAACAGCGGAAAATTTCCATCTTGAAAATGGGGGAATGCAAAACGAAGAATAGATGGCATCTTTGTTGCCAATACATTTTCCTTTGTTTATGGAATTTCTTTTACAGTGTACACAAACATTATATTATAATATGTTGTTTGTATGTGACGTTTTTTAGTCGTAGGAGTTATGATGGACAGTCGTCTTTATTTTTAAATATAATAATATAAATATTATGCGCGTCTAATTATTAATTTCAATTATTTTATTAAATATAAAAGTAATTAAAAAGATTTTATAAGCATTCTTTGATTATCTTAAAATTAAAACTAAATTGCATGACTGCAATTTATATTATTCCAAAGCATTTCCGTTATAATATGTAAATTTAGGGTAGGCT
The DNA here is from genome assembly GCA_963931845.1 of Maratus michaelseni. Taxonomy (NCBI): domain Eukaryota; kingdom Metazoa; phylum Arthropoda; class Arachnida; order Araneae; family Salticidae; genus Maratus; species Maratus michaelseni. The sequence continues at coordinate 125,171,208 of OZ007593.1, read as the reverse complement.
CCGATTATGAAAAATTCAAGACTTTTATTTATTCTTGATATAGTAAGCGCAAACTAGGCACTTTGTTTAAAAAGAAAATTATTATTATTTCTTTAAGATAGTGCAATAATAAAGAAACAAAAAGCATATTTACACTAATAAATCATCAGATCAGGGGTCTCAAATTCTATTTTGCAAGATATTTTATTTTTCATCTCAACTTCACACAATATATAATATCCTGAAATCCGCAATGAATAAAGTTAGATTATTTGTATACTTTTAAGCATATAAAATTTCCGAAAGATTCAGGACATCTAATTTTTAAGAATGTCAAATTAAACTGATTTTATTTAATTTTCTGTATTTCATATGCTATAGAATTCAGTTTCTTGGTAACCGTTAAAGGGAAAAAGGAAAAAATTATATATGTATTATTTTAAAATTGAAAAACGATAAAGGATTTTTTTTATTTGTAAACATATGCACAAAATTCCATAAAAAATGTACAGAGAATTGCCAAAGTCCGAGAAAATTATTGACAAAATTTCAAACCAATTTGATTAATTTAGCCCATCGCATGTCGAACATTTATCATCCATAATGTAACATTTAAATCAACTATTAAAATGTACAATTTTCATTTCAGTTAATGGTAAAATACGAAAATTGTCTGAACTCTCATAGAAGAGCATTATGACGTAAGAGGAAATGTTTCATATTTTTCGAACGAATCAACCAAAATTAACCAAAATACATACAACTAACTTTGGATACATCACCAATACAAATTAAAAGCTAATCGGGCGCATTTTGCGTCAGTTAGCGCGAAACATACAGATAGACAAACAAACAGACAGACATTAAAAACTTTTCAGGTCTCCACAGACGTTTTTGAACTCAATTGACGTTTTTGAAATTACTGCAAATGTTAAATTAGTGTAGCAACAAATATTTAATGTTGTGTCACAAGGTAATAGGTTTATTTTTTTTTTAAATTTTTCTCTGTTTCTTTTTAAGATATGACAACAGGAAAGAAAACAGTATTTAAAAGAGCTATTCAGTATTTTGTTTTGTACACGTATATCGGAAATGGCTTCGATCGCCGTTAGGTGGTGTTGTTCACAACTTCATTGGAGCACTACTAACATCTGCATATTATCGCATCTTTTTGTAAGAGGTGGTACCAAGATTACTTGACTCTATGCCACAACATGTCAGAAGTCATATGTGGTTTCAACATCATGGGGCACCTCTCTATTATCGCAGATGTGTTCGTGAACATTTGAATCAGGTGTTTGGTCACTGATGAATTGGCCGTGGTGGACCGGTTCCCTGGCCACCATGCTCTCCTGATTTACGCAGCATAGATTTCTTTCTGTTGGGGTGCACTGAAAAGTGTTGTGTACGCAACGCCTGTGAATTCCGATATGGATTTGGTTGCAAGACTCGTCTGTGATGCTGCGGATATCGAACAAAATCCAGGTGTATTTGAAAGAGTCAGCCAATCCATGGTCCGACGGAGTAATGCATGCATCCCTAGCAATGGTGAAAACTTTGAACATCTTTTGTGACGTTTTCACATATCATATACCACAGCACATGTAATATCTTTGACCAATAAATTATTTCAGATGACCTCAGTCTTGTGCGTTTCTTATCCCTGTTATACTACTTTCCCATGACGTTTCGGATCATGTTGAAACCACATATGGCGTCTGACATGTTGTGGCATAGTGTGAAGTAAGCTTGGTAGCACCTTTTACAAATAGATGCGATAATATGCAGATGTTAGAGGTGCTCCAATGCTCTTTTGAACAACACCACCTAACGGCGAACGAAGCCGTTTCTGACCATGGGTTACTATGCAAATCTGAATCCTTGTGATGTCCCCTACCTCCCCTTAAAGTTTGTCCCAATAATCCTGGGACACCCTGTATATATATATATATATATATATATATATATATATTAATATATTAATTTCCATTACAAACACAGTAGTAAAAAAAGTATTTCATATATATTTTATAAATATGAGTGAGAAGTTTGGCTATTTTTTTATTTTTAAAAGGTTTTTTAATGCATTATAACTGTAAAGGATTAAACGTTTCGCAAGTTCATACCTTTTAGATGATTTAAAAGATTTTGAGATAGATTTTGAAGAGAATGTTCAAAATGTATTTATAGCTATATTTTTATGTTAAACTATTATTGTAACTATCACACAAACTATGAAATTCAAATAAATAAGTCCAAATAGCTAGGAGATAATAACATATTATGCTGCAACAAAGGCTTAATGAACTAGTTTTAAAAGGATAAATGCAAGAAATCCCATATTGGAAGTGTCACATTTTCTAATGCTGACTTTAGAAATGAAAACTCACACTTAAAATTTTCGATTGAGCTTTTGAGCGTAGTTTCACTTAAAAAGATTTCCATTTTCTGTTTTAAATTAGGCATCCTTATATAAGAGTTTTAAATTCCGAGGCGTTTTACATGCCGCGCGGCCATTAAGTAACACGGAAAGACGCCATGCTGCTTAAATGATATTTTAAAAGCAATCAAATCTGTTTGTATGATTTCGAAATTTTCAAAGTACTCATGAAGCTTTTGTATTATGGTAATTAGGAAAGTGTATTCAAATCGTTGAAAGTGTTACTGATAGTGTTCTTTTGCATTTAGAATAGTAATGAAAGCATTTTGTATTTTGCATGCTTAAATATTAAATGTTTTCTAAAAGTATCTTAGATATGAGAGTTATAATCACAGTCACAAATGTTATGTCACATTAGGTTATTTTATTACTTATAAAATTTGATATTATTATTTTATTAATTTAATTTAAAAAATGTTACAAAAATATTCATTTCATAATTTTATATAAACACTAGATGGAACTCGTCAAAACTTAATAGAAAAAAAAGTTAATATAACAAGATCTGTAAAATAAGCTTCTTTATGTAGCTGCATTCCTGTCTCATGTTTTCAACACACTAGATGTCTGACTCGAGTTCTTTCAACGCTCTGCAAAGGGTCGATGATCCGATACCCCAGCATTTCGGTAAGGTCTTTTTGCATACTTTTCTCGGGATAATTTAGCTGTAAACGATAGCGAAGTACGGACCTGATGATGGTTATTCTCCAACGCAAGATCGCTCGTGAAGCCACGTGCTCTTAGGCCTAGATAGTTTCAGCACGTGGTATTGAAAAACTTTCAAAGTTAAGAAGTTCTCAAGAAACGAGCGAGTCACTTATTTCTGCGATAGATGGTGCCTAAGTACCAGCTCGTATGTTTACAGCGTGTGTTAAATTTTTGATAAAATAAAGACGTTTTTAAACAGTAAGAAGACCAGCAGATGAATTTGAAGATGACTGCAGTACAGTGCATTGCTTCAAAGTTTTTCAGGAACCATTGATTGTTTTTTCAACGTTAAGGAAGTTTTCTGCGAACGCTATAAAAGAAAAATTAAGTGTTAAGTATCCTGTGTAGAGCATCGGCGATCTCGTAGACACATCGTCATTGAAAAATGAATCATGGATCGAACTTTTATTACGCTGAGGAACTCTTGATGCCTTGCACAAAGTGTGTTATGCTTTATTGCAGGTTAAGTACTTTAAGTGCTGGTAATACAAAAATAAATAATTAAAGTTATCTGCTGACGGAAGCGCTACTCACTTCATTTACTTAATTTTTTCTCTCTTATATATATATATATATATATATGTGTGTGTGTGTGTTTAAGTATTTTATTTAGCTCAAAGGTATCATGTATTATTTGAACATTTTTCATATTCAACATTTATGATTATTTGAAAATTTTTCATATTTAACATTTTTGATTATTTTAATAAGTTTTTCTTAGTGTTATATTGCAGTAATCAACCAGCTGCAAGATCGTTTTCTTGCAATTTTTTCAAGTTTTCATGGTAGAAAATTCTCAATATGCTATTTTTTTTTTATCACAGTGAAAGTTCTTTAAAATAAAAACCATGCATTGGCATTTCTTCAATAGTTAAAAAAAAAAAAAAAAAAAAAAAAAAAATCAGTACTTTTCACTGAACTTTAATAAAATTTTTCTTAATCACAGGAAATATATTTAATCTGCTATGTATTGTGTATTTTTGTGTTTTATGCAGACAGGTATTTCTTGTTTAAAATTTAAATATTTTCATCGTGCAGGATCAGTTGAACTCAAAATTTACCAATTCACTGTTCCAAGCTTGCACTCTTAAGTTCCTATTTCTATTTTTTTTGTGTCCAAGTGATAATTAGTAATATTCTGCAATTATTATGTTTTTTTATCAATTCATTGCTTGAAATTACGTTTTTTTAATTGTAAGTGTTAAGTCATTGATTGTTCATGAGTGCTATGAACCCTTTCATCTGGTTATTTCATGGCCAGGAATAATCTGATGAAAGTAATTTGTGTCATGCATTGCTTGTTTACCGGTAGAAGGTATTGCGTAGCAGTTGTTCATCTCTCTCATGCTCAGTTAATTTTTTTTAAGTCTTATCAAGTGTCATTTTAGTAAATTTCTTTAAACATTTCATATTAAGTTATCTCAAAACCGTTTTTCACTGTGTCATGATTTTCAAAATTGCATTTAATGAGGTGTTATACAAGTTTATTCTTTCATAAAGTATCAACAAAATGTAAAGTGAATGACAAATTGTCCATGCCACTCATTTTTTTTCTCTAAATTCAACATTCACAGGTTCAGGAAATTCTAAATTTTAGTGTGTTATATTAGTAATTTTTTCAACTGTTACATATGCAAAATTACATGTTTTTACAATTGTGTACCACTCTCGGTTTTTCCAATTATGGTTCAATTTTTGGTGGAATAATTAGGTGTGTGGTGTCTTTTTCCCTCTCATAGTTAATAAGGTTGAATTTCAAAATAAATTATAATTTATTAAAAAAAAAAAGCTTGTTTTTCAAAGTAATACTAATTTTTTTTTTAAAAAAAGGTGCTTTTTCAAATTAATGCTATCAATTTATGTGTTTAAAAAAAAAAAAAAAAAAAAAAAAAAATCCTTTTGAAAATAAGTATTTAAACTTGCACAGTATTTTATTTATTTAAAAAAAAAAAATCAAACATTATAATGTTTTTTTTATGTGATGGAACACCAAGAAATTTTATCTTATGGTATTGAAGCGATTAAAATTTTCAATTTTATGTGTGAAATACGGTGGGAAATTATGTTTCTCAGGTAGTATAGTAGCAATTAACGGGTTTTTCAATAGTTTTTTAAGTGTGATGAAATATTAGAGATATAAATTTTTCTTTGGTGTTGAAGCTATTAAATTCTCAAATTTTTAAGTGATGCAATAATTTTTGTATGTTTCTGTTGTAATGTTGAAGAAAGTAAATTTTCAATTAAGGTTACAGTTTCTGAACTTCTAGGTATATAATTTCTTTTATACAAATATGCAGCATTTTAACATTTATTTATCTTATTCCAATTTTGCTTCTTTTAATTCATCAGTGCATGCCCACATTCGTACCAATAAGCATTGTATTTTAGTGTATTTATTTATTTATTCTTGTGTTTTATGTGTGATATTTCAGTAGTGACGCACACACAGTGATAGGTTGTTGGGCGATCAGCCTTCACAGTGTTTTTCGTTATTCACAATACCATGCATTAGTATTTTACTAGCATCGTGTATTTTTGTGTTTTATTGGTATGATGGCTTTAAGCACATGGTCGTAAATTCCATAGAAATATTTAATTTTATTTCATAGTTTTTAATCTTTGAAATTTTTCTTACCTGTGATCCATTCGGACTATTTCCCAGTCCAGTAAGGCAACTTCGGTCTGTCCTCCTAACTTGATAATTGTTATGTTGAGGTGCTCTTGTCAGGCAACGGTTGACAATTGTCTGTTGCACTTACCTTTGGATGCTTGTTTTTTTCATCAAGTTCTGTCACTTTTATCTTTTGGTTTTTGTGTTGCAATCTTTATTCACATACAGGTCCTTTACACGCACACAGTGATTGGTTGTTTAGTGAGTTGCCAACCATCATAGTGTCCCTTTTTTTTGTTTTTTTCTGTACAACAACACTTTTGTGACACACATTTCGCATTCGATGACATGTGCTGAATTTTTAGATCTTCAATTTTTCGTTTTTCACAATTTTCTTGCATTAATTTTACTCACAGTTGCCTCTTTCAAGGTTTTACTTACTTAATTTATCTTGCTTTAGTCATTGGTTTTCTTGTTAGAGTGTATTGTAATTCTGTGTGTTCTAAACCTATAAAATACTTCATGTTTACAATTTTAAATTTTAATTATGGTAACGTTTAAGGTTTCATCTGCTGCTTATTATTTGTATTGTGTATTTAAGTGTATTTCATTATTGCCTGTCTATTTATGAAGCTGTGTTTTTCAAAAAAAATATATTAACTTTTATTTACTTTAAATCTGTGCACAATAGTTAAAAAGATTATTTTTTTTTGCTTTAGTTGGTTAACTAAGCACTTAACTTTTATTCATCTTTGAAATCTATTTTTAAAGTATGTTCTATAATTTTGTTATTGATTTCATTGAATTTTTCAAAATTGGATTTAATTTTTGCACAAGTTGTGTCTTAAAAATATAAAAATTTTGTGCACTTTTTAACTTAATAATTCTCAATTGCTCAAGCAATTCTTTTCAAAAGTATGAATTAAGCTCATACAGTACCATTTTTCATTTAAACTTAGAGCTAAAATGTATGTATTATTATTATTGTTTTTGTATTGTGTGTAATTACTTGCAGCTTAACTTTAAAGTCTATTCAACACTGTATCAATGTATTTAAAATTTAATCACCAGTTCCTATTTGGTGCTAATATAAAATCAAATACTTTAGAGGTGAATCTTATGTGTACTTAAGTGTGAGTACCACACATATTGAATTTTTAGTGTTTTGTTACAATGTAAGTCACCACATTCTTAAGTTAGCTAAAGAAGTATTTATGATGGCAAATTTTTCAAGCTACTATAAATGAAATTTTTTTTAGTGAAATAACAATGTTTATTTAGCAAGTCACTGGTATGACTTGGCAGATCTGTAAAGGTGTAGCTTAATTTGCAATTTTTGATACTAATACTATGTTGATACTGATTGTTTTTAATACGACTGATTGTCAAGTCGTCCTGTCAACCCCATGTAGCCCTTGGTGACGGCTCGCACATTCCAAATTTTTAAAATTTTGTAAAATTTTTCTCTCGCATTCAAAATTTATCCTTATTCCAAATTTTTCTCAATCGTTCGAAATTTGTTTTTCACTCTAAATTTTTCTTTCCCTTTCAAAATTTTACAAATTTTCGTTTGCCCGGGAATGTGTCACGTTGCAAACGTGCCACTTTCAACTATTTTACGATGTTATCGTACCCACGTGCACATTTCCCATTGTTGAATATTTAATCCTAATAATTCTAATTGTTTCTCTGTAATATTAATTTAAATCATCATTCTCATTATTTGGCATTTTAAAATCCCTTTAATTTAACATCTCATTTATTTCTCTACGTTAATTCTGTCATATTTTATCATTCCCTCTTTAAGTTCTTAATTATTCTGTTTCATTGCGTTTTGTCGATTCGTGATTTCGAAGCGATCGGCACTCACGGATGCTTCTCCGCCTTGCGTTTCGCTTGGCGCGCATCGCAGTTCGTTATCGCCCTTTGGCGTCAACACGGATTTACGCTTTGGCGTTCGCGCACCTGTTACACAGGTTTTTCACCGCCAATCTCTGCCCAACGCGCATTTTTCGTACCGGCAAGCAGTTCGGTAGTTGGGACAGTTGAGCTCTGCCTGTGTACGAGTTCGTGGCTTTTCGCTAAGGTCTCCCGGTTGCCGCGAGGCTTCTGTGGGAGCCATGTTAGTAAAGTTCAAAGTAAAGGTTATTTTCGGAAGATGATGCGTGTGTGTGCGAGTCCACCAATCTCGTCCCATTCTAGTACATTTTTATGTATATAAATAAATAAGTGTAGCTGCATTCCTGTCTCATGTTTTCAACACACTAGATGTCTGACTCGAGTTCTTTCAACGCTCTGCAAAGGGTCGATGATCCGATACCCCAGCATTTCGGTAAGGTCTTTTTGCATACTTTTCTCGCTATAATTTAGCTGTAAACGATAGCGAAGTACGGACCTGATGATGGTTATTCTCCAACGCAAGATCGCTCGTGAAGCCACGTGCTCTTAGGCCTAGATAGTTTCAGCACGTGGTATTGAAAAACTTTCAAAGTTAAGAAGTTCTCAAGAAACGAGCGAGCCACTTATTATGCGATAGGGGGAGAGTATGAAACAGTGTTTGTAAAAAAATTATTTTAAAAGTTTTTCCCCCAGTGAAACACTGTGCTGTTTTCGATACAAACTCCAAACAAACAATCCGTAAACAACAGTGTAATGCAAATAAGTTCGACATTATCGCCATATTCACCCCTGCAAGAACGAAAATTTCATGGACCTGTGAAGTATCATGCAAATAGTATATTCCTACGTCCATATAATATTCAGTAAAAAAAAGAACATAGTAAATAAACTATACATCTCACCCCCTAAGGTAATGCAACCGAATGAGCTCCTATGCGCATGTGTATTGTATCTGCCCAAAAGCAGCGTCGAAATTCGACGTTGAAAAAAGCTTTAAAATGTTTAAATAAAAAGTTTTAAAATGTCATCTTTAATCATTGTTCGTTTCAAGTCCATATTTTCTAAAACGTATGTATTGTTTTAAGCTAATCAATTTTTACGTAAAGATCGAGAATTTTTTTTTACAATAATAATATACAATCTGCAGATGAGGCAGATATTTAATGTTTTCAAGTATAATTTATTTGTACGGTTTCTTAGGTCTCTTTCCATAATCAGGATGAGTATCCCTTTTCCACAGTCGGGGATCTTTAACCTCTTATGCAATGAGATACCCAATGGATCTTAAAAAAAATAATAAAATACAATTCCTAGTATATTCGATGCAACACATGCATCAACAAATTCAACATGATATCAATTTTATGTTCAACATAAACTGAAAATTCGTTTTTTTTGTTGAGAGATTTCAGTTTAGCGCCAAAATGAATTATCTTAATGATAATCTGATCTTAAGATTTATCAGGGTTTTTTTAATTACTTTTTTTTTCACTTTTTATGTTGGTTCGGGAAATCAATTTTCAACTGTGTCGACTTTTCCATGGGCAATTTTTTAAGTTATAGAAGCAAACTGATGGCCATTGTTGAACATATTTGAAAAATAATTCATGCTTGAAAATTATTTAAAAAGTCACTAAATTAAGCGACAGTTTTCAAATAAATTTCATGCGAAAGTTAACATTTTCCTATTTGATGATGTAATAATTGAAATTATACGGCATTTAGTAGTGACGTAAGCGCGATAAAAGCGAAAGCGATAGCGACGTCTGTTGACACAATCGTTATACATTTCTAAAAATCGCCACTGAGTTTTGGCTGTCGTCCAATGAAATCATGTATGGAAGACTATCATTTTTTGACGTCGACAGAGAAATCCACAGTGAAAGAAATAGGACTTTACCACTAATAAGAAACTGTTAAATGAACATATAATAAACCTACAAAAATAATTTTCTATTTGTTTCATCTAAGAAATTCTACTCAAATCACCTAAACTATTATTGATAATGTTATTTTGTAATTAAAAACAAGTTGGAAATTGTACGTCAAACGTGACAAATGAGGTGCATTCGTACTGTTATTAATTCGGTCAAATGAATTATATCGTCTATTATTACGATATGATTAATTTCCGTAATAAAATAAGTACATTTTAAGTTGGCAACATTTTATCTTTTGTTGACATTTACTGGAAATTCCAATGGGAAACTTAAGCCTAGGTTTGAAAATTTCAGAACCTTGAATCCATATTTAGACTCTTTTTCCATTTAATATTTATTTCTCCGGAAACATTTATCCAAAATACTGTCGGTAGAGTATAGGACTGCTGTAATTAAACAATTTTAGAATACAAATTATGTTTTTAAATTCAGTAATACGGAAATAATAGGGATCCATCTTAAACAGAACGTAATCACCCTGATAACCTAGAATTATTACTTATCATGGGATATCAGTGCATTGATTACGTGTGATATGATTTAATAGAATGAAGAATGTGACTATAACTTGTTATAGAGGTTATAAAATGTCATATACGTCATATATGACCTTAACGTCATACATGTCAGATATCTTGGCGATACATCTCAGTCGCTTGACGATTAATCCACAAGGAAGTACATATAATAAGGAAGTACCGATTTTAAAAAAAATCAAATTAATTAATAAATATTTTTAATATCTTTTTAAGTTTTGATTCGATTTTCCTAAAATTTCAAATGACTCGACAAAATTTTGCAACGATTATATATATTAAATTTCAAACAATTCGGTTGGGTAGTTTTTGCGCTGTTATATGCGGACAGACAGATGCACGGACGGATGGACAGATGGACCAGACGAGGACTATCGTTGCTACGTATTTATATAATTACGAAAACACCTAAACAAATGATATCTACATTTTCTATGTCTGCTTATTATAAAAGAAAATTGGATAAACATATTTCAGATTGTATATCATTGTATTTTATTACTTATAATCAGAAATGTTATGTTTTATTAAATAGCTTCATTACTTATAAAATCTGATAGTACGGTTTTGTTCTTTAATTTTGAAATTGATTGAAATCCATTTCATAGCTTAATATAAACATTTCATTAACATTCAGTTTGTTGTTGAAATAATTGTTTTACATTCAGAGAACGTTATGATCCAATTTGTTCATTAATTTGGAGTAGAAGAAACTCATTTCCTTAAATGGTAATTATCCATTTTATTATGGTATTTTATTTTTCAAAATTATTAAAAAAAACATTGAATTTAGTTGTTTATGTGAGTATGTTTTAATAATAAAAAATATTAAGGAAAGTGTTTTTTCTAAATTAAACGTTCAAACAATGATATTATATTTTATATGCCTAAATATAGGTTTCACGAAACTTTTAAAAAACAAAACTAAAATTCCGCTCGTTTTAGTCAAATGTAAGCTTTTTAAAAATAAGTTTTTTTTTTTATAAAAATTTGTATGGCAATTTAATTCCATTAATTTTAGTAATCGCGCGATAAATATGCGAAACGGCTTTTGGTTGACTTCAAAGTACAGATCAAAGACTATCTACCTGGACTCCTGATACGAATATTTGTACAGGAGACAAGGCAAGTTCTGAGAAAAATTTTGTTAAAAGCATAATTCATTAAACACAACCTGTACATAAATACTTCAAAGTACAACAACAAACGCAATATGAAATATACAACAAAACAGGCAGTAAATCTATATTTATTATAGTTATTATACTGGAATCCAATATTGCGCCAATATTGCAGTCTGTTTATGTAAGTATCGTCCGCAGCGAGCTAAAGCTGCATGTTCTTTGGTTTCATGTGCTCCGAATTCATGTAAGTTTCTTTTTCTTAATAATAAATATTCGAAACGACTTTTGGTTCACTTCAAAGTACAGATCAAAGACTATCTACCCGGACTCCTGATACGAATATTTATACAGGTGACAAGGCAAGTTCAGAGAAAAATTTTGTTAAAAGCATAATTCATTAAATACAACCTGTACATATACTTCAAAGTACAACAACAAACGCAGTATGAAATATACAACAAAACAGGCAGTAAATCTATATTTATTGCAGTTATTATACTGGAATCCAATATTGCGCCAATATTGCAGTCTGTTTATGTAAGTATCGTCCGCAGCGAGCTAAAGCTGCATGTTCCTTGGTTTCATGTGCTCCGAATTCATGTAAGCTTCTTTTTCGTACTTTCCGCGTTTGACAACACTCAGTGTTCTGTTTTGATTCTTGTTTTGGAATGAAAAGGAATATGTTATGGAATAAGCCGTGTGATGGCTCGCTTTTCTTGTTTGTGAATAAATCGCTTTTACAGTCCATTGTGTTGTTTTATGTAAGAACCAGCATAGGGTGTGTGTAGTGAGAAATCGCAAAAACATTCTTGGTATAAGTCTAGCCGGAGCGCTAGTGAAAAAAAAAGTGTAGAATCGAACATTTTTCTGAATTGACGTGATGTCGGTTGTGACGAAAGATTATCTCAGCATGTGAGGTAAGTTAATTTTGAAAATTATATTTCGTGTGTGAAAATAAATTGTTATTTAAAACTGTAGACTTGTGATGAAAATATAGTTTAGATTTAAACTAAATTTCGTATTAACGTATTTTAGAACTAGTTTTGGGTTTGATTTAAGTAAAAATGAGTGAACTAACAAATTTTAAAACAAAAAGAACTGCTTTACGGAGAAGTCTTACGAATTACATTAAGAACATCGAAAGTATAATCGCAGATGATGAGATTCATTTAACAGAATTAGAAGAAACTATTGGATTGTTAAAACAGAAAGAATCGGACCTAAAAAACTTGATAGGGAAATTGAAAGTTTAATTACAGAATCTAAACAATTAGAGAGTGAGATAGATAGCGTACAGGAAATCTCAGATAAAATTGATTTGTGGAAATTTAAAGGTGAGAAAGTATTGAAAATCGAAAATGCTAAGTTAAGTAAGAGTGAAAATAAATCTGATAGTGTAATTTCAGAAAACATTTTTGAGAATATTAAATTACCTAGGTTATCATTACCTACTTTTGGTGGCAATATCACTGGATGGATAGCGGTTAAAGATCTTTTCAATGCAAGCGTAAACAGTAATACGACTATATCTAATGCTAAAAAATTGCAGTATTTGAAGGCTTCATTGAAAGGTGAAGCGTATCGCATCATTCAGTCTATTCAAATTTCGGATACGAATTTTGAAATTGCATGGAATATACTAGACGAAAGATATTCAAATAAGCGAGAACAAATTTTTGCATATATTAAACGATTTCTAAGTTTACCAACAATTCAAACAGAATCAGCTATTGCTATTTTAAATCTAGTTGATAACATTAATGAAGTAATTTGCTCATTAGAACAATTGAACCAAACCATTGACAAATTTGGTGATACAATAATGACTTATTTAATTTTGCAAAAATTGGATCCTGCTACAAAATTGTGGTGGGAACGTCAGCTTAAAAACAATGAAATTCCGAAACTTAAGAACTTAATTGAATTTCTTAAGAATTACACAAGAACTCTTTAAAATAGCAAGTTAGTGGTAAATAAGGTACCTAAATTTGTATTTCCAAATAAGAGTAATGCTTTTGTAGCTACATTGGGTTGTGGTTGCTGTAAAGAAGAACATAGTTTAGCTAAGTGCTCAAAATTTCATAATTTACCTGTTCAACAACGATTAGATTTCGTAAAACATAGTCATTATTGCTTCAATTGTCTATCTAATATGCATTTTCTCAATAAATGTAAGAGTCTAAATACGTGCCATTATTGCTTTAAGAAACATCATAGTATTTTGCACATGGTAAATAATTCAAAGAATAAGACTCAGACAAATAGTACGTCCCCACACGCACAAGAATTAATACCTAAAAAAGTTGAGTCAGCGAGTGATAATGTTTCGTCTACAGTCTGTGCCTCTCATTATGTAGCAAACGCAAAGAGTAATCAAAAGGGTCATATTTTGTTGTGTACCGCATTAATAAAAGTTCAAAATTGTAAACAAGAGTTTGTAAAATGCAGATGTTTATGTGATACTGGTTCTCAGAAATCATTTATTTATAAAGAATGTGTAAACAAATTAGGATTAAATGTAAAAGATAGTTCTATTTCTGTATCATGTTTGGGAACATTTAATACTGTGAGTAATGGGGAAGTCGATTTATTATTCATTTCTCACTTCAAAAGTGATCTTAGAGTATCAACATCAGCATTCGTAATGGATAAAGTGACAGATAATATTCCCTATGTCTATTTACCTTCAGTCATTTGCGATAATTTCAGTGATTTAATGTTAGCTGATCCATTATTTTACAAATCACAAAAAATTGTCATTTTATTTGGTGTAAATGTATTTATACATTTAATGACTGGGAAAATTGTCAAACGTGAACCTAATTTTCCATTTGCCTTAAATTCGAGACGTGGGTGGATAATTTCGGGTACTACAAATTTTGAAATGCTGGCAACTGATCCAGAACATGTAAATAATTTAAGTACAAAAACTGACCAGTTAGTAAATTCATTCAGGCATTAGAAAAAATTCCAATGTGCAACCTTTAACAGTTGAAAAAAACATTGTGAAAAACATTTTCAGAGTACTCATTTTAGAGAAAAATCAGGCCCCTATTCAGTCGCATTATCATTCAAACGGGATCGAGATATTTTAGATGATTCTCGCCAAATGGTGCACAGAAGATTTCTTTATCTTGAGAAAATACTAATATCCATTCCAGAAATTTACAAGCAATATGTTCAATTTATGAAAGAATATTTATGTCTGGACTACATGGACCTAGTTTCGAATACAGATCGTGAATTAGAAACTAAGCATTATTACATCCCACACCACTTCGTCTTAAACAATTCTAGTTGAACTACCAAATTAAGAGTAGTTTTGATGCGAGTGCTAAAACAACAACAGGTGTTTCTTTAAACGACACTCTAATGGTAGGTCCCAAAATACAAGATTATTTAATTTGGATTTTATTAAGGTTTAGATTTCATAATATTACCATAACAGCTGATATAAGAATGATGCATAGGCAGGTAAAAATTCATGACAAAGATAGGGATTTTCAGAGAATATTATGGAGAGATAGTCCAGATAAACAAATACAAGTCTTTCGCTTAAATACTGTCACGTATGGAACTGCTGCTGCTCCATATCTTGCAACTAAAGCTTTGAGTCAGTTAGCAAAATTGATGAGAATCTTAATTTCCCAAAAGCAAAGACTATAGTTTTAAGAGATTTCTATGTCGACGATGTTTTAACTGGTGTTGAGGATAGTCAGGAAGGTACTGAATTGATATATGTAGAGTTTCAAAAAACCCGCAGTTTTTGAGAAACGAGAATAAACCCGGGAATTTTTGGAAATAATCTTGGAATTTTGGGGAATATTGGAAATTTTAAAGAAGTTTTGAAAGTAAACAAAACTAGTAATTTTTTCAATTTAATTTTTTAATTTTTAAGAAATTTCAGACACTGTTCTGAAAAGTTTAAAATATGTTTTTTATTATGAATTAACAAAACTTAAAATTTTGTGCTCTCATTTTTATAATTTATTATAACAAATCATTTGCTTTACAATAATGGTGGCTGTGAATTTGTAATGATCTGAATGTTTCTTTAATAATTAAAATTGTTTAATTTCTGTTAGCTGGGTTATTTACTATTCAGGCATACTCTATATTAATTTTCTTTTGAGTTAAAGTGTATTTTTGCATTGATTTCTTTTAGTTTTGTTTTTGTTCGTTTTCCTTTTTGTTTACATTCTCTAAATCGGAGAACAGAGGCGATAATTATATTCATGATGTTTATATTCATGTCAACACAGTTAAAATATTATATAATTCTTACTTATGTTATTTTAATTTCTCTTACTTAATGTTTCTGCAGTGTAAACATGTAATTCATTAGTTTCCATGTAATTTGTGCCATATTTCTATATTTATATTATTGGTTTTGTTTACATTCGTAAAAAAACATTTTATTTACAAATTTAAAAATTCCATGTCTAAAACTTTCTGAAACCTCCCGGGAAATTTTAATATTTCCCTCCCAAAAAACCCTGTTTTTTCCATTCTTTGCAACTCTAGATATATGATTTGCAAAAAATGCTTAAAAAAGGTGGGTTTGAGCTACATAAATGGTCCACAAATGAACCATCATTATTGAAAAATGCTGGGTTAGCAAACACAGTTAACGATAATATACATAGTGTAGGAGGCAATAAGGCCACAAAAGTTCTAGGAGTGGAATGGCATCCTGATAATGATATGTTCAAATGTAATTTCAGCGATATAAATTATCAAGGTGTCCCTACTAAAAGAATTATTCTGTCATTTGTATCAACACTTTTTGATCCGTTGTGGTGGATTGCACATCTTGTGATTCTAATTAAAATGATCCTTCAAGATCTGTGGAAATTACAATTATCATGGGATGACACAGTATCAGAAAATATTGACCAAAAGTGGAAAATTTTGTGCCAAGAAGTCAAACTCTTAAATTCCACATACATACCTAGAAAAGTAATCTTGTCCAATTATTCTCGATGTGAACTTCACGGATTTTGTGATGCGTCAGAAAAGGGTTATTCAACAGTTACTTACGTTAAAACTTGTGATAACTCTAACATTGATGTGAAACTTTTAACAGCTAAAACTCGCGTAGCACCACTAAAACCTGTCACGATTCCAAGACTTGAATTATGTTCTGCAGTATTACTGGCACACTTAAAACAGGCAGTCAGAGCTGCATTACATATAAAACCTGATTCTGTGCATGCATGGAGTGATTCACAAACTGTATTGTCATGGCTAAGATCAAATTCTAAAAGATGGCAAGTCTTTGTAGCCAACAGAGTGTCTGAAATCCAATCTATTTTACTAGCTGAGAATTGGAATCATGTGGATGGAAAAGAAAATCCTGCTGATTGTGCATCACTTGGATTACTTCCTGCAGAACTACTGTCCCATGACTTGTGGTGGAACGGCCCAGTATGGTTAAGAAGCAGTGAGGTGCCCGTGCATGAACCTATTCACATAAATGAAGAAGAATTAGCAGAAGCACGTAAAACATTAACATTTGTAGTTTCTGACACTGTAAAAGAACTTGATGTTATATCAAAAATATCTTTGTTTTCCATGTTGCAACGTATATTTGCTTGTATATTGAGATTAATCGCCAATTCAAAGGTAACATGTGTAGAAAGAAATACACCCTTTTTATCAAGCAATGAAATTAAAGTCGCTGCATTATTTGTATAGTTCAACAAGTGAACTTCAATAAAGAAATTCAGTTTTTAGAAGCTGAAAAAGAGCCACCTGCAAATAGCAGTCTCATATGCGTGTGTCCAATTATGCATGATAATAAAATATTAAGAGTAGGAGGAAGATTGAAAAACGCACAACTGTCGGAGAATGAAAAGCACCCAATCTTATTACCATCAAAGCACCATGTGACTAAGATCATAATTAAACATTTTCATGAAAAATATTTACATGCAGGTCCAGAACTTCTCCTTTCTTTAATTTGACAGCAATTTTGGATCATTACTGCTAGGTCTGTTATTCGGAAAATTGTAAGATCTTGTGTTACGTGTTGCAGATATAAAGCTCAAACTGCCAAACATAAAATGGCTAATCTTCCAGCATCCAGAGTAACACAATAACGACCATTTCATCGAGTTGGAACAAATTTTTCAGGACCATTCATGATTAAATATCGTGCAGGATGCATAGTAAAATCATTTAAATCATATGTGTGTGTATTTGTCTGCTTCGTCATCAAAGCAGTCCATCTTGAAGTGGTAGAAGATCTTTCAACAAAAGCATTCTTAAGTGCATTAAAACGATTTATTGCAAGAAGAGGGAAATCTTTTGAGATTTTAGGTGACTGTGGAATCAACTTCAAAGGTGCAGAAAAAGAAATTAACGAATATCTTTTGCAGTGCAAGCAGAATGAAGAAATTCGCAAATTTTAGTCGTCAGAGGAAATAACTTGGACATTTAATCCGCCTTCTGCTCCGCACTTTGGTGGACTATGGGAATCTGCAGTAAAATCAATGAAATCGCATCTGAAGAAAACCGTTGGTGACACTGTATTAACCTATCCTGAGTTCTAGACCTTGGTTACACAAGTTGAAGCTTGTCTCAACTCTAGGCCACTGTGTCCCATATCATCTGACCCAACAGACTTAACTGCTCTAACGACAGGTCACTTCCTAGTTGGAACTTCGCTAACTGCCATAAATGAAAAATACTTAAGTCACAGTCCCTTGAGTCACTTGGATAGATGGCATGTGAGACAGTTCATCCTACAGCAATTTTGGAAAAGATGGAGCCGAGAATATTTGTCTTAACTTCAGCAAAGACCTAAATGGCAGAAAAGTCAGCGAAATATAGAAGTCAATGACTTAGTCCTCATCAAAGATGACAATCTTCCACCAGTTAAATGGAAATTAGGGAGAATAATAACTGTTCATTCAGGTTCAGACAATAAGGTCAGAGTTTTTACGATCAAGACTAGTAGTGTTGTAATCAATCGTCCAGTAGTGAAACTGTGTCCTCTTCCTATAGAAACTGAAAACTGTGAACTGAGAACGGTTTACATTTTTCTATTTTTTTTGCATTAATTTGTTTGTGTTATTAATTGTTTTTTCATTATAGTAAGAAATTGTATGCAACTAACCACTTGTTGAAATCCCAGAGGATTTCAATGGGGGACAGAATGTTTTTGTAAGTATCGTCTGAAGCGAGCCAAAGCTGCATGTTCCTTGGTTTCATATGCTCCGAATTCATGTAAGTTTCTTTTTCTTACTTTCGGCGTTTGGCAACACTCAGTGTTCTGTTTTGATTCTTGTTTTTGAATGAAAAAAGAATATGTTATGGAATAAGCCGTGTGATGGCTCGCTTTTCTTGTTTGTGAATAAACCGCTTTTACAGTCCATTGTGTTGTTTTATGTAAGAACCAGCAGAGTGTGTGTGTAGTGAGAAATCGGAAAAACACAGTCATAGAAGATACTTCCCATATAATACCAATATTGGTTAAATATTGGCTTTACATTAGCAATATTAATCACACTATTAAAAATATTTAAAACACTTTGAAACGCAATGGAATGTAATGCCAATATTGCAGACATTTTGGCAATAAATGCAGAAATATTTGTTGAAAATAATGAACTAATATTGATAAAATGCAAATATCAGAATGTTAAGACATTATGTCACATTACGAATTCTAATATTCCAAGATATCGCAAATACAGACCGGATATAGTTTTGCTTCTAGGGAAGCAGAAATATGTTGCATATTTCAATCAATATGGATAAAAATGCTGTGTAATGTTTACTACTAATTGTGTCACGTTAAAATACATTATAATTATAAGAATTTTAAAGCAGTTAGTTGTTAAAAATGTTGTGAATTGTTGACTGTTTTAACAATTATAGTTTTTATAGAGAATTTTCAAAATTTACTTTTAATGTTATCTACAATGTAACTATGGAAACAACTCGGAAATGTAATTTTAAATAGAGTAAATTACTCAACAATAAAGATTTAATAACCAGTTTTAAAACTACAGCAAATATTGCGTTCAAAGTTCCAGAATTTCTAAATTAACACTTACTTTACAAATGAAGGCACACACGTGGAAAGTTTCAGTGAATTCAGTGTGTTTCATTTAAATGTATTGCAACAGCTACTGCAGATGAGACATCTATTTTGTAACTTAAATAAATGTTTTCATTTCAGACATATATTAGTTGCGATATTTTTATTAAATTACAGCGAAGAACGTTGGTCTCATTAAATGCTATTTTAAAAGCAATCAAACATCCTTCTACGATTTCTGAAATTTCAAAATACTCAATCAAGCTTCGAAATTGATACTAATATAAATACATTCAAATCATCGAATATATTATTGATAGTGCTTTTTAGTGGTAATAATATTATGCTTGACTCAAATATTCAAAAAACTATTCGCTGAAAAAAAGGGTGACCTAAAATGAACTGAGTGTTTATAGAATTAAATAGCACAAACGGTTACAGCTTTTGAACTTATTCTTCTAGATGATTAATGTGTGGCGTCGAGAATTTCTGTGCTATTCTAAGTTCTTTTAGTTCTAAATCTCACCGAAAGATGGTGCTGTGATGACTCAAACTGTTTGAACTCACAAACTAATATGTTAAATTGGATCAAAGTTTACTCAGCTTTTATTATTTATTTTGTTCAGCTGTTGAAAAGTAGAAAAAAAATGTTTCCCGTTCTAAAATCTCAACGTTATTTTGAACAGTATTACAGTTTAAGACAATGGAGCGCTAACTATCGGTTATATTTGGAACTAAAAAAAGGAAGAATTGTATAGAAATTCTAGACTTCACATATTTTCATATAACTTACAGTGTCTAGAATACAGCCGAAGAACTATTTTTGAGATTCGAATTATTACAGTAAAATCTCGTTACAACGAATTTGTAGAGACCACCGTTGAAGTTCGTTATTCTGAAAAATTCGTTAATGTGAAATTCCAATATGGCGGATTTAAAAAATTAAATTTCGATACACATTAACTAAAATTACATATTTTTAGTAAAGTTGTATTAAATTTCTGCAAACATGTCAATAAAGAATTTATTTGCAGTATATTATTGTGAACATTTTTGTTATAAGATAAAAATTAAATTAATTCATTTTGAAGATTTTAGTCATAACTTTGTAACTATAAAAAAATATGTAATTTATCTCACATACCTGACTGCAGAAAAATTCACACTGATATATTCTAGTAATGTAACTATTAATTAATTATTTTTACAAAAAAGTCGGAAAATCTTCTCTTTTTTCAAATTGAATATTTTTTTTCCAAACGAAATCTTCAATTTTATTTAACGTTGTATAAAATGTGTCCGGCTTAATGTGTTGCTTGGATAAATGCTTTTTAAAAGTTGCAATGTTCGACAGAGCTTAGAACACAATTTTTAGTATTGGATGAAAAATCACTATCTTAACTTTTACTGTCGTTTGCTTTCCATTCTTTTATTAAAATTTTGGCAGTGTTGTTTGTTTGTCAGGGTATGTGACTCCTTCATCCATTCAATGTAATCATTAGCAGATGATGTAAGTTAAAAAAATTCTGTAACTGTAGTCCAGAGATCAGAAGGAAATTTAATGCAATAAGTACACTCTTCTGCATTCTACTGTGCTCCATATGTCAAATGTATACTTCTCCAAGTGTTTTTAATTGTGGTAGTATATACACTTTGCTAGGCAGCCTATATCACGTCAATTGCCTACCTCACATTCACCGTTACAGAAATTTAATCTTATTTCAGAAAAGTCCCTTTCTATTAATCGGCGCCTAAATTAATTTTGGCACTTTTTTATAACGTCTTGATGTGTGGGCTGCAAAATGGAAGTACGATTAGGAGGTCAAAATTTTACTTTTATGTTAGATTAATTTGCTGTAATTTAGTGTACAACACTATTATCTGATCAAAATTTACTTTTCTTATGATTTTGCTTATTTGTTCAGTCAAACTCCTAAGCCACTTAAAAAAGTGAATCTTCACAATTTTTAAGCAGCGTGTCTTGCTGATGTCCCAAAAGCGCTTTTATAGTTTTAAAGGATTTTAGATTTTTTGTGCTGGTGGCATTATAACAGAACAAAACCTAAATCCGCGCTTTAGATTTTTTTCTGCTTTTACATTTTTCCACTTTCATTGATATAGTGCGACTTCCATTTCGTAGAAGTTGATACAAAAGCGATTTCGTCGGCATTGAAAACGTCTCACGATATATAGGCACTTTTTTCTTCTCCAAAAATTTGTTTTATGCTATGAAAATGTATTTGATGTGAAATGTATTACCTATGACGAGAACAAAATAGTCAACCAATACTTGCTTCAAATTTAACGATTTTCATTTTCTGTGAATCTTTTTCTTTACCATGTAATATAGGTCATGTGATAGGCAAAGTGTTTGTCTTATATTTTTAAACCAAGTGTAAACATTTTCATAAATCGCGAGATAGTCCACAAGTCATATTGATTTCCTGTTTGGGCACATATAATACTTTTCAGAAAGCTTTAGAGGTTTTCATTTTCTTTTAAAATGATAGCCAGTGCCGAAGTATCTTTCGTGGCATTTACTTGCCTTCTTCCAGCTCTTACTGATTTAATTTCCTTTCAATGAAAATTGCTAACTTTTTCATTTCTGTACCATTTAAAAAAGAAAGAAATCTAATTCCAAATGTGAATTGTTGTAGAATAGAAATTCACATGGTTTTATTCACAGCTATTTATTGCCAAATTCGAATCTAAGGGACTGCTTCGAAAATAAAATCATTGGACTTCCTACATATTTTTAAGCGAGTGGTAAAGGCAAACCAAAGTAACTATAAAGAAAAGTGATTAGATATAAATAGAAAGGAATTTTTTTTTAATTTTACAGATTCGCATAGGGCAGCAATTCTCCCCGTCTCTCGAAAAATAGCTGCGAGATACGCTGAAAATTAAAAAATCGTGAAGTGTTGAAAATTTAAAAAAAGTTTTCTCCCGGTATTATAGTTTTTTGATAAAGATTATTTTGTACTTGTCAACTCACCATTCGTTAAACTGAAATGAGCATCCTTTTTAAGACTTCAATAAATTCGTTAATTTGAAAAATTTGTTAATCTGAAATTCGTTAAAGTGAATATATTTGTAATGACAAACTAAAGGGGATTTTTTTCTAATCAAAATAATATTCGTTAAACTGAAAAATTCGTTAAAGTGACATTCGTTGTAACGAGATTCTACTGTATACGTTTTGCAGAGACAAATATGCCGCTGTAACTAAATGTAGCTACACTAAACTTTAAATTTTTTAATCACATCTTTCTCAAAACAATTTTTTTTAAAACCTGTGCGCTTGGATTTATCGAGAACCTCCAGACCAATTTTCTTTAAATTTTAATACAAACGCACAGAGTTGAATTTTCTATGACTCTAAAAAGGAATTTTTTACCTATTCATTTTTAGATTTTTTACAAGCATTTTAAGGTTCTTTTTATACTGCGAAATTATTATTTTTTAAATGTCGCTATTTTTACAAATATTTAAATTTACAAAAAGTCTACGCTACGCCACAGCCAATATACTAAAGATTAATTACACTAGGACTTACCTGAAAGGGATTAGTCTGAGCGATATAGCTGAGAACATAGATTTAACAATTAAGAAATAAGGAAAAAGAGCAAATCAAATGGTAGAATTACAAAATATCATATGTAAATTAATATACACTGTTAAAAAGTAAAAAAGAGAATTACCGTTCATCAGGTATGTTTTCATAATATTTTACATCATTTGGCAAATAATCTCATTTTTTAACCGCGAATTGCACAATGCTTAAAATACGTGTCGGAGATTTTAAAACGTTAAGTTTTTTTAAGTTGGATTTTCAGCCAACAGAGTATTTTAGCAAGCGTACTTTAATGCAAATTTAATTTCATTGTTGTGTAATTTTCTTTATGAGAAATATTAGCATTTGAATTTAAAACTTTTCCTCCATGTTTATAAACTAAGTATAGAAACATTGATAACATGCTTGGCTACAAACCCGATTACAAAAATGTAACCTAAGTTCCTATTAAAGTATATAAGAAATCGATGACTTATATAAAAATAATTTTTATATTAAATCCCCATATCGGCGAAATTGAAAAAAAAAATAATTTCAAAGTTAAGTCTAACAGATACTGCTTTATTATTTTCTAAGATGATCTACGTCCTGCGCCATACGTACACCAATCCCCAGACTTTTCTTCTGTCTGTCTGTCTGCGGTCCATCTCCGTATAATTTGTCTGTTTCTCTATCCGTCCTTCTATCCGTCTCTCTAATGATCTTGCTACCCACCTGTCTGTCTCTGTAACTGTCTCGCTACCCGTCTGTCTATCTCACTATCAATATCACTTCCCGGACAATGTTATCAATTTACGTTGTGGAAAAAAGTTAAGTAATCGTGCTTGCGTGACTTAACGCCAATTTAATTTCATTGGTGTAACTTTTTTTTCTTATTTTTTCGGGGGGGGGAGGGGTGGAGGAATGTAGAGGGTGTAGAGTTGCAAATGTTTACATTTGTATTTAAACTTTTGTTTCCATTTTTATATGATTGTTGTTATGTTGTTAGTAAAATTAATTAGTATCTTGTTGACCAAGTTTCACTCAAAACAAATGCAAAAGACTCCTTCTGTGGTTGTTTGCTCGGAAAAACTTCCGTAATCGGGACCAAATTCAGCTGAAGCTTTTAATATCATTATTATGACTCTCATACAGCTAAAACTGTTGCTATTGTTGTATTGTTGTATTGTTGCTAGCATTTACTCTTCTTTGACGCCAACCGTGCCTGTGCAACTGAATGCGGAATATTAGCTATTTTTCTTGAACGAAGGGCGGTTATAACATTGTTTTATTTCGCATACCACATACCATTTGCAATATTGGTACTCTTATGTCGCAGGTGATAAATTTCCAAATATTGTTTTCTAACACATATATATTGCATTCATTTCATTTAAAACACATGTGCATTAAAAATACATACATTTCACTATTTTCTTTTAAAATGCTAAAAAGGAAAAAAATTAGAAGAAATAATGCCATCAACCAAAACATTTACAAGAACCTTTAAAACACAAAGCTGTTTTTTTTTAGTCATCAGCTCTCAGCTTGCAACCGAACTAATTTTATTTATTATTTTTTAAATGAAAGCTGTCCATTTATAGATGTGCTCGCAGCGGCTATTTTCTAAAATATTCCCAATTTTATATTTTTAATTTAATTTTAAAATATGAAACTTCTTCAAGATGGTGGCTATCAGATTACTACCATTGTTGCAGAGAAAAGAGAAATAATGAAGATTATTATATCCTTGATTATATCCTTAAAGATTATTATACTGATGCCATTTTTTTCATCACAGTGAAAAATAACATTAAAAAAATGAACAGAAAATGACGCCACGCTGAAAAAACATGCTTTTTCCCTCATAAATTTGATTCAATTTCGATATTTTTTCATTCCGCTGGTACTGAGTTTGAGACGATAGGCGAAATGCTTCAGTGAGTGATAATGACGTCATATTTAAACGAAAATGACCATTTTCTTTGATACAACTAAATACTTTTTTATGGACCTCAAGTCAAGAGTTAGAATATTCAAATGCAAAGTTGTAGCTGACATACGCGACTTCAAGTTAGAAATATATTTATTAATAGCTTATTGCGCGTTAGAATATTTTTTTTGCATGGTGAATACGGGAGGTGCGTATGAAATTTTTGAGACTGTGATGATAACATTAGGTTTAGATTTATTGAAAAAACAAATCTACGATTTTAACAAACTGCAATCATTTTTGCTGATTTTTCATTCCATAATACCAAGCATGAGAGACTTCAACTTATAACTTCATCATAATTACCAATTTCAACATAATAACTAACTTCATCATAATAACTTCACCATAATGATCTTAATATAATCTTGAGTATATATTAGTGATTACGTATGCGAATAAGGTATAATTTTTCAATAATTTGAACAGTGGAAATTTATGGAAATAGCATTTTGGTAACTTTGGGTTAAAACAATATTTGTTTTAAGATTTTAACAAACCAAAGTAAGATGGATTTTCTATTGCAATTAAATTTGTAGGTTTATTATAAATCAACGTAACAGCTCCTTTTTAAATATTTTCTTTCGTCTAAATTCGACTGGTTCCACCTCGTTTTATTTAAACATCAAAGAATTGTTCCTAATTTATACACGCGAAATATAAAAGCTGCTGTTGTTGATTTAAAAATGCTAATCGTGAGATTTGCGCTAAATCTCTACTAATAAGCTATTACTTGTTTTCTCTTTCAAATAGAAACAAATCCAGATTTTTTTTTTCCAGTTTGATTCAATTAAAG
Organism: Maratus michaelseni; assembly: GCA_963931845.1. Classification (NCBI taxonomy): domain Eukaryota; kingdom Metazoa; phylum Arthropoda; class Arachnida; order Araneae; family Salticidae; genus Maratus; species Maratus michaelseni. Next base: position 125,145,582 of record OZ007593.1, on the reverse strand, counting down.
TATTTTTTTCATACTCTTATATTAGTGCGTGCGTAATTTTTTTGCTCCATGTTCTCTAATCCGGTTGTCTCCGAAAATCTCCCGTCCGCCGGTGAAAATGAGATCTGCACTAAACTTTCGTAACTTTAATTGTATGAACTTAATTGAGCTTTCTTAATCTATTTTTTTAATATAATTTCCAAACGGCTTGAAATTTATTCTTGATAATTTTTCACATTATTTGTCATCCTCATATGTGCTTTCTTTGAAAATTAGAACGAAATCCCTCAAATAATTTTTGAGTTAGCTTGACGAAAGGTTTTAACATCTATCGTAGCTGTATGAGTCTTCGTTTCACTCAGACAATTAAGATTTTTCTTTCATGTTTCAGGACTGCTCTGTGCAATTGGCCGGCTGACACTGCATTTTCGACATAACCTCGTTTACAGGGATGTCAAGTAGAGTCTCGCATTGTGTCGGGTAACCCGATTTTATCCAAAACTAACCCGAAATGTCTTTCGAATAAGTTCAGGTTGACGCTAATTATTTTCAGAGAGGCTAGGATTCGGTTCGAGTTTACATTAAATATTTCAAGTTCGAATCGATTTTGAATTGAGTTTTGTTTCTTTAGGGTTTTGTTCGGGCTGACCCGATTTTTCAATGAAAGTTCTGGATTTGAAAAATAATATATATTTGAATATTAATGAGTGTATAATGTAATGAGCGCAAAAAGATACAATTGATATTAAGACATAATTGTAGACTTCTTTTCCATAATTGTATTAAAATAGGGATTAATTTTGTTTTTCTTTGGGTTCGGGTTCGGGTTCGAGTCTGGTTTCGGGTTGAGTTTACATATAATTTTCGGATGCAGGATTCTAATACCAAGGACGAAATATGATTTTTTAAAAAGGAAAACATCATAAAACACTGTTGAAACATAAGTTACTTTACCCCCCTCACCCAACATGCAAAAAAACCAAGCGAAAAACAACAAAAAAAAAGTTATTGAAACCCATAAAAAATTTCTTAAATTATGGGCACCTTATTATTTTTTTAAGTTTCTAAATGATTTATCCAGCGTTATATTATGTTTCTTATCTATTTTCAAAGCTTCGAAATTGTTAAGGATGAATAATAATGGATAGAACTCCTTCTAAATAAAAAAATAATATATTAATATTTTAAACACCTAAATAAAATAAAGTCACTGTAAATAAATCAAAAAACAAATGCATGCGTATATAAAATAACTTTGTTATTTGTAAAATTTCTTATGCGAAATCTTTTATATCAATTTTCGAATTCGTGCAACAAACATACGAGACTTTTTAACTTTCAAGTATAAATAACAACGCAGGGACAACGCAGATAGAATTATATATTTTAAGAAAATCACTGAGAGATTGGTGTATTATATTTTACTGGTAACGTCACCGAAACATATATAAGGATTTTAAATTAGAAATATTAAAAATTAGAAATTTAATTATTTTCTATGATTTACAGTTTATAGGTTTTGGGGAGAGCATTCAAAATTTATACCTAATATTAACTATAATGTCAAATGTAAAAATAATGAAGCCCATTTAAATAAATTCAAACGACTTTCAGATAATACAAAAGTCACGGTACAACAAATATTGAATGACATTTTTAAAAGAATTAATTCACGAAAACTTGTCTTGAAAGTGCCACTTTTAAGAATAAATGCTGACTTTACAAATGAAAACAAGTATTTATAATTTCCGATTGAGCTTTAGTGCTTGGTACTATTTAAAATGTTTGCAAAATTTATTTCATAACTTAAATAGTTTAAATTCAGAGCCATCTCAAATGCGATACGTCCATTAAGTTACAAACGAAAGTTCTTGTAATCCTTAAATTATATTTTAAAAGCAACCAAGCTTGTTTGCATGATTTCTAAAATTTCAAAATACTGATGCAAGCTTTGTATTGTAGTAATGTAAGTAAGTATACTTAAATCCTCGACAAATCATTGAGAGTGTCCTTTTATAATTAAAACTTTAATGAAAATATTCGAATTTCATAGGTTCGATGATTATTTAAGATGCAATTTGCGAAAAATATTTCTGATAGGAGATTTATAATCTCTTAAGTTATGTTTAGTAGAGTTTTGTTATTTATAGAATCTGATATTATGATGTTATTCATTTAATTTTAGACATTTTGAGTATTAAAGGATTATTTTAAACAATTAAATAATATGAATAAAAGTTTTGTGTATTATTTATTATTTCGAAAACATATTTCTTATATTTTATCGTAAATATATATGTTTTAAGGTATAAAGAATAAATGCTTTGTCTGTTTTAGAATGTAAATTTTGTTAAGCGGCATTAGAAGAATTTAAATCCAAACATTAAATGTCGATATGAAACTAAAGTATCTAAAAAAAACATAATTAATTGTAAGTTCAATGCTAACAACACTCTAAAACGACATTTTCAAAACTGAGCAAAAAATACTCAAATATGAGTATGTCGCATATTGAAAATGGCTCCGAATCAAAATTACTAAATTTTGAAACATGTATATACTCATTTCTGAAAACATGCACACACTCAAAAATAAAACATCACGTGCTCTTATTTGAATATGTCCATGTTTCAAAAATGAGTATGAACTGATTCTAATCATTTTTGAGTATGTCCATGTTTCAAAAATGAGTATGAACTGAGCTGTATGTGCTCAGTTTTCTGTATGTCCATGTAGCAATATTCTGAATATTTCTGGTATTTCAGAATTGAAAGCATTGGATCGTCATATTTGAAACAAAACGTTTCATAACAAATTGAAAACATGGATTTACTCAGATTTGAAATTGTAATTTTTCTCAGTGAACTCATCACATTGCAACAAAAAGGATCAGTGTCCATAAGACGTGTTTTTGGATCATGAAATAAGACTAACATTCTATCTTGGTATACTGACTTAATTATTTCACTTTTTAATATTAGGAGGTTTATCCTGTACAATTTCAATAATACTTTTTGCATTTTGTTCGGATTTATGTGACTTACACAAGCTTAAAGTTCGTATTATTCGTAGTTTTGATGAAAAATACGCAATTTCTCCTAATTTTAACTCAATTATTTATGTGAGCGCAGTCGTGCAACATTTTCTTCTTTACATATGTTATAAAATACATCAAAATATATAATATATGTAAAAACAAAAGTGTTGCAAAGCTGCGCTCATAGTAAAATATTAAAAATAGGGAGTTAAGTAACTGTATTCCCTCACGTCACTAAGAGACTTTAGGATGCAGCAACGTGTTTAAACGTGCTAAAATAAATGTAATTATTACTAGAGTTACGTTATTATAGTTATTAGCAGTAGTTACGTTCATTTTAGCAAGTTTAAACACGTTGCTGCATCCTAAAGTCTCTTAGTGACGTGAGGGAATACAGTTACTTAACTGCCATTTTTTAATATTTTACTATGAGCGCAGCTTTGCGACACTTTTATTTTTACATATATTGTACATTTCGATATATTTTATAATATATGTAAAGAAGAAAGTTTTGTACGATTGCACTCATATAAATAATTAAGGAAAAATTAGGAGAAATTGCGTATTTTTCATCAAAAACTACGAATAATTCGAACTTTGAGCTTGTGTAAGTCACATAAATCCGAACAAAATGCAAAAACTATTGTTGAAATCGTACAAGATAAACCTTGTAATATTAAAAAGTGAAATAATTAAGTCAGTATAACAAAATCGAATTTTAGTCTTATTTCATGGGCCAAAAACACGGCTTATGGACCCTGATCCTTTAGTGATTAACTTTAAAACTATATATACATTACAAATTTAGATAAGATGCAACATATTTATACTTTTTCGTTTAATGTAAGAAGGTCTTTATTTTCTGATTTGAATCAGATATATACTTTACAAGCTAAAAGTAAAAGTTTTTATCTCAGAACTACCTTTGATACAACGATATCATGAAGTTGTACAAAAGACGATGTTTTTCTTAATTATACTTTAACAATAAACAAAACTTCCTAATACTAATTTTAAATTTTCAAATTATTTAAGAAAACTTTGTATTAAGTACTATTTTAAGTTTTCTAATCATCGAAACTATTATGAATAGTGTTCAAATTTAAAATTTTCTGATAATGTTGCAAACTTAGATACCGGAAAAATATTATTCAACAAAGAGTTTAGTGAAGTTACTTAAGATAGAATAATAAGATTGAATCTAATAAATGTATATTTTGTTAAACATAGATTAAAGTTTATTACTTAAAACTTAAAACACAAATTCTGGAGATATTTAAAAAGATATCACCGGATATAACAGGCAAAAAGTTTTTTCTTTTATCACAGAAAAATAATGAATTTACTTCAATGTGTTAAAAGCATAAAATTTTAAAATATAAAGTTTGAGATATAATTAAATAGTTTTTTCAAAGCCTTTTTACAATTTCTTTTCTTTTCTTTTATTTATGCTTATGACAAAAGAAGATTAAAGGAAAAAAAAAAGAAGTCTACATTAAACTATGAGACTTTTTTTTAAGTTGTAAAGAAAATATTTTTCTCATTATTATATTTTGAGAAAATTTGGAAAGAATAAAAAGTATGTGAAAATATTTTACTTGAATTTTCACATTTTTAAAGTGCCTTATTATTGTAAATTCAACGTAAGTCGAGTTTACTTTTTCAATAACATAACGAAATACATTGCAGTTGTTTGCATACATCAAAAGAAAATATTATTTTGTTTTTCTTTTTACTAAAGTTTAAAAAAATAAATCTGCTGATAATACATTCAGATTTCTTTTGAAGTTCTTCACAATGTAAAAGAACTTTTTATGTAGTGTGCTATATTTTTTCATCGAAAAATGTTTTTAAATTCAATAAAACATTCTTTCTAAGCGGAAGATACTTGAAAACTTATTGAAATTTAAGCGAAAAAGACATGAATTATTTAGAAGATAAAATGTCGTAGATGGTAATGTTCACAAACTCTCAAAATCTATAAAGATAGCTATGTTTTTACACTACTTTTGTTTATTATGTTTATCTGGCATGTTTTTAGATTGCAAAAATGTGTAGGTGCAGCAAAAATGTCTAAAAACCAATTCTTGAAAAACGACGTGAATAGATAAGATCGTTTTTTGGCCCCCGAAATAGGGTAATTTTTTTCTTCACTTTCTTCTAGTTACATAACTAGGAAGTATTAGAATAGTGAACATTTGCAAATTTTTGATGGATTTATAGATTTAGGGTTTTTTTTTAACCATAATGCACTATTTTTAAAAATGTCTGTCTGCCTGTCTGTATGTCAGTCTCTGTGTGGCACAAATTTTGTGGCCTCGCTAGCTCAAGAACTAATGCACGGAATCTCATCAAACTTCAAATTAATTTAGACCTTAAAATAAATTGATATTGATTAGTTTTGGATGTGTATGGCTAAACAAGAGAGAGGCGCTGCATTTTTTTCAATTTCCGTGATAACTATATCTCAGGAATTTATGTCGGAAATTCATCAAACGTGATTCTGTTACAACCTTACATATGTAGTAGATGTTTATTAGGTTCTTGTATATAAACCGAAAGGTGTCGCTGCTATGAGGTGTCTTTCATGATTTCTGCGATAGATATATTTGTAGAACTAATGTACGAAATTCATAAAACTTTATATTTTGTTAGATCTAGACATAAATAAATGCTTATTAAATTTTGGTGCATACCTCCCAACTGGTGACGCTGTTATGCTGGGTTTTTCACAAATTATCTTATAACTATATCTCAAGAACTAATGCATGGAAACTCTTCAAACTGCATATTCTGTTGGATCTTGGCATAAATACTGATTCAATTTTAACTTTTATCACTCAAGATGTGCTGCAATCCTACGTTTGCGGAAATATTACTAATCGTGTCCAGAAACTATCAATGGAATTGAACGAGCGTGGTTTTCAGTAATATTAACTCAATTATTGTAAATCTTATACAACCTGTAACGATACTGTTGCCAGAATTGTTCATTTTCTATGTCAAATATTGGCACCTAACCCAATTACGGAATATTACCCCTATGCTTTTTACGATGAACTATTTTTTATTGTGTAGAAATGCGTCAATTTTTATATTTGAGTTTCATGATTAAAAATACTTACGTTGATCTAATTTTAAATTTTAGTATTCAACAGGGGGCGCTGCTGTTCTGTTTTTCTTTTAATTCACAAAATCGATTAATACAGAGTGTCTCATTTATTTTGCAACCCGCGTAAACACGAAGCAAACGAACAGCGCGAGTGCACGCGCACACCGTTATCGCAGGTTGCGGTGCGGAGGAGCGTGCAAGCAACACTACCAACATGCTAGAAAACCGCACGAGACACTTCAGTGCCAAGGAGAACGAAGTGAAAGGTAGTTTTGCGTCATGGTGCTATGTGCAGAAAGACGTGCGTTTATTATTGAACATTATTTTCGAACATCTTCGTACAAAACAGTCAAGGAACGATATGAAAACAAGTTTCCAGACTCGGTGGTGCCAAATAAATACACAATTAAGCGAATCGTGGAGCATTTTCAAACAGAATGGACTGTGGAACCGAAAAGAAAGAACCGTCCGTCGTTTGTCCTAACTGACCACAAAATGAAGGAAATCGAGACGAAAATAAAGGAGAAACTCGCCACGTCATTATGAAAATTAGCTTTACAAACAAACGTTCCCCGAGCCACTGCATACCGCGCCTTGAAACGATTGAACGTGCACGCTTATAGCGCCACATTGGTGCAGGAATTGAAGGCGCCTGATCCAATGCATCGTCTCAACTTTTGTCTCTGGTTAAAAACTTTTGTTCGAAAACATGACATTGGTGTTTTAGACCGGGTGTTCTTTAGTGACGAAGCCTAGTTACATACAGCATTTGATAAACTCGCATTACGGAAGGGATAAACGCTGTCACATCAAACACATTACAAAATGTGTCTCGAAACCTCCTCAAACGGGCCCAGATATGTAAAGATGAAGACGGCGCTCACTTCCAACACCTTTTGTAGTCGTTTAAGCACTTCTGTAAAATAAAAATTAATGTTTGTACATTTTTCTTTTTGGGGGGGTTGCAAAATAAATGAGACACTCTGTATATTAGAATGGTATAGATGAAAATTTTGTGATGGCTATATCATGCTAGTTTCTGTGATGTTTTGATTGTTTTAGTATAAATTAGAATCTATATTTATTGCTTCTCGGAGTGATTTTTATTTGAAGATTATTTACACGTGTTAAACAAGATTAAATACATAAGTTCATTCAGTAAGTTATATAATACTAGGTGATCAACCTAGCGTTTTCAAGGCCCGTGATAATAACCTTAAATAAACCTCAAATGTGTGGAATTTTATATCTTTAACCCGATAAATGAAAAATCGCATTTTTTTTTAAATTTTGTGGTAAAAGCACTCGTAAGAAGTTTTTTGCAAATCCCTATTCATTCTCATTATGCTTTTATCGTTTTTATAAATACATATCTATGGCGCCATTATTTTTTTGCTAATAATAAGAAAAAATGCCGTCAGATTTTAACAACAATTTATACGCTGGTGTAAAATATTTTTTAATTTGTAGTCTGAAATTTTCAAATCGATATCTTAATTAGTTTTCTTAATTTTCTAATTAGTAACATTTTTTAACTTATTTTCTTTCCTTGAACAAATGGAGGCTGTGTGATCGGCCGATCTGCGAAAACAGATATCTTTTTTGATAAGATTTTAATAAATACCACTTCTCTATTTTACTCTTTTTTTTATTTTGTATGAAAATATTTCTAGCACTGCACTGTTAAAAATAGCCGTTGCTTTACAGTGCTTTACTGCATAATTTACTGTACATTACCGTATTACTGTAAATATTGCGCTTACCCGTTAAAAATCAGTTATTGACTGTAAAATTCTGTCATTGACCGTAACTGATCATTTTTACAGGATTATCCTTGGTCCAACAGTCATTTACGGCCAAGAGAGAAAGAAATACAGGTTGTTACAGTCTTTTACGGCAGATCACGGGCAATTTTAGTAGATCACCGTTATTCGTTACCGCAAACCGTAATCGAACAGTGGATTACAGTCATCTCATCTCAGTAGTTTGATTTTGGAAAACTAGGGGGCTCAGCCCCGTGCTCGCTAACGCTCGCCAACCCCCTGTGAATTGCGAAGAAAATCACATTGAGACCGCTACGCTGTCACAGCTCGCTTTGCTCGCTCGCCCCTTTTTTTCAGCAATTCTAGCCGGAATAAATTCTACCATAAAACATTTGAACATATGAAATTGACAATTTATTGTAATGTAAAAAAATAATTCTCCGTTGAAAACACAACTGAAAATGCATTTAGTTGGCGCTACTAATGAGCATATAAATCGTTTAAATACTTTGAAAAAATGATCTTTTGTACAGCACGACTTAAATTCATTAGAAAAAAAAACTACGTGATAGGAAGATAGTTTGTTTGTCATTGTTTAAATTTCGTTCGACATTTTATTGTTCTAATTGATTATAGGTTTTTACAAAATGAATTATTTTTTACTTCATCAATACAGCAACAGATGGCGGCAGGTGATATCTAGACAGTTGATTTTTTTTATTTCTCCGTCTTTTGAGTGAGTAAAATTCGTAAATGAATTCTAAATAAGAGTTGAGAATTCATTTGAAATTAACGATATTGCTCATAATTAAAATGAGGAATCATCTCAGACGCTTTGGATTACGTACATGTTATTTTATTTTTAATAATTGCTAGTTTGAGTTTCATTCTATGGTTTCACTCTTCCCTGCTCTCACACTGACCGCCATATTGGATGGAGGTGTAGCTGGTCTGACACAATCTAGTTTGTTCATTGGTCTGAGCTCTGGAAACTACAGTTGTTGCTAAACCATAAGTTACAAATTCAGCCCTATTTTCGCGCCACGTAAGACAAATATATATATAGATGGCAACAAATGCACTGGGCCATGTTTGTTTATCTTCGCACGAGGAATAAAATTCCATGAGGAAGGACGCCATGAACATAAAGATACAGCTACTGAATAGGATCTTGGCCTGGCTGTACCAATACCGGATTTATTTATCTGGTTATCTAATTTCAAAATGAATTTTAATATCAAAGTTTATGTAGAGTAGATGCATAATTTCCGTCTCCACCGCCGATTCACCATTGCGAGTTTTACCCTTTCTAATTATTTGTAAAAGCAAACGCTTCTTAAGTCATTTCCGGTATTTTAGAGGATTATGAAGATATAAGAAGATATAATATAAGAAATTAATATATATTATTAGATTATATGGAAATATTGGATTATGTAGAGATTAGACTATATAGAAATTAATTAGATTATATTATAATATTTACTAGATGAAACCCGTCAAAATTTGACGGCAAACAACTTGATGGTAACATTAAAAAAGGTTCATAAGTAATACAATATTCATAGTAATTTTAAAAAAAAAAATTTACAAATAAAGAAATTTTTGCAGTTAAAATTTTATGATCTTTCCCAAATATAAACATTTAACTGCATTATATATCACCATACTACCAATAGAAGATAATACTGTCCCAGTTGCACTCACTTCCAAGTACACCCATGAGGTCGAGTGCTTGTACACACTAACCCTTATACAGTAGACTCCCTTAAATCCTCAAAGAAATGAAAATTTTCTAAAGTGTAAAATATATGTTTTCATAGGGATTTCTTATGAAACTGATAGTATATGGGGAAGTGGCAAAAAAGATTAATGAAAAAAAAAAAAAAAACTAAATAACCTCATTCATTTCTCCTAAAGTCAATTTTTTTTTTGCCGCATAATTGTGCAAAGATTTATATTATCAAGATACCATTTTGATTTGTAAGCACAAAGTCAATAAAATCACCATTTTGAGACAAATTATGAGTTTAATAAGTATCGCCCAAGAACGGAGATGCAACCTGGTATAAAATGAAATCGTCAACGCCCAGGGGTCGGAAAAACTACTTTTTGTTTGTAGAGAACTACAACTACAACTACTTTATGAAAAATATAGTTAACTACAACTACAACTACTTGTTTTAGAAAATAACGACTACAAACTACTTTTCAAAAGCAGTCACTACTTCGCTACTTTTCGCTAATTTAGTTATCATCGCTAATTAAATACACCGCAAACGATTTTTCCCTATAGACCATATTGTAACAGAATTCTTTTGAATGTCCCTGTAAGCGAGAAATAAATGATACACACTTCATTTTCAATACTGAACATTCAATGGTAAACTTCAATAACATATAGAGAAGTTGCAATCAGCTGATAAACCATTGTACTTCACTTGGAGGTCAGGGTACTTCCACCAATCAGAACTCTCTATTTTTAGTGTGTGACCTCCAACTTGACGTCAATTGCAACTGCCCTATAAAACTTTCATGGCAATCTGAGTATATTTACGAGAGTTGGAACACGGACAGACAGACAAAGCGAATTCATAGATACTTTTTAATTATGTTGAAAAGTGTTAAAAAGAGGAAATTTGAAAACAAAATTGTAATAATCTTACAAATGTATGATAGTGATATAGCCCAGTAACGCTTAAGGTGGTTCTCAAATTCCTTACTCAACAACGCGAAACTTTCTGATACGTTATCTGACTTATTTTTAAACACAAAGGCATAAAATTGACAGGTCTGACTATTGAAGCGATTTGGAATCGAAATGAGTTTGTCTTTTTTTTTGATAAATAAATTACTTATCGGGTTATAAGCGATTTGTATCACGTTTTTTCCGTGACACGAACCTCCCCTGCTGTGGCATTGGAAATTCGGTTGAAAACGCCGACTTTGACAATGTTTTCTGAAAAATCTTCTGTCTTACCAAAAAATTAAAATAAAGAATAGTGGAAAACGTGTTTCGGTTACAAATTTTCTGAATACGGACACCTGCATTTTCATACGTTTCCGAACAAAAGTGAATTGAAGAATATGTCATAAAGTAACCAGTTTGAATTTGAAAACAACCTTAAGAGCGGATAACTCTTGGTAAATTTGAATGTATATTATTTTTTTTAAATAGAGCTAAATAGTTCCATTTCTTTACAATTTAAAAATTGTACACGATCATACAGACTTGCATAAATTAAAGCCTAGCTTTTCTTTTCCTTTCTATCTCTTTTTGTTTGTGTCCCTTTGAAAACCCGAATTTCAACATACTGGGCTTTACATTCATTCTGGAGACAAACATAAAGACATTTCATTAAAACACCAAGCTATCCAATATCAAATCAAATATAAAACATTATAAATAAATTATTTTAGCGATAAAAACCTGTGCAGCTAAAGTAAAAATAAATAGCCATAAAAATCAAATTAAGCATTCTTAGGCATTTTTTTAAATAATATATTTTTATTTTCAACCACCTTTGTTTTATCTATTGGAATCTTCAAAAGGAAATATATTGGACAAATATTTCACAACGATCAAAAGACGTATTAATAAAATATTTTTTTGTGATAATAAACAGTTCGATAAGATTATTTTCTGAACCAGGGATCTTTATTAATGATTTATGAATTTTAGTGAATAACGATTTAGATATTCAGTGCGAGATGCGATCCAGTAATTATTATTAATAAAGAAAATGCTAACTCACCTCCATATTCCACTTCAAGTTGTAAGAAGATGATTTTGATACCGATAAATTCTTATTAATTGTACAAAGTTTACATGTTACAGAATAATTACCAATTTCTTGTTGTTCTATAATTTCAAAATATTCATTATATGCCGAGCAGGGCAGTTCTATGCTATTTTTGTCTGTCATTCTATTACATTAATCTCAAAAGAAGCATCCCCACATTAAAACTCAAGATCTAATAATGAGTAAGAAGACAAAGGGTTCCCAGCAAGAAAATTATTTTTTTTTTTTATGAGTGAGTACTTTGAGGTTTTATCAGCAAATACAGCAAACATTAGATCACGGGCATGCTGAACTTTACGTTGTAACTACTGCAACTGAGATTTGTTGACATTGTCTGACATTCGCAAATTGTTGCAGAGAACATATTTCACACAAAAGAAACGAGTTATGATGATCACGTAATTTGAAGATTGGCACTTTTTTTCTTTCCTAAAGTAGCGTCAACAGTAGCGTCGATGCTCGCTACAAACTACTGATATTTTGTAGCGCGCTACTCGCTACACTACACTTTTTTAATGTAGCGCGCTACACTACAAACTACTGGAAAATGTAGCGTCTACTGTAGTTTCGCTACTTGTAGCGCGCTACTTCCGAGCCCTGTCAACGCCCAATAATGAAAGCAATAATAAATCAAAACATTCAAGAATTGTTTATGAAGCAAAATTAATTCAATAACAAATCTCAATGAAAATATACATTTTAGATTCTACCCTAACCTTAAACTGAGTTTGATGTTTCAATTAAGAAATGAAAACATTCAGTAAGTATAAAATATATGTTTTCATAGAGATTTCTTATTAAACTGATAGTATATAGGGAAGTCGCAAAAAAGATTAACCGAACAAAAAAAAAAAAAAAAAAAAAAAAAAAAAAAAAAAAAAAAAGAAAAATTCTTTAAATTCTCCTAAAATCAAAAATAAATTTTTTTGTCGCATTCTTGGGCAAAGATGTATATTATCAAGATACCATTTTGATTTGTAAGCACAAAGTCAATAAAATCACCATTTTGTGACAAATTATGAGTTTAATAAGTATCGCCCAAGAATGGAGATGCAATCTGGTATAAGATGAAATTGTCATCGCCCAATAATGAAAGCAATAATAAATCAAAACATTCAAGAATTGTTTATGAAGCAAAATTCAATAACAAATCTTAATGAAAATACACATTTTACATTTTTTTTGGTCGCATTTTTGGGCGAAGATATATATTATCATGATACCATTTTAATTTGTAAGCACGAAGTCAATAAAATCACCATTTTGAAGCAAATTATGAGTTTCATAAGTATTGCCCAAGAACGGAGATGCAATCTGGTACAAGATGAAATTTACATCGCCCAATATTGAAAGCAATAATAAATCAAAACATTCAAGAATTGTTTATGAAGCAAAAACAAATCTTAATGAAAATATACATTTTACACTCTACTATAACTTTAAATTGAGCTTGATGTTTCAATTAAGAAATGAAAACATTCAGTAAGTATAAAATATATGTTTTCATAGAGATTTCTTACGAAACTGATAGTATATAGGGAAGTCGCAAAAAAGATTAACCGAACAAAAAAGAAAAAAAAAAACTCTTTAAATTCTCCTAAAATCAAAAATAGTTGATTTTGTCGCATTCTTGGGCAAAGATGTATATTATCAAGATACCATTTTGATTTGTAAGCACAAAGTCAATAAAATCACCATTTTGTGACAAATTATGAGTTTAATAAGTATCGCCCAAGAATGGAGATGCAATCTGGTATAAGATGAAATTGTCATCGCCCAATAATGAAAGCAATAATAAATCAAAACATTCAAGAATTGTTTATGAAGCAAAATTCAATAACAAATCTTAATGAAAATACACATTTTACATTTTTTTTGGTCGCATTTTTGGGAGAAGATATATATTATCATGATACCATTTTAATTTGTAAGCACGAAGTCAATAAAATCACCATTTTGAGGCATATTATGAGTTTCATAAGTATTGCCCAAGAACGGAGATGCAATCTGGTACAAGATGAAATTTACATCGCCCAATATTGAAAGCAATAATAAATCAAAACATTCAAGAATTGTATATGAAGCAAAAACAAATCTTAATGAAAATATACATTTTACACTCTACTATAACTTTAAATTGAGCTTGATGTTTCAATTAAGAAACGAAAACATTCAGTAAGTATAAAATATATGTTTTCATAGAGATTTCTTACGAAACTGATAGTATATAGGGAAGTCGCAAAAAAGATTAACCGAAAAAAAAAAAAAAACCTCTTTAAATTCTCCTAAAATCAAAAATAGTTGATTTTGTCGCATTCTTGGGCAAAGATGTATATTATCAAGATACCGTTTTGATTTGTAAGCACAAAGTCAATAAAATCACCATTTTGTGACAAATTATGAGTTTAATAAGTATCACCCAAGAATGGAGATGCAATATTTTATAAGATGAAATTGTCATCGCCCAATAATGAAAGCAATAATAAATCAAAACATTCAAGAATTGTTTATGAAGCAAAATTCAATAACAAATCTTAATGAAAATACGCATTTTACATTTTTTTTGGTCGCATTTTTGGGCAAAGATATATATTATCATGATACCATTTTAATTTTTAAGCACGAAGTCAATAAAATCACCATTTTGAGGCAAATTATGAGTTTCATAAGCATTGCCCAAGAACGGAGATGCAATCTGGTACAAGATGAAATTTACATCGCCCAATATTGAAAGCAATAATAAATCAAAACATTCAAGAATTGTTTATGAAGCAAAAACAAATCTTAATGAAAATATACATTTTACACTCTACTATAACTTTAAATTGAGCTTGATGTTTCAATTAAGAAATGAAAACATTCAGTAAAGTGTAAAATATATGTTTTCATAGGGATTTCTTATGAAATTGATAGTATATGGGGAAGTGGCAAAAAAGATTAACCGGAAAAAAAACAAACTAAACAAACTCTTTAAATTCTCCTAAAATCAAAAATAGTTTTTTTTGTCACATTCTTGGGCAAAGATGTATATTATCAAGATGCCATTTTGATTTGTATGCACAAAGTCAATAAAATCACCATTTTGTGACAAATTATGAGTTTAATAAGTATCGACCAAGAACGGAGATGCAATCTGGTATAAAATGAAACTGTATAATGAAAGCAATAATAAATCAAAACATTCAAGAATTGTTTATGAAGCAAAATGCAATAACAAATCTTAATGAAAATACACATTTTACATTTTTTTGTCGCATTTTTGGGCAAAGATGTATATTATCATGATACCATTTTAATTTTTAAGCACGAAGTCAATAAAATCACCATTTTGAGGCAAATTATGAGTTTCATAAGTATTGCCCAAGAACGGAGATGCAATCTGGTACAAGATGAAATTTACATCGCCCAATATTGAAAGCAATAATAAATCAAAACATTCAAGAATTGTTTATGAAGCAAAAACAAATCTTAATGAAAATATACATTTTACACTCTACTATAACTTTAAATTGAGCTTGATGTTTCAATTAAGAAATGAAAACATTCAGTAAAGTGTAAAATATATGTTTTCATAGGGATTTCTTATGAAATTGATAGTATATGGGGAAGTGGCAAAAAAGATTAACGAAAAAAAAAAATAACCTCATATTCATTTCTCCTAAAGTCAATTTTTTTTGCCGCATTCTTTAGCAAAGATGTATATTATCAAGATACCATTTTGATTTGTAAGCACAAAGTCAGTAAAATCACCATTTTGAGACAAATTATAAGTTTAATAAGTATCGCCCAAGAACGGAGATGCAATCTGGTACAAGATGAAATTGTCATCGCCCAATAATGAAAGCAATAATAAATCAAAACATTCAAGAATTGTTTATGAGGCAAAAGTAATTCAATAACAAATCTTAATGAAAATATACATTTTACGTTCTATTATAACTTTAAACTGAGTTTGATGTTTCAATTAAGAAATGAAAACATTCAGTAAAGACTAAAGAGTAAAATATATGTTTTCATAGAGATTTCTTATGAAACTGATTGTATATGGGGAAGTGGCAAAAAAGATTAACCGGAAAAAAAAACAAACTAAACAAACTCTTTAAATTCTCCTAAAATCAAAAATAGTTTTTTTTGTCACATTCTTGGGCAAAGATGTATATTATCAAGATGCCATTTTGATTTGTATGCACAAAGTCAATAAAATCACCATTTTGTGACAAATTATGAGTTTAATAAGTATCGACCAAGAACGGAGATGCAATCTGGTATAAAATGAAACTGTATAATGAAAGTAATAATAAATCAAAACATTCAAGAATTGTTTATGAAGCAAAATGCAATAACAAATCTTAATGAAAATACACATTTTACATTTTTTTGTCGCATTTTTGGGCAAAGATGTATATTATCATGGTACCATTTTAATTTGTAAGCACAAAGTCAATAAAATCACCATTTTGAGGCAAATTATGAGTTTCATAAGTATGGCCAAAGAACGGAGATGCAATCTGGTACAAGATGAAATTTTCAACGCCCAATATTGAAAGCAATAATAAATCAAAACATTCAAGAATTGTTTATGAAGCAAAAGCAAATCTTAATGAAAATATACATTTTACACTCTACTATAACTTTAAATTGAGTTTGATGTTTCAATTAAGAAATGAAAACATTCAGTAAAGTCTAAAATATATGTTTTCATAGGGATTTCATATGAAACTGATAGTATATGAGGAAGTGGAAAAAAAGATTAACGAAAAAAAAAACTAAATAACTTCATCCATTTCTCCTAAAGTCTTTTTTTGCCGCATTCTTGGGCAAAGATGTATATTATCAAGATACCATTTTGATTTGTAAGCACAAAGTCAATAAAATAACCATTTTGAGACAAATTATGAGTTTAATAAGTATCGCCCTAGAACGGAGATGCAATCTGGTATAAGATGAAATTGTCATCACCCAATAATGAAAGCAATAATAAATCAAAACATTCAAGAATTGTTTATGAAGTAAAATTAATTCAATAACAAATCTTAATGAAAATATACATTTTACATTCTACTATAACTTTAAACGGAGTTTGATGTTTCAATTAAGAAATGAAAACATTCAGTAAAGTGTAAAATATGTATTTCATACAGATTTCTTATGAAACTGATAGTATATGGGAAGTGGCAAAAAAGATTAACCGGAAAAAAACCCTCTTTAAATTTTCCTAAAATCAAAAATAGTTTTTTTTTGGTCGCATTCTTGGGCAAAGATGTATATTATCAAGATACCATTTTGATTTGTAAGCACAAAGTCAATAAAATCACCATTTTGTGACAAATTATGAGTTTAATAAGTATCGCCCAAGAACAGAAATGCAATCTGGTATAAGAAGAAATTGTCATCGCCCAATAATGAAAGCAATAATAAATCAAAACATTCAAGAATTGTTTATAAAGAAAAATTCAATAACAATTTTAACCTTTAATTGACATTATTCAAATAAATATTTCCTGGTATATATACATATATATATATATATATTGTATCATTTTAGGTGGAACCACTCTTTCCATGAACATTGCTGAAAATTATCAATTGAAGACTATTATCTCCAGATTGGGGTAAGCTGGAAACCCGTTCTACATGTCCATCTCTTCCTTATTAAATTTTGTTTAATTTGAGTACTCATACATCTAATTCGGTTCAGTGGTTCAGGAGTTATGACTCAAAAACCATCCTCTACTTTAGATTCTCATATCTCTTAACGAATTAGACTTTTGTCAACTGAACCGGCCCCTTCCAGGTAGCAATCTACAATTTTTTGTGCATTCTTGCCTTAATATAGATAGCTTGCACTTTAATGAACATTTTAAGACCTTTTTTATGTAATTATGTCAATTACTTAATGAGTTATTCATATTTTAGCACATGCTGTTTTAGTTCTGTTTTATACCATTTTCTAAATTCTGAAAAAATCCATGTTCTATGCATACATTTTTAATACTTTTAACTTATTGAAAACTATGTAAAACATAAAAAAATTAATAAGGATTAATTTAGTATCATTGTTTTTAAGTTTTTATTAAGTTTTGTACATATGTATTGATGCAATTTTCGAAACTTAATTTTTTCCCCATGTTTTTCCAATGGTGTTTTCATTTAACATCCCCCTTTTGTGCACCCACTTTTTAATATGTTTTCATACTTTTAACAACTTTAAACATTAATGGCATCTTAGGTTATAATATGTACATGGTTTTAGTATTCATTATTTTTAGTTTTGATGAGTTTTAATGTGTATAAGTTGTAT
The DNA here is from genome assembly GCA_963931845.1 of Maratus michaelseni. Classification (NCBI taxonomy): domain Eukaryota; kingdom Metazoa; phylum Arthropoda; class Arachnida; order Araneae; family Salticidae; genus Maratus; species Maratus michaelseni. The sequence goes on along the minus strand of OZ007593.1, from coordinate 125,127,587 downwards.
TTTTGTAAACACTGTTTTTATTCTAAATTGCAAACGGCGCTCCATAGACTTAACATTATGTTGTTTACGTTAAATTTTCATTGTTTTTATAATCTTTAATAATCTGTTTTAGTATATATATATTTTAATTTAGTTAGTGTAACCTTTTACTCATCTTACTTGTCTAAAATTTTAATTTAAACGGAACCATTTTAATATTTTAAATAAATTATTTTTTGAGTATCACTTTGTAAAGTTGTTTGTCATGATTTTCGTCGACCGAACGCGTAAAAATCATGAATTTCGTCGATCGAACACGTAACAATTATGAATTTCGTCGGTCGGGCCGGAAAAATAATGAATTTTATCGATCGGTGCGTAAAAATCACTAACTTTGTCGATTATGCACGAAAAATCATAATTTTTTTCAAACGGACGCGTGAGCCATGAATTTTTTCGAACGGGCACGTAAAAGCCATGAATTTCTTCGAACAGTGGCGTAAAAATTACGCATTTCGTCGGACGGACGCGGAAAAATAGCGAAATTTATGAAAAAATGATAATTGGGAAATCCTGTATTTGGCCGGTTCTTTCCATATTTTTAATCGGCAGTTTTTAAAGTTTAATCGACGAGTGGCGACTGGCGAGTGCTTATTTTCACCTTTATTTAACATAGCCATAAAAATATGGTTCTCATCTTCCAAACTCTGACATTTCAATCCGTTATCAATGTATAACTGTATCCAAGTTCTCTTTATAATTTTGCGAAAAAATATGCCTTTTTAGTAGTGGAAACATGAGTTCTTAAAAAAAAAGCTTTAGCTTTCAATGTCAGAGCAAAAACGTATTAGAAGGTCTATGCTTTCAATGCAATGGTCACTCCATCCGTTTTCAATCAACCCTTTTCAGTCCCCCTAGGCTAAACAGTTGAAGTCTAATTTGTCAAGTCTCCCCTTTTTGAGTGGAGAAGCTTTCAAAAAAACGTTGGCACATGTGCAAAGAGACGATATTCGTGTGGAAAATTTGACAGAATGCGCTTTTCATTTTAAATATATAGATTGTTATGTTTGTTATATACATTTTTTTAAGCACTTGTTTTTAAAATAATCAAAGAACTACCAAACGACAAAATACACAATTGCAGAAAAATGAAAATTTACATAATGTAACATCTGCGCTTCATTTATCCTTCAAGAACTCTAAAAACGATTTTTGTTCAGTATTAACAGCTTTACTATAAATAATTGCTATGTACAGCAATGTTATAGTCCTTTTGAGGGAAATATGTAATGTTTGATACTTTGTTGATATTTAATGTTTGATTTTTAGTAAAAAAAAGTTGTAAATAATTTCTTGTTAAAGCAAATATTTAAAAAAAATAATACAAAATATTAGAAAACAACAAAAAATATAATAATTTAAAAAGAATTTTTTTGTACTTATGTATAAATACAGGGTGATTTTTCTTAAAGTTGTGAAAGTAAAACCCTATAACGAAAGAACCACTGATCCAAATGACCGGAAATTTCACCAGTATGCTCCCAAAGCAATGGGCATTTTTTAGGCATGGTTAAAAAAACCCTTAAAATTTCACCGACAGATGGCGCTGTATATGCAGTAAAGTCGGGAGAGGAGCTTGTGCAAGACACACGCACAGTGGATACTCTTCACTCTGTTGTGGAACATGCGGTTTCACGTTTCCAACTCGTAGCTGAAAACATTGGACAGCACACTGAAAATTGTATGCGTTAGTTGCGCAGTTCTGTACGAATGTTTTACTCCATATTTTTATTTCGTTCTGTTTCTGCAGTTGTTTGCAGTTCCTTTTCCCAATTGCTGTATTCTATATGTTTTTGATATTTTGATACTAATGCAAATATTGAATTGTAACCTTTAATTGACATTATTCAAATAAATATTTCCTGATATATATATATATATTGTATCATTTTAGGTAGAACCACTCTTTCCATGAACATCGTAGCATTGCTGAAAATTAGCTCATCAATTGAAGAGATCTCTGGATTGCGGTAAGCTGAAAACCTGTTCTACATGTCTATCTCTTTCTTATTAAATTTTGCTTAATTTGAGTACTCATACATCTCATTCGGTTCAGTGGTTCAGGAGTTATGACTCAAAAACCATTCTCTACTTTCGATCCTCATATCTCTAACGAGCCAGACTTTTGTCAACTGAACCATCCCCTACCAGTTGTTGGAGACGTTGTGCTGAAATATTAGCAAATTTTGAAAGCAAAGGGCGATTTCAAGGTTTCGCGAAATAGGCCTATATTTGGAGTGCAATTGCATTTTGCGCTATTTTAAGTTTTATTTTTTATTTAATTTTGGAATATATACAGATTAAAATATATACAGATTAAACATAAAAAAGGTAAATTCCAGAAATTTTCGTAGAAACGTGAAGTATGTTTTGCAATTTATGCACGGAGATTTGGTTTTTCAATGGATGTATCCATGTTTGATTTTTCAAATTAATTCTGCAGGTGTTTTTCTGGTGTTTTTTGGATGTTTGTTTAAAGATGTATTTTTGCAATTTATGTACGGAAGTTTGATTTTTCAATTTCTGGTGTTTTTTTTTATTTTAATGGAGGTTTGTTATTAAGATGTATTTTAGAAATTTATGTACGGATTTTTGATATTTCTATTTGTCGATGTTTGTTTTTAAAAATTTTGTATCGAGGTTTGTTTTTTAAACGATAGGATATACGTTTTAATGACTTTATTTTTAGAGATATGTTGGTTTAATAATGAATCTCTATATAATCTAAGTATCACTATATTTACGTTTCTGCCGTTTGCTCAGTATTCAGTGAAAATTTCGTGAATGTCCCTTTTTTATGTTCAATCTGTATATATTCCAAAATTAAATAAAAAATAAAACCTAAAATAACCCAAAATGAGAACTTGGCGAAAAATTCTTGTTAAAGAAAACCTGTTTTTCGCAAAACAGAATGGCGGACCTGAGGGCGTGTAAGCAAGCTGTTCCGCCCTTTTAATATCTTAAATAAATTATTTTTTGAGTACCACTTTGTAAAGTTGATTACATTCACTTAACATTGATTTTGATGTTTTTTAATAAATTAATTAAAAATATAAATTTTCAATTTTTTGGTTATTTTATGAATTTAAATCATCATGCTTGAATTAAACTTTTATTTTCATTTGGATTTTATAAAAAAATTTAATATTTTCTATTTTTAATTGTTAATTAAAATTTGTTTTGATAATTCAAAGAGGGCAACTTAGTTCTTTTCTGCAATAACATATATCCTGTCAGATAGTTTAGTTGTTTTTGGCAGCAAATATTAATAAATATCTATATATATATTTCTGTTATGTGGCTGAATTTCTAGTCTATCGTTGGCAACAAATGTAGTTTCCAGAGCTCAGACCAATGAACAGACTAGATTGTGTTAGATCAGCTCCGCTCCGCCTCCAATATGGCGCTCAGTATCAGAGCAGTGAATATCAAACTAGCAAATATTAAAAATAAAATAACATGTATGTTATCTAAAGCGTCTGAGATGATTCCTCATTTTAATTATGAGTAATACTAGGGGGATTAGCCCCCTACTCGTTAACGTTCGCCAACCCCCCGTGAATTGCGAAGCAATTCACATTGAGATCACTACGCGGTCACAGCTCGCTTCGCTCGCTCGCCCTTTTTATTTTTCAGCAATTCTAGTCGGAATAAGTTCTACCATAAAACATTTGAACATATGAAATTGACAATTTTTTTTAATGTAAAAAAGTAATTCTCCGTTGAAAACAGAACTAAAAATTCATTTAGTTGACGCTACCAATGGACATATAAGTAATTTAAATACTATGAAAAAAGGATCTGGGAAACATACTTATTTTAAAACTTATTGCACAACAAAAATCACGAATTTTGTTGATCGGGCGCAGAAAATCTTGAATTTCGTCGATCGGCTACGTAAAAATCTTGAATTTCGTTGATCGCCTACGTACAAATCTTGAATTTTGTTGATCGCCTACGTACAAATCTTGAATTTCATCATCCGGGAGGCATAAAATCATGAATTTCGCCGATCAAACACATAAAAATCATGATTTTCGTCTATATGAATGCGTAAAACTAAAAATCATGATTTTCCTCTATATGAACGCGTAAAAATCATGAATTTTATCGACCAAGCGTGTAAAAATCAGGAATTTTGTTGATTATGCATTGCATGTAAAAATCATGAATTTTGTCGAACGGGTGCATAAAAATCATGAATTTCGTCAAGCGGGCGCGGAAAAATCACAAATTTCGTCGTACGGATGCAGAAAAATCTTGAATTTCGTCGGTCGGCTACGTAAAAATCTTGAATTTCGTCGATCGGCTACCCACAAATCTTGAATTTCATCTTTCGATTTTTACAATTTTTCATGCATCATCAACAAAAGTTGAGATTTTTCTGTGCCTGATCAACGAAATTCGTGAAAAACAGACAAAACATTTGATCTTTAAGTGACCGACCAATGAAAATTGTGAATTTTCCACACTTCATCAACAAAACTGACGGTTTTTGCGTGCCGAGAAATTTGATATCTTTCACGCCTCGTTGATAGAATTTGTGCTTTTTCTGTGTCTGATAGACAGAACTCGCGCCTTTTTCTGTGTCGACAAAATTAAGGATTTTGCTATGCGATATCAATGAAATTCGCGATTCTTATGACAAAATTTTCAATTTTCCCATGTCAAATTGATGAAACTCACGATTTTATCCTGCAAACTATGGATAAATACTACCAGTGGCGTAGCCAGGGTGGGGGTCCAGATGCTCTTGATACCACTAATTTTGTAACATTTTCTTTACCTTGTGTAATCGGATAACTTTCTGCGATAATCAAGTCGAAGAAAACTTTACTATTTTACTGGTATCCAGAGCGTTTGGACCCCCTCCCTGGCTACGCCACTGAATACTACAAATTTTTTTCCAGTTATAAATTGACGAAATTCGCAGGCCACAGGTTGTGCATTCCTAGAATATCTGTTCAAATGAAATTTCTTGTCAATTGATATTACAGGACTTTGAAGTTTTATCATTTATGCTGATACGTATGGTATCTATTTTTAGTGACTTTAGAGATGAGAAAATTAATAGATATTTTATCAAGGACAAAGAGTTTTTGTTTGTGAATGTTATTTTGTAGCCATTCTTATGCACATTTATTGAAGAGTTCAATTTCTATTATCACAAAATTTGAAAAATACGAGATTAGTTGATCACTTTCTTATAGCTTTATGTATTTACAAATGTTATTTTTTAAAAGGTGTGGTGTTAATATTTTGATGACTTTATTTTCAGAGCTTTTTTGGATATTAATCCCGAAAAATGTTCCAAAGCAAAGGAGACCCCAAAGCCCTGCAAAATTAACAGCAAAGTCCGCAAATTGACTACAAAAATAGCAGCTTTTAGATGGCGTATTGCTTAAAATATATTATGTAAAACTAATTGCTGAATTAAAATTTTTACTTTTGTTGTCTATCTGAATGTTTTTTATTTAATGAAGGAAGTGTTGGTTTATATATGTGTGATGGCTATAAATCTGTTAGATTATAGTTTGGACAAATTCAGACACATTAATTTTGATAAGTGTTGAGCCTGGGTCATTTTGTTTAAGTGTCTCTTAATTTGTATTTTTGTATATCTCTTAAATTTATGTTGGTAAAATTGATTATGCTTGTATATGAAGTTTTAAAAATATGACATAACTGTTTTTTCAGAAATAGGAAATAATCATAATGATTAAAACTAACACACTCGTGTTATTTTTAAATGCTAAATATAATTCTTTTTTTTTTTTTTTTTTTTTAGTAAGCCGCATACAGTGTTGTAAATTAAAAAAGCATGTGTTGAGAAAGTTGCTAAATGTTTTTAAAAATATATATATACAAAGTATGTAAAACAATTTTAGAAATATTAAGATAATGCGGTATTCATAAAAATATGTTTCCATGCTCAACAACTCTAAATTTTCTGACACATTTTTAAAAGTAAAAACATGGAACTTACCAATATGACTTTCAAAGACTTAATTTAAGCACGCTGTGTTTTTATTTTTTGTTCAATTAATTAGAACTTGCTTTATAAAAAAAAAGTTAGTATGATTGTTTTTTCCAACACTCTTGCTTTGTGTAATTTGGTTAAAAATGCCAACTTTGACAGCCTTTTTAAAAAATATATATTCTGCCTTTATCAAAAAAATCGACAAAGGCAGCATATTATATAGTCTCTGAATAAGAGAACCTGCCAATTGGATGCATTTGAGAGAAAAAATCAATTTAAAAATGAGTAAAAAAATAAGCATTTTGGATTTGAATACATCCTTAACCTGTTGGAATGTGTTTTTCTGTTCTCATAAATCATATTAAGCTGATTGCAGACAAAAATAATTTAACCATTTCAGGGGCAAAGTACTTTCAGTACTAAAATGTTGAAATAAATGACTGGCACCGGAATTAACATAGAAATTTATTTGGAAAGAAGGAAAAAAAAAAGGACAAAATATCGCATACATATTAAATGAGACAGATTTTAGCAAATTTCTGGTGGGAATTAAAATTGAGTGGTTTAATAAACATATCACTGCCCCTGAAAGGGTTAATATTATTAGATTTTGAAAAGTATATTGAATGAAGAGATACTAAAGCCATTATAGCATCAAACCATGATTTAAGAAAATACATACTCTTAGATTTATAAGCATTGTTATGAAAATACAGAAAATTCGTACCAGGAAACCATCCCATTAGAGTAATAATGAAATAAATCTAAATGAGCAGCAATCGAAACAGCAAAGTGAATCGTGTTTTTCGATTCATAAATCTTTTGTTCTCGTTTCCCTATTATTGAGTTATAAAGTCTTAAGGGAAGACAAACGACTGTGATGCTACGCCCACTCATATTAATTTTATGATTGATTGTATTTTTATATTCAAATCGCACCACTATATTTTTCAAATAAATTTTGTAGTAAGTGCATGCTTTTAAGTAGAAAAAAAATTCTTAAAGAAAAGTGGTGCGAATAGAATTTGAAAATAAAATCAAGTATAAAAAGCTAGCGAAAAATTCATGTGAGAGGGCATGGCGTCCAACTCATGTCCCTTCACTTAAGATTTTGTAATTCAGAACCGAGAGACGAGTGCAAAAGACTTATGCGTCAAAAAACACGTTTCACTATACTCTTTCGATTGTTGCTTACTTAGATTTTTTTAAATTATTACACTAAGATTTTGTTTCTTGGTTAGATATACAGGTTGTCAAAAAAAAAGGTGGTAACAGTTTATTTTGTCCTTAATGTAAATTGCAAAAATGTGGATTGGTTTGAATATCTATCTCCAAAAGTCATGGAGTTGCTCAAGTAAAAAATTGGGACTTATTTAATGTGCCATCGATTATCAAAACATTGAAATATATTTGTGAGCATTATTCTTCGATCTTGATCAGATTTTTAGAGGTATTCAAACCAAACCTATTGGGTATGAATAACTGCAACCATGATTATTTTTGTAGCTGTGCAGTTTTGTTTATGAGGAACATAATAAAAATGAAACAGTTCAAATTCTTTATCTTTCTATCGACAATTTCATTATTTATACTACCTATCTTTTATACATAATCGCTCTTGTGCAGAAATGTTGCCACATTTTTGGACGCTATAATGTTATCGAAGGATGAAATCATGTGCAGTCCTGAAATCATTATTTTATGCTCATTTGCTGTTCTAATAACTCTCATTTCTGGCAATACACAAGTTGCCAATTTGTATAGATTTACATCACCACTGAAATTTAATGGAAAATTTTGTTACTTTCATTGGCGAAATCTTCTAATTTAATAATACAAAAAATTCTATTAAATTTTAGTGGTGAGGAAAAGCATTACAAACTGGTATCTGTGGGTGATACTGTATGTATTACTGTAAATGACAAGAAAGCAACAGTCATTTATACTTAATTACAGTCTATACATTACTGTGATTTATGGTCAGATACATTCTTGAAAAATACACTGATTTATGGTCAGCTACGTTCTTGAAAATTACGGTGATTTACGGTCAGGTATATTCTTGAAAATTACGGTGATTTACGGTCAGGTACATTCTTGAAAGTTACAGTGGTTTATGGTCAGAAACTGTCTTCAAAGTTACAGTAACTTACGGTTGGAAACGGTCTTGAAAGTTACTGTGATTTACGGTCATATACAGTGTAAATAAATAACTGTACATACTGTAATATTACAGGAAAATCTTGGAGTCTGTGCTGCCAAGCTTTTCCCGTAATCCAACGGTGAAATTTTTATCAGTGTGATTAGTTTCGTAATAGATGACATCTCCTTAAAACGCTTTTTAAATTTAATTACATTTTGAGAAGGTATTCCTTTAATATTCTTATTTAATAGTTAGTTTTAGCTTAATATATTTATTTCGATATCTCTCCCATTAAAATCGGCCATTCCTTTCTCATTTTACTCTCCCTTGTAAGCGATCTTCTTTTTAAACGTTTTAATTATCACGCGGCCGTTTCTAGGGGTTCATTCATCTCACGAAACCCTATTACGCTTCTCTGTCTATCCGCCACAGAGTCCGTTTTCAGAAACTGCATAAGTTGAGACTTAAAATTTTATGTACTTACAGCTGAATATCTACTGTCAAAATGAAAATCATAAAATTTTGAAAAAGTTGTAGTATTTTAATTAAATGAATTAATTTTAAGACATTCCACCATTTCTGCGATTTCAAAACAGAATCTTAATTTCAATCTTTTCATTGTAGACCTGATGGTCCAGTGGTAAAGTGTGTTGTTTCTGACTAGAAGTTCCCAGGTACGATTCCCTTCGGCGGAAGCTCGAATTTTATTTTTTTCATTTAATTGCTCGATTTATTTAATTAAAGGAATTTTCTTATTTTATTGCCATTTTACGGATTTTTTAGGTAACATTAAACCATGCAATTAAATATGTTTTCCATCTGTTCTCAGCTCTTATACATTCGTAATTAAAAAAATATATAATGCGTAAATAATTCCTTTACGCAGATCTGACAGTTTTTACATTTCATTGTTCGATGGATTTAATAAAAAGAAATTTCGTATAAATAAATAAGGACTTCACGTTTTATATTCAAATATGAAAACAAAACATTAAGTTGCTAAACAAAGTACATTTTATTATGAGACTTGAAACTACGATGTAAAAATTAAATTTACAAAAATATAAATTATTTTCGACGTTTCAGTTTATCTTTAAAACCATCTTCAGGAGTTAATTTTCTAAATACAATAGGCGAAAAATTATTTACATGTTAATTTTCTTAAATACAAAAGGTGAAAAATTATTTACATGTTAATTTCCTTAAATAAAAAAGGTAAAAAATTATTTAAATGTTACATTATTGAAGTTTTTTTAAAATTATATTCTTTTTTATTTCCTTTAGGACTTTAAGTTGTGTACTCAAATATGAAAAGAAAGCTGCTAACCAACGTACATTTTATTCAAGATTTTAAGCTAAGATGTAAAAATTAAAATCACAAAAATGCGCTCATGGCTCATACATACGTAATGAAATCTTTTTATAATGCGTAAATAATTCCTTTACGCGGTTTTAACAGTTTAAATGAAATGGATTGCTTAAGCTTATTATTCTTTACTAATTGTTAAGCTTTACATCCCTAGATGGTGATACTGCATGCCGCCAAAAAAAAAAAAAAAAAAAATTCCATGTTTTTTCCCCTAATGTGTGATATTCATTAGGGAACAGATGTGTTACACTCACGCTAAAATGTAAACAAAAGATTGGCGACTGTTTGGTTGGCGCGATTTCCAAGACTGCGCCAAACGAATAACTTAATACAATGGCTAGGTTGCCATTAAAGGAAAAAATCCCCTAAATTTGGCGACTTTTTTCTTTTTTTTAACCGATTAATTTTTTTTTTTTTTTTTTAGCGTGAGTGTAAAGCATCTAAGCCTTCATTAGAAATAATAATAACTCTTGTCACTCTTGTCGAATTAGTCGTTCGATTAGTTTTCTATTTATTATTTATTATATATTTATTTTTTATTTGTTTGCATATTAATGCACTAATAATCCATAATTATTGGTTTCTTAATATTCTGTATTATTTGTTTACCTTTACGCCATTAGATGGCAGTACTGATTCACAAAGAGTGTTTTGAAATTAGGAAAACTGGGATTATTGTGAATATATTTTGTTATTTTCTGCTTATATTAAGTAAAACAACAACATTTTAAAAATTTTGATTCATGTTATATGTTTATTTCTTAAGTTCTTTTTTTTATTATTCTGCATTCTCTTCACTAAGATTTAAGAAAATTTTAGTTATTTTTATTGATTTTACATGTTTATAATTATAAGTTATTTATTTTAAAATTATGAAGCCTACATTTTAGGTATTTAAATCTATTAATGTATAAAAACATATTGTTGTTACACAAAATTCTATTTAACACAACAAAAACAATTCCCCTGCTTCCGACAGGGGTTTTTGGGGATTTCAATTTAAACCTTCTAAACAATGATAAAAATGAATTAACACGTTTTCTTTCACATATCGGTTTTGTTAAACATGTTTCTTAAAATTTCACAACAGCGGGTCGGACTCAAATAGATAACATTTTTGGATAACCATATTGGAATAGTTTCTAACTCAGTCATTCCCACGCGATCGAGATGAAGACGTGATCGCCGTGTGTCACACACGGCACTCTTACCTGCCGATTTCATTCGCATTTTTTGACACCAGGTGACATCTCGAGCGATTACCTCCATGGTCTAATATTATAAACGTTCATGATGAATGAATCTTTTGTGTTTGTATACTCTTACGGAACTGCCTACCTAATTTCAACTGCTGTTATCTCATAATGTATACATAACTGAATGTAAGTCATATCTCAATCATTAATTCATTTTGGACGATCTTGCTAAGGATGTACATGGTTTGAAGTAGAAGAAACTATCATTTAGCTCTTATATGTTAGCATATGTTTACCATTAAGCCTAACATGGCGTTTAGCTACGGTCGATTCACAGACAAGAGTAGTCGCGCCTGGGATGGTTACCAACACTATCCTACACTTGGATTTTATTATAAGTAGATGTTTCAACTATAGCAATTTTATTTTTTGACGATATGAAGAGCTCCAAACGACATTTTCTTTCGCTCATATTGAAAAAAAATCAAATTGATATGATTGAAATACATTAAAAGTGTCTGAATAAATCATTTTTTTTAATAATCTATGCACATTTACACAGTCTTCAAACAAATAAATTAGAGATTCTGTAAATATAGAGAATAAATAAACAACATATAGATAATAGAACAATACAATTTTTGTAGAATTTGTTTTAGCCTATCGGGGGAACGAAAATTCAGTTATTTTCTTCCCATCTCCTTTATCAATATTTTTAAATTTTAATATTTATTTTTAACTTAAGTTAATGTATAGTAAAAACACAAGTAGAATAGAAATATTTAAGTACAACAGCAGAACCATATATATACAATTAAAGTGCTTATTTAATGCGTCAGGTTGGGATGGAAATGTGAAATTATTCTGCTTCAGTTATTTAACCGATTCTTATTTTATGCTATATTTTTTTCATATTAACTTATACAGAGTTGCAAATTGCTTTCAACAGCTAGAGAAAATACTATTTCATTTATTATAGCATCACCCCGGTCATGGAAATAATCTATTGTTGTATGGATTGTTGTATTGTGAAGGGGAGTCTATTTCTGAGTATTTTCTATTGCTATTTATATCAAATACAAAGTAAACGATGCCGAATGTTCCATCAACCAAATATATTTAGTAAGTTTAAGTTAAGACAAAACATTACTCATTTATAGATAATAGGGATTTATGGTATCTTAATCATTATTACCTTTATTTTATGAAAAACAGCTTGTTATAGCTATTATATGAATTGAAAGATGCTCTATTTAGATTCGTATATTTATTATAAGATGTATAAGCATATGTATTATTGTAAAAGACGGGTGTAAAGATGTAAGATATGTATATGAAACGGGCTTAGCACGAGCTCACGAGGTAGAACCCACACCCATTCACGAAACGAGTTCGGGCTCGATGTTTATACCAGGTTGAAAGCTCAAAGCGAATTTTTTTAATTTAATAACAAATTTAGAAAAATGAAAAAAAAAATGCCAAATGCTATTTCAGAAACAAGAATGCAGTCTAAGTATGTTTATTATTATTTTTTACTTAATTTAATGGATAGTAAAAATTTTTTAGCAGTAATAGATAGTTAAGTGTTTTATAATACTCTAAACATCTCTTTAGTTTGAAAGAGAATTGAATTGTTATTGTGTAAAGAAAAATGTTTTATTTGATTCTGAGGCTTTGGTACAGTCAGTGTTAGCAACATAAAGAAGCAGTAGCATATCCCTTGTCTATCATTCCTTTCTGTTTGAAGTCCTTTTTTAGAATCACGGATAAACAGAACTCATGTCTTTCTACCGTAGTTGTACAATGATGTATTAAAATAATACGAATGATTTTTCTAGATTCGTGCCAGTGGTGGGGTATAAATAACACATTTGCTATTTTAAACATATTTTCATAGATATAAAAATCACGGAATGTTGCCATAAGATGTAATTAGCATTAATAATTATTTCTATGTATTAAGAGATTTTTAAATGCGAAAATTATTCTTGAAACCATTTTAAAATATTAATAACAATTTTCTACAGAATATTTTTGTTATCGAGTTCGGGCTTGCTCGAGCTCTGATGACAGAAAATTATTCTGGATCGGGTGGGCTCGGATTTTCAACAGTCGGGCTCAGGCTCAGAAAAAACGCATAAAGTAAGCATATAAGTAAGGTTAGGATGTATAGTATATATGTATGCTGAGAATACATTGAGTATGGAGTGTTAAACATGATGGATAATTAAGATTTAATTAATATTTATTAATTTTAATTATTCCTGCCCATTAATAAAATCTGCCCATATGTATTTTTGAATATCTGGCTTTTTAATTATTGAGATTTAAAATCTTTATATGTAAATGCCACACGAATTTCTAAATAGAATGCAATAAATAAGCATCAGACATTTTTGCAACTGAAAGTCGTATCATTAAACGTATTAATTTGCATTAAAAAGGTTAATTGTTTAAATTTAATGATTTTTTTTTTTTTTTTACAGTTTGTTATAAGATTATCTTATTAAGTTATTTAATTCTTATTTCAAAACACTTAATTGTGATGAATAAATATATGAAATTAAAAGAACAACAACAACAACAACAAATATTCTTCAGACACAAAAATTTCTTTAAAACAGTCACTGGAACAATTTTGCGACAGTTAGATCCCTAAAAACAGGACAGGGAGAAAAACACACTATATTCGGATCGCTACGAAATTTATACGGGGCCACCACTAAAACATTACCTTTAAAAAAATATGTATAAAAATTGGAGCATCCATCCAAAAGTTACCTAAAAAAAATATGCAACCGTTTTGAATAGCCTTCTTCGTTTAAAATCAATTAAAAAGTGCACTGTCAAAAAAAATCCGTGAATTGAATAAATTTTTCCGCTGCCTTTTTTCGTTAAAACAAGAAAATGTCCGCTTTGATTTGCTTCGCTTCCCCCAAAATACGGAAAACGCACCAATCTAACATAAAATATACCTGAAATTCTCCAATCTAAATCTGCAATTTCTTCAAACCACAGGTGTGTACTGCCAACTGTGCTGCGTGTTACTTTTTCGTATTAGAAACGGAATTTGAACGTATGTTTTTTTTCCCTTCAAAACACGGAAATTTGAAGAAGGTCAAGTTTTCCTGAAATTCCCCAGTCACAAGACAGAAATTTCTTCAAATAACAGAAAAACCTCTTCCAATTACAGGGGTGTTGCGGCAACTTGCTGTCTGTACTTTTTTACGTTTTTTGACGAACTTTATTTTGAGAGAGTAGAATCTATTAAGAACAAGACTCTACTCAATTTCGTACATCATGGTCAGTAAATTTATTTAATGATAAGGATTGAATCTTCAAAAGCACATACATTGAATGTGCACAGCGAAAAAACTTTCAGAAAAAGAGAATCATCAGGAACTTACGGGTAAAAATTTAGTTATTTCGAATTATTTAAGGTTTAAATTGATGCTGGAAAAAACAATGTTTTTTTTAAAATCTCCAATAAATTTGGAGAACTAAGTTTTGATGTAAAGTTAATTAGTGAGATACGAGAATTTTTCTGAAAAATAATTACAAGTAGTTTAATGAGTTTTAAAACTTTTTCAAGAAATTCTGCAGAAATTTAGCTGAAGATAATCATTAAAAGTAAGACTTTTGCATTTTTTCTTCTTCTCATTGCACAATTTTACAAGTATTAGTATAGAATACAAAGGTTGCTATACAATCTTGTGAAATGTTCCTTTTAGTAGAATATTTTATAGCTTTCTTTCAGAAAACTCGTATTTAGATGGCCGCATAATTCTGGAATGATGAACTCGTAATTACGTTAGTTCATTGAAAATTGTCAGAGCGTTGTTCAATGAATGCTAAATTACTACGCTCAAAATTTTTATTCTCGATTTAACTTAAATAATTATAATTGTAATAAATGGTAAGTAAAATATTTAAATGAAATATTTCTCTGAAATATTTATTCTTGATATATTTTAATCTTCAATAAATACTTCTAAGTTGACAATACAAACATTTATTATACAGTTTAAGAACACAGAATGAGAACGAATATCCCATTCATTATATTTGCTTAAAAGATTGAGTACACTTCTTGAAATTTACATGATGAACACGTAATTACGTTAGTTCATTGAAAATTGTCAGAACTTAGTTCAATACAAGCTAAGTTTGCTACGCTCGAAATTTTTATTACCGATTTAATTAAAATAATTGCAATAAATGATAAGTGAAATATTTAAATGAAATATTTTTTTTAAATATTTATTCTTGATATATTTTAATCTTCAATAAATACTTCTAAGTTGACAATACAAACATTTATTATACAGTTTAACAACACAGAATGAGAAAGAACATCCCATTCATTATATTTGTTTAAAAGATTGAGTACACTTCTTGAAATTTACAAAGAGTCTCAGACCAATTTCCATGATTTGAAAATGTTTATTTATTATTTAATTGGAATGGTTTGTAGAAGACTTGTGTAATTTTCGATTTTGTAAAATTTTTATACAATTAAGAAAGGCGAAAAAATTCGATTAAAATTGTGATAAAACTGTACGCACCTTGCATTAGTAGTTTAACGTGTCTAGTATAAAATTTTATTTGAGATGGCATAATAATGAATCGTTATACCGTGTAACAGTGAAAAGTAAGAATTAATTTGATTGAAATGAACTATTGAAATTAAAAAGGAATAGTAGTGACAGGAATGATGGGTGTTTTCATTCCATAGTTAAAATTCGATGAAAGCCTGCATTTACTGACTTTTTTCATTTCATTTTGATCTGCGAAAGATTAAGCATCGTCATAATTTATGCAA
Organism: Maratus michaelseni; assembly: GCA_963931845.1. Lineage (NCBI taxonomy): Eukaryota > Metazoa > Arthropoda > Arachnida > Araneae > Salticidae > Maratus > Maratus michaelseni. Next base: position 125,112,038 of record OZ007593.1, on the reverse strand, counting down.
GTCCCATTCTCGTAAGTGTCATTCTTGGGAACAAGCATTGATGCAACGAGATCCTATTTAAGCACATATTTATTCATTTGCAGTACATAAACCATTGATGATCGATGTAACGACCGTCCGTTACAGAAACTTTGTCATGACCATTCGAAAACATCCGATATATGCAACCGTTCTCGCAGGATTATTTTTTTGACAAATAGAATGAACAAATAGACAAACATTACAATATAAAAAGTCTTTCCGGCCTTACTACCAATAATTGTTTGAGATGTTTTGTGTGTTCAAAACCAGAAGATGCTTTAATTTCATTTTGATCTGCGAAAGATTAACCATCATCTTGATTTATGCAAGTCCCATTCTCGTTAGTGTCATTCTTGCTAATAAGCATTGATGCAACGAGATCCTATTTAAGCACATATTTCATCATTCGCAGTACATAAACCATTGATGATAGATATAACGACCGTCCATTACAGAAACTTTCTCATGACCATTCGAAAACATCCGATATATCCAACCGTTTTCGCAGGATTATTTTTTCGACAAATAGATTGACCAAATATACAAACATTACAATATAATAAGTCTTTCCGGCCTTACTACCAATAATTGTTTGAGATGTTTTGTGTGTTCAAAAACCAGAAGATGCTTTAATTTCATTTTGATCTGCGAAAGATTAACCATCATCTTGATTTATGACAGTCCCATTCTCGTAAATGTCATTCTTGCTAATAAGCATTGATGCAACGAGATCCTATTTAAGCACATATTTCATCATTCGCAGCACATAAACCATTGATGATCGTTATAACGACCGTCCATTCCAGAAACTTTCTCATGACCATTCGAAAATATCCGATATATGCAACCGTTCTCGAGGATTATTTTTTCGACAAATAGAATGAACAAATAGGCAAACATTACAATATAATAAGTCTTTCCGGCCTTACTACCAATAATTGTTTGAGATGTTTTGTCTGTTCAAAAACTAGAAGATGCTTTAAAGTCTTACATAAAGAGAAAACTCTATTTCTTTCCTTAATTTACTGATTTTTTCTCCATTCATCTGTATTGTAAAGAATTATTATTGTCGACCGTAATTGTTCTGAAGACAATGCACATTTTTGAATCAGAACTATTGCAACAGGTACCAGGAAAATATTTTTTACATATAAAGTTGCTTGTTTCTTTATTTTTGTAAAGTTTTTCAATAAAGCATAGTTTCAAACTTATTAAACAAACATTTGTCAATGAAGCTACGGATAGCTGACTCAAAACGAGATTCTTAGTTTCTTATGTAAGGTAATGTCTGGCCATCGAACTATACAGTTGCTAATTTTCATCCATTATATAATTAAAAATATGTTTATAATTTAAAATTATTTTTTATGCTACATATTTTATATGCAACATTTCCGGTGATATTCATACTTTTCAATTTTTATTCAATGAAGAATTTGAAAATAGAATGTATCAGTTTTAAGGCAAATATCCATAAAGCATTAAAACTGCCGTAAATATTTAAGCTTGGGGACTATTTAAAAATCCCCTATGGAAAAAGCTGTTGCCGAATCGTCCTATCCCTCTCTCTTTGGAACCACCATTGAACTCATCTTTATGGTACATGCAAATCTTAACAATTCGAACGTAGATGAACTGTTGAGATGTCCCCAGTCAGGTGCAAAATAATGGAAATACCTATTTATTTTCATATTAAAGTAAATCACCATGTTCAAAACATTGTGAAAATAAATGTTTTTACGATTTGTGTTTCAGTGATAGTCATCTAGACCTCGTTTTTCGAAAAAAGAGTGCTTGGCACTTGGAATGAGAATATATGAAAATTTCTCTCAGTAAGAAATAAAAAAAAATACATTTGTTAAATGTACCAGAATGCTCCACGTCGTCAAATGAAGGGGAACATCTAAAATATACATCGTAACTCCAAGAATTAAGAAAGAATATGAGTTTCTATAACTTTCTAAAATATCTACATTTGAGATTTCTTTTCTTAAAATAATCTATTGGAAATTTATTTTTTATCTTAACGCAAGGATTCAATAACTTTTACATTTTCATTCTATCAGTTCTATTTCATTCTAAAAACTAAAAAAAGTGACATATTTATTCGATCAAAAAGTGTGTGATAGAAAAATAAATTTCGTTTGAAATTTCTTTTCATTGTGTAACCTTATATTTTCTTATTGTGTAAGAAATCGATCCAACCAGAAAGAATAAGAGTTTTCTACCGAACCTGAAATTCCAATTTAAAATGCTATGTCAACATATTGTTACTGTTTCTCTCAACGACCTCTTTTATATAGAAATATTTTCTTTTTAAATGTTTTGAAAAGAGAAATCTATACATCTTCTTTAAATCTAATTTATAAATTTTATAAATTCAAATAAATAGACGTAGGATCTCTTGAAAAAATAAACTGAGAAATATTTAGAAAAAAATATATCAAGCAAAAAAAGGGCATAAATATGAGCATAATTTCTATATTACAATAGAACCACCTTCTACATTTTTAAAGAGAGGTAAAAGATAAGTGTAAATTGCGAGAAAATTAAGTATAACTCCACTTTTAGATAACACGGGCAAACTTCCAACAGCATTTTGTAAGATAATTTTTTGCCCTGTTTAAGTTTACAAGTTTTGCATTTAAACGAGGCGAAAATTTCTATACAAAATTACTGGCGAAAGTTTACCCTAACGGTGATCTGGCCATGCTTACTCATTTTAAGGGATGTAAAGAAAAAGTATAAGTTGAAGGAAAACGTGAATTACAGTAACTTAAAATCGGGGTTATACAGTATTTGTTTAATTTTATTTTTAATCTGATAAAAATAATAAAGAAATTGAAGAATAATGTTTTAAATAAGGTATAAAACGAATGCTTTTATTTAATCGAATTGTTTGATTTTTTATGAGTAAATATATAATAACAAACTTAAGAAATAACACCACTTTGACGTCCGAAAATGTAATAGTTTTTCGAAAATTATTATTTTTAATTAAAATGAAGAGTTTATGAAAATCCTTTTATACTAATTTATTATGCATATATTAGAGTAGAGAACTGTATTTTGGTTTTGTTGATATATTCAAAAATGGTGGCTTGATAGCTGATGGGCGAAAGTGCTTCAATAAAAAAATAAAAAAAAAGAGAATCAAGCGGTGGACACGTAAAATAATCGTAGACTTGACGTAGAACAATGTAAAAAATAATTCGTTTTCTTAGTAAAAAAGCTAATGAAATAGGTAGTCGTTTGAAAAACTTTCCACTTCCAGTGAAGTGTCATCGATTCAGGGTAAAAGGTATACTTTCAACCACAAATGTCGTTACTTGTATTTACACAAAAGAGCGAGATATCAATATTTCGAAAAATATCCAGCGTGTTTCATTAGAAAAAAATGTGACGGTTCGTTTAAAAAAATTAGAAGTTTATTCATTGAAAACTGATGAAGATAGAGTGTCCACAGGTCTTAAAAATGCTGTTCTGAAAAAAAAAGAAAATAATAATAAGCTTAAAGTTTTCAATATTGTTTACCCGCTATTGTGTGGTTTAATTTCTATTGCTCAAAAATCGCCCTTTCACTTTTGATCTTAATTACTGGAACAATATCATTTTCTTGCGTATAAAGATAATTTTAAGTGACAATATACTGGTGGTTATCAAAATAATGGAAACACCCAATATTTATCAGGAATTCTTTACTAATATGGCATAAGACAACCTTTGGCATGTAATACAGCTTGGATTCGCCTGGGAATCGATTCATACAAGTGTTGAAAAGTTTTTAGTGAAATATTGCACCATTCTTCGTGAAGATTTTGTGAAAGTTCGGGAAGAGATGCCGGCGGCGGATATCGATTCCAGATTGAACGCTCTAAAAAAGACGATAACGGTTCGATTACATTGAGGGCGGGGGTCTGTGCGGGCCAATGTAGATGTTGCACTTCATCACAACCATAATTGGACAAGTCCCGCTGCATGAATCGGAGCATTATCATCCTGGAAAATTCCCTCCCTTGCAGGAAACAAAGTTTGCATCATAAAATAGACCTAGGTATCTAAAACTTCTCTATACTTCTCCCCAGTGATCCTTCTTTTCAGGGTTACGATTTGGCCAGCAGAAAGTCACGACACGGCTGCCCATACCATGAGAGATCTACCTCCATGCTTGACAGTTGGAAGGAGACAATCACGATCATATACTTGTGCAGCTGTTCTCCAAATGTGCACCTGTCCTGTTGCGGGGAAATGTGTGAAAGATGATTCGTCTGACCGTATAACTGTCTTCCACTTGTCAATCTACCAGGTTTTGTGGTTGTGGCACCACTCTAGACATTGTTTGGATTGAACAGCTGCGAAAAGTGGCTTGGGAATTGCTGCTCTGCCGTAAATGTTCTGTTTATGAAACTGCCTTCTAATTGTAATTACTGACACAGGAGAATCCAGATGTTGATTGAGCTCTGCGGTCACTTTGGATGCAGTTGTTTTCTATTTAGACATGGGATAATATGCACTTTAATACCCGTTGGTCTCTTTCACTTAGATTCTTCTTCCGTCCACTTTTTTGCCTTGTCGAATTTGTCTGGCCGCGCTGTGTGCACGCTGTTATGACTTTAAACACCCTACCTCTAGACACGCCTAAAATCTGGGATGTTTCGGTCACAGTTTCTCCAGCTAGTCGGGCTTCTATAATTTAGCCTCTTTGAAAGTCTTTCAGGCCTGACGTTTTACACGTTTGACAAAAATCCAAGAGGTATACAACTTCACGAAAGCTACCTCATACTACCATTATATATACTGTTTAAGGTAAAGCCAGTAGAGATGGCGCGGTCGGAGAGATTGCGCACATGTGGGTTCGGGGGGAAGGAGTAGAGTGAGCGCGCAGCGACTCCAGGTAGTTGTACAACAGCAGTAGTAGAGTGTCTACTTGAAAGTGCACGTTGATTGTTATGAGCGTCTAAGATAAAGCATTGCTATTTTGTTTTGTTTTCCCAAAGTAAGTGCTTGAATTTCCATAGCTAATCATCAGAATTTCTATACAATGTCAGTAGTACAAAATATTTTAAACTTAAACGATTTCTCATAAGCTACTAATCTAGACTAACAATGTGAACATCAACAGTTCGTTTTTGTAGCGGCCATGTTTAAATAAAAGGCCGCACAATCTCTCCTACCAAAATTGGAGAGTTTGCGCATCTGCTACTTAGAAGAGATGGCGCATTGTTCCCCTTAGTTTCCATGCTAGGAGAGATTATGTAGCTTATTGGTAAATTTGCATAAAAAAATGAAAAATGAAAATGGACTAATTCTAAGTTAAACGTGTTATCAAGTAACTTAATGTTATTTTGTAAGCTTATGTGGACTTGCTTTTTCTGGTTCTTTAATTTTTTTCCCTATAATTAAAATTTTTTAATCGTTTTTAAAATTATTTCCTTTTTCTGGTTCGTTGATCATTAGGTTGAAATATTCACTCCTAATACAATAATATTTGTTTGCAAAAGCCTTACAACAATGTCATTTAAGTGTAATTATTATTGTTAACAATTTAATTGCAGTTATTATTAGTAACAATCTCTCTTACCCATGTGCACAATCACACCAACCCTGTAAGGACAGATTGCGCAAAATAACTTTCTTGGTTTTATTACAACTGTTCTATTAAATTGCAACATAACAACAAAATAGCAATGCAAATGCATTAAAAACAAAAGAAGTAAAAATTATTCATGTATAGTTTAGCAAAAAAATAATATTTAGATTTTTTATTGTTATTCATTTGAATTGTGCGCAGACTCTCCTAGCTTTACCTTATATTTAAAAAAGACTGGTTGAATCAATCAAACTGGTGTTATTCTCGGTTTATGCTTTCACATACCACAATGCTATAACGGAAGGGTTCAACATCTTTGAAATTTTAATTTCATCAGTTTTACATCGTTGTTACAACGCAAAAAAGTGACATAGTTTTCAATCAAAAATTTGCGATAGAAAAGTAAATTTCAGTTTACATTTCTTTTTATTTAGTAAACTTTTTTTCCATTGTGTAAGAAATCGATCTAACCAGAGTATATGCAAGTTTTGTATTGCACCTGAGGTTCCAATTTAAAATGCTATGTTAACATATAAGTACAGTTACTCTATACGACAGAATTTGTATAGAATTATTTCTTTCTTTTGAACTGTGCTTAAGGAAACGTATTTATTTAACACATATATGTTCTACAAATATAATATCTGACTTTTTTAAAGAACTCTTAAAAAGACAAACTGAGAAATATTTTGTAGAAAAAAAAGGATGTTTAATGATAAAGTGTCTAAATGTGTATAGAATATTTCTATTATTTATTTCATTTTTATTTTTCTGAAAAAAGAGAGTATATTTTGTGCGAGATATGCAAATTGATAAATATAACTTGTTCAAAATATAACTTGTTCACCTGTTCAAAATGTAAGTAATAATAAACAAGTGGGTAAGTGTGATCAAAAATCGCACAAAGGGTTTCGTTTAATATTCCTTTCAAAACACTTTATCCTTTCTTTAATAAATTCAAGTAAATTTCATTTTCAAAAAAAAAAAAAAAAAGAAAAAAAAAAAGTCATTTTTTTTATAAAGTAAAAATATACCGGTCTATTTTTCTCGTTTTTTCGAATATTTGAACCGGCCCGATAGCGGGCGAGCCCGCTATTATACACTGTCATAATGATACCTGTCATGTGGACTAAATGCGATATTAAAAAAAAAGTAATTTAAAAATAAACATGTTGTATAGAGACCTTCAAAATGTTAAAATATGCTAGTATTTCCATAATCGGGTTTTTATCATGATTCAATACGATCCTCAAACTTATATATTTACTATTCTCTATTACTCATATTGATACTCTCTTTGTATTATTCTCAAACATTTGAAAAATCCGTTATGACGTCAGATTAATTTTCTTTTTAATTCTCTAATGACGTCATATTAAGCTGCTTTCTGTATTTACACATACTCATACTCCTTGTATTATTGAGAAATGTTTGAAAATTTCTGTTTTATTAACAATATGACGTCATATTAATATATTTTTTTTCAATTGGTGAAACTTTTTATTTCATTTTCATTTTTCACGTGGAAATCTTTAAATAGAAAATTAATTATTGTAGAAAGAATTGTATTGTGGATTTTTAATTGTTGGCGACTGCTATAACGAAAAATGTTTAAATTTAATAGGAAAAGGCTGTTAATTTTTTGGTTTTTTATCTCTATATATTAAAATAATACGAGTTTTTCAAATTTTATGATATTGAGCTGTATAGTAGGTATTCAGCTATAAATACACAAAATTTCAAGCGTGTAAGTTACATAGTTTCTGAGAACCGGCTTTGTGACGGACAGACAACGAAGCGGCAGTAATAGGGTTTCGTGAGATGAACGAAACCCTAAAAAGACAAAATCACATTTTAAAAATAGAGAAATATAGAACATCGACTTTTCAAAATAGTCGGATTATAACTGATTGATTAATAATAAGAAAGAAAAAATATACATATAAGAATTCATCAAATTTGATATTTTCGAATTATTAGTTTTTTGTTTTTGTTAATACTAAACAAGTTGGAAAGTGTACGTCAAATGTGTGTGTCGTACTATAACTAGTTTATAAATATTTATATCGTCTGTTATTATGATATGAGAAATTTTCGTAATAAAATAAATACATTTTAAGTTGACAACATTTTATCTTTTGTGGATATTTACTGAAAATTCCAAAGGAAAACTTAAGCCTAGCTTTCAAAATTTCAGAACTTGAAATCTGTATTTATACTCTTTTTTTCCCTTTAATATCTACTTCCCGGGAAAGATATAAAAAAAAACTTATGAGCGCCATCGGCGCCCGCACGGCGCCGAGCGAGCCCAACTCCTCATCGTCCCCAAGTTCTGAAAAACTTTTAACGCAGACCATGGCTTTGTCTCTCCAGGTCGCTACGATCGATTCAGAGGGTTCGCGTTCCAGCGACGCCTCCTCATCTTGCCCCAGTGTCGACGACAGAGGTCGTTGCGATTCGGCGGAAGTTCCCACCATCAAAGAATACTTCCCCACGTGACACCTGATGAACCGTAGAGACTGTCGGACGGCTTCATCGCCGAACACCCATAAGGGAGTCGGGTCATCGATCATATGTCCGGCATCCCTACGGCCCTTGCTTTCCCGCAGAGTCCGATCGTGAAATGTATGGAAGGACAAGCCACTGGTCTCTTCTTCCGCGGGCGTCCCGGGAAAGATATATCCAAGAAACTGTCGTTAAATTATAGGATTGCTATAATGAAACAATTTTAGTATATAAATTCAGTAATACGGAAATAATATGACACAATCTTAAATATGACGTAATCACCATGGCATCCTAGAATCATTACCTATCAAGGGATATCATTGAATTAATTTCGTACGATAGGATTTAAAGGAATGAAGAAAACTTTTATTAATATCTTTTTAAGTTCTGATTCGATTTTCATAAAATTTGAAATGACTCGACAAAATTCTGCAACGATTATGTGTCAAATTTCAAATTATTCGGTTGGGTTGTTTTTGCGCTTTTATATGCGGACAGACGGACGGACCAGACGATGACTATAGGTGCTACGGATTTACATAATTACGAACGTACCTAAACAGTGACAAAATTCTTCTTTCAAAAAGTATGTGATAGAAAAATTAATTTATTTTCACCCAGTAACGTTATTTTTCACATTGTGTAAGAAATCGATACAACCAAGATTATTTTTTTTGAAAAAAAAAAGTGTGTTCAGGAAAACTAGATTTCTGTTCAAAATTCTTTTCATTTTGTAACTTTATATTTAATCATTGTGTAAGAAATCAATCCAACCAGAACACTTTTTTATTGCACCCTAGGATCAAAATTAAAAATGCTACATCAGCATATTATTACTTTTCACCCCAGCAACATCTTGGTGAATTATTTTGTTCCTATAGAGAAATGTTCATTAACAGAAATGGTTTTATTTAACACGTATATTTTTAACATATCTGATCTCTGATTTTTATAAATAACAGTAAGGGATGATAAACTGAAAAAATATGTTGAAAAAAGAAATCTGGATTACGTAAGTATAATGCAACTGCAAAAGTATTCAAATTTCTACATTCTATTCTTATTTTTTTTATTCAAATTTCTTTTTAGTTTGTAACTTTATATTTAATCATTATGTAAGAAATCGATCCAAACAGAAATCTTTTTTATTGCACCCCAGGCTTAAATTTAAAATTCTACGTCAGCTAATTGTTATTTTGCACCTCGAACAGCATCTTTTGTATGGTGAATTATTTTCTTTCTATTGAAACGGGTTCATGAACAGAAAATTGTTTATTTATCACGCATATTTTATATCATACATGTTAGGGGAACCGTCGGTAGCGTAATAAATTTTCTTATTTTTATAAATAGTTAAATTGGTCTTCTATATTTTAGTATACGTTTTCGTCTTTTAATAATGGTAAAGAAGGATAGTTCAGCTTACCTGAGATTTTCTTTATGCGCTGAATATTTCCACAGTAATCCAAAGTGTTTGCACTGATATTTATCTTATCGACTGATTGAAGTATTCGCTATATGGAAGTAATAAGAACTATTATTATTAGTAAGTAGAGATGCACGAAATAAGAAGTAGATCCATTTTGAGTATAATATTATAATTCTTTTCTAGATATTTACATTTAAATAGCGTTTTTGGAGACTGCTTTTAGATGCTCCAATTTTACATTATATTTGAGATATATATTTACAACACATATGTACAAGAGCGTTTTAACTGCTCGGATTCATTTTAGATTCTGAAGGGAATGTCTTTAAGTTCAGTTCACACGCGCGTGATAACAGCTGTAGTTTTGAAGTAGGGAGGTCTGCAGAGTTTTTCACTTAATTGGTTTCGACAGTTTCTGGTTTTGTTCACTATGTTTTTCAGCTGCGGCACTTGAAGTACTTATTGGTAATTGGGGTCTGGTTTTTAACATGTTCTTATTTCGATCATTCGCTGCACGTGGAGATTATTCACTGCATAAAAAAGGTTTCTCCGTCACTCCCCCGTAATCTCCTGTGTGGGGAATGGTTGAAGGTTCAGTTTCTTACGGTGTTTCTCGTACACAGGTTTGGGAGTGGGTTTCGTGAGAGTGTCGGCTATCATTTCTTCACTGGGGCAATATTGTAAATCGATTTTTCCTTCTTCTTTCATCAGTTTGATGTTGTGGAAACGTATGTCGATGTGTTTGGATCGCTTAGTATCTTTATCGTTTTCAGTCATTTTTATACAGGACATATTATCCTCAAAAATCGTGATGGGTAGTTTTTGTGGAATGTTGAGGTCGCTAAGCAAGTTTGTTATCCAACTTAATTCTTGTGCTGCGTTGCTAGCTGAAACGTATTCAGCTTCGGCTGACGAAAGTGCAATACAATTTTGCCTTTTTGTAATCCAGTAAATCGGTGATTTTCCCAGCATGAATAGATTTCCTGATGTTGATTTACGTGTTTTCAAGTCACCTGCCCAGTCTGCATCGGCGTATGCTGTTAGGATGGGCTTGCTGTTTGCGTTAAGAGTTAAATTCAAATTTTCTGTAGTTTTAAGGTATGAAATGATTCTTTTCACTGTTGTCCAGTCCTTTTGGCGTGGTGTTTCATTTCTACGACATAATATGTTGACTGCTGCGGATATGTCAGGACGCGTGATTGTTGATATGTAAAGTAATGTGCCTGTGGCTTGTCGATATTTCGTGTTATTAGGTAAAAGATTATCATCGTCCTCAAGTCTGTTGAATCCTGCAATCATTGGTGTGTAATGAGGTTTCATGTCGTTTAAATTCAGTTTTTTTCACTAGTTCCTGTATTTTATTGTTTTGGTTCAGGTAATATGTATCGTTGATTTTATTAATGTTTATGCCTAGGTAATTATTCACTTCTCCTAAGTTTTTCAGTTCATATTCTTTCTTAAGTTGGTTTATTGTTTCTTCGATATCACTGTCCTTTCCTGCTATCAGGATATCATCTACATAAATGATGATGTATATCGGATTTTCTTGATTTGATTTAAAGTACAGACATGGATCATTTTTGCTCTGTATGAAATTATTGTTTGTGAGTGTTTCTGATATTTTGGTGTACCAGGCCTTTGCTGCTTGCTTAAGACCGTAGATGGCTTTTTGAAGTTTACAAACTTTTCTTTCATCGCCGGGTTTAATATACCCGTCTGGTTGACTCATATAAACAGTTTCAGTTAATTCACCATGCAAGAATGCTGTGGTTATGTCAACATGTTTCACGTTCAAATTTTTGTGCAATGCGGAGATGAGAAATGCTCGTATTGTAGCGTGCGAAACTACAGGTGCGAAAGTTTGATCATAGTCAATCCCGAATCTTTGACTATATCCTTGTGCTACTAGACGCGCTTTATAGCTTTGAATATTTCCTAAATTGTCCTTTTTTAGTTTAAAAGTCCATTTTGAACCGATAATTTTTGTTCCGGGTGGTGGATCTGTTAAAGTCCAAGTGTTATTTTTTCTTAGGCATTGGATTTCATTTTGTGTTGCTTTTATCCAATTTTGTTTATCATTAGTATTTTCCATTTTTTCGATATCTTCCCAATTTTCGGGAATGTTTTCAGATGAACTATTTGTGAGACAAACATATCTGTCAGGAGGAACGCCTCTATTTGTCCTATTAGACCTTCTTGGTTCAATTGGTTGCTGTTTGGGCACGGATGGTGTCTCTTCACTGTCAAGTTTTATTTCTAAGTGATTTTCATGTCTATCCGGTAATTGTGTATTGTCATCGGATGTTTTTGTGGTGATTTGTATCTCCTCAATGTTATCTGAGTGTACATTTTCATTCTCAAGAAATTTCACCGTTCTCGCTATTATAATTTGTTTTCCTTGTGTGTGAATTCTATAACCAGTCGATCGTGTATCATAACCTACAAACGTTCCGGTTTGAGCCCTGTTATCGAGTTTTCCTCTATTTACTTTATCGACGTAAAATAGCGCTTTACAACCGAATGTTCTTAACTGTTTTAAATTCGGTTTAATTCCTTTCCATAATTCGTAAGGTGTTCTGTTGTTGTTTGCTTTGGTTGGGAGTCGGTTTTGTATGTATGTTGCGGTGTTTATGGCTTCACCCCAAAAATGTTTGCTTAATTTTGCTTGTGATAGCATGCTTCTAGTCATATCTAATAATGATTATTTTTTCTCTCCGCAACTCCATTCTGGCTCGGATTATGCGGGACAGTCAATTGGAGTAAAATTCCGTTCTGTTTTAAGTATTCATCGATCTCTTGATTTACATACTCACGACCGTTATCCGATCTAATTTCCTTAGGTTTTTTACCGAACTGATTGTATATCATCGTTACGTACTCTTTTATCTTTTCAGCAACTTCGCTCTTTTTAGATAATAAATATATCGTAGTATATCGGGAATAATCATCAATAAGAGTCATAAAATATATTTTTCCGCCTAAGGTCGGTGTATCTAGAGGTCCACACACGTCACTGTGGATCAAATCCGCAATATTAGTAGCTCGATTTGTTGCTGATTTAGGATACGGCATGTTAGTTAATTTAGTTTCGATACAAGTTACGCATGTTTTATTTTGATGTTTACATTTTCCTATCTTTATTCCGTCCGCAAGTTGATTTGTTATCATTGATTTAATCGCGTCATAATCTCTGTGACCTAGTCTGCGATGCCAGAGATCTATGCATTGTTTGCTTTCACAGTTATACGTTATGTTTATATAATTTTGTGGTTCTTCCACATCGTCCATTTCCTCAATAATGTATAAATTTTTCTTATTTTTCGCCCTAATATATATTTCTTCATCAAAGATCAAATCGCATTTATTATCGTCGAAGATTAGTTTACACCCGTTTTTAGCGGCTTTACTAACCGAAATTAGGTTTGACTCTAAGTCTGGGACATAAAGCACTTCGCGTAATTTCGTTAGTTTTTCTTTTCCTTCGGGGGTTAATGTTTTTATAGAAACTTCTCCTGAACCTAACGCTGTCAGTTTATTACCATTCGCGATCGTTACTGAAGTTTTATTATAATCAATAAATTTACTAAATAGGCTTTTATCATTACAAATGTGCGAGGTAGATCCTGAATCGAGAATCCAGTTATTTTTGCCTACTTTTTCGGTGATTAATGCTTTATTTTGCGTTTGATCATTTGCGTATTTTCTTTCGTTTGGAATTTTATTTTCTCTACGAGTTTCGGTTTTTTCATAACATAATGAAGATGAGAAATTCTTTTTATTTTTGAATTGATTGTTACGAGGATTTCCGGATTGTACCGTGTTTCTGCTCTTGTAGTGCCAGCATTCGTAAGTGGAATGATTTTTCATTTTGCAGTTGTTGCAATATTTTTGTTCTCTTCTATTTTCAGTGTGTGTATATCTCCTATTTGTTTTAAATGCTCTCTCGCTGTTGTTATATCCGCTATGTGATTGTTCTGACATTTTCTGTCCACGATTATATTCATCCGTTAATTTGTTTTTGATAAAATCAGGGGTGAGCTCATTTTCTGGTCTCGCCTCCAACGCAGTTATCAAAGTATTGTAACTGGGGGGAAGAGAACACAGAAATAGCGCGGAAATATGTGAATCGCTAATATTTTCTCCAATGGCATTAAGTTTATCTATAATTTGCAAGATATTAGTGATATGTGAGATCATGTTTCCGCACTCCGCTAATTTAGTACTGTATAATTTTCGTAACAGGTAAAGCTTACTAGATAAATTGCTTCTCTCATGTATATTTTTCAGAGCTTCCCATGTTAATTTGGCAGTTTCTAAGTTTTTTACATTTACGATTTGAGAATCATCAATGCTTAAGTTAATTAAAGCTCTAGTATTGCGGTCTCTTTTGTGCCATGCGGGGTCGGGTGGAGCTGGTGGATCTTGTACTATAATATCGTTGAGTTCCTCTTTAATCAGGAACATCTGCATCTTGAACTTCCATGTACTATAATTTGTAGAATTGAGTTTTTCAATAAATTGAGTATTTTCTTTTATCGCATTCATTTTTTTCTTTTTTTTCTTTAGCGTTCTTTTATTTATTATTATATTTTAGAAATTTGTTAAATTATCGTTTTTGATACTGGGATAATATTCTTTTTTCAGAATCAGTCTTTCATCTTTGTTAGGGGAACCGTCGGTAGCGTAATAAATTTTCTTATTTTTATAAATAGTTAAATTGGTCTTCTATATTTTAGTATACGTTTTCGTCTTTTAATAATGGTAAAGAAGGATAGTTCAGCTTACCTGAGATTTTCTTTATACACTGAATATTTCCACAGTAATCCAAAGTGTTTGCACTGATATTTATCTTATCGACTGATTGAAGTATTCGCTATATGGAAGTAATAAGAACTATTATTATTAGTAAGTAGAGATGCACGAAATAAGAAGTAGATCCATTTTGAGTATAATATTATAATTCTTTTCTAGATATTTACATTTAAATCGCGTTTTTGGAGACTGCTTTTAGATGCTCCAATTTTACATTATATTTGAGATATATATTTACAACACATATGTACAAGAGCGTTTTAACTGCTCGGATTCATTTTAGATTCTGAAGGGAATGTCTTTAAGTTCAGTTCACACGCGCGTGATAACAGCTGTAGTTTTGAAGTAGGGAGGTCTGCAGAGTTTTTCACTTAATTGGTTTCGACAGTTTCTGGTTTTGTTCACTATGTTTTTCAGCTGGGCACTTGAAGTACTTATTGGTAATTGGGGTCTTGTTTTTAACATGTTCTTATTTCGATCATTCGCTGCACGTGGAGATTATTCACTGCATAAAAAAGGTTTCTCCGTCAATACATATCATACCATACATATCTGATCTCTGAATTTTATCAATAATAGTCAGGGATGATAAACTGAAAAATATGTTGAAAAGAAAAATCTGGATGGCGTAAGTATAATGCAACTAAAAAAGTATTGAATTTTGTATTTTCTACTATTTTTGTTTTTATATTCAACGGAACAAAGTTTTGAGAGTATTTTTGACAGAATATATAAAGATTGCGTTTGATATATCCAAATTTTTTTTTTTTTTTTTTTTTTTTTTTTTTTACGTTAGAATTCAGCAACATTGATTAGCATTTCTATTTCATCAGTTAAAAACTCAAAATATGACATATTTATTCTGTAAAAAAATTTGTGATAAAAAAGTAAATTTCAGCTGAAATTTCTTTTCATTCAGTAATCTTATATTTTCTCATTGTGTAAGAAATCGAACCAATCAGAAAAAGTACAAGTTTTTTATCACTTGAAGCTCTAACTTAAAATTCTATGTCAGCTTATTGTTACTGTTCCTCTCAGAAACCTGTTGTTGCTTTGAACTAATTTTTATTTTTGAAATGTTTTAAGATTATTTATTTAACACATATATCTTTAAAATTCTGATTTCTAAACTTTCTGAATTTTTAAAATCAGAAGTAAGAGATGATGAATGGATAAAAAAACAACAACAAATAAAAATAAAAAATAAAACTGCACGATGCAATAAAATGTCTAAATGCCTAACTGCACATAGAAAATATCTATTACTTATTTTATTTAATATAAAATTTGATCAGTGTTTGATTCTTTTAAACCAGAACAAACTAGCTGAAAATTGCATCCAAATAAAAATACTTTTTGTAAACGGGATAAAAAGTTCCGCGTTGGCTAATTGTGAATAACAATAACAATAACCAATAGTATACGTTATAATGTCAAGAACGAAAAAGGCTTAGGTTTTCGTATAATTTGCTGAAATATGTATGGTTTCGGATTTCTTTTCTTAAAAAAGAAGAAACCTGTAAAGTTCCTTCCTTTTTCACGTTAGAATTCAGCAACATTGACATATCTATTCCTCCAGTTTTATTTCGTTGTAAAAACTTAGAAAACCGACTTATTTATTCAATTTAAAAGCGTATGATAGAAAAATTATTTTTGGTTTAAATTTGGTTTCATTCAGTAACCTTATTATTGTCAATTGTGTAAGAAAGCATTCTAACCAGACAAAGTAAGAAAAAGCTTATTGCAGATGACGCTCCAATTTTAAATGCTACGTCAACATATTCTTACTGTTTTTACAAGCAACATGTTTTGTATAGAATTATTTTCTTCTGTTTGAAATTTTAAAGAAACGTGTTTGTTTAAAACATATAGCGATTTAGAAATCTTATTTCTGAAATTTATGAATATTTGCAGAGAGAAATAAAATCACTTGCGACATATTTACTTGTCCAAAAAGTATATGTGAAAAAGTAAATTTCAGTTAAAATTTCCTTTTCTTTAGTAATCTGTTTTTCCCATTATGTAAGAATTCGATCCCACCAGAAATAGTTAGAGTATTTTACAGCACCTGAGGCTCCAATTTATAATGCTAAGTCAACATATTGCTACTGTTCCTCTCACAGACACATATAGTATAGATTTATTGTTGTCTTTTGAAATGTGCTAAAAGAAGAGCATTTAATTAATGCATATATCTTCTACAAATCTAATTGCTGAGTTTCATCATTTTTTTGTAAACAAAAGTAAGATCTCCTGAGAATATAAAAGGAGTAATATTTTGAAAAAAAAATTTTGACGCAAGAAAAATGTCTAAAATTGCATAGAATATTTATGTTATTTATATAATTTTATTTATCTGAAAAAATAAAAGAAACTGGACTGTAAAATTGTTTGCAATATAAAACAAACAAATTGATTTAATAGAATATTTTACTTTTGTCATCAGTAGATGTGTACTATCAAAGTTAATGCAATTAACCAGTAAAATTTCAAAATTTTTCAGTTAGTTCCTGTTACCACATATTCATGTTACAACGTAAGAATTTAACATAGTTGATATTTCTATTCTGTCAATTTTATATTATAGCACAGCTCAAAAAGTGACATATTTGTTCAATCAAAAAGAATATTTTGATAGAAAAGTTAATTTCAGTTCAAATTTCTTTCCATACAGTAACCGTATATTTACTCATTGTGTAAGAAATCAATCTAACCACAAAATGTACAACTTCGTTTTGAATATGAGACTCCAATTTAAAATGGCAAGTAAACATATTGTTATTGTGCCCGCCGCTGAAATCTTTTGTGCCGTAAATAATTCTCTGCCTATCGACATGATTTCAAAAGTGTATTCATTTAACACACACATATGTCTTAAAAATACTAAAAAAAACATTTTTGAAAGGGTTAATATCAATATATTTTTTAAACGGATTACACCGTTAGAAAAGCAAATATACGTAAAATATACTTTGGTATTTTTTGTGTTTTCGTATTTCAAGCAGTTAAGTTGTTGCAAGCTTAGAAAAACGAAAAAAAAAAAGAGTCATTGTCACAGATTGTATTTTACCTGCTTGGGGATCTGCGGAAAGATACGAAATTCCTTTTGCTATGTTAATTATGGATTTTAATTAATATGTAGGTTAATTAACAAAAAAGATAAAAATCTGAGCCTCCGGGACATTAAGGTCTACCTTGGACTAGCCTCATCAAACTTCTCTAACCTCTACGTGCGGTAGATTTACCTAGCCATCATTAAAGTTTCGGAAATGAATGCAATAGTCTTCTACTAAAAAAGTAAATTCTGCGTAGAATTTTGCTGAAATTAATTTTGAAATTTCTGTATTTCCATTGAATTTTACTTCATTAAATTAATATTTAGTTTATCTAAAGTATTTTGGCCATTCATAGCTCAATACTGCTTCATTTAAGTCACAAAATTCACTTCGTTTTATGCATCCTTCCAAAATCTATCACAATAATGTAAACAAAACTATATTTCTAGCACGATATTTTATTGATATTTCGAGTATTCACAGTCTTGAAAAATTAGTATGCATTTTAACTAAAGCATCACTTCAAGTAAATTTTTATAACGATTTTTTAAGGAATCAATTTTACTTAATCACAATAATCTTAATAACTACTTAATAAATTTTAATCAGGTACACGAGTAGTAAATAAGCCATTGGTAAACAGAAGAGGAAAGAACTGAATAACTCTTGTGAAACAATAAATAAGCAATTAATTTCATGATTGATATTTGCAGGATCTTTGACTATGAAGTTTTGAATATGGTTTGCGCATTTATATTGAAAAAAAAATATGTTTGTCTCTGTGTGTGTTGGCGATGGCTAGGAAAATCTACCGCACATAGAGGTCTGAAAATTTGGATGAGGATATACGAAGGACAAATCCAGTTGAGTCTGAGGCTAAGAATTTTTCTTCTTTTTTATTAATAGACGAGATACTATTTAAAAGCCACAATGAACATCGTAAAATGGCGAGCTTCCTTTTTTCAAAGGTCATATGCCTGTTCATCTCTAGACGGTAGGCGGTCCTTCAAGCAGGAAGCGTTGAATGACGAAAGCAAAGTGTTGAATGTTTTTCCATTTTGAAATTGTGATCGCCAGTTCCCCTTTAGAGATTTTGTTTAAAGAAAAGAAAAGAAAAAGAAAAAGAAAAAGAAAAAAAAATTCGTTTTACCTTCCTGATTCCAACGATAGTTTTAGTTACTATTTCAAGAAACATTTTTACTAGATTTTCGTCAGTTTTCACGTTTTCCGTTTTTCTGAAATTTCAAATTGTCGCATCAACTTCCAGACCCTAAAAAATGGCGCATAAAGAGTCGGAAACACCAACTAGAGACATAAAACTTTATTGGATTTGTTTGATGCGCATTCCATTTGTGTCAATAACACGTTCAAAGCGTGTTAAAACATGTTCAACAGAAGCACGAAATCATTCTTGAGGAATTAATAGCGACATGGTGTGTTATGCTTGCTTTCTGTTGAACATTTTTTAAACGCTTCGAACATGTCATGGACAGAAATGGAAGGTATATGGAACAAATGCTGTGATTAAATAAAGTTTTATGTTTCCAATTTGTGTTTCCGGTTCTTTATGAGCCATTTTTTTCCCTGGTGGCCGAAACTTGATCTATTTCTATGTATTTGATATTTCTCTTCCCCGTAGTCCCTATAACGTATGTACCAAGTTTTAACGAAATCCGTCGACGAGAATCTGCTCTAGATTGATCTGAGTTGTACAACTTTAATTATAACCACCCTGTAATTTAATGCTATAGTAGTCGAGTTTGTGTGTTTTAATATTGTAAGTCTGTGGCTCATTTCAAGTGACATATTTATTCGATCAAAGAGTATTGATATAACCTAATATTTGAGAATACCTATAATTCGTGATAACTTCTAGAAGGATGAAAAACTAAGATTTAAAAACTCTACGTTTTCTATTTTCTTTTCTTGAAATAATCTAGGAAATTTTTTTTTCAGTGTAAGAATTCAGCAGTATTGGCATTTCACTCTCTTGGAAGTATCATTTTTATTAAATTGTGAAAACTCAGAAAAGGGACATATTTATTCGATCAACGAGTATGTGACAGGAAAGTAAATTTCAACTTTAAGTTTCTTTTCACAGTAAACTTATCAAACCAGAAAGAGCAAAAATTTTTTATTGCACCCGAGTTTCCAATTTAAAATGATACTTCAACATACGTTACACTTCTAACTCAACAACTTCTTTTGCATCGTGAATTATTTTTGCCCTGTCAAAATGCGTTCAAAAAAGAGGTATATTTATTTAACACAAAACAACTGCAAATCAGATTTCGGAATATTATACTATATATGTATATTTAAAGGGGTCTTGTACCTTTTGAACACGTCGAAAATCAACAAAAACATTCAAACTTTTAGTTAGTGTATCTTCAAAACCTTTTTATGTGTAAACATGAAATTTTGACTATTGATTAATTATATTGGGTTTTTTAATATACTATCATTAGAAAACGAATAGTCTCTTACAGAATTTGTGCATTATTGAAATTAAAATAACTCTTTTTTTTTTTACTCCGTAAGTCATTGTGCATATGATATCTGGAGAGCGTATGTATGGATTTTTATGAAATTTGATATAGCACATATGTCTGTTCAAAATGCTCAAATTTTAAGTATTTACAGTGATAGGAATTTCAATTATGACTATTTTTATTTATTAAAAAATGTAAATTTTTGATTTTTGTTTTGCAAAAATTTTTTTTATGGTTAATGAATTAATTTTGACCATTAAAAATACACATGTGCTTATTATCTATATCAAATTTCATAACAATGTATATATATATTCTCCAGATATCATGCGCTCAATGACTTACAGCGTAAAAAAAGAGAACTATTTTATTTTCAACAATACACAAATTTTGTAAAAGACTAGTCAGTTTATAAATATAGCACGTTAACCCTTTCAATTGCAAAGTACTTTCAGTACTAAAATGTTGAAATAAATGACTGGCACCGGAATTTACAAAAGAAATTATTTGGAAATAAGAAAAAGGCTATATTTCACGTACATATTAAATGGAAAAGATTTTAGCAAAATTCTGGTGCCATTGTGGCGTTTGGGAATTAAAATTAAGTGGTTTCATAAACATACCACTACCCCTGAAAGTGTTAAAAAGCACAATCTGTTTAATCAATAGTCAAAATTTTATGTTTACACATATAAAAGATTTTGAAGGTACACTAATTCAAACTTTGAATGTTTTTATTTATTTTCGGCGTGTTTAAATCGTACAAGACCTCTTAAATAGGAAAAAGATCTTTTGAGACGATAAACTGCAATATGTCTTAAAATATGTATGACGTACGCTGTAAAAAAAATGCTAATGTTTCTTAATTTAGCTTTTATCTTTCTTAAGGTTTATGAAAAAATAATATAACGTCTTCCGAGTTACCAATGATTCCGAAAAACATTCCTTTTTCTCCAGAAACCTCAGAAATCAATAGATTTTCGAGATTTAAAGAAGAGTTATTGAAACAAAAGTTTCTTTATCTACTCGTAATTTTTGGAAACATTTCCGAGCACTTCTTATACAGTGTTTTAATAACTTTTCTCAACACGAAATATCATTTTTTTTTCGGATGCTATCAATTCTCAAACAGACAATTTCGTGTTTAAGAAACATGATATATTAACAGCATTAACATTAACATAAAAAATAATAGAATTACCATTACCATTAAAATTAATGTTATTTTGCTACTCTTGCATGTATAAATTCTGTTATACACCTGAAAATGCTTACTTCAGAATTGATAGCCTCTAAAAATCCGATCTTCTGGGTTGAGAAAACTAATTAATACGCGGGTTGATATTTCATAAGTGTAATTTCTCAGTTCCCAGTATATCTCTCGGCATTTCATTTCAATATAAATTCTTATTTAATGTTAAAATATTTCTCTGCGGTTGTTCTACAATACTATGTAACTTCTACTGTGAAAGTCTGTTTTTTAATTTTTGTTTTTTAATTTAAATAGAATTTAAATATCTCAAAAGTCACTACTCTTCTCTGCCCACAACAGATAACTTGATCATTAAAACCATCAATACCAATAATCATTCAAAAATTTTGAAAAACCAATGGATTTATTATAAATATGAATCTCATGGAGCATAATAATATAATTTTCATATGAGTGAAGTGTGTAATATTTGTTTTTGTTGGGTTAAAGTTGTGTCGCGCACTTTTATGGTCACTGCTGTCCCGGTGTATGAATTTCGTCATATTTCCATCAGAAGGCGGTACGCAGTGCTTTTCAGTACTGTTTCCAGTATAGGAGAGCACATGTTGATCTTAAAATTCACCATTGCTTGCTGTTTGTTCATAAAGAAGATTTTCTGGATGGAAAAGAATGGGGAAAAGGTAAGGGTATCTTTATTAACCGTCACTATTGCCCCCATTGTTAATATAAATATTGATACTTATAGATTAACCAATATCTAACCATTTAATCGTAAGTTTGATATGGGTTTGAAAATAGTGCATACAACCTTCCAAAAATTTTCCTTTTAAAGTAAAGTGGCAAAATTGCAAAAATTGTCATATGATATTTATTTTTCAATAAAGTTTATGCCTATCTCCTAATTATTATTATTCAATATATCAGTGGTTATGAAAAATTAAAATTAAGTACAATATGAAACTCTTAAAAATCAGATACCTGGGATGCAAAAAATCACACTTGTGGGAGAATGGTCCACACTATAAAATCTACTAGGAAACGTTTTCGAATATTACGGGCAGAAAACAAAAATTTTCGTTTGAGAAATGCTAATTTAAAATGACTGAAATCTGTAAGTTTTTGAGATTTCTGAAGATAAAGGAACGCTTTTTGGAATTGTTGGTAACTCGGAAGACATTATATTATATTTTCGTAAATGTTAAGGAAGATAGAGGAAGATCAAGAAACATTTATCTTTTGTAACAGTATCATTATACAGCAGCTAAAAAAAATCCACTTTTTTCTATGATATTTTTTATCGTATATTTACTTTATTTAATTGGATAAATTTTTTAGAGTAAAATGTTTTTGCAATATAAAATGAATCTATTGATTTAGCCGAATCTTTTACTTTTTTTTCAGTCTTTTATGTAATAAATAAAAAAAAATTAAAATAAAACGACCCAAAAGACGACGATTAAACAAATGCCATGTAAGAGTATGTAATAGAAAAATAAACTTTAGTTCAAATTTCTTTTCAGTCAGTAACCTTATATTTTTCAATTGTGAGAGAAATCGATCCAGCCAGAAAGAGTACAAGTTTTTCATTGCACCTGGGGCTTCAATTTCAAAATATTACGTCAATATATTGCTGCTGGTTCTCTGAACGTCATCTTTTGTATAGAAATATTTTATTCCATTTAGAATGTGTTGAAAGAAATGTATTTATTTATCACATCTACCTCCTACAAATCTGATTTTTGAATTTTAGCTATTTCTGTAAACAGAAGTAAGATGTCTTGAGACGATAAACCGGAATATTTTGAAGAAGGGGAAAAAGTGTGATGCAGGAAAAATGCAGCACCCCCTCCCCTAAAAATCTTATTATGCATACAGAATATTTTTATTATTTATTTATTTTTATTTATCTAAAAAATGGAAAGATAACCTGCTTTTCGATGTAAAAATATATTTATTCAATCGAATCTTTGACTTTTTTCACGAGTTGATGTATAATAATAAAGTTAATCTCTTAACAGTATCTCAAGCCGGACCCCCCCCCCCCCCCACCACCCACCCACTCTGCCCTTCCAAAGAGGATAATAATAATAGTATTAATATGAAATTTGTGAATTATATAGTTAAATGTTTATTCGATAGGGAAATAAATTAGATTTTCAAGAAAATAATCAAATATTGCACAAAACAAATTGTATCTGAATAGTCACAAATATTACTCGTTGAAATTTCCGAAACCTGATTCGGGATAGATTTTGCACAGATTTAATATTTATTCTAAATATAGTTGTATGATAACCATAGTTGTATGATATTTGAAATAATCTGCTTAAATGTATTTTTTTTTGGTTTTTTGATATAGTCGAAATAGTGATGATAAAAAGAACGAGAAATAAAAATAAATTTAAAAGGATGCATACATCTGTTTTTGAATGCATTCTTTTGATAATTTCAACTGTAAAAAAAACTTTTAATTTATAACACGATTGTATTAGCAATCTCACATTCTATATATGCAGTCTTTCACATAAATGATTGAAAAACATATTGATGAAAAATAATAACAATATTTTAAAAAAAAGTCAGAATT
Organism: Maratus michaelseni; assembly: GCA_963931845.1. Classification (NCBI taxonomy): domain Eukaryota; kingdom Metazoa; phylum Arthropoda; class Arachnida; order Araneae; family Salticidae; genus Maratus; species Maratus michaelseni. The sequence goes on along the minus strand of OZ007593.1, from coordinate 125,088,330 downwards.
TTTATTATAAAAAAATCTTAATTTTGAAGTTAATTTGATTAAGTATAATTTAAAAATCCACTATTTGTTTAACTACTGTTGAAGTACGTTACTGTTAAAGTACGTCATGAATGTTTGGCACTATTACTGCTCTGTGTAATTGTTTCTTTGTGCACCTCTTCAAGCACGTTACAGTAACGTTTTCTTTTATGGATAACTTGCGCAGTTATGATTACTTTTAATGTTATTTGTTTTGTTTTTTTACTCTTTTATGTTTGATTTTTTTAAATTTTGGAAAATAATTTAACCTAACGTTAATTATATTAAAAGTAGCTATTCAAATCACAAAAGTTATTGTTTGCTGAAATTTAACGAATATAATTATTTCACGTACTATTCGTTGGAAATAGGCTAAGAAAGAATTTTTGAACATTTTATTTAGAAGTATAACTTAAAAAGTAACTATTCGTTTAACTCCTATTAAATTATATTTCATGAATGTTTTCCAATATTTCTGTTCTGTGTAATTGTTGCTTCGTGTACCTCTTCACAAGCACGTTATAGTACCGCTTCCGATTATGGATTACTTGTGCAATTAAGATTACTTTTAATGTTATTTGCTTTCTTTTACTATTTTATGTTTGATTTTTTTTTCAATGTTTGAAAATATATTGCGTTAATAATATTAAAATTAGCTATTCAAATCCCAAAAGTTAATGTTTGCTGAACTTTAACGAATATAGTTATTTTGCGTACTATTCGTATGGCAACAGTCTAAGAAAGAATTTTTGAAGACATTTGGAAAATGTTAGATTACAACAGGATTAAGCAGACATAGTAACTTTCTAGTATTTTTTATATTTTATCACAAATTATTCGGCCAGAAAAGAAACCCCAATTTATAATTTAAAGAGTGAAACATATGCTTGAAATAAAGGAATTTCGAACGGAGAATTAAGCAAGAGTGTTTAGCATTTTTTTTTTATTATTGGTGATATTACAATGTGTATTACTAAATACTGAAACTTAAATGAAATCAAAACAATAAATGTATAGACATAGATTGTCGTTACTACATGCAGATTGTTAAGACAAAATAATGCTCAATGAAAAAACATGTCCTATTAATAGGACACCAGACCCGAACGGGTTAAATATATAAAGCAATAGGTGTGAAAAACTCTGTATGCTTGGTCAGTTTAAAACACCTGAATTGCTTATTAATATTGCATTTGGATGGATATGTATGCAAATAATAAAATATCAATTTATCAAATTACAATTATACTAGATATTGCTGAAGAATTCTTTATGAAATGAATTATCCAATTTATAATGTATTTTATCTATGTGGTCCAAATAGCTTACAGCAACTCGATGGCGCCAATAATTCTGAATCATAAGCTCAGGGCTTCCACTGGCCTCTTTTTTGAATACAGTTTTTTCTAGATAATAGTCTTCGGGGTACATTTATTTCTATTGCAAATATTTTAGAAACCTACTAAGAAGATTTTGTTTTTTTGAAATAGTGATATTAAAAAAATATAAAAACTATTGGGTAAAAACTATTGGGAGCGTTATAATCTTAACCTTATTTAATAGTAGAGTTTCTGTGATTAAATAATGTAAATATTACTAATCGTAAATATTGGTGCCATCTGGACACCACGGGCCACAATTAGAGGACCACACTGGATTATATTATTCATTTTAATTTTTTGATGTTACCTCTGATTTGAGTATAGATAAAACATTGAGCATCATATTGGAGCAATAAGAAATCAATAATAACAGCAAAATAAGTTAAAACGTTTTTGAAGATTCAACAAAGGTGTTCTGAAATTTAATGCATTTTTATTATTCTTAAAATAAATGTTTCGACTAATTTAATCCCTTCAGCGCAAGATCGTTTTATATTTTACGATCCTATACCAGGTTAGTTTATATAACTTTTTTTTTCTTTTATAGGTGCGTTCTTAATTATATAAATACGTAGCACCTATACTTGTAGTCCGATCTGTCCGTCTGTCTGTCTGTTTGTCCGTCCGCATATAACAGCGCAAAAAACTACCCAACCGAATGGTTTGAAATTTAATATATGCTATCGTTGAAGAATATTGTCAAGGCATTTCACATTTTATGAAAATCGAATCAAAACTTAACAAGAACGAAAAATCATGCGTCAAGCATAGATTATGTAACACTTTCCAACGCTTTCAAAATAACTTTACAAATCATACCGTTTAATAAGCTAAAAGATAACATCTAAGTAATCCGAATACTTTTCATCAGCCCTGTATAGGATCTATAGATTTGTATATATACTACATAGGATGCTAAATTTTAGTTCAGTTAGGAAACGCGTAGCACAGTTTAAAATTCTCCGTCTGGAGTTAAATAATACGGAAATGTGTTCGCGAACTCTTGTGCTTCCCTGTATAGGATCTACAGAATTTATACACACCACGTAATAGACAAAAAGCGAGTTAAAATTAAAATCGCGTTCAGTAACTTAAAACGCACTTCCAGGAATTATTGTTAACAGACAGTAGAGAAATCTTTTGTGTGTCCCTGTAAATGAACGATGACTGCTATACACACAATATTCTGTAGTAAGCCTCTTGTAATGCACCTTATATAAATTTCAATGCGTTTAAAATAGGGAAACATTATTTAGATAAACCGCAGACGATTTTTCTCCATAGACGTAATGTAACGGAATTCTTTTGACTGTCCCTGTAAAGTAACTATAAGTGCTATGCACACACTATTCCATATTAAGCTTCTTCTAACGCACCTTAGTGATATATATAAATTTCAATGCGTTTAAAATAGTGAAACATTATTTAAATAAACCTCAAGTGATTTTCCCCCATAGACCGCAATGTAATGGAATTCTTTTGAGTGTCCCTGTAAAAAAGTATAAGTGCTACACACTTCCGTTGAAATAGGGAACATGCTATAGATGACGACTATAACATATAAAAATTGCAGAGCAATCCGAGCATATTTGAGGGAGTTAGAGCACGGACAGACGGCCAGACGGCAGACGGCCATACGGCCAGACAAACCGAAGTCATAAACACTTTTCAACTAGGTTGGAAAGTGTTAAAAAGATATTAATAAAAGTTTTCTTTATTCTATTAAATCCCATCGTACGTAAATCTATATAATAAAAGTGCCAGTCATGTGACTGGGGAAATCAAATATAGGCAAACCACTTCTTTTTCATATGCCAGGCGGCCATTTTTATTCAAAAATATTTTTTCGAATAAAATTGCATAAAAGTTATATTTTTAGAAAGATCGTTCAAAAAATTGTTTGCTTGAGAGATGAGTTACATTAAAAAATGTATACATTCTGAAATACCTTCAGTGGAAATTAGATCAACAGCCGAATATCTCAATACATTAGAGTAAATAAACACAGGAGATTCGTTCATTATGAGTCATAAAAATATTAAGCCATGGAGGAAATCATTCGCAAAGTAAGATCTCCATGGTGAATTTTGCTGCTCTGTCTGATGCAGAAAAAAATTCTTATTTGTAAACGTGGCATACGCAATAAGAAAAACAAAATGCATGTTCAGTTCGCTCATAGCAGACGATATAATTCATTTCACTGTAATAATAAGGAGATTTTTTTTACATTGTGAAACTAGTTATAAAATGAACGCACCACATTTTTCACGTTTAACGTACAATTTCCAACTTATTTTATTTTCTGATGTACGGGTTGTATGTCTAGAAGTGGTCTGCAATAAAACCAAATGTACGCAAAGTGCGGCATAGCAAGGAAGGGGTTAAACTTACGAGAGTTTTATTGTTTAAGAAACTGCTATTATAAAGAATAAATTTAGCAGTAATTATAAAATTTATTTTAATTATCACTTTTGAGAACTACTCTTTAGAAGCTAGATAACACCGAGATTTAACAGTAAATGACTAGATAATAATGCTACACCACATTAAAGGAAATATTTAATGACGAGGCTTTAAGTGGAAAATACAGTGTATCTTAAAATAAAGTGCCAAATTTTCAAAATTAAAGATAATTTTACAAGTTGAAACTTACAGTTAAAATTTTAAACTATGCTTTACTGCTTTGTATCAACTAAAAAGCCATTATACTTTATTTTAAATTATGCATCAATTTCAGAAGTTATATAAATGAGTTTTAAATTCAGAGAAACCCTTGATCCGACATGTTCATTATATCAAAGAGGCACCCTAAAGGCACATAATATATAAAATGCTTCAAATTTTCGAATTTTCACTTTTGTGGTAAACCCTTTAAAGAGCAAAGTACTCGTGTTAAAATGTCGAAATGATTAAATGACACTAGGATTAACGAACAAACTTATTTGAAAATTAATAACAGCTTTTATTAACGTACAATATAAAAGCAAAATTTTATTCAACAATTCTGTAAACTATTAAATAAAAACAATTCCATCAATATGTCTATAAAAACATTTTATCATATTTTTAAAACTTTTTTTTGTTAAAATTTGTAACGATATCACATATATCCAATATATTTGGTTATGACTTAAATTTCAAAACCAAACTTTGCGGTACAGAAAAAAAATCAAACAATTAAATCAATGTTAAATTAAGTTTGGAGTAGGAGAGAGTTGTTTTCAGACAATTTTAAGAAATCTAATATTAGCTGTTTTGATCTAATTTGTTCCTTCTAAACGTAAGAGAATACTATAAAACTAATTTGAGTTGTTATGTTTTCAAATACATATCTAAATTCATGAATTTATTGCGCATATTTTTCACGCGGATTTGTTTGCTTTCGTTTTTGTTCTTAGTCTTTAGATATTCTGTTTAAAAAAATGGCGCAGTTGCCTAAATTGGACCAATTTGAGTTGCTTAAATTAGACCAGATATATGATCATAAATTTGAAAAGTAAGTAATGAATTTCGAGGACTGTACGTTTTGGATGATGGAATAAGCACTGCAGATATATCCGTGGATTCTCCTGCTAGTGATATTTCGTATTCAGAGTCAGTAATCATGAAACCTACTAAAAATAAGAGAGTAAAACAAATTGATGAAAACGACACAAACAGTCTGGAAGAAAACATCAGTGACAGCAAAAGTTTTTAAAGTTATAGGAAACGAAAAGGAAAGAGTAAATTGTGAAGAGATAAGTTGTGTAAGTTGTGACGCACTGTTGCAGCTGTAACCCTCCCCCCCCCCCCCAAAAAAAAAGCCAATGAATCATTAGAAATGTTATATCCCTTGCCAGTTAAGTCAAAGTATAGAGGGACCCAAAAAACAACAACTGTGTTAACATCTTTGCCATATAAAGGAAACCTTGATATGAAAAAAAGAAACGATAAAAAGGAAGCTCTTAAAGCACAAAAGCAATTGGAACATCAAGTTTTAAAAAATAAGCGTAATTCAATTGGAAATAAAATTATGAAAGGCAAGAACTACAGAACTAAGGTAAAGAAAACTTCTGTTGCAAAAAAAAAAAAGTCTAATTATTTAGAATCTAAAAAGAAAAATCAAGGCAATGATGATTGGTTTTGCCTAATTTGTAAGAAAAATAAAATAGCAGAGATGATTCAGTGTTCAGATTGCCAAATATGGTTTCATGTTGTGCGCACTGGAATAAAAAATGAACAAAAGAAAATACTGGCAGTTAGTTCCATAATTTTTATTCTTAATTTCTTACAACTTTGATTTACATTTTGAATGCATTTTGATTTAAAATAATTACCCTTACTTACAGACATTTTATTTTATTATATTTTATTACTGTTGTTTTATTTGATTGTTTCATTAATAGCAAACTTTGCTTTTAATAAAATTAGTTATATTACCTACTCATTAAGCCTAATATTGTTTGGTCCAATTTAGGAGACTGGGGTTCCAACTTAGGCGACCAGTCGCTGAATTTGGACCATTTTTGACATTTTTTTCAAATTAAAATAAAATTGAAAATTTTCAAAAATAAATTGTTCTAAAGATTTATTTAATTAGTAGATGGATAGATTGACTACGTGTAATGATATTTTGCAGATATACCAAAAATGAAGTGACTTACACTTGAAAATATGTGAAGTTGTCCAAATTCGGCTACTCTCCCCTAACGCAATTTTTTTCTATATGATTTTAATTATAAGGGCATTTTGTTAAGGAAAATGTAAGTTTTGAATGTTATAAATTCTTATTCTTTTAGCAGAATTAATAGAGATTATTTATAAAATTAATTGTTCGTAATAAGCTATATAGACATATAAAAAATGAAAATTAATTAGTATTTCAAATGGCTCGATAATAAAAAAAACCCGCACATTTCAGCGAAAATGTAATCTGAAAAAAGTACAATACATCATAAATTTTAATAAAATGATATGTTTTCGGAATTACAGCTTACTGAAAAAATTAAAACATACATTTAAACATTCCAAAGACGTGTTATTGCTTGACATTATTAAAAGAATATCTGTATTTGCTATTTCAACAGAATCATTCATTTTATAGATTAAATAAATGTAGTATTGAAATGAGTGCTATTTAATATAGAGTTTTTTTTAATTAATTAATTAATATCGAAAGATGCTGGCCTTAATTGGTATCTCAAAAGCAATTAAGTATTATGATTTAAAAAAAATCATAATGATTAAGAAAGCGTTGTATTATATTTTTTATATAGGTGTGTTTTAATAATTGAAGTTGTTATTGTTATGGTTCTTTCTAAATTAAGAATTGTATCGGTATTAGTAATCTTTAAGGCTAGATATTATTTTACTTAAAAGTCAGAAAATGGTCATGTTTATAAATTTATATACGGCTTATAAATGTATGTCAGGCTTATAAATGCATGTATATTTAAAAAAAATAAATTTGTTAATTATAAAATACGTATTAAAATTTAACTAGATGGAACCCGTCAAAACGTGACAGAAAAAAATACTATAACAATATCAGTAAAATAAGCTTCTTTATTATTTAAGTAGGGCTTCGTATGAAACAGTCTTTCAAATATTTTATTTTAAAAAATCCCCCCCCCCTCAGTGAAATGCTATTTCCGATGCAAACTCCAAATGAACACTCCGTAAACAAATGTGTAATGCAAATCAGTTTGACATTACCACCATATTCCCCACGACAAAAAAAGAAAAAAAAGAAAAAGGTCATGGACCTATAAAGTATCATACAAATAGTCCTATCATAAAGTATCATACAAATTTCCTACTTTCATCTCATATTCAGTAAATAAAGGAACATAGTATAAGTACCCCCCCCTCCTGTGATAATGCAATCGAATGAGCTTCTATGCGCATATATATTGCATCTGCCCAAAAGCACCGTTGAAATTCGACGTTAAAAAAAGTTTTCAAATGTTTAAATTAAAAGTTTTCAAATGTCTTCTTTAATCATTGTTCGTTTCAAATCCATATCTTATAAAACGCATCCATTGTTTTAAGCTAATCAATTTTTATGTAAAAATGAAGAATTTTTGTTAAAAATAATAAATTAATATGTAGATGAGGGAGAATTTTAATGTTTTCGATTGTAATTTATTTGTATGGTTTCTTCTATCCCTTTACATAATCAGGATGATTATTCCTTTTCATCACAGTCGGTCTCTTATACAGTTAAATATCCAATGGATCTTTAAAAAAACAATAAATAACAGTTCCTAGCATATTCTGATTCAACATATACATCAACGAATTCAACATATCAATTTTATGTTAATCATAAGCTAAAAATAGTTTTTTTTTCTTTTGACAGATTTTATATTGGCGCCAAAATACTCTATCTTATGGATAATCTGATCTTATGATTTATCAGGTTTTTATTATTATTTTTTTTTCACTTTTCATGAAGGTTAGGGATACCTATTTTCAATTGTTGCAACTTTCTAAGGGGCTATTTTACATTATTAAAACAAACGGATGGACATTGTTGAGATAGAATTGAAAAATATTTCATGCTTGAAAATTATTTAAAAAGTCGTTAAATTAAGCGGCAGATTTAAAATAAATTTCAATCGAAAGCTAATTTTTTTTTTCTAATTGAGGATGTAAGAATTGAAATTGTAAAATGTAGTAAAAAAATAAATTTTTAGTATTTAGAAGTGATGTAAGCGCGATGAAAGCTAAAGCGATAGTGCCGTTTGTTGTCACAACCGTTGTACATTTCTAAATATTGCCTCTGTGTTTTGGTTGGCGTCCAAAAGTAGACTACCATTTTTTGACATCGAAAGAAAAATTCACAGTGAAAGAAATAAGACTTTGCCGCTAATAAGGAACTGTTAAATGAACTTATAACAAACCTACCAAACTAATTCCTATAAAATATTAGCCTTACATTGTTTATTCTAGCTAAAAATACAATCATTATTTCAAGTTTTTTTTTTCTTGAAATTCTTTACTTTTGTGAATTTTTTTATTAAAAAAGGAAATCTAAATAATTTAAATCCTATAATTCCAATAACTTAATCCTATAATTTAAAAAAAGTAATTGGTAACATGTAATGAAGGTATGCAATCAAGATGAAGCAACCAATAAAGGCTCCAGTTCTAATCTTTAAAATTAAAAATTGAAATATCAGTTAATATTACGCCATGTTGACACAATCATATAAATTTTTCTTTTTAGTTTTATCAATGTTAAAATGCATTTCAAGCTAAGCATAACGTCATTTTCACCGGTACAAACTTTTCACACGTACATTAATGCTTAAGTACCATGCATACAAACAAAAATATATTTTGCATTTAATTGTAATGAAAAAAATGGCATCAACAAAGTTATAATGCTTAATGATAAAATGAACCCAATGGACAATATTTCCGTGACATCACAGTAAATATGAATTTTTTTTTTGCTTATAAAACACACGGATACATATTTTTAACGAAATACTTAAACATTTTAACTATATTTTAACTTACAAATTAAAAAATTCGGCCTAAAAGTCACGTGCTTTTAATATTTAATATTTATTTTTTATGCTCGCAATCATTGAGTTCAGAAAATAAACTCTGTACGTCGCAACAGTGGGCGTTAATCCGATTTCCGACTTTATGACGTCATAAACAGAAGTAAAATTTTAATTTAAGATTACGGCTAATTAATTAAATTTTTGAACAAACGAATGTACGATAACAAATCTGTGACCAAATATCTTTCATTTAAAAAAAGAATGATGTAATTTGATGTAGTAGTTTGTTCTCACGGATTGTCGAAACAAAACGCTTAGCGTTTTAAATATATAGATTCCATTATAACATTGTATGCCTGTCTTTAACATGAGCTAGGGGTCCACTCAATTTATATTGCAAGACTTGCTACATTGATATATGTATCATAAATGAATGAATAGAATAATTTTGATAGGAGGCGTACGTATACAGCGTGTCCCATCAAGACCGCCCAAACTCTGCACAGCTAGATTCTTCACTTGAAGTACATGAAAAATGCCCAAAGTATTATACCTCTACGATCCATAGTTTTCAAGAAAAATGTGAAAGAAAAGTATGACGTCATATTCGGTGAAAGCAAAAAAATTAGAACATGGATTAGACTGGAAACATCAACATCGGTATTTTCAGATGTTTGCAGACAAAGATGTGCACAGTATCGACGACCGCGCATATCGAGCCATACATGCGAGCGCCGTAGAATAACGTCAAGCCGTCATTTTAATTGTATTTAAAAGGCTACAAGTAGTAGCTACCGGTAGTATTCACATGGTGATAATGTATTCTGTTCGTGAATATTGCGAAATGTGGTGGACAGTTTGAACATCTTCATACGTAAACGTATGCAAATATCGATGTTCATGCTTTCCAATTAAGTTTTTCACCGAAAGTTTTTATTTTCGAAATCAGTATTTCCAAAAGAATAATCTTCATGGTAAAATTATATTATAAATTTATCACGAAAATTATTATATGGAAATATTGGAAGAAAAAAATAGTATTAAAACAGCCGGTTGTGACAACACTGCACCAATTGGTGTAACAAAATTGTTTTTTTTTAAGGGTTGAAGAGATATTTCAAAATTTAATTTTAATCTTGACATGAATGTTAGCTGTAGAAACAACATCAAGTGGGTAAGTGTGATCGAAGATAGCACAAATGGTTTCGTTTAGTCTTCTTTCAAAACACTTTATTCTTTAATTAATCAATCCAAATCATTAATTTATAATTATCCTTATCATTTACCAATACAGTTCATCAATAGGAATTATTTTATCTATTGTTGATTTTCTTTTTTTTTTCTTGCGTATCGGAAAGTAAATGGATTGACGGATCCCAGAAGAATCGGAAGTAAATTTAATACAATCCTCTCAATAGTCTGTAGGTATACTTATATGAAATAAAAAATCATTTTTAATTTTCACCAATGATTTTTTACTCAATATCTCAGTAAATTATGTATGAATTTTCCCTAAAATTCCAAATTTGGATTTAGATTTTTTTAAATGTATTTTATATGCATAGTTTTCAAATCGATAAATAAAATAGTTTTCATAATTTTGTAAAGCCTAAAAAATGCCATTATTGGCATTATCTGCGGTTTTATTACTTTGAGTGGGAAAATAGCTAACCTCGCTGCGAAGTCCTGAGAGGGTTGAATCTGACGTTTTATTGCATCGTTGCTGGCCTCGCCAGGGGTACAAAAGGAGTCAAACATAAAATATTTAATTTATTTTTATTTTAAAATGTGAAATTTTGGGACATTTTTAATGAGTTTTCAACTATTTAAAATAATATAATACCTTTTCCAAAATTTTATGCTTTGTCGTGTGGTAGCAGGTATTCTGCTATCAGTATAGAAAATTTCAAGCCTCTAACTGATACAGTTTCCGATTACGAACTCTGTGACGGACGGAAAGAAAAACGGAGGAGTGAGACGAATAGGGTTTCGCCAGATGAACGAAACCCTAAAAACCAGATAACTAATTCCAAACAAGTTGAAGATAATAGCAGATCACGTTCACGAAAGATTTAATGAATACTTTTAAAAGGATAAATATTAAGAAAACATGACTTAAATGTGTCACATTTTCGAAATTAAAGCTGACTTGATGGATTAAAACACATATTTAAAGCTTCTAACCCTGATTTAAGGATTCATTTTGCTTTATCGGCTTTTGCTAATTTAAATTAGGAATTCTTAAATAAATGAAGAACTGGGATGTAAAGCATGATAACTGACATTTTATATATTTTGCTATATTTCATGTAAAATTTGTAGCGTACACGACAAGGCCGCCACTTTGAAGATCTGTCATGACTAGACTTATAGGTAAAATCTCTTTATTTCAAACTAATCGGGCAAAGGACGTGATGAAATCTCTTTGCAATTTTTCATGCTATGCGACGATTAACAGAAATTTGTCCTTAAGTCAATATTCACTCACAATAAATATAAGATTATTAAATTTAAAAACTCACTTACCTGCAACACGCGGGCGGCTTAAACCACTGTCAAATACGAGAGCAGACAAGGTTTTGGCTACAAAAAAAAAAAAAATAATAATAATAACGCGCACACTTTAACCACTGTCTAAAATTGACTAAAACTAGCAACCCCTGGTTGCCGAGCAAGTTTATTTGACTATAAGCTAAAGTCACTCTTTCCCTACTTGCTAGTTTCACTCAGATAGATTCAACTCTTCCCATGCACGTGTTGAAAGATAAAATCCACTACTCGATGCTGGTCCTATTCTCCAGAACGACAGCACTCGACCCATATCCGCTGATATAAACTTTTGCTTCTCCTTTTGAACTCCACAGTTTGATCAACGACGCCTAATTGCATAAACTCACAGTGAAAGGCACTAGCCGCAGACTCCTATAGCTCTAAACACTCTTCGGAAAATTAAAGTAAAAGCAAGTACAGATATCGCTGTTGCGCACACAGGTTAATATTGACAAAATATTCACATTAAACAAACTAGAATCCCTTTCTAAGAGAGTTGCTAGTCCACTACATATTTTGTAGGTGCATCCTGACAACCTTATAAATGTATAAGCTTTAATTGTATAAGATACATTTTAGATATGATATTTAATAATACTTTGCACCATAGTCCAATAAAATGAAATCTATCAAACAAAAAATATTGACCATAAGTTAACTGAAGGTCCAATCTTAACAAATCAGCTGTTTTAGAGGAATCAGTCACAATTGATTTGTTTAGAAATTTTTTTTGTGCACATTTTGTTAGATTTTTTTTTAGAAAATTCCATTCTCGAATACCTCGAAATTTGCATTTTGTTAGTTACCTTATTAGGTAGCTTTCATTACAAAAAGCTATATATTGAAGCCGTTTGGAGGAAAGCAATTCCAAAACAAAATTGGCATATTTTCACCGATCATGACCCTCAGACCCCAGTCCATCCTCTGTTCAAATGTTGATTTATATATATATATATATATATAAATTGTATATATCTGATTTATATATCATACGATAGCACTCGTATTTCAAAACCAATTTGGATGAAACTAAGTATGTGGATTAAGCTTACCAATATCTCAACCAAGTTCGTTGTCCAGCTTAGTCCGCCATCTTGTTTCAAAATGGTGGTCACTAAACTATTTAAAATTCAAACAAAATATACAAAAAAATTTGAAATTCAAACTCTCTTATTTATGAACCGATTTGTATGTGGCAGACTGTATGTATAGGACATACCAAGGTTTCGAGCGAGTTCGTTGGCCAGTTTCATCCGCCATCGTGTTTCAAAATGACGGCGCCAGTTAAAATGTTTAAATTAAAAAAATCACAAAGATGTACAAAAAAATATGAATTGAAAAAATGTTTTTGTTAACTGTTAGAACGTGATACAAGGATTCTGGAGCATTTTTTGTTTTTGCTATATCTTAAAAAATGGCTGAGATATGGCAGTTTGAAATTCTAGGGTAGCTGATATTTTGAAACAACCTCATATTTGTTATGCTGTAACTCTTGTATTTATATACCGATATGAATGTGACTGATTATGCGTACAGAGCATACCATGGTCTTGACCTAGTTCGTTGGCCAGCTTCATGCACCTTGTTTCAAAATGACAGCAAATTAAATTTAAAATTTTGTTTAAAAATTAAACAAAATGTATAAAAAATTTTAAGTTGAAAAAGTTGTTTCCATTAAGTGTTATATCGTGATACAAGGATTCCGGAACATTTTTTGTTTTGGCTTTATCTTAAAAAATGACAGAGATATGGCACTTTGAAATTCTAGGGCGGCTGACATTTTGAAACAATCTGATTTTTGTTATGCTGTAACTCTCATGCTGAAATTCGCATTTACATCCAGTATTAATGAAAACCGGGATTGAATATTCTATAATCAGATTCCAAGCAATTTAGCTTCGGGTGTTTGAGTAAAATGAATTGAATTTTTAAAAACATGGACTATTAAAGCTACCTTTTCCTCCCGGTACAGGCCGGAAGGACTTTTTTATACTCGAGCATTTCAGATGTTTTAAAATCCGAGCAGTTTTAGATGAGACATGTTCATCAAGTAACAGCGTAAAACGTTGTTCTATTAAAGTGATATTTCAAAAGAGAATGATTTATAAGATTTTAAAATAAATATCTAATTTTTCTGTTGTAATAATACAAGAGTAAACTCTCGAAACTATAATTTATAATATGGTTTTGCAATTAGAAATTTCCGAATAAAATTTATATTTTGTCTATTTCAATATTGATATTTAAGACAAAATATTAAAAAATGTATTCAAATAGGATACCAATAATCGATAATATTAAGTTTTATTAAATATTGTCATTGCTTATAAAATGTAATATTTTGATTGTATTCATCAATTTTCATAAATAGAGCAACAAATACACAAATAGTAGTCTTTTCACTTGAAATTCCAGGGAAAATAACCACAGTTTTGAAGATTTATTTTAAACATTTACCTAATATAATTTACAGTTGTGTGTATTATTTATTATTTGATAAAATTTTGTAACTATAAAGATTTTAATGTAAAAAAAAATCTCGAAAAATTCACATTTTTACGTTAAAAAACACCCTAAAACTTTTATAATAAAATACCTGAAACCGTGTTTAAATACCGTAAGATAATCGAAATGTATAACCCTTTGTAGCTTGTACTATTTTTTCCAGGTTTTAAGTTCATTTATCGTAGAATGTATTTTTTTTTAAATTTTTTATTCTTAACATGGTGTATAATTTTTTACGTTAATTTTTTTCAACTCTCTGCAATGTTTTTCAGTAATATATTTTAAGTAATTATGAATTGCTTTCAGGAATTTTTGTCTTGGACAAAAAATATGAAAGTATGATTCACGTAGTAAAAAGTACTGTTTAAAAACTTTTTTTCCTTTAAAAATTATCAGATTGTTTTAAGTAAACATTTTTGCTAATCCTAAATACAGTTTAATATTTGTTATTTTTTTTTTGTATCCCCCCTTACAAAAAATGATATAACAAAGCTGTTTTTTAAGAATATACATCAAATTGTAACAACGGATTAAATTTGATGTATATTTTCAAAATTCCTAATACTTAACATTTAATTTTTTGAAAGGTTTAACATATGTAAATGAATGTAAATATATGTACTCGTAATATAAACACAAAACACTGATAGAAAAATATTTATATAAAAAAAGTGTAATTTTGTCTCTCGACTATTTTGAAATTTGAAGAAATATTTTTAAAATAATATTCTTTACATCATTCTAATAGCAGCAAATAATTACATTGAAAATATAAAACATCACGCAGATCAGAGAACATTGTGACAGTCTTTAATCAAATATCTAAGAACTCTTTTCTTTTACTTGAAAATTAATTAAGAAAATAGTATTAACGCAGGATAAATTTACAAATTTTACCAATCAGAACGGCAATTTTGTGAACTATTTATCATTAATAATGCCAATTAATTTTGGGTATAATTAATTGAAAGTATAATTAGTTATTAGACTTGACTTAAAAAAATTATATATTCTGAAGAGAATTAAAAAAATATATATATATGGGATGTTAACCACGATTAAAGGGATAACTTATTTAAACTTGAGAAAGAGCGAAATCCAGATAACTAATTCCAAACGGTGCGAAGATATCACGCTGCAAAAAAGATTTAATGGCTAGTTTAAAAATAAATAATATAAAGAAATTCTTGTGTTGGAAATCCACGCTTTCAAAATTAATGCTGATTAGACGAACTATAACACGCATTTTAAATTTTCAAATACACTTAAACGTTTGGTTTAGTTTAAGAAGATCTAAATGTTCTGCATTTGCTGCTTTAAAGTATGCATTCATTTTAAAAACAAGTTTTTAATTTAGAACAAAAAAAAAAGTTTTAATTTGGCACAAAAGACAGAGTCTTTGGTGTGACACGTTCATTAAGTATAAGTGAAAGATGTCGTTCTGTATAAATGAAATTTTGAAAGAATAAATATTTTTGATAGGATTTTGAAATTTTAAAATATTTATGCAAGCTTTAAATAATCGTACTTGAGTAAGTATATTGACATCTCCCTAAATCTGTTAAGAGTGTTATTTATTATTTAAAAAAATTAATAATAATAGTTAGTTATTTTATCCATGAATAACAATATTTAAAATGTAATTTATTTTTAAAATTTGAAGTTGTTAACCATGAATGTTACGGTTCATTAAAAATTTATTAATTCTGATAGTGAACCTAATGATACAGCCAGTCAATGTATGCATCGGTGTGTGACATCAGAGTAATCACAACTGGTCAGAGTCACAACGGAGACTAAAAGGGCATTTTTTTATTTTCGCACATTGAGACCCTCATGTGACCTCTGCTTCATGAGTCTCTCGTGAAGCTACCATGACCAAGTTTTAGTCAAGTGCCACATGGTCACTACAAAATAACGCCCTAGATACATAGATCTAAGATTTTACAGTAACATGGATGCAACTAATTTTTCATGTAAAGTAAATATAATCTGGACTGTAATAATTGCATTTGGGTCACGGAGTTTTGACATTTTTGTCATACTCGGGTCGTGATGCTATTAGTGCAATTTCACGTCTTATTCACTAGTTTCACTGCTTTATATATCTTAATTTCTAAAATAGTCCCATAAATATATAAATTTTTTGTTTCGCTTCAAACGTCAGAACTTAGAACAAAGGGCAGAGTGGATATATATCGATATACATATATAGATAGTTAGAATAGATGATACATTATAATGAAGATATTTATAATAAATAATTATTAATTGTAAAATGTATATTTACAGATTATGTATTTATTATAATCTAATGTATAAATATGTATTCGTTAATACATATTTACAGAAGATGTATTTATTAAAAAGAATACATGTTTAAAAAAAATGGGCGGCTGCATAATTCGCTTGCGTTTAAATTTTATTTTTTCCCATGACTTAGTTGTGCCGCCGTAGGTCATTTAAAATCTTTTCTTCCTGGCCAACTGACAGCCGAGTGTCATTTAAGAAAAACACCCACTGTTGGCTCACAGCTCGTCTTTGTTATGCAGTATCCGTAGGGAAGCAAGCCTTTTCAGAATTTTGTTAAGTTGAAATAACGATACCTCTATTAATCTATAATAGGTTACGATTTCTCTATATTCCGCCAACACAAAAGTCCACCAGGCGTCTTATATGTAATTATCATATGAAAATATAACCAAAATACTAGTGATCGTCAACTAAGCCGCTCTGGATAAACCTAGGTAATTAAAGGAAAACCGTAATTAATAAAAATCAGTTAGTACGCGTCGTAAATATTTGAATTTAGTTGCCGTACGAGCATAGTTTCATCATACACATTATTCGTATTATTAAGGCTCAGTATTTAAAAATATGCTAAAATAACCTATAATAAAATAAATCATCACAGGAATGCTAAATAAAAAAGTTTATTTACAATATACATAAAAATACAATATATAAAAAGAAGTGAATGTCATTAATCAAAATAATAGGCGTTACCATTTGTCGGAGCATTAATAATAGAATTAACAAATTTTCTATGGATTTTGATTGTATAAAGTATTGAAGAAATAACATTATTTCAAGCTTTAATCATTTTTAAGTTTAAGTCTGATTAAAAAATAATTATTGTTATTTGTTATAAAAATACACGTACTCCCAAACTACCATATGCTCTGCATAATTATTACAATACAGAGAAAGAAGATATACATAAATATATACACTAAAACTCATACCTTGAGCATTCTGTTGTATGGCTGCAAGGGGAGAGCGAGTAACTTTTATCTTTAAGTAGTCACAATTTTTCTTTTTCTAAAGTGCGATTTTAGTATCTGGATAAAATAAATTACTACTAATTAAGCATTATAAAAACAGGTGTCGAGACATATTTTTAGCAGTCAAATTTCCACAAAATATGTAATTCAGAAATCATACTCTTGAAAAGTAAAATTGATGTTATCCTTGTAAGAAATAATTCTGAACCCGGTGAAAAATCCTTTTTTAACTCCTTCTAGTAAAAATTAATATTGAATTGATTCTAGTCAAAAGAGAAAACCATCTTTGATTAAATTTACAGCGTGGTACTTTACCGAATATTTAAATGAAGCACATTCACTTCCTAGTGGCTAGTGCAGTTAAAATAGAAATTGATTTTATTAGACAATTAGAATGATGAGATTGCTTTGCAGACAGATGACATAAACCCTCGATCAGTTCCGAGCTGGGGGTCCGATGTGAAATCCATAAATTACTCGCTTTACTGCCTCGTAAATTCATTTGACATTTAAGGTCTATTTATTCTCACCCCGAGCAAGTCTGCCTCAGATGGGCATCAATCAAATGATTCCTATTCTTTTCGAATAATTTTCTGGTCATCGACAAAAGAAAGGGATGGTTTCCGAGCTGTCAACAGCTTCTGTTCTTGACGTCTACCCTTTAGACATGCTAAGAAAGCCATAAAAGATGAAAGAGACTACTTCACCGCATCAGAGATTGCCACAGATTAGAACATAGTCTGTTTGATCCCTTACTTCAGACGTCCATTCTTCTTTTATGTTGGGTTTTCAGACATTCTGTTGGTAGAGGGTAATAAAAAAGGTTAATAGCTGCAATAAAAGATGTAAACAAATTTTTTTTAGAATAAATACACAAATAAAATATTTATATGAGAATCAATAATAAAACATAAAAATAATTAATGGATTCAGATTTGTCTTTTGAACAGCTTTTCATGTTGCAGCTCAACATGTTGCTTGCGATTATGAGTTCATATTTAAATTTTATCAGTATTTTATCAATGTTTTTAATTAATAAATGTTTGTTAACTTTGAATAGTGATGAAGTGCAGTAAGCATCATGTTTGAAAGAAATTAACAAAATAGAAAAGAAAAGTGTAGAAAAGCATCCCCGTCCTGCTTTGATCGGAGAGAATTCGAAGCAGACTAGCATAAAGATAATCACATGTTAGCTTAAGCTCGGGATAAAACATCAAATAATTGACAGGGGACTATAACTTGTGAAAGGAACTGACCAAGTCTGTTCAGCATACATGTTCCTCCCGGTTCCGTTTATTTATGTCTTAAAATTATTCAGCCAAAGCTGAACTTGTCGTTAAAAGTAGAAGTTGGCGTCTGTTGGCAAAATATACAAGACAATACCCTCTATGCTGAAGAACATATATCCCACGAGACAGTGGACAGTAAAGTACGGATGACGATTCTGTGGCAGAAACATGCGCTGTTGCATCGCCAAAGGAAAGTGTACTCGTGATAAGGAGCGATATCATACGAGGAAATGGTAGTTGCTTTGGGTGCTAACTAGCTTGTCAGGTTGGTGATGTGTGCTAGGTGTTTGCGGATGTGTTTTTCCTTTTACTGTTCGAGAAGGACCGCTCAGACTAGGAAGATAGCATGTAGAGCATAGATGTCCCTCCCGGTCCCCTTTATTGATTTAAAAAAATACAAAATCCCGCCGTTAAACGCGACAGAGGGCAGGGTAGTGAACAATAGATATCAATATATGAATGTAACGAAAACTATATTTGTGAAAAGATAAATATACAAAGCAATATCACTGCCAAGCTCCGGCCCGACAAAGGGTAGTGGATAAGGGGTGAAACCGAGTCTTTGGCTCAGTGATGAATTAATAAAGAAAGGTCATATAGAAAGTTAAATATGCTTTTAAGCATTGAGTGCAAAGCCGGACGCGACAAACGGCCTGATAGATCACGAGGACAGCGAATATGCCAGTGACATGTTAAATGACAATTATACAAGTAATGAGAGGCAAGTGAGACATCACTGCATTCCCAAAGAGGACAAAAGGGCTCTTTTGACCGTAAAGAGATATGCCCGAAGGGTCCATGACCAGTAAGAAAAGCTCTTGTGGAGGGAAAGAGCAGGAGAAGATCCAATGATACCAATGGGACCAGATCATAAGTATAGCTACCCTTATCCGAGTAGTCCTAGTGATCCTGCCACTGCTTCATAATATGAATGCCAAGATGCTTTTTGGTGTGTGAGTGTGGTACTGGAAGTGAAAAATCAACTGATGATCTAGAAGTTCCTTCGTTTGCAAGCATATCCGCCGTTTCATTGCCTAGGATACCCTTATGGGCTGAAACGTGGCCTGAATAGGTTTTGCAGAGAATATTATTAAAAAGGAATTTAATCTCAATAACTTAAGGATTTGGTTATCTAAAAGCATAGACTGCCTGCAGGCTAGAAAGACTATCGCTAAAAATTGGAATTAAAAATTTACTTTTGTTGATTGATCCGCTCTAAGGCCTGCTTGTTTTGGATGCGTTTGAGTATGTTTAGAAGTGTGGGTCTGGCGATAATGTTCTATAGCCATTCCTACGGGGGGGGGGGGCTAGACGTTTGATGTGATAGTGTGCATTGAGTGTGCATTTGTGATAGGCGTGGGTGGGAGTTCCCGCTTCGTCGCACTCACATCTATTAGATGGTGCTCAGTTTCTAAGGCCCGCGGTTAATTCAGCTGTTACTGCTGGTTAAATGTCGGCCTGTCAGTTGAATGACAGCACTCGTTTGGGAGCTAAAGAGTTAAACAATTACACACTATGAAAAAAATTGTGTTTTGTGTATTAATTATAGAAAAATGTATTTTATTTTGTTATATTTGTAGAGATTTTAAGGTTTAACGATTAAACAGTACAAACTTTCTTAATCAACTGTAATAGGATTTGTTTATAACGTCATCTATTAATATCCAGATACTCAAAAATCCAAAAAAGATAATCAAAATAAATTTATAGAAGGTAAATAGCTCAGAACACTATAATAAATATTTTAAGATTAGCTTTAAAATTGTAAGTGCATTATAATTTTTAATAAAGTAAAGCATGCTTAAAATATCTGCTTCCTTGAAAAATTAAAACATACATTTCACATTTTCAAGAATACCTTACTGCTCCATTTCATTTAAATACATCTTCATGCGCTGTTTTAAATAAGGCATTTAGTTTATAACGTAAATGAATGTTTTAAATTCAGATTCATCTTAGATGCAAGAAGTTCGTTAAGTTATGATAAAAGACGTAGTTTGTCTTCATTTATAATTTTAAAGAAATTAATCAAGTAATACTAATTCTAAAGTTTCAAAGTATTTAATCAAACTTTGCATTAAATTGCTGATGCAAGTGTCTTTCAGTCATTTAAGTTATTATAGATTATATCATTTTTCAAGTGAATGTTTTCTGAATATATTTGTAGCTTATATGCCTCAAAATTAATATAAAACATGTAATTTAGTGAAAATATTAAGGACCAATGAATAAGATTTAATTCATTAACTGTGCAATTTATAAAACAGATAAAAAAGTTTATTATTTTCAAAACTCTTGATGATAATTTTACCCTAAAATTTGTTTTGTTTTGTTTTGGAGTTTTAAGATTTATTTCAATATTTGCTGCATACATTATTCAGCTGAGGGAGCAAACTTTTCACACGTCTACTCCAAAGGTACAATCAGCAAAAAGGTAAACAAGACAGAACACCCCATACATTTTAATCACAAAATTATCCCACAAAGAAACGACTGCAAATTATGCCTTCATTTATTTTATGTTAAAAATTAGGTACTTTCCTGTTAAAACGGCCCCCACATATACGATTATACCAATGTTACAGCTATGATTTCGCCAAGATCATCGCAAAGCTGATGTATGTATAATATATACGCATATATATATATATACGCCAAAGACTCAAATATATGACAGATACGTCATGATATACATATTTACTTTTTACATGCCATATATACATCACATACGTCTTATGCAGATGTCATATATCAACATCATATATGCGTCATATATGACTATAACTTGGCCATATACATCACGAAATGTTCTATAAATCGTATATTATTCTAATGTCATATATCCTTTATAATTTGGGGATAAATCTTGGTCACTTGGCGATACATTCTTGAGGGCCGTTATAACACGAAAGTACTAAAAAATAAGATTTAGAGGGTTGAATTCATACTGAAATTGTAACAAACTCTGAAATTAGCTACACAAACACCTAATTTTGACAGAAAATTTGACATTTTGGTAAATTTTACTTTGGGATACTAAACAGAAAGCCATTTGGTCAAGTAGTTTAGTATTTAATGACGTTTAAAGCTTGGAACTTATAACGATAAATTCCTATGTAATCACTGCAAAACAGATAGTAGTGAAGCTAGTTTTTTAAACATAAGTCAAAAATTATTTAACGGAATGAGATGATATTTAAGATTCGCATATTTCAAACTTCTAGAAATAAATTTATTTAAAAATATGTATAAGTTATAATTAATATTTATTTTGAATATTATCAATTTATTTTTGAATATATATATATATATATATATATATATATTTAAACTAATTTTTGAAACAAACATGATTTGTAACCTACAAAAGTTTTAACAGAAAACGATCTCTAGGAGATTCAAATATTCAATTCCAAAATTGTAGCTCATTCTGCAAGTAGATTTTGAGTCATGCTTTGAGTTATACTTCATTGTAATCTCTCTTGAAATGATTTGAAATAAATTTATTATTAGGATTCCAAATTTTAAACCTTCTTAATTCCTAAACTATTTGACTTCCCGTTTGGTACCTTAATGGAAAATGTATGATAAAGGGCAAATATGGTGTCAAAATTAGGTGTCTGTATTAAAATTTTCAAAGTTTGGTACGTTCTCATTATAAAGATCAACACTAAGCTTTTTTTTAAATGACAAATTAGAAAAATACTTAATTTCCTGTGGTATGGAAATTTCAGTTCTTTTTTTTAATTCCGAGATTAAAATGTATGGGTTGTTCTCTTTTTATGGGCTGACTGTTCATTTGTGACTCTTAAACTGTTAGGCCGATGTCCATCTAGTTCAGCACATTGATAGGTGTCATGGCCGTCATAATTCATGTACTTAAAGGAAAACTGACAGAAATCCTGCATTTGAGGCATAATTATAGTACATAAGTACCATAGACTTCAAATTAAAAGTTACTAGCTGGTCACTTTTTTTCACATCACGTAATCGAGATACATATAAATCAGTATGTTTGTGTATGTTCCTTAAACCAATCTACAATTTTGTACCGATTTGCAGAAAACTTCATATACATACGTTTTAGAACCCAAGTAAAATTACCGCCAACCTTAAAAATTTCTTAGATCACTCTTTAAATGTAACACGTGTGGTATGTTTTTATAAGTTAAAAAAATTAAGACCCATTCCCTATATTTTCGCATCCAAAATTGACGTGTTTCGGAGAAGATTATACGCTTTTTTCTTTTACGAATTTTTTTTAAAAAAATGCTATAAGTGGGTTAAAATTACACAGTACCGTCATTTAAAAGTATTTGGAGTTCCATATTCTGTTTACTTGCCTTGGTTTTTTTTTATTGACATAATTTCTATAAGAAATACATTTATATACGAAATGCCTTGAAGCTACAATCAATTAAGAATGATGACCTGTGATGCCCATCTCTGCTTTCTTAAGCTCTTGAGACCCGAGTTTAAAATAACACTACAAATACAAATTCATTGTTTTTGTACAAACAAATTGACACTATAGATGACAGAAAGAGCCCTATAGTAATTTAGAGCCCTATGGTAATTTAGATTCACACAAATATCGATTTTAAATTACTAGCCCCCTTAAAATATTAATTTAATTATCAATAGCATAATTCACTCAATAACAAATTTGAGGGCTTCAAACATGTGAATGATCTACAAATCCTCATTTTTTTTTAAATTGTAAAGCGTTAAGTTAGATAATAATGAAAATTTCTTGGTTTCACTGTCGTGAAGGCATTTTGCAAGCTGAGACGAAAATAACACCTATTTTAAGAACAAAAAAGCATCAGTGCCGTCATTTATTGGTTTTGGTTCAAAGCAAAAAAATATTCAGCTTTATAGAACTAAAGAAAACTGTAAAAATATCAAACAGTTTAGTTTTTATGACGAAAATAATAGAGGTCCACATTTGTGTACCTCAGGTCTGAAGAGGTTAATCACGGACCTATGGATATACAGAATATATATCAAGCAAGCTATCAGACTGATGCGGAATACCGATTGTTTAGTTACCAAGCAGGCTCGGTTCTCATTTTTATCGCGTCTAAAGCGATGAAAGATTGAATGAATCTTGCCCACCTGGAGATGAACCTCGGGCATGTAGTGTGGGAGAGCAACGTATTAACTATTGGGCTATTGGGCATCACATACAATTATACATGAAGTAGGGTGAAACTCCCAGTTATTGACACCTAACCAGTAATTGACACGTCAGCAGAAATCGAACTCAAATAAGCATGTTCTTGTAAAATTCTGCAAAGTAATCTCATCTAGTGGTAACTTATTTATCTTAACTGTTATAACTTATTTTTCAGCTATTGGTTTTTAACAGTTAGGGATAGTGTGAGTTACTGGAGATATTGATGATATCTATGAAAAAAAAATAATTTTTAGTAATAAAAATTGTAATTTTTTCAAAATTTTGTCAACATTAATTTTTTTATGTATCTTTACTATACATTCCAAAACACAGATAAGTATAAAATATATTTTAAACTTTGTAATATTGATTTGAAAAAGAAACAATCCTTAAAGTGCCAGTTAATGGGGGTTTCACTCTATGTTTTTTATGTATAGATACTTATATGCTAATAATCAACATACGTTTGAAAAGACTTCTTCAAATGACCATATATTTATTGTTATATATAGTAAACGACAAACTTACAAAACTAAAGAAAGTGACTGCGAGAAAATATATAACCATGATGAAAGAATTCTTTTTATTTTAATAAACACATGTATAGAGACTGTGCTGTACATGTAGAGAAAATGTGCTTCGATATTCTCCTTCGCATCATTTGAGAATATGCACATTATCATAAATACAGTTCGATATATATCTTAACACATATTTTTTACAATGGAGAAATCAATGAATCATTTTCTATTTTGGAATTTCAATGATTTTCTAGTAGCTTTCGTTCACATTTTCACCGTAACATATGTTGTGTGATTTATGGACTTGAAAAAACGATTGATATTTTTTTAGTTTAAAAATATATACCATTTTTTCGTTTGTGACTTCTTATATGTTTCAATCATAATATCATTTTATGTTATATTTATTACAACAAAACACCGTGTATATTGTTTGATATGTTGAATACATGGTCTATTTTTTAAGGATAACGGCGCCGAGTCATAGAAGTACATAGGAATAAGCTAAGATACCACTTAGCTAAATGTAACAATATAAGAGTGTTTTTATATTAATACAACAAACTGTCAGGGGGATAATACAAGTCAAAACAAGTAAGTTTTGTAAAGGAAATTAGGTTTGCAATCCAGTTATTCCCTTTAAAAATACAGCGCGTATCACTTCAAGCTGAATCTAAATTTTCTTTCACTACTTTAACAATAATGAAGGTATATAAGCAAATTTTCTTGACATTAACATTTGTTTGTATGAAATGAGATGACATCATGGTAAGTGATGGAAGTTCATTTTCAGCAATGTCATATTACGGTCACATGTTATAATTTGGTTTTTGACACCATTAGCTAGATTTCGAATTATGGACTGTCGAGCTTAGTATGCTTTGGGTGCAAATGGTGGTCATCATCAAAAATTTTTGTTACAGCATACATAACAGAAGGCAAAGTTTGTCTGTTTTAAATATCATTCAAATATCTTTATTATAGTTAAAATTATAACAAAAGTTCGAGTTCGGCAAGGAGTGAGACATCCTTTATTTTTGACTGAATAAATTATTTGCGGCATTGGTTTTCTGTGCATAAGTTATTTGTTTTGTCGTCTATTATCACTCTCGAAAGTTTGTTGCATTAATTTATACAGAGCCTGTATAATTTGCTTCACCTTACCGTTGCCGAATGTCTATGTTTCAAAGTGTCATTCACTTTAGTGAAGTAGTGTTTTAGAAATAGTTTAAGTCTTAAATAAATAATGTTATAAATGAATATTAAAATAAATTAAAAGTAATTTTTGTTTTTCAAATTTTAAACATTTATTCATCCTTTATAAATAAATATTAGCTAGTTATCGGATGTATATATATGTTATATAAAAATTTTATTTCTCAATATTCCTTTAAATTATTCTAAATTCTGACATATTTATTATTTCCCTATTTCTTAATAATAGTTATTCCTATTTAATTCCCTTTTACAATTCAAAACACGTACATTAATATAATTATCTTATTCCAAATCTTAATCTAAAACTTTAAGTCCATTCGTAACTTTTATCAACTATCCAATCTATAATATTCTTTGAGACGCTAGTTTTTCATTTCGAATGTTTTTAAAAGCCATTTTGTTATCTTTATTCCACGGGCTCGCTTCATGCACTAGGTTTTTTTACTTCAAATGCAATGCGCCCCTAAATCCAGGATTCTTTCTTGTTGAAAACTCTCTATCGCACGTCATTCGCTTAGCTAAATTTCGCCTCTCACTGATTGGTTCGTGCATGCATTACGTCGCTTGTGTAACTATCCGCGCATTTAACAAAAAGCGATTGCAAGCGTTCGGAGAGCAGAAATTTATTCTGTTTTTAAGTGCTGAGCAAACGGCTACCTGGTGTTCTGATGACTTAGAATTTCTAAAACAGCCACTTAAGATCAGCTCAATGATGTACGATGATGGCGATATTTGGCGAAATATCGCCATGTTTGGCGAGAATTTGGCGCTAACGGATGTGAATATATAGTTTTATGCGTATGATTGGGAAAATGATTACAACAATGAAAGAAAATAATTTGCGAGAAATCGCGTTCACTAAAACTCATAAATTAATCGTTGTTTTTTTGCAATGTGCTGTTTTGTAATGTGTTCAAAATGTCAGCCACCCTAGAATTTCAACCTGCTCTATCTCACCCATTTTTTAAGACAGAGGTAAAACAAAAATTGCTCCGGAATCCTTGTACCAAGGACTAACACGTAAGCAAAAAATAAATTTGAATTTTAAACTTTTTTGTAAATTTATTTTAGTTTTAAATCTTTAAGTGGCCACCATCTTGAAACAAGATGGCGGACCAAGCTGCCCAACGAACTCGGTCGAGACGTTGGTGAGCTTAATACACACAATTAGTTTCATCGAAATTGATTTATAAATACGAGTGTTATCGTATGACATAGGTCAGATATATATATATATATATATATATATATATACAGGGTGTTTCACAAAGGACACCTAACTTTAAAAATCAATATCCCGGAAACGGTGATAGGGATAAACATGAAACCAGTAGTATGTTTATTAAAAAAATAGTAAGAATCTTATACATAAATCTCAAAATTTAGTTAAAAATAGCGTCGATAGATGGTGCTGTGATAAATAGGCGTATCAAAAGTGATTCAAAAGGTGCACCTTTTACACAACAGACTTATCGCATACGAAGAATGAAAGTGTCATTGACTCTCTGCTGTATGTCGCTGGTCTGTTTGTTGAAATTTTTTGAAAAGCTCACGAATTGTTTTCCCATCTGGGCCTTTTGCGACTTGAAATCGCGTTTGAAAACTTCTCGTGGCAGTAGGACTCTAATTTAATCGGTGGTACTCCAACACAATAAACACACGTTCCTCCACGGTATACATCACTTTCGGAAGTATTTTCACTATAAGCTAATAGTGGTCAGGTTTCAATGACGAAATCTTCAACGGCTAGTCTTTCTATGCTTCTGAACTCTCTGTAGAAAGATTCTTAACGCTGTCAGCGCCATCTGTCGGTACTATTTTTTAATAAATTTTGAGATTTATGTATAGGATTCTTACGATTTTTTTTTTAAACATACCACTGGTGTCATGTTTCTATCTATCACCGTTTCCGGGTTATTGATTTTTAAAGTTAGGGGTCCTTTGTGAAACACCCTATATAAATATATATATATATATATATATATATATATATATATATATATATAACGGAGGGTGGTTTTGGGGTCTGGGGGTCAAGATCGGTGAAAATATACTAAAATTTTCTGGAAAGGCTTTCTTCTGAACAGCTGCAAACTGTAGCTTTATACTTTTTTGTATTGAAAGCTACTTAATTATGCGATGCTTAGATGTAATTAAATTTGCGAAAAAAGAAAATGAATTGCTTAGATTGTTACCACCGTTGATAAGACATCACAGTTGCTCACAAACATGTCTTTGCTTTAGAATGTAGATATTTAATGTTATAAAACCGCCCTCTTCCGATACGATGAAAGAAAATTTAAGACAAAATAATTTGCTTCCCGATTAAAGAATATGCTTTGTTCAGTGAACATCCAATAATCACGATGTACTTATCACAGTTCATATAACAAAATGAAATAATGTATGGTAGTGAAGCTTAACAATATATTTAATACACATAACAATTAAATATGTGGAAATAAAGCGATCTCAAAAACATATTTCAGCGATTTTAAGAGTTTAAGGCCAAATGTTTGATTTTCTAAAATTTTTTTGATAGCTTCATATAAATAATCTACATGTCATAAGACTGAAAAAAAAATATGAGAGATATCTGAAGGTAAAATGTACCGAAAAATCGAAATATGATGTCGAAATTAGGTGTCGGTAATGAAAGTTTTTAAGTTTGGTACACTTTCTATATGTAGATAACCCCCTTCTATCTATGTATGGTATTAATTGGTGGACCTTCTTACTAATGAATTGGCATCAGCCACAAATTTTATACGTGGATTTGCTGCA
Organism: Maratus michaelseni; assembly: GCA_963931845.1. Classification (NCBI taxonomy): domain Eukaryota; kingdom Metazoa; phylum Arthropoda; class Arachnida; order Araneae; family Salticidae; genus Maratus; species Maratus michaelseni. Next base: position 125,060,104 of record OZ007593.1, on the reverse strand, counting down.
GAGTTAGTGGGGCGGGATAACTTTTTCCCAGCACAGTACATCCATACCTTCTCACCGCCGTGAACTGATATATCCGCTCATTATGATGTAGGTTTCACTGCAATATTAGCATTATTTAAATTAATATAATTCTACAAATATAATGTAGCTTTGAAACATTAAGTAATGATTAATAGTCTAAAGGTTTATAGTCATAATTAAGTTTTTTATATCATGTTTTTCAGAATTTTTAAACAGTTACAGATAAAACAACATTACAATTTTGCCCTTTTGCTTGGTGGTCAGAGGGTCCTTTCAGATGCAAAGTTCTTCTATTGTTAAATGTTAAAATGATTAAATAACATCAGAATTTATGAACAGACTTATTTGAACGTAAGTAAAAGATTTTCTTAGCCAATATTATAAAAGCAAATTAATATTAATAAATTCTGGTGCAATTGTGGCAGTTTCGAATTAAAATTAAGTGGTATAAATAACATACCCTTGCCCTTCAAATCGATTAAAAATGCTATATAAAATTTCTTAAGCTATAGATAGTATAGAGTATATGGCCAACATACACATATTGATCTTTGATACTAATACCATAATTCTAGAAAAACTATACATGTATAGTAAATTTTAGAAAAAAGAAATAAAAATAAAGATTTTAAAAATTTTATAAAGGACGCTATCATTTACTAATAAAAAATTTCTTCTTTGAAGTGGTAACTTTACATGTAAATGCTACACATACAACATTCTACAGTGGAGTTTTTTCAATACTTATACTAATTACTTAACCACTAGCACTGGAAGGTGTGCCGTTTTTAAGAATTTTAAAAAGGACGCCATCATTTACTAATAAAAATTTCTCCTTTGAAGTGGTCTCTTTTCATGTAAATGCTACACATACAACATTCTACAGTGGAGTTTTTTCAATACTGATTACTTAACCACTAGCACTGGAAGGTGTGCTGTTTTTAATCATTTTAAAAAGGACGCTATCATTTAATAATGAAAAATTTCTTCTTTGAAGTGCTCTATTTTCACTGAAATGCTACACATACAAAATTCTACAGTGGAGTTTTTTCACTACTTATACGGATTACTTAACCACTAGCACTGGAAAGTGTGCCGTACCACTATTTTTTAATAGTAATCTTTATCTTGCTTGATGGCAGGAATTTTGAGCTTTTATAAAACGTATATTACTGTAAAAATAGTGGTAAGAGACATGGCAGCTGTTCAACTAATTCACCAAACTATCTCGACCAGCGTGGCTATTCTTTGGAATGCAATGGTTAATAACATTCCGACTAATGTTTTATGCATTTTGAAAGTTGAATAAAGCAATATTTATGCTGATAAAATATTTATTTCACGAACATTTCTGAAAAACCAGAAATTTACCGGAGAAGATAAATCCAACTGTGCAAACAATTGAAACTTCATGTAATAAAAATTCTGGTACAGTTATTTCGAAACGACAACTTAAAATGTCCTAGATAAATATCCTCACAGCAAAATCATATATGACTTCGGCACAGAGTTTCAAAAACCAGGGTTTATTAAAACACACCATGTTATTCTCAGTTTAAAACTAGTTTTATTCGAAACTTTGCAATGGTATTGGATAAGTAAACTGAAATGCAACCACTGTTATAACAACAAACGCTACTCTCCAGACTAAAGCTTATGAAACCATCATTTAGCAATGACGTCATATTTGAAGAATTCGAAAAAAGGCTCCTTGTAGATCAGGATTTCGGCCTCAATTTCGGAGCGGAGTACTAAATTCATAATTGTAGATCGCTCGGGCTACTAATATGATTTTTTAAATCGTAATATATTTGTACAATGATACGAAAACTTTCATGTTATTAATATAAAACATTAATAAAATATTGCTATTTAATCTAACGAAATTAAAAATGCTTATTTAAATATAAAAAATCATAAATGCTTATCTACCGTAACAAATTTTTACAAGGTTGTTTAATTATGACAAAATTATTAACTTTAGTTCAATCATTATAATATAATATAATCTTATTTAAGTCTCTCACACTTTTAGTATGATAATTTATTTCTGAATTCTTGAAATAAATTCGTTGAATTTAGATTTCAATAACGTTATTGCAATCCAGAAATTTGTTTTTGTTTCAATACAAGATTGATACTGATTTTTAATAATGGTGAGCCAAACACGGTAAGCTTTATACAGAGCCAAAAGTGGGTTTTAAAATGGGAAAAATAACTAATTACATCCATTAACATAATTACCAACACCCATTTTAATTTAATTTTTTCAAAACCTAAACATCCACAAGAATGTCTAGAATATTATTTTTATTTTTTTTAATAATAAAACAAGAAAAACCCAAAAAATCTCTAAATATTTCTGCGTACTACCAAAGTTTTCTGGCGAGTGACCGATTGGTGACCTCTGTAGATAATCTAGAAATTTTAGAGCGACTAAGGCACGCCCATACTACTTAAGGCTCTTCATCAATGAGATTTCGAATTCCCCTCGCTAATGTTAAACCTATGACCGTATGATGCATTCGTATTTATAAAATATCTCCTCATTAAAGTAATATTTTAAACTTTGTTTTTCTGTTTATACTTCTTGAAGGATGTCTCCTTTTTTTTTAGTTGTCAAAATATTTCTAAAACACATACTTAGTTTATATGAAGTGTTAAAATCTTACTTATGAAGCGTTAAAATCTTATATGAAGTGCTAAAATCTTAGTTTCGCTAAGATTTTAACATATAAAATTATAAATTTAGTATCTATTTTAGAAATATTTTGACAACTAATAAAGAAAGAGACATCCTTTAAGAATAGTATACAGAAAAAAGAAGTAAAAAAAATTTTTCTAAGGAGATATTTTATAAATACGAATGCATCACACGGCCATAGGTTTAACATTAGCGAGAGGAATTTGAAATCTCACTGAAGATGGGCCATAACCTGGTTTATGCGTAGAAAATTTTACTTACGTCTTCACAGAGTTTGCTCGACTTGATTCAGAAGAATATTTCTGAAACAACTTCTGAGACTAATTTAGCTTCTTTCTGCAACACTGAGAAAATATGCTTGCAGATGGGTAACATAACAAAATTTATTTATGTGATATGTTCAATACGCAAAATAAAATACTAAATTAATTTTAGAAAAATACCGGAAAATTTTGTTAAAGAAGTAGCACGCTTGGCAAATATCTGAAATGGTTACAGACAAAGTAATTTATATATTTTAAAACATTTTCTCTGAGTGTGTTTTCCATTACACAATATTTTGAAACAGATAGGACTGATTAATGTATTTGAGAAAAAAATGTCTTTTCCTTCTGAAGTGTAACGGTAAAACTTCATACCAAATTGCAAAATCTATATATCGTTTTCCTTTTTCGTAAATTGTAATGCTTTTTTCCGGTAGTGTTTTCATTCACACTCTTTCCATTAAGCATCCAATACTATTCATGGGATTGGAAAGCGACGAGTATTTTCTGGTAGTAAATGTCTCTAATTTTCTTTTTATTTCTGTACAAACTCGAATGTTTGAAGCATACAATCATTTCAACGCGTAGCGAGCAACATAAAACATCGAGAAAAATAAACAAACATACATATTTATTGTGTATGACTAAAGTCTTTTTTCAGTGATCATTTATTGATACGGAAACTGCAAAAATACTTTTTAAAAAATTCTTTTTTAGTATTTATGCAAGTGAACTGTAAGAAACATTATTTACGACCTTAGTATAATGCGTTATATTACATTAACTAGCAGGGAAGACCGAGCTATGCTCGGTCAAAATTAAATTTGAGTTCAAATATCATGACCCATGAATAAAATGACCCACTAATTGAATTTTCTCGAACATGTGACTTAGCTCAACAGTCTTCTCGTGCCCGAAAACCATAGGATGCAAAATTTAGTGTAAATTGAGCCGCTTTTTAGATCTTGACCCACAATGACCCAGAAATGACCCACTAACCGAATTTTCTCGAACATGTGACCTAGCCCAATGATTTTCGCGTGCCCGAAACTCGTAGGATTCAAAATTTAATCAAAATCGTTAGAGCCTTTTTTAGATAAAATTAATTTGACCCGCTTTGACCCAAAAATGACCCACTAATCGAAAGTTCTCGAACATGTGACCCAGCCCAATAGTCTTCTCGTACCCGAAAATAGTCAGATACAAAATTTCGTCAAAATCGTTTGAACCGTTTTATAGATACAATTAGCTTGACCATGACCCAAAATGACCCAAAATGACCCACTAATTGAATTTTCTCGAACATGTGACCTAGCTCAACAGTCTTCTCGTGCCCGAAAACCATAGGATGCAAAATTTAGTGTAAATTGAGCCGCTTTTTAGATCTTGACCCACAATGACCCAGAAATGACCCACTAATCGAATTTTCTCGGACATGTGACGTAGCCCAATGCTTCTATCGTGCTCGAAACTCGTAGGACACAAAATTTAATCAAAATCATTAGAGCCGTTTTTTAGATAAAATTAATTTGACCCGCGTTGACCCAAAAATGGCCCACTAATCGAAAGTTCTCGAACATGTGACCCAGCCCAATAGTCTTCTTGTGCCCAAAAATGTGTCGGATACAAAATTTCGTCAAATTCGTTTGAACCGTTTTTTAGATACAATTAGCTAGACCATGACCCAAAATGACTCAAAATGACCCACTAATCGAATTTTCTCGAACATGTGACCTAGCCCAATGGTTTTCTGGTGCCGCAAAACGGTAGGATACGAAATTTCGTCAAAATCGTTCGAGCCGTTTTTAAGATAATTTTTGCATATATATATATATATATAACCACACACAAGATTTGCTCGTATTAGAATATATGATAAATAAAATTAACTTTTCAAATGTATTATTAATTTTTATAAAATTGTATAAAAACTATTTTTTTAATATATACATATATTAGATAGTTATTTGTGAAAGTTTTTGCATAATAGGTTCTATAGCATCACAAATAAAGGCAACAAATATATTTCTCTTAAACTATTTTAATGTTAATAGTTGGATATTTAACTTTAAAATTTTGTTGTTTTTAGTTAATGGAATAATACTGTTTGTTGTCTTTAAGTATATGCCTATTTTTAATGATAATGCATATTTTTACTGAAATATATATAAGCTTCAGAAGAAAAGGTTTAGAATTATAATATGTTGTTTAACGATACAGAATGTTTGTAAGACATACAAAGACATTGGAGACTTTTCGAGTGGTTCAGGTACAAAAATAATCTTTATACCTAAGTGGAAAAAAAAAATACAAACCGTTTTCCTTCTCCGAAAATTACAGTGATTTTTCCGATAGCTTTCGTTCTCACTCCTTCCATTAAGCATCCTGCACGATTTATGGAATTGAAAAACGATGAAACGCTTTCTGGAAGCAAATGTCTCTCATTGTATTTCTATTTCTACTTTAACTCCCCTCTCAACGTTTGAAACATACAATCATTTTAACACTTCCCGAGTACCATAAAACATGGACTGAACTGAGTAATAGAAATGTTGGGCACGTGATTGTTTTTGTATCATGAACGGAAATACACTTTTGGGGATAAGATGATAAATGTTTAAACAATATGTATTCTATAAACACTAAATTTGAATTAATCATACTTGATTCTGTTTGGAAACTTTCCATAAAATATGTATCATTAAAGATTTAAGCATTTGTGTAAATATATTGATAGTTGTTTTATCCTATTTTCATTATAAACTATAATACAGTTTTATTAAGAGTGTGTACTACCAAATACTAATACAATAAAATTATCCATTGACATGGATTATTTAATATTTTTATATACATATAACGATTTACGATATAAGTGTTTGAATACATATACTTGATAGACAATACATACTTTATTTGTGTATTTGGAATAATAACAGTAATGTATTAAAGTATTTGTTATATTTATATTTATAGTACTAGCAAAAGTTCAAATTTTAGTAGGTCATTTGATAAATAAATATTTGAAACGTATGAATTGTAAAATTATTTAATACATTTCCAGCTAATGTTTACTATTAAAAAATAATACAGCAAAAACCTGTTATGGTATAATCACAGTGAACGGGAAAAAAATCTCGTGACAGTCTATTTTCCATTTTTGAACAAATTGACTATAACCGTTTAATAACAAAAAATGTTGCAGTCATAGTAGAAAGCGATTGTGGATTTTGCTTGATTTTTTCCTTTTCTCTTATCGTTTATATTCTTTCGACTTTCATTGCCTCATAATAAAAAAAAATATTGCCCTTATCGTACTAAGTTTTATAAGAATTTTGTATGAGTTTATTTTGGTATTTGTTTTCCCTTATCTTTTATATTCAGTGCCAACTGACAGTCATTTACCCCAAAACAGGCCTTATTTGTGAACATTAAAACAACATAATAAACTGAAAATAGAGTACATTGTAAAATAATATACATGCACAGCATAGTATGGTATAGCATCTTTTGCTGTACCATGTAAAATAATTCCTTCGTAAATGAAATTCAGTATTAATCATATAAAGATGATTTTTTTAAGATCGAAATACCGTTTCTGCCATAAAACAAATAAGTTATACCCTGGTGACCGCCATTATCCAAATCTCCCCTAGGTTGCATACTTAAACAGAAAAATGGACTTAAAGTTTTATTTTATGCAGATTGCAACGATTTTCTAGATTTTACCGTTACCATTTCTTCCACCAAACATCCTACACAATCTATGGAATTGTAAAGCAATAGACACTTTCTAGAAGTAAATGTTCCCTTTCTTCTTCTTACTTCTGCTAAAACCTTTCATTGAACTTTTGAAGCACATCATCATTTTAACGCTTTGGGAGTACTATAAAAGATCTAGTGAACTGTGTAATAAAAGTGATGAATGCGGGACTGTATGTGAAGTGACAGACTGTGAAGTGGAAATATAATTTTTATTCTACACGTTAAATTTTAACAAAATTCATACTGTGCATTGCTGAACCGCCTCATCAAATATCAATTAGCAACCGGCCAACTAAGAAAAAGCAATTAAAGCAACAAGACGCACTGAAGCCTATAGATATAACAAACACATCTTCGCCAATCGAAGAGCAGGTGAATTCTCGCCCCGTTGACAGGTATCAACTCGTTAAGCTAGGAAAAAGCCTGGTCCACGGTCTAAAAAAAAGAAAAAAAAATCATAATTTCATTTTCGAAGTTTCCGTAAACAAACGACTGTACATTGAAAACATCGTATATTATGAAATAGTACACATACATAATATTTAAAACCTAAATAAAATTCAGTGCATATCGTGATGTAAAATTATTATTTTTAGATCAAAATATCACTTCTGTCATAGAGCAAAAAGAACATGCATTGGTGACCGCCATTACCCGACAACCGTCATCATCCCAAATTCCCCTACGTCGAAAAAAAAAAATCCATACTTAAGAAGAACAAATGTATACAGTTTTCCTTTATAAAGATTGTAGCGATTTTCTAGAAGTTTTCGTTATCATTTCTTCTATCAAGCATCCTACACAATTTATGGAATGGAAAACCGATAGGTGCTTTCTGGTAGTAAATGTTTCCTTTCTTCTTTTTACTTCTGCTAAAACCTTTCATTGAATGTTTGAAGCACACCATTATTTTAGCGTTTTAGGAATACTATAAAACATCTAGTGAGCTGAGTTATAAAAAATAAAGGTGGATTTGTGACAGTGTCTTTGCATCGTAAATGTACTTTTTGGAGATATAATTATAAAAGTATAAATAAAGTTTCTTTTTTACTTTACACACGTGAAATTTGAACTAAGTATAAGGCGATCACAAGTCACAAAAGAATTCAATATTAAATAATTCAAAAAATATAGGCAGTCGCACGATACGGTTTCCACATAAATATCCATAAAAACATGAAATTTCTTGAAAGAAATAAAAGTGCCCTAATAGTTACATTTATTATGATGATGAATGCAGTTATCCCTGTACAGTTAGCCCTGTAGTGATCCCAAAGTTTTTGTGTATTGCTTTTAAGCTATCATGTGGCAGAAGTAACAGCAGAAATTCTTTTCAAGTCTCTGCAGAGCATCGTGCTAAATCTGAGAGGTACTTTTCCACAAACTAATGCATTCGTTGCATTTAGAATTGTGATCATTCCTGTACAAACTGCTGGCACAACTGAAACGTTACTTGTTGGTGGCAAAAAAAATTATTTTACCCTTAAAATGTTTGTTATTAAAAAAATCTCATGTCTTTCTGTAAAATCCATATCATGCTATTGTCTAAAAAAGTGTTTCTCAACTGGTGAGACGTCCAGCAGATGAGGCTAGAGCAGATAGCATTTTTGTCATTTACACTAAGCGAAGCAGTAGGGGGAGAAAGGAACCTTAATATTACTGTTACGTGTATGCTGGAGAGGGTGAGGGACGCTCCATTGGAAGTGTCTTTGTTTGGTGAGGAACAGTGTAGAAAGGTTGTGAAGGTCCTGCAATGTAGGCTTGAGCCGACGGCATTTTTGTCAATTACATTGAAGGAGACAATAGAAGAAAAATAGAGATTTTACATCAGTGCTATGTATATACTAGACTGGTTGAGGTAGGCCCCATTTCAAGTTATCGTTGTTTGGTAAGGAACAGTGTAGAAAAGGTTGATAATGTCCTGAAGTGTATGTTCGAGCCGATGGCATTTTTGTCACCAAAGGAAACAGTAGGAGAAAAAAAGAGCTTTTATATCAATGCTTTATATATATTGGACAGGATGAGGAAGGCTCCATTGTAAGTTATCATTGTTTGGTGGGGATCAGTGTTACAAATGTTGAGAAGAGCCTGCGTGGAGGCTCGAGCCGTTGGCATTTTTATTAATTAAACTAAACGAGATAAAAGGATAAAAATAGAGCTTCTTCATTAGTACTCTGTTCATACTGGAAAGGACGAGGGATTCTCCATTGAAAGTTATCCTTATTTGGAGAGAAACAGTGTAGAAAATATTGAGAAACATTGGCCTAAATTATTGGAATTATTGCATTTTTCTTTATTTTGTGACTTTGGATCACACGGTATATTTGTTTCCGTAAAATGCGTATTACTAAATATTTGTAACTTTTTCATATTTTCATTACTATATTTATATTTTATATAAATTTGGACATAACTTAATTATATACTTCTTTTATCAATAATTTTCGAAAATACATTTTACTTTCAAAAGTTTTTCCATTTGCTAGGTCTAAATTTTATTTCCTATTTGTTTCGAAGTTGTATGATAAATATAAATTATCTTTAGGATTTTAGTGTTATATTTATCACTAATAGCTATTTTAATATAAAGACCGCAAAACCACAGTAATTTCACAAATCGTTTAGTATTAAGTATGTTACACGATTTATGAATGATAGTTTCTATACGTAATTATATATTTTTATTCGTTTTTTATACTTAAACGATTGTCTATACTCAAACTATTATGCATTTAAAATTTTATGGGATTTTACTTAGGACAAATAAATCAAACAAATATAACATTTATTATATATATATACTATATGTATATATATTTAATTTAACTGAAAGAAATAGGGCAGAAGGGGGATAGTGTGAACATTTTTTACTAAATTGGCAAAAAGTATACTAAATATCATTTTTAGAACATCAAGTATTTATAATAATTTGCATTTTTATCTTTATTTTTTTATATATGTATTTAATTATTTTTAGCAGTATAGGTTTTCAATAATCCTAATTTTTGTGTTGTTTTCGTCTGTGATGGTCCAATGTCATGAGATTAGCGTGTATAAGCTAGAATTCTGATTAAACTATGTAATACAACTGATAAAAGTGTATATAAAACCATAATGAATTCGATTTTAACTTAAACAGTACATTTCCTTATCAATGTTAAATTTAATAATGCATATTTCAATTAATGTTAAGTCCAATATGTTAGTTTGTAATTAAGAAAATTTAGTATGTTACAGATTCTATTTCAAAGACAAGCAGATTAGAAAGTTTTTTTAAAAAATCTGGAATTTTTTTTTTAATGTACAAGTGGAATTTTGCTTCTATTTTACAATGTAGTAGTTTGACATGTTAACATTAAATGTCAACTGAGGTGCAGGACGAATTGCGCTACCAGCAGCATTTGGTATTATACAATTACTGTAAAAGAAAGATTCTATACGATGGCGTTAGTAATCAAAAAATTATGTTACAAATTATTTACACATTAATGTGTCAAAATAATAGAATTCGTTGAAAATTAATTTATCACTTTACAAAATCAATCTAATTTAGTAAATAGACTAAAATGTAATATACTTGTGTGGACATGTCCACAGTGGCAGTACCACCATATGTTCACACTAGCCGCATGAAGCCCTTTTTTATTTAGGCCTAATACTGGTTACTTTAAATCATGCAGAGCAAAAATGATTATCAAAATATATATTTAATATATTATTTTGTAACACACTATCTCCTTTTATTTAAAATAAGGAATTATAATAGTCCAATTTAGCAAAAAAAAAAAAGAGTCAGTTACTTTTCCACCATAAAAACCTTGTTTTATAAATTGATACCGAACTATTAAGTTTGTTGTCATGCAACTGCATATGCAAGTGTATATCTGAATTTCTAATCTGCAAATGTAGAGAAGTTTGGGATGATAAATTACAGAAATTTTCAAGTTGCCCACACTAATACAACTTCCACATTATTTCCTTTCTCCCCTACAAGATGATTGAAAAAATTGGCCTAAATTTAAGTGGTGGTACAATATACCACAAGACTCATTTTTCTGTAGAAATCTAGAGCCGTAATCTATTTATTCACTCAGGAATACAGGGTGCCCCAATTTTAAAAATATAAAGAAATTTAAAACTTTTTTTTCAACACACTTGCATTGTTTTGTGTGAAATACAGTGACATCATGAAAAGTGATGGAAGTGTATAGCGTTTCGGTAAGTGAAATTATATGTAAATATGTAAATATGGAGCATCTAGTTCAGCGCTATTCGGACGTAGATGTAGGCTATTTCTTCCATTTATTATAATTTCGTTACATTTCTCACAGAAAAGGTAAGTAAATTGCAAATTTTGTTTAAATATCTTCATCATTGTTAAAATTATAAGCAAATATCCGAATTAGGATTATATTTTTGACTGAGTATGTTGATTGTTACCTTAGTTTCCTATACAAAAATACACTACTGGCCATTAAAATTTCTACACCAGGAAGAAATGCAGATAACAAAATGATATTTATTGGACAAATATATTATACTAGAAATAACAAGTGATTAAATTTTCAAGAAATTTGGGTGCATAGATCCTGAGAAATCAGTACCCAGAACAACCACCTCTGGCAGTAATAACAGCACTTAGACGCCTGGGCATGAGTCAAGCAGAGATTGAATGGCATGTACAGGTACAGATGTCCATGCAGCTTCAACACGATGCCACAGTTCATCAACCGTAGTGACTGGCGTATGGGGACGAGCCAGTCGCTCGACAACCATTGACCAGACGTTTTCTATTGGTGAGAGATCTGGAGAACGTGCTGGCCAGAGCAATAGCCGAACATTTTCCGTATCAGGGAAGGTCTGTGCAATACAGGCAACATGCGGTCGGTCATTATCCTAATGAAACGTAGGGTGTCAAGGAATCGAATAAACACACCAGAAATTTAATGTGCACTGTTCAAAGTGCCATCAATGCGAACAAGAGGTGACCGACACCTGTATCCAATGGCACCCAATACCATCACGCCAGGTGATGGGCCAGTAGGACGATTACGAAGGCACACTGCCAATGTGCGTTCACCACGATGCCGCTAAACATTGATGCGACCATCATGATGCTGTAAACAGAACCGGGATTCATCTGAAAAAATGACGTCGCGCCACTCTTGTGCCCAGGTTCGTCGTTGTTAACACCATTGAACGCGCTCCTGTCTATGACAGAGCGTCAAAGGAAGCCGCAGCCATGGTCTCCGAGCTGAGAGTCCATGCTGCTGCAAACGTCGTCGAACTGTTCGTGAAGACACTTGTTGTCTTGCAAACGACCCCATTTCTTGACTCAGGGCTCTGCACGATTCATTACGGCCACGCGGATAACATGTCTGTCTTCTCGGCTGCTAGAGATAGGGGGCCGTTGCGATGCCGCACGGCGTTCCGTATTATCGCCCTGAACCCACCGATTTCATATTCAGCGAACAGTCATTGGATCTCGACCGACGCGAACAGCAATATTGCGATAACCGCAATCCCCGTAGGCTACAAATCGATCTTTATCAGAGTCAGATTAAATGTGCTGGTACGCATTTCTCCTTCTTACACGAGGCATCACAACAACGTTTCACCAGCCAGCAACGTTCAAATGCAATTTGTGTATGAGAAACCGGCTGAACAATTTCCTCATTTAAACACATTGTAGGTATCGCTACTGGCACCTGCTTTGTCTGATTGTGCTGAAAAGCTAATCGTTTGCTTATCACAGCACCTTCTTCCTGTCGTTTAAATTTCATGTCTGTAGCATGTCGCCTTCTTGGTGTAGCAATTTTAATGGCCAGTAGTGTAGTTTGCAGTAGTATGGACTACGACTTCTTACAGTTTGACCAATTTTTCTTAAATCACTCTTAATTATATTTAGCATGATAAAATATAAGCTTTGAAAATAAAATTATACACGTGATTTATTTAGGATCTTAACAAAAAAAAAATCTTTTAAAGTGAAACGCACACACGCTGTATAGACAAAAATTGTGCATGCTACAGAATTATATAGTTTTTAAAAAAGACACGAAGGTATTTATTACATAATACGTGCAAATATTTTCAAATAACTTTCAATATCATATTTACTCACTCTGTATTTTATTTAGGATACTTAAAAAATAAATAAACTTTTAAAATAAAATCACACACATGTTTTATAAACAAACATTCAACTGTCTGCATGCTACAGAATTATACAGGTTTTAAAAGTTACGAATGCATTTAATGCAACTCTATAATACGTAGAAAAACTTTCAAGATCCTTAAACAACAGCCTAAAAAAATAAAATTTTATCTTTATTTTTCTTAAGCATGCGTCTAAAATAACCCCTATATCGAAGTGGAAAATCTAGATATATTTTTCCTTTCGCCTAAATTACAGTAATTTTCCGGTAGCTTTCGTTCCCATTCCTTTCATAAAACATCCTACACGATTTACGGAATTGAAAATTTATCGACGCTTTCAGAGTCAAATATTTCTTTTTCCTTTTCATTACTCTCAAATCGACAATGTTTAAAATATATTGGCATTTTAACTTTTTGTGAGTAACATAAAAGAACAAGTGATCTTCCTAGTGGCTATGATTTACTTAATCTTGCACCAGCTAAATATAACGTTCTTCACGTTAATTGGTAGTTTAATTAATTATAATTATTCATAAAATACGAAGCGCATAAATAAATGTATTTTCCCATTATAAATGAAAGTAAAAATTTCAGAATAAGTTGATAAATGTGTACAAATATTTTTTACTTCATACTAAATTTGAATTAATATACATGAATCGATTTAAATATTTTACAGATAAAAAACATGGTTGAGCATTTAAGAATTCTCATAAAAATCCTCTTTTTTAAGAATATTTATGCATTATTCCCTGATTAAGTATATAATTATTTTTTTTCTGTAATATTTAATTTTTTGAGAACCTATGTCGAAAAGCTGTTGAATTACACTTAAAAATGTTTCTATTCTCTGCCAAATTTAAAATAGTTTGTTTGTAATTGTATAAAAATCCAATGATTAATATGAATAACAAATGTTAATTGTATTCATAATATTTGTTATGTTTTACTGCAATTTTTATTTTACATAATAAGTATAAGGACATGCCTTTTTTAATCACATAAGAAGGTTGAATGCTTCGCAGTGTTTCAAATGTTACATTTAATACTGTAGATCAAAAATTATATTTTCGCTTTTATTAAGTAATTATTAAAAGAATTTTTCACAAAAATGTTTTTATGCTACTGACATCAAATTTTAAAGAAAGCAATTTATTTAATTCTGCATACGTTTACGAAAAATATCTTACAAAAACCATAATAATAAATACCGTCAAATAAAGAATTACGAAGTTCTTTTGCGTATGCAGAATTAGGTAGATCAACAATATAACGGTACAGAAATGAGTCCATTCCTCTTATATTTATAAGGACATTTAGGAATTTTCAAAGTTCAGTCGTGGAAATTAAGTAAATACCTCATATTAATTTAGCAGAAAATATCACCAGAAAAGTGATAATGGTACTATCTATTGGAAATAGCGTCTAATGTTATTTTATATTAGAAAAATGTCTTACCCTTAATGTACCAAGGCGTGAGGGGTCTACAGAGGTTCCCAGAATGTTATTTTTCATGATCTTGCCGTATCTATAACAACTATTTTACTGCTGTTTTTTCTGTGTCCAGAATCGGATTAACATAAGTAATGTGTAATTTTGCTTATAAAATATTCTATAAAATTAACGTAAAATAATAATTAATAATAAAAAGAACAGTGGGGTCCCACCAGGACTTCACTTGGTATTCTGTGTTACAAATTCTGAATGTTATTATCCTTGTTTTTTGCAAATTCTGAAAGTTGTCAATTTTGAAAAAGGCCGCCCCGTAAAGGATTCTCAGTAGAAAAATTTCCTCAGTTGATGAATGACAGTGATATGAGTGGAAGATTTGTTGAGCAAATATGATGAGGAATATTTTCCACCAGTAGATGTGTCAGAATCTGAAGACAATCTGTAAGTGAATTCTGAACAATGTGACATTGCCAGCGCATCATCTGATGATAATTCGGACAAAGATGAAGAGTTCATTACAAAATCAGGAAGAGTGTGGAGAAGTTCCGTGCCCCCGGTAACTCGGCGTCAGCGATGTAACATTGTCAGAGGAATACGTACGCAACTGATGGTGTGAACACAACATTCGAAGTTTTCAACTTGTTTCTTGATGATAAAATTGTTGATACTATATGCATCTTCACCAATTCAGAAGCATCATGTGATTTTCATGATTTGAATGCAAATGCTGCTCCGAACAGAATAAGAATTTGGATAGATGTAGATCCTATTGAAATAAGAGCATTTTTGGTGTATTATTGACCTTCAGAAACCAAAAGAACATAATTTTGGTAATTTACCTATCAAACCGTTAAAATTTAGCGATAAACATCAGGATGTTTAATTTTAGCTGGGGTCTTCAAAAGATGTAGTTCAGAAAATCATTCTATAGTAAGTAAAAGAGAGCTTTTATCCAAATAAATCCTCATCCATTTCAAAAGCAAAGGCATACGGAAATCAGTCTATTTTTCTAATACAAATATTGCGTCAAAATAGTGTGATTGTCTTGAATTTTTTTTTTTTTGATAAGCTTTGAACTGCATTTGCTAGGCAATGATTAACTGAAAGAAGAAAACACAAACAGAAATGCATTTTAAAATTAATAAAAAATGAGAGAATAAATTAGACAGTCTTATATTTCTCGAACAGATGCATATTACTTCCCAAAAAGATATGCAACTGATTTCGAATTTATGATAAATGTATTGGCAAATTTTCAAAGTTATTGGATTAATTTAAGATCTCCATATCGAAAAGTTAGCATCCATAATTAACCGTTTAAATAAATTATTAAAATTAGCCTTTTTTAAAAATGAATAATGAAATATTAAATCGTCTGAATTACCATAGAAAAGCATTATGGCATGAAAATAAAAATTCTATATTTTTCAAACGAGTCAACCAATATTCCTAAAAAATTGTACAGCTAATTCTGGATACCTCATTAAAAAACCTACTTAACTACAAGCTAATTGGATGCTTTTGCGTCATTTATCACGTTACAGACAAACAAACTAACTAACAGACTAACAGAAATCAAAAACTCTTCGGGTCACTACAGTCCACGGGTTCCTCAATTGACGTTTCGATAACTAGTAAATCTGCAGATCAGAGACCTCAACGTCAATTTTACAAGGCATTTTAATTTTTATCTCACTTTAAACAATATATAACATTCTGCAATTCGAAATTTAATAATATTATATTTATATTTATATTTCTAAGCATATAAGATTTTCAAATGATTCAGAAAATATAACTTTTAAGAACTTTACTTTAAACACGGTTCAATGCAAATATCCCCATCAACAGCTAATTTTTTGAAGTTTCTAAAAAAATATATAAATCTCATCAAGGAGGGAGAGGGATTTCCTTCTGAATTCCCCTTTGCCTCATTTAATTTATGCTCGCGATTGATAGTAATGGTGCTATTTAAAAAAAAATAGTATATCTATGAGTGCGTTTTAAACTGCATTTTATTACGATAAGCTTCTCGGCGTACAGAAGATTTTATCCACAAAATACTGACATGTCTGTAAACATCAAAACATTGGCACTTGTTGCTAAAGTGGGTTAAAATCTCATGTAACAAAATAGTTTATAAAATGTATATTCTTCTTACGAGACATATCTAATTTAGAAATCCGATGTTTTATAATTTTTGTTTGGAAAAACATGTTTTGGTAGTTATTATAGAGTATTAAAAAATCTTATCTAAATAAAGCCAAATCTATTTCGATACAAAGAGCATACCAAAATTAACCCTAAAAACATACTTTTTTTGAAAATAAAATGTTGGAGTTTTAGTTTAAATATCCGTCTGTAATAATCAGCGTGATCATCATTTAATGTATGCAGGATAGATTGGAACATGATATTTTCTGAAATCAATTTAGTTACTGTATCTTCCATTAAATGGGGAACAAACCAATAGCGAGAAGAAAGATACTTTCCATCATGGAGGCATTTCGTGTATTTTTTATTGTTATGTATTTTAGCTTTCCATACAAAGCTTGACAAAAACTATTTATTATTCACATCGTTAGTTATGCTCCAAAATGTTCACTTGCAACCCATTCACTTATGTGTAGACATTTAAACCATTTTCCATAATTAGGTCTACTGCTAAATGGTAAATTATAGAAAATGTGATTTTGCGCAATAGAGGGATCTTTGGGAAAGTTTTTTAATTGTATCTACATTCATTTTAAAGTACGTTGTTGCTAGCACCATTTATGTTTGACGCTAACCTTGTAAATATTTAAATATTAAAAAAGTCTATATTTCTCTAACAAATACACAAATTTTCCATCAAAACATATTTAGGGAATTTAGGATGTCTACATATGCATTGACAAAATGTTCAATAGTCGGAGTAACAAAATATATCATTCAAACCAATTATTCAAATGTGCCATTTTCTTTTAAATGAATGGTAACATTTTAAAGTCGTGTGAATTCCCATAGAAAAGCATAATGACGCAAAATGAAATATCTTTCGAAAAAAAAATTAACAAAATGTAACAAAAACTATACGGTTAATTCCGGGTACCTCAACAACGTATCATTTTAATTAGAACATAATCGGATGCTTTTTTGCGGGAGATATCACGGAACAGATAGGCTAACTAACAGACAGACTAACAGTTAAAAAGAAACAAAGAACTTTCGGGATTCCACAGTAAACCTCAATGGATGTTTCGGAGAAATAGAAAACGTTCAATCCGAATGGCTTGAAATTTTGCATCTGACATTAAATGTTAACTTAAATTAAAAATATTTTGCCAGATAAAAGTGTCGCTATTGCTAAATTAAAAGTCAGTTAAAATTTTAATGTAAAAATCGTCCCCAAAACTTAATTCGTACATAAAAGAACTAGTAGACATTATTTGCAATCGATTGGTACCAGTACCTTTTTTTTATTATTTTTTTTATCAGAGTAACGTGGAAAGAGTGATTATTTTTTCAACGATTTTATTAATGTAGTGCCTAGGAAATGCTAGAAAAAATAAACTTTAGAGCAAAATATTCATGTCATAAAATTAATGTTATTGACATTTATCAGCTAAAGTTAATGCATATATAATTCGCTTGAATAAAAATTCGTTAAAAATATTAAATTTAAATTAAAAAAATATTAATTCCTAAATTTCCATTTCGTCTTCTGGAATTTTAAGCAAAAAATCACAGCTGAAAAAAATAAGTTCATTTTTTAAAAATAGTTCAGTTTAGCTCTCTTCTGCAGCTGTTCAAATGTTTTAAAGAAATGCATTTTTTCCCCTATTTCTGAAAAAAAAAAACCCAAAGCACTTTTTTCATAAATATAAAAACGTGCATTAGAATACAGTTGCATTTAGACTTTGTGTTTTCGAAGTATATGAAAATGTAGCCATTTAATTGAAAAATTTGTAATATCATTAAAATAACCAATGTAACGATAAAAAGAAAAAAATATATATATAGATAAAGACACATCATTTTATTAGTTTGAACTTAAATCAGAATTTACAAATTAAAATGGCATTAAATTTTTGTAGTTAAGTATTAACTAAATTAAAGGAGTTATATTAAGAATTTAGATCTAGGATACATTATGTCTATCAAACTAATACGGTTGTATTAAATTATAAGTGTATCTGGACATTTTAATTAATTAGCACATTTATATGTTGAGCTAATTGAAAATTCTAGTAGTTTTTTACACTTAAAATTTTCTTTTTAATTTGCCCAATAACAGCACTAAAAAGTAATTTTAAATGATAAATATCTTTCATGTATTCAAATAAAATTTTAAAATGGATTAAAAACGGTACTTTCATATTAACTGCATGCCAGTGGCTAATAGTCAAAGAAATCGCCAAAGGTTTAATTATTTAACGCAACTTTTTTCTTCTAATTATTTTAGTGTTTAAGCGCGTGTAATTGATTACATATCTGTTTAATTTGTGTTTAACTTATATTATTTTATTTATTTATTTATTTATTGATGACGATTTAATTTCATTATGGAATATTACCCTGAAACAAATACTGAACTATTTATATTGTTTTAAGTAAAAACAGATTAACCTTCCGTAATCGTGACGCATAGAGATATATTTAAAAAAAGTCATGAAAATAATTTTAGAAAGCCATAAAAATCAGTAAATACATTTAAATTAGTAAGATACAGTTTTATAAAAAATTTAGTTTCAAACTACATTCTTTTTTCTATTCGACGATGTAAAAACTAAAATTATGCGATGCTTAGAAGCATAACAAATTCAGTAAAAGGAAAATTTATTGGGTACATTTTGGTGTCGTTTCCATAGTCCCCCCCCCCCCTTGGTAAGTATAATTTAATGTTATTTAAAAAAGTAGCAGGGGAATTTTTTTGCTACGCCAAAAAAATCGTGTTTTTCAGTGCTAGTGCGTAGTGGAAGTCATCTATGAAGGACTGTAAAACCACCAAAAAGATGAAGTATAATCAAACAGAATGCGTCATAAGTGCCAACAAACCAACGGGGTGAAACGCAAAACATACACCCGCAACCACAGAACAACCATAGAAAAAATATATTTCACCTAGTGAAACAGCCTCATAGGCAAAAGACGGACTAACGGCCATGGAACAAGCCCCACCCCATTAGTGCGCCAAGTTCTTCAAACAACTAACCAACTAAGTTGCACACATAACCAAATAGATATAACAACCATTAGGATTAAATGGACTGATCGCAAAAAGTGCATTCACGTAGCAATCAATATGATAAATACCCCAATGCAAGCAAGGGAAGAAAAGTGCAAAATATATGTGACAAAATGCAACAGTGTGCAACTACAAAAATAGTGACAACTACCAGCGACAAAAGTTGCAATGTGACAAATTACCAAAAGTAACAAAAAAAAAAAAAAAAAAAAAAAAAAAAACTCGAAAAATTTGCAATATGACCAATTCCAAGAAAGTGACAAACAATACCAGTACAAGATAGTGACAACAAGATAAAGACAATGACGAACATAGCCCAACAGGGTGGTGCCAATAAAAGTGGCAAAAAGCCGTAACATAAAGTAAACAAATGCAAAAAAGAGACTAGTCCACAAAAGCGGCGTTAATCATGATAATGACAGACCACCATGATAGAGGCAAGCCAATATAAACGGCAAAACTCAAACAATGTAAACAACATACCGGCAATGTCGCACGAAAGCAGATGAAAACACCAGCGATATCCTAAATAACAATGTCAGTAGGTATAGAATAACTGTAGGTACAAATAAATAACAAAGGTAGTTTAGAATTAGAAATAAATTAAAGTTTGTAGTTAAGGAAAATTATCATAGGATAGAACTATAGGTAAATTAAGACATACAACCAAGTAAAGTAATAGTCTAAATGTAGAACCTAGTTTCTAGTATTAAAAGTGTTAAAGTGTTATAAAATGTCTAACCCCATTCCTTTTCATTCGCAGCAATCATATACGCTAATGGTGCCTGTAAACTTTGTCGTGGGTGTAAAGTCCTCCAAGTTTCCTGTGAATTACACCTCTGGAGGTGCCTAGTCAGGTGAAGGTCTCGTCGGCAGATCAAGGCTCTAAATTACGAGACCAACTCGAGTAGTGATGGCATGACGTATGGATGAGCGATGCAGCGAGGAAATAGTAAATATCCCAGCATCTCACATCTGTCCGGCATGACTTCGCTGCACTTCTCAGTGCTGCACCGTCTCATACAAAAATCAATTAGCAACCGACCATCTGAGGAACAGCAACCTAGGCAACAAGATGTACCGAAACCACGTCGATCTAGATATTTATCAAACAGATCTTCGATATGCGGAGATCAGGCGAATTACTCGCTCCGTTGCTAGGGCATCAACACATTAAGATGTGTAATAGCACGACAGGAAGGGCCTGATCAGCGGTCTAAAAAAAGCGTATAATAAGCAAATTTTTATTCATGTAGTATTATATATACAGGTTGTCCATAAATATTTGTTGGGGTTTCCTTACCTCCGTCTCATCCAAAATCAATTAGCAACCGGCCAACTAAGAAAAAGCAATTAAAGCAACAAGACGCACTGAAGCCACTTCGGCCTATAGATTTAACAAACACATCTTCGCCAAGCGGAGAGCAGGCGAATCCTCGCCCCGTTGCCAGGTATCAACCCGCTAAGTTAGGCAAAAGCATGGCAGGTAGGCGCCTGGTCAGCGGTCTAAAAAAACAATTTCTTTAACAACTAATTAAAGTAAGTTTGTCTTTATGCCTCTTTTTTTATATTTATAGGATGCAAATTACGTATATATTAGACAATCGTTATTAAATTTAAATATTTTGTTAATGTATACAGTACTACTT